>JARJCX010000065.1:0-600000 GCA_029282285.1 Mycena rebaudengoi
TCAACCCAGTGCTAGGCCAGGCCCTCCCTACCAACCGCGTTGCCGACGTCCTCACTCTCTGATATCCTCTTTTGGTATTAGACGGCAAGTTGCATAACCAACTTTCCATGAGCAAGGGCACGGTCGTTGTTATCCACATCGCCTCGCCGAATCGACGGAAAGATGTGTGGGGTGACGACACGGAGGAATTCAATCCTAACAGACGGACAAGACCGTCCGCTCGAGAAAACATCAGGGATGGTGTATGGTTCAATTCTTAATTTCCTGGCCGGAAGTAAGTTACAATTCATCAGTCTGCGTTGATTCTTTTCTGACCAAAAGATTACTTGACAGATCGTACTTGTCTTGGGTATGTTATACTTCCATCTTTGTGGGCATCTCAGTAATTCAATAACTGTTGTAGATGGAGAATCGCTGTTCTGGAGCTACAGACCTTCATATGCGACGTCGCTGAAGGTTTCTGCATCTTACCTGGTGATGTCGTAGTGCGTGAGTTCCATGGTGTCTCCATTCCTAAGGTATGTCAAACGCCCAGTGGATAGTGCCTTGCTAAAATCGGTTCTTGCAGGTGGCTGGTAGACCTGTGAGGGGTGGGGAGGTTCCACTTATCTCGGAAGCTCTCAGCATCTGAACACATTCGTCCATGTAAATAATTCAGAGTCTGCATACTCCTCAAAAGTCCGAATCAACTTCCCGTTCCTAACGCCGTAGAATAAGCTCACCAATGCGTGAGGTCGACGGTTCACGGTTCAGGAACGATAGTGAGTCGGAAATCTTCGACCAGTTCATTTGGGTCGCCGCCGTCGTAGGATTGCTAAAGGGGAGGCAGCTGTGACTGTCGAAATGCGACTGCAGCGCATCTTTGGTGAGGTCCAAATGGAACAACAAGGCGAAATTGTTGGCGTAACCAATTTTCATCCCGGTGTACGACAATCGCGGATCGAGCACTGTTGATACATATGTCAGGCGCTGCAAAGTGAAAAAAGAAAGGCCAATTCAAACAGCAGAACTGCTTCATTTCGTATCTAGATGGACCCGTCCAACCTTGGTGCAAGCCGTCAAACGGTCGGGGACGGGTGCCCTGTCAACGTCCCGTACTCGTCCCGTCATTGGGTCGGCCAGAAGGACTGATAAAGACTCGTCCATCGACCAGTCAGAACGGGGACAATACTGTAATCTAGAGTACACCGGGATACTTCCTGGCCCCGGTTCCTCAGCGGGACCATGCCGTGTAATGCTACCTACCTACCTACCGTAAATCCGTGTTTCGCATCACTCACGAAGCCCGGGGAAAGCATCACAAATCTGACACGGCAGTACTTCCACACAGACACTGAAGCACGGAGTTGCGAGCACCAGTTTATTACAGCACAAACTCAGAAGTTACTGGCAAGTGGAGGCAGCAAGATTCTTAGCACGCTACACGGGATAAGCGCAGCAGTTCAGTCACCGTGATCTACAGCAGAGTGCCAGCACGCCTGCAAATTAGAAGGCGGCGGAGTGGAATCTAGCTACCGGCGTCCCCTCGTTCACAATCATTTCTCAGAATTGAATTGAGGTGACACAAATACCCGGACAACAAAATATGTTAGAAGAAACAGTCTATCTTTTCAAACAAGTTGATGCGAAACTCTAGTGATAAGAATTGCGCTTTCCAAGCAGCGGGAAGGCGGTAGTGAGCGACATCAGGTGGAGAGAGCGGCTGAAGTTCAAGTTGCAATCGGTACTGTGCATCGAGATAAACAAAATGCAACTCACATGTATCCTTGCTCATATTCCTTGAATACTTTAAGTGCCGCTGGGGCGTCCTGGAGGATCACAGCAGCACGTTTGGCGACAGCTACCGTTTCGTCGCCACATCTTGGAGAATCTTGATGGGGTCATCACCGGAGACCCTTGACATCGTCTGGACAATAATTATGCAGTTCTCCGTCCATCTCCTCCTTGTAAAAACTGAGGTGTGTATCATCAGTCACAAGCACTGCAAATCCGAACGAGGGCTTGCCTGAGGACGTCGTTGAGGAAGTTGGTGAAAATGAGGATCTCGGGAATGGCCTGCACGTAGTCGACAACATCCGGTGATCCTTCTTTCGGGAAGCAGGCAAACGAGTAGAAAACCAGAGATCCCTGTATTGTGGTCAAGAAACAGTGAGCTGTGGCATCACAAGTCTGAAAGTATTATTACCAACCACTCAGGCTCCGCACGTAGTACGGCTTAGAGTTTGGCATCGGACTTGGTTGTGACTCTCTTGGTGAGAGCACGTACTTCGAGACAGCTTCCATCAATAAATGTGCAAGAGGACATAATCATGGCGTCGGCAACATATGGTTCGTAGTGTCGTAAAGACGAAGCATGAAGCTTGCATAAGCAGTCCAGCACGGGATGGAGCTGGGGTTGACGGGCGTAGAAAACGACCTTGGAAGGCTGTGAGCGCCTCGAGAATGCCGTCCGCGACGTTGTCCATCCACTTCATGCCTCTAAAGAAATCATCAAGCTCAACGAACCGAAGTAGGTCTGAATAGAAGCATAACTGACGCTGTACAAATTGCAATGATAATCTTCAAATCAAACTCGTGAGACGGATAAAAGAGCTGGGTGTCGGTCAGCTAGATCGAGGTGGGGGTAATGGGGGGAGACCCTCACCTCGGCGGCAGCGACCCCAACGTCAACGCACTTCATGAATCCGTCGACAGCGTCTCCAATGTTCCAGGATTCGAGCGTCTGGACAGTCGCTTTGTGGAGGGTCGAATCTTGGGGAATGGTGGCGGGTGGTAGTCAAGAGCACGGATAAGACCGCGGGCAATGTTCAGAACCGCTTCGCCTTGATCTACGGTGACCACTCCGCCATTTGCCTTCGATGGTAGAATTCCAATATGTTCGGCGGGGTCGGAAGCGGAGACCATGATTTAATGGAAGCCAAGAGAAGGTAAGGGGTGTGAGACGAAAGAAGATAACAAACTGAAGGAGGAGACGTTCCTGAAATATAGAGCATTGTTTATCCCCGCAAGCTTGTTGCAGTAATGCCAGGCCATGGCTACCATATCAGGTCTAGCTGTACACCGCGCCAAAAAACTGGCCTGACTGCGGCTGTCTATATTCCGCTTTTTCCAATGTTCTGTTATTTTCTTGCGTTAACACTGCGTTGAGGCCATAAGTAGTCGCAGTTTTGGCTACGTTTGCCTACGTTCATCTGCGTCAGTCTACCCCTTGGCTTAGTCTCAGTGCTATGACGTTCCCAATTTGGGTCCCTTGTCATGACACTCTGGGATCTGACCAGTCAAATAGCCGGAACCCATGCGCTATGTGCTAGGACCCCGGCAATCTACCCGCGAAATGATGAAAATAAACAAAAAGTCACTGCCACAAACAAGGACCCGAAACTTTGGACATCGTTTTTCTTCTCGTTTGCGCCACATGATAGGATAGTTAAAGATATTTCGTCCTTCAAATTTAAGCCAAGAAGCTTTCAAGGCGGTCAATAATGACTGTCAAAATCTAGAAATTATAGCGCACGGGTCCGGCTATTTAACTGGTCCGATGCCAGACTGTCATGACTACGGGGACTCCGAAATTGCTCATGTGGCGCAAACGAGAAGAAAAACGATGTCCAAAATTTTGGGGGTCCTTGTTTGTGGCAGTGACTTTTTGTTTATGATCATCATTTGGCGGGATATGTAGATTGGGGGGGGTCCTAGCACATAGCGATAGGGTCCGGCTATTTGACTGGTCCGATTGGGTCCGATCAAGTACTTCCTGGGCCCGGCGTCCGGAACGGGACTGGCCGTGTAATCCTACCTAACTACTTACCTACCTACGGCAAGGGACCCAAATTGAGAATGTCATGGCAGTAGGGTGATCCTTACTCAAATTACACTACTCAACGTAGCTCAAACATCTCAGGATCTCTTCGATGGGAGGAGTGGGGCTTCGAACATCCGTGTTCGACTGTTCGACCACATCAGATTTCCGACATGGACTCTCTCCGTCTAACTAGATTGTTTACCGAGATTTAACAGGTAGGGTGGCTGGTTGCCAATAATCCTGCTTGGGGACTCCGCCGATAATACATCTCCCTCATTTCTCCCCTTTCACGCTACGCACTCAACAGTGTGCTTCAAACATGGAAGGATTGTCAGTGCAGCACCTCGCCGTAGCTACCATTGCATTCCTCGGCGGAGTCTACATTGTTCGGTCTCGCACAGCCTCTAGAGGTCGTCGCCCTCCGGGACCACCAGGCTTACCTCTTCTTGGAAATGTTCTCCAAGTTCCCGGGAAGGAGGCTCATCGCTCATTTCACATATTCATGGCTAAGTGAACACGCTATAGCATCTGGCCACGTACTTCAGAGGGTTATGCGAAGAGTATGGAGGACCCGTGTCCTTGAACTTGGCTGGCTTTGCAAGTATTTCTATCCTTCATTGATCATGCTTCCTCATCGAACTCATGCAGCCTGTCTTCCTGATTGGAGACATCAGATTGGCCAAGGATGTCTTAGAAAAACGATCCGCCAAGTTCTCATCGCGTCCCTTCATACCCTACATCGTACATTCTCATCGTAGTTTTCCCCTTTTCCTCGTGACTCATTTTACTTCTAGCGTCACCACGTTGATCCAGCCAAGGTGTATTGGGGAGTTGGCGAACAAGGCGAAACCCACTTCATTGGGCGGAAGCTTACTGCCGGACTCATGGCGGCGGTTCGAGCCGGCGAAACTGAGCCGCTCTAGCAGTTCGAGGCGCTGCTCAACATTCCCCATCTCCTGGATGATGGCGGGAAAAATTGGTTCCATCACATGGATCGGTACGCTCTCCTTTGATTAACTCCATAGAAATTCAACCGGCATTCGGTCACAGAGTATCGGCGAGCATGGTTCTCACAGCTGCATTTGGTTTGCATTGTCCTACCGGAGAAGAGCCCGATCTCAAGGAGGTCATTGCCGTAGGTTCATTCTCAAATTGAGTAATCTACAAATTATTTAGGCCGCGTCTGCAGTGCATTGCGTAGTTCGTTAGCTTGTGCACCCCCTCAGCAAGCATCATCAACGTCCTGCCGTTCCTTGATATCATCCCCGGTCCGATGCCGTGGCGAAAACGCGCACAGACTTACCGCAAGCGGGAGGATGCGCTGTACGATAGGTTAATTACCGATGCCGTATCTGGGAAGGCGTCTGGTATGAACACGTATGTTTCGTCCCGAGGTTAAGGTTATATACACTGATATATACTGTTCAGGTGGGCGGCTGCTTTCGCAAGAGAGGATAAACCTGAAGGGGACCAGCGTCGGCTGATGAACCAGTTAACGGCGGTGAGTGACTCGTCGTACAACTAGGATGATTGTTGAGACCAGCCGGAATATATGTAGGCCGCAATCGAGACTGCATGTAGCATTTTATTCTTCCTGTGTGTATTAATCAGGACGGGTTCAGACCGCGCTGAGTCCGCGCCATCTTCGTCACTTAGTTACTTCGCTTAGCGTGGCGAAAGTTCGTGACTTTGATGGGATTCTGTGAAAGTTTGTGAGTTCAGTTGGAAAGTTACAAGCTTTCTCATTTGATGGCATCAATTCTGTATCCACATGCAACCTATTTCGAGCAGTTAGGGCAAGCGCAATGCGGGTATTCACCGGTTAGGGTTCGGGTTAGAGGTTAGGGGTTCGGGGTTTCGGGTTAGAGGTTAGGGATAGGGTGTTAGGGTTGAGGGATATAAATTTCCGTGGGAACGAGGCTTTAGCGTGCCAACCTGAGATGCCCTGGCTCGGGGGACCCCCCGAGCGCAGCAAGGGAGGGGAGGGGCATCAAATGGTTGGCCCTCTTCACGCAAATGAACGAAAATAGATTGTGAAAGCTGCCTTGGTTGAAGTTACGAGCTTTCTCAGATATTGCTCAAAGTCACGAGCTTTCACACTTTCCCATCAAAGTCACGAACTTTCTCGCTTCTAAGCGAAGTAACTAAGTGACGAAGATGGGTACGACCCGACCGCGCTTTCGATGCACACCTTCATTCTCGCTTGCATACTTTATCCCCAATGGATTCCCCGTGCGCAGAGAGAGACCGACGCCATTGTTGGACAAGACCGTCTGCCCTCCTTCAAGGATCGCCCGCGCCTTCCCTATGTTGAGGCAACTGTGCGAGCAGGGTGAAAGTGTCGCTGTTGCTTTTTGTTGCCGCTGATTGCCGCTGCACCAAAATAAATTGCCGGCTACAAAGCGGCAACACTGCCGCTGCACCCAGTAAGCGAGTTTCACTACCGCTGCATCGAAACAGGTTGCCGCAGCTCTTACTTAGCCATACGGCAGTCGAGATGCATCAACGGGCGTATACCATCAGATCAGTAAGTAAGATGGGTACCGTGCAGCGCGCGCTCCAATACTCACCCGCCCTGTTCCACACACAGCTGCTATACACTCCACTTCCATCATACAAATTCTAAATCTGAGCCACCATATTAAACAGCCAAGTCTAATGTAAATAAATACCAAGGGGAACTTTATCCATTTGCAGTACAGCCAACAGAAATTCAGCTCGTAACTAAGAACATGTGAGTTCTCAGTGTCTCAGCCTAGAGCGCAGCTTCACAGCTCCGATTACGTTGCCCTACTTTACTTTGGCTTTCTCGCCCGCGCGGTTGGCCCGTTTCGAAGGCTTCTCCCGTTGATGTCCCCATCACCCTTCCGCTTGGTGTTGACCAAAATGGCTTCCCGTGGTTTGAATTGAGAGGCATCGTCGCGACGATATGTGGGTGGTCGATAGTCCTCCTCGTAAATTGCGTGTTGGTTGCGAAAGTTCAACATGAGTTTTGCGGCCTCGCCGCTGTTCACGGCGTCAGAAGCCACTGCCGCGAACATTGCATTTAGAGCGAGATCACCGTCGCTCGGGAGTCCGCGCCATCCTCGTCACTTAGTTACTTCGCTTAGCATCGTGGAAGTTCGTTAGGTTGATGGTATTCTCTAAACGTTTGTGAGTTCAGCTAAATTTAGTGCAACTTCGTCACTTCCTCTGCACACCGTGAAAGGTCGTCACTTGACGATAACCACATGACCGCGGTCAGTTGCCGATGCTGCTGTACCCGTTCCGTGCACCATTTGCTTGCCTTGACGACGGCACGACTGCGGCAAGGGGTCCTCTGGCGATCAGAGCTTTCACTTGGCCTTCACGGGCCCTGCTTCCGTTTGTCTCCCACCGAGCACGGGATTGTAATAGCCACAAAAGATATCGGATATGGGACAAGTGAGACGTGGTGGAAGTAAGCATGGGAATCAATTCGGTGATCTCGGTGATGCTCGTATTCGGGCTCAGCGCAGGAGCGAGTGGAGAGGAGGAATCTGGGTCTAGCAATGAATTTTTGACAGAGGCTACAGGAGACTAGATGATATATCTTTTGCTCTAATATTTATTCTGCATCTGATATTCTGTGCAACGGAATTGTATTTGCTTAAAGCCTACAGACCATCCAAGGCAAGTGAATACACTTACATCGCGTTTATTTCAGCTTTATATAGTAAACTGTTGCACCCGCCATATCTAACTTTGGCCCGAATTAGCCGCTAACCTGTGTTCGACCGTAACTGCAGATTGGACTGACAATACTAAAAATACTTCTAGGCTCGGTTCTATCTGCTATATCCTCTCTATGTATCTTGAAGCCTACCTGAATCAATTTACAAGTACATAGAATCCCGCACACCGCCATATCAGACTTTGACGGAGCAGCTAACTTGTTCCCACTCTTGTTTGACCGTAATTCCATCAAATTGGACTGACTTCGAATACTTTGCATTAATTTCTATCTGATCCATCACCACAAGGTGTCTCTGAGCTCACCCAAATAAATTTAGAAGTACATAAAATCTCGCACTGTGCGATATCAGACGTCGGACAGCTGACTTGTTCACGCTCTTGGTCGACCGTAACAGAAAATGGGATCAATCAGGAATATTTGAGAGCGGTGCGAGGGCCTCGAACTTGCTGATATTTCCCTTGGTGAAGGTGAAGAGAAGTTTCTTTATCCATTCATGTGGGGTGCTGTCGGGAGCGTCCAATATCTGCATAAGCTGGCAAAAAAAAAGGCATTAATCAGTACGCCACACAAACAGGTTCTTTTGTTTACTAACCAATTCCCCAAAGCTGTAGATTGTCTCTCCCATAAAGGTAGATATGGCTAGGTCGTGAGCGCGCGCCAGCTGATCTTCAGTCATCAAATCGGTCGCAAGGTTCGGAGGAAGAGCAACAATTTTTTATAATACATTGCATAGTCGGATTTCACCTAGAAGGCATAAGGATATAACACGCTTAGAGCCGTCATTGAGCATACCTTGTAATAATCACCGGCCACCTGGTAATAGGCTGCGTTGACACCGTTATCCACGCCTTCGAGCCAATCGAGCACGGCCCACGCCTTGTCCATATCGGTTTTCGTGCCCTCAACATCTCTGTACAGTAATTTTGCGCGTGCAACAGTAGCCAGGAGGAGAACATTTGCTTCTTCCGACTTGGAGTTTGACGGAGCAGACGTGATGCGAGTAAGGGACGTGAGGAATGAAGCAAGAAATAACATCTCCTTCGACACTTTAACACCCATCTCCACGAGCCTAAGCTGGTTGATTTTGGTCTCGAAATCTACTAAGTCCATTTTTATTCAACGATGTGTGGTAGAGGATAATATTAAGGTAAGAAATTATCTACTCGACTTGAATGTCGTCTGGTAGAATAGAATCTAGCATTATACCTCTCGAAACTCGCTCCAGTGCTTCTGAGTGTATTCCACCGCACTCATGCTGACACCATCTCTCTCAACCCCCCACCCCTTCAGAGGCCCTAGCTTCAGACGCTTAGGAGGCACATCTGACTCCAAAGACATGGACCCAGAATGTTTGCGAACAGGCCTAGTCGGCGGTTCGGATGTGGTTGACGTCGAAGCTGTCAAAGAAGTTTCAGTTCGTGATACGTCTTCGGGAAATATTCCAGGCTGGTAGTCTCACCTGGCATCAGTTTGTTCCCGACAGTCCTGTTACCGGCAGGTGACGATGCATTCAGGGGAACTAAGTTATGAATTCAAATGAAATCTTTCGCACATTAACGAAACACACCTTGAGCGGTGGAATGTTTACGTCGAGAAACCTTGATAGCACCGTGATCATCTACATGTTTGTCAGCAGTGTTCACGTCAGTCAATAAGAATTCATCGCACTGGATTTGGTAGGCTGACTCTTGCGGGAATGGGGTGCGCGAACACGCCCGGAAGAATTCGACTGCACATTGTGAGAAACCGGAAAATAGGTGAGAAAGACGCAAACCTTGGACTCTGCCCGTATTTGCTTGAGTCGAGCCTGGGCGTCGGCAACCGCCTGCTCTGCAGCCTGAACTTCTTCATCTATCACCCGAGCTGGATGTAGACCTGGTCCAGTGATTCGTATTCTCATCAAGAAAACATCACTGTCGCTTGGACTGAAAGATAGATTGTTCTCAACATGCTCTGATCGTGTCTGTAGCCAGTCATCACTTCCAGAACACCATGTATCGTCCAAAAACGCATTGTAGTCCATAACGGGCAGACACGCGACTGCGAGTCGCCGGCGGGGGTGTGAATGGTGGTAACAAAGAACGTCGAGGCGTTCCGTAGTTCCGGTGATCAAACAATACACATGGCAAGCGCATCGGCCGCGCGCGTCCGAAAGTGACGAGCTTTCGCCAAAATTTAATCGAAGTGACGAGCTTTCCCAGAAATCAGTTGAAATGACAAACTTTCACACTTTTACATCAAACTCACGAGTTTTCTCATTCCTAAGCGAAGTAACTAAGTGACGAGAATGGGTACGACTCGTCGCTCGGGCAGCCAGAGACCCTTCCATCAAGAAGATCATCCAAGAGGTCACCGTTGAGATTGGGTTCTTCCTTCAGTTCCACCTGGACCGCAAGGAGTTGGAGCAGCGTAGAACCCCATTACACGTTGGTTTCGTTCAGGCTCCAACAGGTGCGAAAGGCCGTTGTGGCTGAGTAGATGGGTGAGAGGGGGGGCGAGAACCTCTTTGAGCTCAGGAGTAGGGATTCGCACAATGCCAATTATTTGACCTGGAAATGCAATTCAGCAAGAGTTACGAGATGTAGATTAAAGGCGACCTTCGCGATTGAAATAAGGGACTAGCCGGGTGTTGTGCCGTGCAGGAATGAGATGATAATCCCAGAGAAATCCATGCCGGAGTCGCGAGAGGTTTGTAGCCAGAAGACAGAGAAGTAGAACGGCATAGCTGAGATCCATCATCGTGGTCAGGAGATGTGGGGACCAAAGTCAGACAAATAAGATCACGGAAAACCCCGAAAGCTTGAAACAACTGGGACGGTTTTGGCCCCAATGCGGCAGCCTATCTGCTGAGGAAGCAACAGTTTGTTTTTAAAACCGAGGGGAATCTGGAAGGCAGGAAAATGCCTCAAGCAGCAGTAAAAACAAATCAAGGAAGTAGAGTGATCACTGCTTCGCCAGCGGTCTCCTGTACCCCGGCAGTGCACGTTTGTGGCGCCAATAGCGCAAGTGCGGCATGTTGAAAAAAGGATACTGCCGCTGACTGCCGCATAAATTGCCGCTGCAGGCGGCAGCGGTAATGCAGCGGCAAAATCCCTTTGCCCCAATTGTGCGAGGTATGCATTTTTTTCTTTCTGACGCTGAAATTAATGTGACACGCACGGCAGAGACTCTTCGATGGCGCCCTGCAGGTGAATTTTTTCCCCGTGGTACACACTCACAATACTTGACTGTTGTTGGCAGCTCGTTTCGGAGTTCCCCACCAGTCCACCGCTGATGATGTTGTGGAATACAAGGGCACAGAGTACTTCATTCCGAAAGGAAGCATCATCTTCCCTGTTCCCTGGTCAGTTTTTTTTAGTTATGTCGTGCATTGCGCGAGACACATATCGCTATGATCCTGTGGACCTTCAACATTTGGAAGTCAGAAGAGCCAGATATCAAGACCGGCTTGCCGTTCAAATACGACGATAGTGATTTGGCTTTCAGCGGAGAGGCGCGTAGAAAGATCCCAAGGCTTTTCTGGATCTGTGATTCTGATTCTGTGTTGCAGTTCTCGAACACGCCATTTAAATTCCCTGCCGTGTTTGAGCCACGGTTCGTGCACCGCGCTGAGGTGGTGAGGCAGGAGTGGGCAGAGTGTGAAAAGGATCTCAATGTCTTGCTTCCACAGCACAAGGAGCGATAGGAGGAACCTGGTATTCGTAGGTTGCGCAGTATATTGTTTCCCTCTGGAACCTCATAAGTATTTTGTAGGGTAATGGAGAATTTTATCCATGTAATCGCACTGCAGCGCAGAACCATTTCTGCTAAAGTCCGTAAATGCCAGCGCCTAAAAGCATGAGAACTTCCGACAACGTCGCACTGCAAGTACAAACCAATGACATGGTGTAATGCCTCCTGTCCAAGTTGTTGCTCAGGTAGAATGAGGAGTCGGTGGCTCGAATCCACCGAAGACTTCATTCCGGCACTCTCAGAAAGGTCACAGATTGCGCTGAGTCTTAATCTACCCCATCTTTCTGTTTTTCGGATTTATGCAGGATTTTGAGCTGGGTGAGGAAGTACTTTGATAGGTGAGAAATCAACCACTATAAGTCAGAATAGTTTGGGGGAGATTGAAGGATTATGCAGAAATAGTGGCTACTAAGAAAAGGGCACACAACATAGTGGTTTAAATGTGGGTAGGGGTGCTCAATTCTTAGGTCGACCCGGTCAGGTCGTTTAAAATAATTAAATAATCTGTCAAATTTCAAACTCCGACATCGATCGATTGTGTCGGTCTTTACCACATCTTTGCCACACATCCTATGCCTTGCACAACCAAAATTCAGATCTAAGTATTCATCTCAGAGAATCTACTTGCTATATCCATTGTCTTGGAGGATCTGGACCATGACGAGGCAGATGACAACCATGAGGCCGATCCTCTTGATGACGATGTCGCAGGCCGAATGCAATGGATAATGCTGGTAATGAGAAACTCAATACAGCTTAGACAATGCAGAGTATGACGGTGTGAGATGGTGCTGGACGACAAAGAAGAGAAGTGGAGAAGTGCCACTCAGAGCGGAGTTTGAATTTTTATTTGTTCCATACAAATATTGAATTGTTTTAAACGACCTGACCGGGTCGACCTAAGAATTGAGCACCCCTGGTGTCTGTGCTGTGTTATGACTATTAAAGGATAAAGAAGCATCAATTCGGCAAGCTAATCTTAATTTATGATTTTAAATTGTAATCTTATCTGTCGGTCAAAGCGACGAACAAAATCGTGCAGAGCATGAAGCTCCTGAAATGGCAATTTTTTTCTCGATTTTCGGGGCGAACCATCCATTGATTCGCCATATGAGTAGTCGGGCTTCGAGTATTTGTTCAACCCCGGTGCAAAATGCCTTTTTGACCCGTTTAAACACTGTTTAAACTGCGGGCTGAACGGTCATGATGCCCGCACTGTGCCGTTAAACCTGTTTAGATTAAACACTTGTTTAAACGACAATTTGCGTCTAGACGCAATTTGTTTAAACAAACGTGCTATGGTTACTGTGTCTGTGACATAAAAATTGATTAGATTCAGCATCTCTAGGGGGGGTTAATAATAGAACGCACTGTGCACCTCGTCGAGAAAGCCGACGTTCGCGTATGTCAGCGGGTTGACTTCCCTGCATCAGGTCAGCCAACAACGCGTGGACACGGCGAATGCAAAAACGCACTGAGGTCGAGTACGGGAAGGCGCGGAAACCCGCGGCGTCGCTGACGAGACGCACCTACCGTGAAGTCCACGATCTTTGCGGACTTTTGCTCGGTCCACCTGCAACAGTGTCGGTGGTCAGTTTGTTTTCAGGCGCGAGGGGAGGAGAGGAAGAGTGGGAAGTGAATTGCACAGCGCACTTACTCAGCGAGCGCGTCGGACCACCCCTCGCCCATGCCGTCCGCCTCGAGGGACTGCAGGCACGCGGCAGTACCGCCACCCGTCATGCGGCTCGTGATGCTGTGCATGATCTCGTGTACGACTATGTCGTTCTCGAACGCGCCGTCCCGTCACGGCTGTGTACAGGGAAATGGTGATTAAAATTCGGCGGGAAAAGAGAAACGCGTACCTTGGTATAATTGAAGAGGAACGTGCGCATATGTCCGGATTGGCCGCTGGAAAGAAAGAACGATTAGAACGGACTCATACTAAGATTGCAAGAAGCTAGTAGACATACTCAGGTGGCACCTGAGTAGGCATACCAGTGATTAGAATGCTGGATTGCGGCGAAGCAGTGAAATACACGAACCGCAAAGTCCGCATTATTCGTCCCCGCCGTGTCCTGCATAGATGCAGTAATGCGATCGCCCCCCTTGCCGCCGTGCCCGAGGTTGTCGTTCTGAAAATTGAAGGCGTCCTCGTGAGTGAGTAGATAAACGTGAGTTGATACAAAATCAAACGCAAGGGGAAGCAAAAAAAGGACAGAAAATAACCGGGAGTGGGGATGCAAAGATGAAAGTCCATAATACCAAAGTGGAAATAATGGACTGGAAAGGGGGAAAAAAACAGCGAAGAAGAAAAATACGGAAAAGATGACCTAAAGATGGAAGCAGACAAGAACGTACGGATAAGCAATGTCATGCACAGTATTGGTGATATCAAAATTGTTCACGATCGGCGCAGCGACGTTGGCCGGCACAGTAGGCTTCTTGGACGCGTCCTGGGTGTATGCGAAGACCTGGCCTGGGGCGGACTGCCGGTCGACTCCGAGCTTAGGGCCGCCCTTGTAGGACACTACGTTGTTGCCACTACGGGGCGACGGTCAGACATCATAGGGATCATGGTTGGATGAAAAGGGGGGAGGGAAGGACTGCATACGATGTGGTTGTGGAGACGCCGAAGGGCGTGGAGTGCCATCCGCGCGGGGAGGCGGCACGGTCGCTGGGGTTACGGAGTGCGAAGCCGTCCGGAACTGACTGCTTCTTTATAGGTATCACGCGGTACTACGGTTAGGGCATCAGCACAGCAGCAAATCAGGGCGCAACGATGCTACGCACGGAAGCCTTAGAGACATAATCGACTACCGAGAGCAGCTTGCAGTCGTGTGCATCGACGAGCGCCTCGTACCAGGTCACCGTAGGCCTCATCCCGTACTTGGGCTGCGGAGCCATCCGCTTTAGCGAAGTACTTGAGTTCTGCGGTAGGCAATCCGTCGTGAGACCCGCCGAGGTGCTTCTCAGCAGTTGCGCACGCATCATCGAATGATATAGAAGGAGTGGAAGATGCAATGGACGCTGAGCAAATTTGAGTATGCGAGTATTAATTTAAATGTGAGCGGCGCAAGGGCTTACTGGGATTAAAAAATGAGGAGCCAAATGCGACTACCTTGTCCGCCTCGTTGAAAGCCACGTTGGCCACGGCGTTTGCGAAAAATAACCCTTCCTAAAATAGAAACCCGTGTAACGTTCAGAGGATAGATACGATGGATGCCATGGCGGACATACATGAGACTGCTTGGCGTAGGCATGTCGGGCATGGGCACCGGAAAACCTAGCGCGGAATACGGCGTTCTGGGCTTTGAGCCGGAGCTTGCCTTGGAGGAACGCGGCCGCCGACTCCAAGAGGCGTTTGCGGAGCGGGTGGTCGATGCCTTCGCCGAATGTCTGGCGAAGGTGTAAGTTGAATGGCTTCGTCATTTGTGTTTCAAGATCTTTACCTCATAGGTGCTCGCAGGGTGGTAAGCCTCGAGCGTAAGGCCGCTACGGAGCTCGCGCCTCCGGTGTGTCGTATGCTTCGCGCTGGAAAAGACTGGGGCTGGTGCGGGGGCGGCGGTGGCCGTTGAGGCATAGACGACGGCGAGCAGGACAGCAGTTAAAAATTTGGGGAGGTGGAGCATGACGGCCGTGGGAGGGATTGGGAGGGGGGAGGGGGGTGATTAAGGACTGGAGAATGAAAGCACGGTGGCTTGGTGAGCGCCGCTCCTGTATAGAAAACTGCAGGCTGTGAGGTCTTGGATCCCCTATGTTCGTGGAGGATCTGTACGGATCGAGGCGGATCAGCCAACCAAAGACATTGGCCCTATTTTGTCCAGTATCGACCACGAAACGCGTGTCCCTCGAGCGCCGAGAAATGCAGCGCAGAGCTAAGTTCCGGTCTAATCTTCGACAGTGAGCGATCGAAGTTGAACGACAGGGTGAAGTGGTTTGGCGAATGAATGAGCGCATCTACCAGGGCGTAAAGGACTGTTCCCTGGCTGTCGATTGTCCTGCTGCCGAGGGTCAGCTAATGTGACACAAGAACATGAAACCATCGCGCTTGCCTCATACAGAAAGGCGCCGACGCCGACACAATTAATTTTGTGGGTGTCACCTCAGTCATCGACGCGAGATCGGCGCATGGTGTGGATTTCTGCCCGGATTTCTTCCGTGTCGTGGTTGTTGAAGTTAATTCTGGACAGCGACAGCAGCGGAACGGAAGAAGCTGTGGTTAAGAGGGAATGCCGGACATATTTGCGGGGAGTTCCGTCAGCGGGTACCGACTGAGGCATGACAAGATCTCCGATGCGAGTTCGGGAATAAGACCCGACCAGCCCCAAACATCTCCCCTAACATGCCGCCGCTCGACACTGGAACCAACGGAAAATGTCGACCACAAGACGCTGGTCCGGGCGGGATTTCCCGAGGTATGGTTCGATGTAAAGGCATTTGACGTAGGGCGGGGGATGTGAGCACTCTTTGAGGAGAGCGCGCCTCATTTTTTTTCTTTTACTGTGCCCGTGGATCCCATATGTGCTGTCAAGAAACTTGCCGTGGAAAAAGTGGCAAGACTCACGAATTCAAAATAAATGGTCCACGCTGCATTTACGAGAAATACGCAGTTAGAACAGAGTAGCCCCCAGATATATGTAAGAAAGTATACCTTGAATTAAACGGCCAGAAATGCGACGCCTTCGAGTCGTGCGACAAAAGGCATATAATTGTGGGTCGAGGCTAATGAAACAAATGAAGAGGTTAGTAAGAATCCACGAATAAAAGTAGCCTGAAAGTAGAGGTACAGTGGGACGGGGAAGGGGTTATTGGCCATCAGTGAATTGAATGTCGTTGCAGCTCAACCAGCGGAACGCCTGAAAGCTAAATTGGACGGGTGTATGAATTCTTTTTTCAAACCATGTCCCCTGGTCAGTTTGAAGGACAAGGCAAGCTGGAAGTATGATCCATCAGAACGGCGTGTATGGAGTAAAAGAAGGATCAATGCGCACCCGCCTTCAACCGAGTTCCAACATGGCTACAAAAAATATCGCACAATTGTACGAGTCAAACAGGAATTAAGCTATCTCACACCACAAGGCACAAGTCATCAACTCAATCGACTTCATTCGACGCGGCCCTGATCTCGTCCACTGCGCTGCGCATCGCAATGAACCCCCCCATAACGCTGGCCTCCACTGCAGCCTGGCCCCAGGTCCGATTGTAGAATTGCCGGTGGTACTCGGCTGAAGATTTTCAGGATTGGGCATTTTAAACAAAGAAAAATGAGCGCTTACGATCCGCCGAATCAATAGCCTTTCGCAATTCTTCAACCCAGTTCTTTGCGAGCGCGTCATAGCCAAGAAGCACCGGATCGTTCTTCTGAACCTTCTTGCGCAGATCGGTAAAGTTTGGCACGGGACGCTCGAAATAGATGATGTGCCCTTTCCACACGACCATTATCTGGATGGTGTCGTTCCGACGCGGGATTTGGCGCCATTGTTCGAGGATATCGATTCTTTTCATGTGGTTTAGGAGGAATATGACTTCGGATGCGTGCATGATTTCTGCGCCATGCATCTATGTAGTTGTATGGATGCAAAGGTGGTGAGAGTCGTGCATAAAAGAATATTTGCTAGATCGCACCTCGAAGTAATGTTCTGGTGTAGGTGGTTTATCACGTCGTTGAAGCTCGAACATGAAACTAAATCCCAGATCAGCGTCGGATTCCACAGCCCGAGGCAACATACGTGAATTTGGTCAGCCTATCTTCTCTGGTCGAAGACGACGGAATGTTCATCGCCCAGAAAGCCCTAGGCACAAGCTCATTCTCAACAAAATTCGGGCGGCCAACAGCTGGATCGCTCACCAATTGAGTATCGTGGGTTTCCACTTATCCGTCCAAGCCCGCAAGCGAGCGCCTTGCTGCTCAAGCGTCTCCGTAACCGGCCCAAGCGCATTCATCTTTTTATGCCCATACGCCTCGAACACGTTCTGCCATGACTCGTCGTCCGTCTCCAACTGCGCTTCTTCTGGGGATTTGCAGTACGTCTTGTGTGTCTTCCAATGCGCTTTTTGGCATTCCTTAGAGCAGTATTTTGCGCTCCTAGTGATATCAGGGTAATACATGGAGCCCGGAGCAAAAACGGTGTAGATGAAAAGGACTTACCTACAACGGGTGCAGAGCTTTAGTTCACCGATATGCTTCGTGACTTGGCATTGATAACAGTACGCCCTCTTTGACAAGGATTTCAGCTCGCGGCTAGGATCCACTGCAGCCATGCTGATGCTGATGTCGTGGACAAAAATATGTCTTACGTTACGGCGTGTCACAGGCTCCAACCAAACACACGTAAGCGCAGATCAACTTGGGTCAACAAGACCAAGCCGCGCCGTCGCGCTGGTTTTCAATTTCGTTGTCAAGTCATATTTTATCCGACATTTTTCTATTAGTGACAAGTCTGGACTCTAAGAGTCTGTCTGTTCATCAGCCTGCAAAATATCCCGCACGCTTTCCAGTACACTTAGATACTTCCTGGGCCCGGCGTTCCTGAGCGGGACCGTGCCGTGTAATCAACGTGTAATCCTACCTACCTACCTACCAGCAAAATCGAAAACGCTAAATCAAAAACGATAGACGTTTTCGATTTTGGAGCAGAATTCGGGCCGAGCACTGCCTGACCAAGCAAATCTTAAATTAGCACACCACATAACGAATTTTATCCATCCTCCCGCTCTCCTCCAAAAAATAACCTTTATGACGACTCTCCTGGTGTCAGTTGCTGGCAGGCATGGTTGTAGCATGTAGTGTATGTTGAGCTGGAGCGAATGATGCAGGCAACCCGGTTATTTTAAGATTTATTTGGGTGCTCGGCCCGACCTCGGCTCCAAAATCGAAAACGTTCACTATCTTCCCCCTGGAACTCGGACACTTAAACAAAATCTGTGAATATCATTTTATCTGCCAGATCTGTGCTCAGACCAAGTATTTAGATCATCGGATATTGGTCTTTTACCCTGGTCTTAGTTTTTACTTCATGAGAGACGGGCAAGAATTAGGCAAACTGCACCGTTCTTTCCGATGGTGTCCGGTGTCCGACTTCTAGGTAATACATCAAACGCTGATTGCCGGTCTCGTCCCAAAGCCGCCCTTTGTCGTAGCGGCCGCAAACTATGTATGGTGAATGCTCCATATGTAATGTATGTTTCATGCCCAGGGAGAGTCCAGGCAGCCCTTTGGTCGGTTGGCAGACAACGCGAATTTTGTAGCCACAATGTAACTAAATTTAGCACGTCCACCGCACGTTTTCGGTCCACTGTAATATACTCAAGGCACCCGGACGCTTGGACTTTTGCATGAGCACTTACATGATATGTACACATGCTGTACACATGCTACCACGGTACCATGACTATAGATGAAGCATTCCAAGGTTAAAAAATCTGAAATCCAGCCAAACTCTCACTACCCGGTATCTTTTCTGGGGTAGCAGTTAGGACTCAGGTCAAATATCGCGACTTTTTAACCTTAGGTCTCTAGTACATAACTTATAAATCATATGAAACTAAAATCTCGGAAAACGGTGTAGTATTCAGTGAGAAATGTTTGATTGTCCGAGTTCCAGGATGGTGGGGGACGATAGTATCGTTTTCGATTTAGCTGGAACAATGTTCGATATTAAAAAGTTCACCAAAAATTGTTCGTCCAACTACCGGCTTTTTTATGTAATCTGAAAGCGCACCTCCTATCCTCGCATCACCGGCAGTGGCAGTTTGTTGACAAGAGAGTAAATATTGATCAATATTGACTGATGGTGACTTTCTCAACCACCACCTCTTCTCGCCTTTCGACTTGCTCTCAGCTTCCGAAGAGCCTCATCAGTCCCGCTGCGGCCAACCACGTTTGTGACCCTGTCACTTTGGGCGTGCTGCCCCCGCTTCACCTGCGTCCTTGAAGCACGTTCCTGTGCATCTCCCTCCATCGTTCTGAGAATGGTTCGACAATCCGGCTGGAATCCTCAGTAGATCTCCTATATCTCCCAGAATGGGGAGGCTGTGCGGGTCCCGTCGGTCCTGAACGTTCAACATAGACGCCGAATGCCCAGCTAAGCAGCTTTCCTGGCCGACGTTTCCCGAAATTCGGTGGAGGGAATTTCGAATGTTGCTACCTTCGGACCGATTGTGTCTTCTGCTTTGAGGTTCCTCCCCTTCGGATCATCTGTTCACCCATCCTTCATAATGATCACTTCTACTTCTGCTCGTCATCTCTGTCCCACTGGCTCTCGCCTATGAGCACCCCCCCGCCCCCCCACCCAAACGCGCTGCAGGCCGCCATCATCACTGGTGAGCACCTCCTCATCCCCCAGTCACTGAGCTCAATGTGTACAGAGAACTTCCTGCCGAAGATAGACGGAGTTACGATCACATTGACGCACCTACTTGAGCATCTTAATGCGCTGGGCGTACGTTCGATGCTCTTTGGCCCAGAGAGCGGGACGGTACGTTTATTTGCTTTCCTTGGCGCTAGAGCTTTCTGGATGAAGCCGTTACTCATAGGCTGAATACGCCGGATGCCAGCTTTTTGGCACGTACGGTGTGCCGCTACGGGTGTACCCTGGCCTGAAGATCAAGTACGGGATTTCTTCGCGGACGATAAAAAATACTTGATTGAACCCGATCTGCATAGTTTCTTGTCCACGGCGTTCCTCCACGCTCTGCGCCAACTCAGGCCCGACATCATCCATCTCGTCGATCCGATCTGGCTCGGCGTTCAAAGCCTCGCCGCAATCCAGGTATTGCTAGCTCAGCACGTCTATTTATTTATCCCCTCACTATCCGCGTGGCGCGGGTGGGCGCAGCACCGACTGGCGCGGTCCTGGCGCGGGAGCGGGAGGGGCGCTGGCGCTCGAGCGCACCCCTCCCCAGGGGCAGCCGCCTGCTGCGCATTCTGCAGAGCGCGGTGGACCTCGCGGTGGTCGTGCACTCGATCGTCCTCGCGACGCTCTCGCACGCGTCGTACATGGTGCCCAATACCGCAGACCTGTTTGGGCCGTAGGGTGCGCGCGTGCGCATGCCCTGCGAGACGGGTGTGCGCGCGCCCGTGTCCCGCGGCACGGGTGTGGGCGTGGTTTCGATGGGCCGGTCGGGCGATCGGGCGGTTGATGCGCTTGGGGGAGTTTGGATGGAGGATTAAATGCGATTCAGGATAGCGCGGCGGGGACAGGGCCGGCAGCCGGCCAGTCCGCGGCCCGGCCCCGACTTGGGAACTTGAGGAGGAATGAAGTGGATAAATCTAGACCACGTACGACGACGCTATTTAGTGTACTTGTAGCCTTTTTGTATGCATGCATGTATGTAAGTACTGACTCGACTGGTAATGGTACCATGGATGGGGGAGGAAACAATCGGATCTTTCCGAAGGGCAAGCTAAGAACAAATACGAAGACCACGCTTTGACCACGCCGGCCCACATCACTCTCAGCCGCGAATCTGACCAGTACCAACTGGTGTATTTCTAATCTGAGCACAAGGAACCTGATCCAAAGGTCAACCAATATCTTTTTTAAGAGGGCACAAGAATACACAAAGAATACATGAAACGTTGATGAAAAGTGTGATGAAATCCGTCTACTTCTTTAGAAACCGTCCGAGAATCCAATCCCAGCGGCATCAGTGGGATCTCAAGCCTAAATAGTTGACATTTGAATATAGAACTTGAGGAAACCAGTGCAAGCCGCCGAACCATGACGGCCGTTGACCATCCCGTCCGGCGGCAAGTCTATAATTTCTCGCAACGTACTGTCGACGCAGCGGCCGTGCCCGTCACGGGGATACGGCGCACAGCCCTAGCGGACTTCAACACGGAATCACGTCAGTGGATGTGTCTATTCCATATTAGTAGTCCAAGCTGTTTTGGTTTTGTGTGATGACTTAGTATACGAACGGGAACAACGACGTGAGGTGAAATATAACCAGTGTGCCTATATATTATGGATTAACAAGGACGGGAAGATTTCGAATCCGAAGGAGTTTGTGGATGTGCAGACTTTCGCGTCGCTCATGCACACATGGAGAAGAGTTGTGGTTACTAGTAGAGAGCCTTTCCGTGTTCGACTACGTATCGGATCAAATATACAAAACCAGGTCTATCGTATGTACAACTAACACGTTCAGCCTGAAGTCCTCAACTTAACAGTCTTTTGACATTTTGATTGTGACGTTGTACAACGCGAAGAACGCGTGAAAACGCCGAAACACAGAATACTGGTAATTTCTGACCAAAAGCTCACAACGTGTCCCCCAGATTTTTTTTTATCATTGCACTGGGATTTCCAGCACACTTCAATGGGGTAAGATTTTTTTTTTGGGCAGGTGTTTTTTTACCTTGGCATTGTGTTACCAAAATGCAAAAACACCAAAAAAAAGCCAAAAACGGCACAATCAAATTGTCAATTGGTTGATGCAACCCCATCACCGCAAACTGGATAAGTCCGCTGCAGGTAGGTAGGTAGGAATCAATTGCAACCCGCCCGCAGACTAATAATAATTGTGGTAGCGAGCCGCGTGAGAGGGGATAATGGTCGGCACATATATAATGTGAGCTTGGGGCGAACCTGGTCCCCATCCACATCTCCAAATCTACCCCATATCCGCGCCATACACAATCTGCCCATGCACTCGAAGCAACTGGCCCACGACTTCTTACACGCCTTAACTGGCAACGACGCGGAGAAGTTGTCCGCCCTCGTTACAGACGACTTCACACTCCAAGTCCTCCCTGCGTCGGCGGGGTTCCCGGCCCTGAACAAGGAGCAGTGGATCCAGACAGAGTTGCGCCTGAGCGCGGTGGTCCCGAACGGGAAGGTTATTCATATGTTACCTATAATCCGCCATCAACGCATTAAACGAATTTGCATATCTAGTTCGAGGAACCAGATGAAATCATCGTCGCGGACAACGCGATCGTTTTTCACGTCAGTGACGCGTCGATTCCGTTTCTATGTCCAGCACCCCAAGCTGATTTCTTTTTATATTATGAATTATATAGACGAAGGCACACGGGAGCACCGACACGGGGATGAAAATCAGCAACGAGTTTATCTATATATTGCGGATTAACAACGGCGGGAAGATTTCGAGCACGACGCAGTTTGTGGATGCAAAGGCAGCGGAAAAGCTCACAGCACTCATGAAATGAGAGTTGTGTTTAATGGGTAGAGGGCCCTTCCATGTTTGAATACGTACCAATCATTGTCAGCTAGAATATACAGAACCAGGTCTATCGAAATGCAAACGGCTCAAACGTTCAACTTTAGTCCCTCAACCGGATCGCCGCAAACTTAGGTGAATTCGTTGTAGGCAGGCATGCAAGTAGGAACTTATCGGCCGTCTCGGACTGATAATAATTGTGACAGCGCCGCGTGAGACCGGACCAAGACCGGACAATGGTAGGCGCATATACTTATACTGGTTAGAACAAACCAGAGTGAGCCCAGCCCTCACTCCCACCTCCAGATCTACCTGGCATATATCCGCAACATATTCGCCCCTGTCCCAACTTTGAAAAATGTCTTGCAGCTTTTGGACTTGAAAGCAAGGGGGTGTCGGCATTCGAGATTAGCATATAGAGTCGGAAAGTTTTTTTCGACCCGATCCTAATGCCAGGCTGGCCTGTGAGGAAGAAACACCTTTGGGCTGCTTCCTTGGTTTGCATGACATGGGTCATGAACTCGAAGTATTCCTGTCGGACAAGGACTTGCGGCGGGTGGTCGACGAGCTTGTGGACAGGTAACTTGGGATGTTCGTTGAGGTCGATGAAGCGTATAGATGGCGGCTCCGACTTATCCTCGTCCACGTCCATGACATCTGCGCGACCCTCGCCGTTGCCCATCCAGACATCGATGTAATTTACCAATGCCGCAGGCTCGACAGCCGCCGAGGCTGCCGGCGGGCTCGAAGCTGGTGTCCGCCAGAGGAGTTGGTGAAGTTGTCCGTATGCGTCGTCCTCGTCTACGGGCTGGAATCCGGGCAGGGGGTTCATCGAAGGACAGGAGAAGGACTATTGCGTAATGGCGGCGGCGGTGTCTTCACCATCGCCGGCATTGCCGGCACGAGATCGTGCCGGCTGCGTCAAAAATGACAGCATGCTGGGTTCATTTGGGGCGCGCAGGCTGATTTTCGGTCCTGTAGGACATGGTAATCTGGTATGTGTGGGCTCGTCAGGAAGGGGGGAGCGATGAAATGAGGGTGATCAAACTTTTGAGACGAAATTGGTGGAAACTCGGGGTGTTGAAGCCAAAGAAGGCCGTAGAGACCAATTCTGACAGCGGCGAATAGAATTGACCGTGGCTGTCGAGGGGAGTCACCAAAAAAATCAAAACTTCTATGAGAGGGAGAGAGGACATAGGTTTAGAGCCTGAAATATTCGGAAGTGGGGGCTCTGCAGCAGTCGAAATGTGGTGCTCCTGATCTGGGCCATATTGGGTAAGTCTTTTTTAGGAAGGTTATGGTTATGGAAGAAATGTCCGTTCGAGGAAGGGCAACAATAACTGGCTAACATCCAGTATCCCAAGCAGATGATATTGGAATGCTTCTGCAGACTCAGATTCATTACTCCAAACACAAAAAAAAAAAAAAACTGGAACATCTGATGACCATCTCCATTGACCCAGCAACGAAGTCAAAGCCGGAGTTTTTTCAAGAATAACCTAGGCTGACCTCTCAGTGAAATGGGGTGCTCCTACCGTTTTCAGGGAATAATTCCAGAATACCAGCCTCACGCACAGTGGCTTTTGGGCGGTTAAATCTCAGGCTTACTTTCTGCAGCTTTCTTCAGTTTCAGTTCGCAATATAATTTGCAACAGGATACGAACATGGGGAATGGATGATAATTGAGTGTTTACAGGCGCATGTTATTAAGCTTCGGTTGACGAGAAACATTCGACCGAGGATGCACCTATCATATCCCCACTTCATCTTCCAACTCGTCTTCCAACACCATACTTTCCACACT
The DNA here is from genome assembly GCA_029282285.1 of Mycena rebaudengoi. Taxonomy (NCBI): domain Eukaryota; kingdom Fungi; phylum Basidiomycota; class Agaricomycetes; order Agaricales; family Mycenaceae; genus Mycena; species Mycena rebaudengoi. The sequence goes on from JARJCX010000065.1 coordinate 24,241, forward strand.
TCCTACGAGCGAACCGCCATGCGAGGGGATCACAAACTCCAGTCCCAGCGCCTTAGGGAGCCCATCCATCAAGTACTCCTTCAAATCCAGCCCCTCGAGCGATAGCGCAAGTGTCTTGATGCGCGAGAGCCCGTCGCCTCGTAAGCATGCTCACAAGCGGCTCGGGATTCATACTGCAGGTGCACCTCCGAAGCGTCAGCGCCTCGAGCCCAGGCAGAAGCCCGCCGCCATCCAGCGTTGTCATGGCTTGGAAGAACGTCGACAGCAGTTTGGAGGTCCATCTGGACACCTCCAGAGTGATGTCCGCGAGTGTAGGGAGGCGCCGGGCCCAGACGAGCGCGCTGTCATTGGGGTCCGCACGCAGGACCTCCAGCGAGCGAATGGTGCACCGTGAGCGCGCAATGAGGGATTGCATTGCATCGCCCGCAGCTGTGCCGCCGTTATGATCAGGAAAGCCAGCAAATACGAGGTGTGTGGGCGCAGGTGCATAGAGCTGATTCAGCACATGCGGAGGAATCATGGCGTGGCAATGGAGGGTGTGCAACCGCGTGAGGCTGCATGGTGTATCCACAGGGTGCGGTTCAAAATCATGGATGGAGATCGCCAAGACCTCGAGATCTGGGGTGAAGGCGAGGATCTGGGAAATTGCTGCGGCGGAGCTGCCTGAAAGAGACAGCGTGGTGATCCCGCTCAAAGGAAGAGCAAGCTGGTACATGAGGAAGGGAATATCGAGGTTAAGCTCTCGAAGTTGAGGAGTGGAAACCGGATGACCGTTGTCGGCCTCCCCAAGCATTATGACGTCGCCTTTGATTACAAGGCGTTGGAGAAGAGGGAGCGAGCTGGGGAGGGTTTCAAGATAAAGGATTACATCGTCCAATGTCAAGAGCTCCATGTTTCTCCACTGTGTGGCGTGTGCGGTGAGTGCGTACCAAACTGCGTCGGTCTCATTTGGGGAGAATCTAATACGTAGGTCCAGTGGAAGACCACCAGACCGAGAAAGCCACGTTTTGAGGATAATAGAAGGTGCTCCGCCCCGATTGCAGTCAAGAGCAATACTCATCCAAAGTTCACAAGTGGAGAAGACGATGTCCCGCCAGGCGCGACAGACTCCAGCCAGCCGCAGATTGTTGTGTCGAATGGTAGTCCATACGCGATTCAAGATAAATTCCGATGCCCCGTGAAGAAATATAACAGATATAATTTCTGGGGGGACAGTGAGGACCCTGTATACGATGCTTGAGAGGGTCAACTGAAGCTGCTCCTTATCGGCGCGAAGAGACGCCAGTTGGGACTCGATGCCAGCGATAGAATGCTCGATTTCGGCGATGCGTGAGCGAATGTCGGCGGCTGAGTTCATCGATATTAACCCTAACCCTCCTGCCCCTCTTACCATTCACCACCACCACCTCTACGCCGCCACTCAAAGCGCACCATTCGTACAGCTCGCAGGCGTCGCATACGTCGTACGCCAGCATATCATCGCCGCGATTCTCATCCTTCGTCCTCCCTTTTGACTCCCAGAGTCATTCTGTCTGATCTGCCTGCCTTCAGCTCTGTCATTGCGTTGCTGTACATCATTAGCCGTGGCGCGACATTTCCCGCATCCGTCTTTCCCTCACCCTCCGAGCCTGTGAGTGTTCATGTCTTTTTGTGCTCCCGAATATATTTGCCGCTGTTCAACAGCAGGGCTACAGATTTTATTTGCACCTAAACTCGCACTTCCGACAACCATTTTCACAGCTATCCAATATAATCCACACCGCGGAAGTCCATCTACGCACCTCCCGTTTGTTGTCCCAAGTATAAATCCATCCGATTTATCCATATTCGCACCAGGAATGGCTGGAGCGCATCTGCCATTTATCTCCTAGGTACTGTCCCAAATTTATTCCCCTCCCCTCTACCTCATTCAAAATCCTCTCCGCTCATCTCTCCTTCCGAAATTAGCCCGAACCCCGCTAACCCTCATTCACCATCCGTAGGCCTTCCTGTTAGCGGTATATCTTATCTATCTTATCTCATACATACATTCGTTCATCCCATCATCCCAACCTTCATTCCTTCATACAGTCCTTCATAATTTTACGCGACAGTACACAGCCTCAGTTACTTCTTGCTCCGTAACTGAGGCGTACGTAGATATATTTTCTCTCAATACTTACCTTACTGATTATCCTGTAGACTACGCTAACAGGTACTACATATATTAATCAAGTTACTTCTTGCTCCGTAACTGAGGCACTACGCTAACAGGTTATTGGACCCCCGACCGGCATGGCATAAGAACTTGGACTGTCGAGCACGACAGGAAAACACGCTACCCCCAAGCTAGCTCAAGGGGGAGCGACCTTCGTCTCCTACAAGGAGAAGATGGCCGAGTTTCTGGTTGGCCAACCGGGCTTCCGCAAGCACTTGATGGGTCGTGTAAAGCAGCCTATCAAGCCTGCAGACCTCAAGGATGATGCTACGAAAGCTCAGAAGGAGGTACACGAAGAGGCAGTGGACAAGTACGAGGACGAGATGGACGAGTATTTGCAGAAGCAAGCAGCTATTGTGAGCATACTCACCAACTCTTGGCCCGATGACGTCCACCAGCAATTGCTCGGTGTTCGTCCCGTCCACAAGCTCTGGTCCGAGCTCTGCGCAATCTTCGAGAACAAGAGCGTCCTCGGTATGGTTGACATTCTGGTCGATCTCCTACGCATTGAGTGCACCGGCGATGAGGACGAAGATGTACTCGCCATCATCGACCGCTTCATCAAGAAACGGAATGAGTACATCAGCGCCGGCGGACAGCTCCCCGACGGCGTCTACGCCGCCTTCCTCATCAAGGCTATGCCCTCCACGTATCGCTCCACTATCCTTACCACCGTCACCACAGCTGCGACGATGGGCACGCCGCTAAATTTTGATATAGTGCGCGCGCAGCTCAAGGAAGCGATCCAGTTCGACGTCGCACAGGCGAATCGCAAGCGCGAGGAGGCGAAGGCCATGGCAGCGAAATTCGAGCGCCACAAGCAGCAGCAGCAAAGACAGCAGCAGCCGCAGCAGTCGAAAAAGAAGAAATGCGCAAATTGCTCGTATACCGGCCACACCAAAGAGGAGTGCCGGAAACCGGGCGGCGACATGGAGGGTGTCCCGCTTCCGAAGAAGGACAAGGGATCCGCGAAGGGGAAAGGCAAGGCAGCGGCAGCAGAGGAGAAGCCATCCGATGCGAACGAACAACATGCGTACGTCGCCGCAGCCATTCCCGACAGAGCACTTCGCGCATCCGGTGGGAAATCCATCCGTCTTCTTGATACCGGCGCCTCACAGCATTACGATGGAAACACGACGAATTTCATCGACATGCGGCCGTGCGAGCCATATTGCATCGAGACAGCATCTGGCATCGAGTACGCCAGCCAAATTGGTACGGTCGAGTTCGTATGCCGCGACGGCAACGTCGAGAAGACGTTCACGCTCTCGAATACGTACTATCTCGAGTCCTGCACCACCGGCCTCATCTCCCTCACTCGTCTGCGAAAGCACGGCCTCGTATTCAGCAATGCCGAGGACGGCTACGGTGTACTCACCGAAAAGAAGACGGGAAAGGTAATCCTCCGTGTCGCAGAGCGCGACAGTGTCTACCCGTTGACCACCTGGCGTCCGGAGCGCACCACGGCAACGGCCACACATGCGCACGCGAAATCCGCGCGCAAACCCCTCACACGTGTCGAAGCTCACGAGCGACTCGGCCATATTGCGCACAGCACCATCGAGACGATGGCACGCAACGGCTCAGCGCTCGGTTTTGAAGTCGACCTTAGCACACCTATCGTTCAATGCGAGGTATGCATCCGAGCAAAAATGAAGGGTCTCCGTATCGCTAAAAAGCGCCGCGACCCGCGCTCAAAGGGTACTGGTGACTTCGTGTCTGGAGATCTCTGGGGACCAGCACGAATCACGGCAAGGGGGGGATTTAAATACTACGGCACTTTCCTTGACAACCACTCCGACCTCGCATACGTCTATCTCCAGAAAGGGAAGACAGAGAAGGAGACGCTCGGCCACTACCAGGAATGTGAAGCCACGTTGAAGACGCAGCACAACGTCGACATCAAGACTTTCGGTAGTGACCGTGGCCGGGAATACACCGGCGGTCTTTTCGACAAGCACCTCGCTTCGAAGGGAACAAAGCGCCAGCTCACGCCCCACGACACGCCCCAGCTTAACGGCAGCTCAGAGCGCCTAAACGGCACCATCGCAGGGCACATGCGCGCCCTCCTACTCGCCCAAATCGTTTTGGGGCCTCGCCGTACTCTACGCTGTCTGGCTACGCAACCGCACGCCGACAAAGAAAACTGCGCCGAAATCGCCGTACGAAGTCATCACAGGCAAAAAACCCGATCTGAGTCGCGCACGGCGATTCGGGTGTAAGGTCTGGGTGCGCGCGAACGGCGGCTCGAAGCTCGATGAACGCGGAGTAGAGGCGGTATGGGTAGGACCAAGCGTCGAGACCCCCGACGGCCACAAAGTGTACTGGCCGAAGAAGGGCACCATCACCATTGAGCGAAACGTTCGCTTCGAGGATGGGTCCGAGTTCAGGGAGGAGACGGGCGAGGAGGATGTTTCTGTGCCGAGCACACAAGAAACGAATGGTAAAACAGCGCAGAATGGAAGCGCACGCACCTCCGAGCCAAATACCACCTCCACCCCACCTCCTCCAGCTTCGCCTGAGCGTCCTGCACTGCAGGGGGAGATCCTCGAGCCCTTGGCACGTCCCACAACTCCGCCGGCCGAAACACTGACTTTCACGGCGGAAGACGTCGCACCCGACGACCCGGACAAAGAAGACACGTCCGAGGCCGCTAGCGACGTGGGGGAGCAGCCTAGCCGTCGTGTTCGCAAGCCGTCGGAGTACGTGCGTCGCTTGCAAGGCGGAGAGGCGTGATAGACGAGATGTAACGCACACATTTATTTGATGGCGGCACATTCGTACGAGATGCGGCACATACAGTAAAATTGGCTTGAGATCAATGCAAGATGCGGCACATTCACACGTTTTGACAGCGGCAGTGATATCGGCACATGAACAGCTTTAAACCTCGCCACACATCAGGAAAATGCTCCTTTGGTAATAAGGCCCGATTACCCCAAACTTTGGGGAAATCAGGCCAGATTATCCCTCTTACCTTCATTAGCTTTCTAGTGACGTTGAAAATAAATTAGGGGTAATCGAAGCAAAATTAGCCAGCTTTTTCAACGATTACCTGCGGTCACCACATCATTAGCGGCTGAAATTCTCTAGAATTGGGGTGGGGAATATAATGCAAGAACAGAGAAATCATATTAATGGGAACTATTACACAGAAATATGTTCTACAAAAACTACATAGCTGGCTCATTCACATTCTCCGCGCAGCCTCAACAGGACCGAACTGAAGGACAACAAATCCGCTCTGCTGCTGAGAATGTTCAGCTAATGATTACTGGGCAACGACATGAACATACCACCAAGCACATGCCAACGGAAAACCAAGGGCGTCGCTAGTTGGGACAGTAACAAGGCTACAAGGCACCATTTGTCAGCGTAATGGCAAGTATAGTGTGTGCTCGAGGACTTACCGGAAGAGAGCGCAAAGATGGGAAGGCAAGGTTGAAGTCGTCCTCAAGTCGAGAACCACTTCATGTGCTATAGAACAGTGACCGTTTATCTACACCCGTTGGAAGAGAAACTCAGGGTGATGCGGCGTAGAGGATCACTCAGCAGGATATCGATGAGTGGAGCCCTTGAACATGAAACAGGAAGGGGACGTACTCGACCGAGATATCTTTGGGAACAACCATTGATTCAACACCGGTGACCGGAAAAATCGTCAGCGAGGGAGCAGGGGACCGAGGAATGAAAATACATACCTAACAGCCATATGAAGCGCGTGCCATTCCGAAGGCACCGCTGGATTTCCGTGCTATCAATCACCTGTTCCAGCGTCCGCGAGGTTTAGAACGACTGGGGGGAAGAACATCAGTACAATGCGAGCACGCCGCGGGACATGGAGAGCCCGACCTGCAAGAAACTCGGTGACGCGTAGTGCCGTAGACAAAGGCCCCACAGCCGCGCGGCGGCAACGAATCTATGGCGATCCTGCGCTGAGGAATCCTGTACATCTGATGATTAACAATGAGGTCTTGGAATAGAATTCGGCGCAACAAAAAAAGACCGAGAACATAGTGGGTGCTTCATGTGGGAGACAACGAGCGGGTGATTCATCAAGGGCCGGTGGTAGAACTCAGTGACTGCCCAGCTACAAGTCGTTAGCACGACGCCTCGGAAGACATGTATGTAGATACACGTACGGCGGGGACCTACAGAGCGGCGCTGAATCATTGGTTCAGGGATTAGGTGAAACAGCCCGCGCTCGCAAACAGCACTCGACGACCCTTTGAATCACCAGCCGTCAGCTCGAAGCATCAAGCAGAAATAAGAACGCACCAGATCACCCGACCTAAAATTTGGAAGAAACCATGCTGCACTGAAGTGATGCTCAGGCCAACTTCGGGTGTAGGGCATTGAAACTGTGGATAGCGCGACGACATAATGCGCAGTGGGCCATTCCTGGGCTGAGATCGTCCTTCAGTCACATGCTGGTGAGTATGCGTAGGGAAATGCTAACCGTGGACATAGATGATGATCTAGAGGAAGATAGAGGAAGGCGGAAGTGGGAAGGCCGGCAGAGCTCTACAAACGCAAATGAGGGAGCGACGGAGTGAGGGAAGAGAGAGAAAGTTGTTGACACATGTTGTCAGCCCTTCCAAATCCAGACACCAACCACTTTTCTGATGGCACGTGGGAGGTCCGTGCATAGGCTGTGCACATCAGGGCCGGCGTCTCGGCAATGGACTTAAATATTTCAAGCATGTTTCCATTTCTTTGTTTCGTCGTTACCCATCCATGTGCAAAAATAATGTGCTAATTCTGTACCCACCTGTCATATGCTATGATTTCCCTCTCTTCAAACCTAATAAAAAAGTCATCCCTGTGTTGTGACGAGGTAATACAGGCAATCCAGCTAATTAGGCCACTTTCCCCCAAATTACCCCAATTTGACGGGCGGGAACCAAATTTCCCCTAAATTAGGAAGGGAGGTTTTTTCCTGATGCACCGGCGCCGAAGGCGCCAGCTCCACGCAGTGGGCCACAGCGGCGAGCGAAAAAGGAGAGCGCCGCAGGCAAGAGCCGCGCAGCGGCAGCCCAGCGCAGCGTAGGGGTCTGGGGGCAACCCCCAGCCGGCCCGGCGCCGGCCGCCGAAACACCTCCAAAAACACGCAATGAGCCGTGCAGTTGCTGGAACCACGCAAGAAGGCCCCCGCGCTAGCGGGAAAAGGCCCCGCGCCAGCGGAAAAGGCCAGCGCCAGCGAAAAGGAGGGGTCTGGGGGAATCTTCCCCCAGCATGCCGCGGATGCCGCAATTGATACCACCAGCGGCAACGTAGATCACTGGAAAAAATGTGCTACATCTGATCATTCTGACGCAATGTGCCGCACATTAGCCTATGTGTGCAGCGTTACATCTTGTATATCCTCGCGGAGAGGGCATAACGGGTGGAACCAGAAAGTACACCCGGGGTCTTCAAGTCCCAGATGACAGTGCAAGCCCACGGGCATCCGTTGCGTATGCAGCAGCCATCATCCCGCGTTCGTATCGCCAGGCCAAGTGCAGCGAGATTTGGCCAGAGTGGGAGGAAGCAATGAAGACGGAAGTAAGTACGCTGGACGGTCACGAGACCTTCAGTATCGGAACGCGTGACGAAGCGCGTAAATCTCCCGTTCTTCCGCTCAAGTGGGTGTACCAAAATAAAACGGATGAGACCGGAGACGTCAAACAGCGCAAGGCACGCATATGCGTCCGCGGCGATCTTCAAGACTCTCTCGGCTTTCACGCCGAAACTTTCGCTCCGGTACTCAAGCCCACTTCCCGCAATATTCTACTTGCCGTTGCAGCGCACCATGGCTGGCACGTCCTCCAATGCGATTTTAAAGGCGCCTACCTCAACGGCGTTCTCCCTGAGCCAATTTATGTCGAACAGCCAGAAGGTTTCGATTCACCAGATACTCCCCATGCAACGCACATCTGGAAACTTCACAAAGCTCTCTACGGGCTGAAGGAGGCCGGACGCATCTGGTACGATACTGTCAGCGCGTATCTCGTTGACGACCTCGGCTTCACATGCAGTGAAGCAGACCATGCCGTCTTCTTCCGTCATACGGAGACTGAGCATATATATATAGGAATCCATGTCGATGACCCGATAACCACCGGCGACAACCTCGATGCCCTCGTCAAGCTCGAGGAGGACCTAAATTCAAAATTCCCACTCAAAATTAATGGCGACGCGACCCATTATTTGGGTACAACGATCCAGCAGGACCGCGCCGCCGGCACCATCTCCCTTGGGCAGGCATCGTACATCCGCGATGTCATAGCTCTCGCAGGTCAGGAAAACGCGAAACCGGCGCCATCTCCACTCGCACCCGGCGCACACCTTGGCCGTGAGTTCTGCCCATCCACTGAGGAAGAGAAGGACGAGATGCGCAATGTCCCGTATCGCGCCGTCGTTTGTTCTATGCTGTGGATCGCAAATGGCACCCGTCCGGACATCGCGTATGCGGTGAGTGTTCTCTCCCAGTTCCTCTCGAACCCGGGACGTGTCCACTGGGAAGCAGCCAAACGTGTTGTTCGCTACCTCAAAGGTACAATTGATGCGCGGCTGGTTTTCGGCCGTACGAGTGCTGGCCTCATTGGTTACTCAGACTCCAGCTGGGGTTCTAAAGTGCTCAACTGGCGCTCAATGTCTGGCTATGCCTTCATCCTCTATGGCGGAGCTATCTGCTGGAGCGCGAAGAAGCAGACTTCGGTTGCGCTTTCGACCGCCGAAGCCGAGTACATCGCAATGACATGTGCGACGAAGGAGGCAATCTGGATCCGTCAATTTATGGGGGAGCTCTTTGGCAAGTTCATTGACCCCACTGTCCTTCGTGTTGACAATCAGGCCGCGATCGCAATGGCGAAAAATGACTCATTCCACGCCCGGACGAAGCATATTGCACTTCCTTACCATTTTGTTCGCCGTGCCGTCGCCATCTCTACCATCGCGCTCTCTTGGATCCCATCCGACGCGAATCTTGCCGACCTTTTTACCAAAGGTCTTGACTCTATCAAGACATCCCGTCTTTCTCAAGGCCTTGGGCTGACGGTCTGAGGGGGAGTGTTAGCGGTATATCTTATCTATCTTATCTCATACATACATTCGTTCATCCCATCATCCCAACCTTCATTCCTTCATACAGTCCTTCATAATTTTACGCGACAGTACACAGCCTCAGTTACTTCTTGCTCCGTAACTGAGGCGTACATAGATATATTTTCTCTCAATACTTACCTTACTGATTATCCTGTAGACTACGCTAACAGGTACTACATATATTAATCGAGTTACTTCTTGCTCCGTAACTGAGGCACTACACTAACACTTCCCCATCAACGGCACGAATCTAAGGTACGTGGCCGCTCTACGGTTCCATCTTCTGAATTTTTGAAGTCGTTCGTTGATCCCCCGAGGGTGCCACCCCTCCGATGGCCGATGTGAGTGTCAGTGGCGGTGCATCCGCTGACTCAGCATATGCAGGGGCGACGGCGATGGCCAGACGATGCATTGAATGAATGAAAACTTAGAGAGGACCCATATGGCAGAAGAACATTGTCATAGACTTGATGTTGAGCTGGATGCGCGAGGCAGGAAATGGATGGCACAAATCGGGTTTTCTCCCATTCCCCCCCCCCCTTCCCATTCAAAACACCGGGCGCCCATACTAGACAACCTGGCAACAACCTAACACATTATTTTCAATGCTGTTGCGGTTTGCAGGAGGCTCAGCAGCGACGAAACGGGATTTGATGGTGGTGGTAAATGCAGAATCAAAGAGTCTATATGATGTTTGTTTACAGCTAATTAGGAGTACTTATGTAATAAGGATTGTCCCTTTCAAAACTCAGATCACCCTTTTTCTCAGCTTTTGAGACTAGTGACGCTGATCGTTGAGGGACATTTTAGTGGCTGTGTTGTGATAAATTGATGGCAGTGCTTAAATTCGATTCAAATATTTATAGTCTTTTTAGTGGCTGTAATGTTTCCTAATGTTATTTTCCATCAAAACAGGATTTTTCACCAAGTAAAAAAACTTTTTGTTCTTTGTTCCTGTTACGTCTGAGGGGCTCCCTGCCAAAATTCGTGGACAAGATGTGCCGATATCTCAGCATCAGTTGCATATCACATTTCAGAATATGGGATCAATCTATAGCTGAAGTTCATGGGTTCCCTTCTGTTCCAACAATATTGCAAGACATTAAGAACTGATCTATTGTTCTTAGTGATGCCGCGGTCAGGTTCTGAACCGCTGGCGAACTGAACCGGACCTGAACCGGACCTGGGGTCCGGTTCGGGGGCTGTGTGGTTCGCTGAACCGAACCCGGGGTCCAGTTCAAGGTTCGGGCAGGGATGAACCTGCCCGAACCTCCTTGAACCTGAACCGGACCTGACTGCTAAATTCGAGGAAAACAGCCATCAAGTGCAATTTTTTTCCCTGTGAGTACACATATTTACTTCATTGCACATTTATCAACACTATGATGGGTTGGCACATTCAAAGCTCAACCAAAACCCGACTGCGAATAAATCTTTCGCACCTTGTGATGGCATCAAATTGTTTTCATCAACCATCGTAGTGGTTGGATTTAGATATTAATTCATTGTGAGGGCTGCAGCAGGTGTAAGTAAGTCTTTTCAGTGAAGAAATATAATATGTTCGTACTTTCAGGGTCCTAAAGAAGTTTTTGAGCCCGCCTCATGCATGGGAGTAACAAAATCGGTTCGAACCTGTTCGAACCTGAACTGGACCTGAACCCGGGGTCCGGTCCAAGGTTCAGGCATTTCCCTGAACCGAACCTGAGGTCCAGTTCAAGGTTCGGGAAAATTTGGGCTGAACCGGACCTGAACCGGACCGCGGCAACACTAATTGTTCTGAGGGGTTGAGCTTGTTCCTTTAGTAGCATAGGCCTAGTCTATGTATTCATGGTCACATAGTAGCTTAAGCATTGAGTGACACTTAGTCTATTTACTTATTGGTGACGCGACCCAAAAGGGTTATGTGAGGGAGATCACGTGTGGTAGCTCACCCTTTATTGCCCTCCGTTGCAAACAGGGCCACACAATGGGTATCTTCCCTGTCGTTCGGGTGCGGAACTAGTTGCTCTCAGGTGTGGGGATTGTTGTTCTCAGGCTGCCTATTCCTTCACCCAACCTTCATGTCTGAATGCAAACTCTTAAACTTTCTGCCACTGCAGCCCGCTAATTATTCAAGCTCGAATTCGGGCGTCGATTCGGGCGCTGATTCTGACATCGATTCTGATGTCGATTTTGGCGCCAGAATCGATGTTCTCGCGAATCGAACACGATTCACTGTGAATCGATGTTCCTCCTCTGGAGGAGGAACACTGATTCTGGTCGATTCTCGATTCTGCGGGTTCTAGAGCGATTTTCGGACAAAATCAACCCCAGAATCGGCCCCAGAATCAAGACCAGAATCAAGCCAGAATCGGCCCCCAGAGACCGCTTTGACCTCCCCAATTATTATGCTGTAGCTTGAGCAAAACTAGAAGCATATAGAAATAAAAACAAAAGTAGTTAAATAATTGCCTATTCGGATACTTGTTCGGTGTTTTTTACAAAGTAAAAAATTGGCTTCTTATAACTGTCTTGGTCCTCCCGTCGGTTCCGTCCGTGGAGACCTGCCTCCGTTTAGTGCTGTCCGCAGGCTTTATGCGACCCATTTGCATGCTCATAGCCGCCATTTTCTCAGCCACTTGAGCATCTTGTGATCGATTAGCACGCATTACAATTTGATATTGAATTTGTAACCTGGTGTGCCAAGTACCATCCAGAAGACCAGAGAGTTCATCACCAAACCGAAAAGCCCATTATTGTCTCTGTTACCTTGAATGCCACTATCAAGAAACCAATTTCGACGATATGGCCCGCCCTGAGACCTGAAACCCGACGGATTATTGCTCATCAATCTGTTGACCGTTAGTTCGTATACAATACTGGTTATACAATAAAGTAAAACTCACTTGTCTCCCTCCTATTGGTCTGCCCCCGAAGTTCTTGGATGCGAAGATGGGAACATTCAACCTAGGGGGGAATCCACGGGTTGATCAAGGTCCCAGATTCTTTGTTGCCGAACACACCATTAAACTTAAGAGAGTGAGCGTGAGGGTTCATACTGAATGCTTGATTAAAAGACTCTATGGTGCTAATTTATCCACAGACACTGTCTGTAGAATTCTAAAGTAGGCCAGATTCATTGAAACTCTAGTTGAATATGAGTGTGATAATATATTTATCCAGACATTGCCAAAATATAGTTATTACTCAGCCATCTGGTCGGATTTCGTCAACCTTCCTGCATAGTATTATTCATTTCAATGTCCTGTATGTGTTAAAAATATTAATGGACAAAGTACTCCTCAGTCACCGTAGGGTAGAGACTGAGGAGGGTAATGCGCGACAGCCGGTATATAAGTAGCACATTGTCAAAAGAAGAAGATGAAAAAGAAGTAACTTGAAATCTATTTCAGGACTCTAATGCGGCGTAACTCCATCACTCCCCTCGACGCATTAGAGTAGGAGAAAATAAGGAAGAAAATGTTGCCGTAGCTCCCCTGAGCCAAGAAGTACTGGGCAATAAGCCCATCATTCCGACAAGTTCTGCATGGTGTGGTTGAGGTAGAGGTTTTGTCATGATATCCGCAATATTATCCTTTGATGAGACGTGTTGAAGAATGAGGTCGCCTTCGTGGACGCGTTCACGGACGTAGTGATGGCGCAGTGCTATGTGTTTCCCCCGTTTATGGCCTTTAGTGGATTTTACAATGGCAATTGCAGCGGTATTGTTGCAATGAAGGAGAGCAGGACGAGGTTGTGGGAGTCGTACCTCATCCATGAAATTGTACATCCATTCCATCTGCCGTGCACCACGAGCAGCGCCCATATACTCGGATTCGGCGGTTGACAGGGCGACGACATGCTCGCGATGAGCTTCCCATGCAACAAGACCGCCAGCCATGATGTAAAGCTCTCCAGATGTTGAGCGCATAGTGTCCGTAAAGCCTCTGTAATCGGTGTCCACATATCCAACAGGTTTCAAGCTAGCTCCATAGTGGTATGTGATTTTATAATCGATGGTATTGCGTACATATCCAAGGACATGGACCATTTCATTCCAATGTAATGGTCCTGGGTTGGACGCGAAACTGCTGAGAATATTGACAGCAAATGCCAGGTCTGGACGTGTTGCGATCATTAAGAACATTAAGCCACCGAGAATAGAGCGGTAAGGTTATGAGTCCTAAATATTTATATTTAGACTCGTTTTTAAAATTGATCAGGGCGACGTTCTTGTCCCTTTTTTTGACTAAGTGTGGGAATTACCGTTGTGTTGGGTCGCTCTGATGAAAACCTATTGTTTCTTCCATTCTTATAGCTCTTCCCTCCTCCTGTGGACTGTCAATTGATAAGATGATAACCGCTCGAATCGATGACAAACAGCCTCTGTGGGAGATGTTTGTCTTCCCTCCACATTAGTTTGATTAATCATGGGAAAATACCCTTTTGTTGGGATCGCGCCGATTAAAGCCGTGTTGCCTGTAAAACCGATGATAAAGCCCATGCCGGAGATGTTTGTCCAACTGTCCTACCACCTTTTTGATGCTCATCAAAAATATTATTGGAGCCGATTAATCCCGATGCGGCTGCGAGCTACTTGTTAGATGATATAGATGACATCAGGGTGATAAAGATGTGATGATAGAAAAATGTACCGAGGACTACTCTTGAGTCTCATAAATAATTTGCCGAGATGTCAATCACGGCATACCGGAGATGTTGATCACTGCATCTCGGCAAAGTCATCCCGGCATCGCTCAGATAAGATAAGATATGATAGTGCAAAGACCATCAAGTTCCCCAAACAGGTTGAAGATCATGGCCTGTGCTGTTGCAGTGCTGCTCTTGTTACATAGACGCAAGTACACGTGTGTACGCAACTGAACCAAGTGCTGAAGAATTATACATATTCTTTTAGGCACGTACTACGCTGCTGATTCAAATCACTTGGTTCCGATCTCCTCCTTCTGCGATGTTGATATGATATGATATGATGTGATGTGATAGTTGATTGGTTGATAGTGGGGCGAAGATATAAGAGCCCCTTTGGTAGAAGGTTTCCCAACAATGTTGAAGAATTTCACTGTGCTATTCTAGTTCTGACAGTCAAGCCAGCGCTGCGGCAGGCTGCTCAATTTGTTTCTAGGTTCCCAAATGTGGATAAATTTTATTTTGTGGTCAGAATAAATTACTTACCACAAGATTGCGGCTATCTGTTCTAGGCAAATCAAGGTTCAATATTACCGAGCGCACCGCCCTCGTTTTTCTATTCGGTTTATTTGTGTTCCTGCTGCCAACTTCACTTCCCCACGCATCTGCGGTGCGAGGCCCCGCCCTCGCTTCTGTGGTTCAATTGTTTGCCTTCCCGCCATCATGCTCGGCATCTCCCGCGTCGGCGGCACGTAAGCTCTCCACGCATTGCCCATGACACCCACCCTTGATCTTACACACATTGCCACAGCGGAATTGGCCTGCGGCGCATAGCACCACTTGCCCTCCATATCTGTCCCTCCTGACTGAGCTGCCCTTGTTTCCGTGTTCCTACTACATACACCCACACCGTTCCAAACCTTCCCCACCACCTTCTCGAGACTCAATGAGCACCTCTGCATCTGGAAACTTATAGTTTTTTCTTCCCTGGATTCAGCTCCCAGTGACATCCACCGTATCCGCGGCATGTAGCACTGCCCCCTTTTTTTTGGTTCAAGTCTTCATCACCACATCACCGGATCCTTTGCACCTCGGTGTTTGGCGGCGTACAGCGCCGTTTAATCGCGACCCAATGTCCTCCACCATCTTCCCCACGCATGCCGCTACCCCTGCAAATATAAGCTTTATCAATGCGCCTGCGCCAGCACCGCCCCTCGTTCTCTATTCGACTTGAGGCCTCCCACTGCCGAATTCTCACTGTCTGAGGGCCCAGCACCAGAGCTGGCGGACCATAGCATCCTTTAAGTTCCGCCATCGGTGCTTCCTATTCCCCCCAAACTGTATCTCGTGTCTGGCCGAGTTGCGAGGTGTGAAGGGCCACTCCCACGCTACTTCACGGTGCTAGGGCTCCACAATTTTCTTCTTGCTTTCATGCCCGGTGAGCAACCTGAAGCCAACTTTCGGCAGCTTGATCCCTGCAGTTGCGTTGCGCGGCCTTTTCTTGTCAAACTCCACCGCCATGCTGATATTCTCAACTTGTCAAGGCCCCACACAATGTATGCCTACTCATTATCTGTAAAATATCTCCCAGGTTAACTTTACCCTAGATTCTCGATTTTTTTCTCCGTTGCATGGGGCCGGTCCACCCAAATCTACGCGGTTCAGGCTAATTTTGTGTTCTAACGTGTTTTCGATCTCAGAATAAGATTCCTTTACAGTTTCCTTAGTTCCGGCCTCATCAGTAAAATAAATAAGGCCGGTAAGGCCGACAGGCGGCACAGCCCGCTACTTGGTTTACAACGATGCTCATCAACGGCATTGGCCTAGCCCTTTCCTAAACCTGGGAGCTAGGTAGGTAGGTAGGTAGTTTAAATGCAGCAGTTCCACCGAAGACACCAAGGCCAAATGTATCGCAATATCATTATGAGTTGGTACCGAACCATTTCTGAAAGGACAGCTTGGGACACCTTCTTTAATTCCTTGGTATGCGTGCTTCGCTTGATTCCTGGGGTACCCAAAACCCGCTGAGTCGACACGCGCTCTTGCGTCAACCAGCTCGCATTAATATCGGGCTGCCGAAGCGCATACACTTCAATAAGTTGAAATTCATATCTCGGGTTCATGACTTGCTTCTTCAGTTTTGTCATTACATGGTAGTGCAGCAAGAAGAAAACTCCCAATTCTTCATATGTTAGGTTGACCAGACATAATAAGCCCAGAGTCTGAGCGACTGGGAACAGCTTGGGACAAATTGATGGTACAAGAGCAAAGAGTGTGTATGTGAAGAAAAAAAAGGGGTATCTCTTCTGAGTCAAATAGTGAGTAATAGATGCACAGAAGTCCTCTGGGATTACAGTAGCAACTGAACTCCAATGTATGAATATTGAAAATGATCAATATTAATGCCAGAGCTTGTAGCATATTCATTCTGTGGGAAAATGTCATAATAGGGAACCCGGGCCGCGAATCTTTTAATTTTCACCACAATTTGATCTAAATCGGGACAATTTCAGGCCTGTTAGGCCTAATTTTCCCTCAAGTCCCAAAAGTCACTGTCACCAGGACCAAAATTTGAAGTGTTCAGTTCGGAGGCCGTAATTGTCGGTAATGTCGGTAATTGCAGGCAATAAGGACTCGTATTGCCATGCGTAGCAATGGCCTCAAGCCAAGTTTTCTTATTATCATTTCACAGGTATATGGTATGTGGATATAATATCTTAAAAAGTAATACTCGATCTACTAGGACGGGACTCGTACTGCCATGCGAAGCAGTGGTCCGCTAGCCAAGTCCCCTGAAAAACGACCTCCAGAGTGGCATAAAAGTGATGGTAAAGAATTTAGGACTCGTAACTCGCTATAGCAGAGGTCAGAATTCCATTCTTGTACTGAAGCTGCGAGTAGTTTAACAGAACACGGTTTTACGTTGAGATGCTGTTTTGTTGAATAAACTTTGTATAGTTGCTGTAACGAAATCGTACCAGTGTTAAAACTAGAAGACCGACGTTTTACTTTAACATGTCATATAAATTGTTAGCAGACGATGAAAGAAGAGCCAGAAATACAAAGGAATTCATAAATAACTACACGCAAATGAGAGTGACACTTGTGTCCGTACTCGCCAAGAATCCCGAGTCCTCCAAAAGAGCGAACCTGTATGCGCCTTTCTGCAGCTCCCACTGGTATAATACTACGTAAACAAAATTCTCTGAGCAGCAAAACGTCAATCATTGGAGGAGACCGTCACGGGCCATGGGACAAGGCGCTCGGAAGTGTCGAAGTGCCGTATTGAAGTTCAGCAATGAGAGAAAAAACGCGAAAGAACAAAGAAAGAACTGGCATAGAGGCTGTCGCGACCGCGCGCTGTCTCCGAAATTTTACAATGCTGCGCCGTGAGTATATACAAGAAGAGTCAGAGTCAGAGTCGGCTGTTTAAGCGAGACCCACTAATGATTGAGGGAAGGATCCCCCAGACCCTCTCTTTCGTAAGGGCTGCCCTTTCCGTTGGCACGGGGCCTTTTATTATTTTTATTATTTTATTATTTTATTTCAATGTTTTGGCCCAATTTGGCGGCTAATATGAGCGTTTTGGTTATATTTCACGCCGGGGAGACCCCCGCGGACCCCTCTTGGCGCTCGCCGCTAAGGCCCGCTGCGCGGAGCGTATTTGGCCAGCCCACTGCGTGGTGCACGCTCACCGCGAGGCCCACTGCGTGGGGCAGGCGCCTGCGGCGCCTGTTGAGCGGAGTTTAAATGAACTGATGCGCCGACGTTTGAACTCTATTCTTGGCAGCTGGGTCCCACTGTTGATACTCGCTTAGCGCTAAGCGAGAAGGAGACAACTCTGACTCCGACTCATCTCGTCGTTCGTCCTGCGTTACTTGGCACTAGAATTCCTCGCACTGTCTGTTTTAAATTTATCTCAAACCTCAGCAAACAGCGGCCAACCTGAAGCTTCAGACTCAAGCTCAAGGCTTGAGTCAACTCGGCAGGAATGCACAGTGCTCGAACTCAAAGCTTACGTTTGCTGTTTTTTTTTTTTGAAAAAACCAACAACAACAGGAATGTGCAGACCCGCGGTGATTGACGCACTGGCGAGGGATCTCCAAGCTCTGCGAACTTTTGCAGCATTAGTACTGCGCACACCGCACCCCTGACGGCCTTTCCATAAAACAATCTGCCTCCCATCCATGGGAGATTTGGATTTTTTTCTTACAGGATGGCTTTGGTGCCAAGGCCAGCGAACTGGAGGTGAATCGTACCATCTTTCTGCCCAATTCATCCTCCCAGAACCAGTAAAAGGTACCCAGTTGGTGGGGGACCAATATTTGATGAGCCTTGGACTATACATGGGTGATCAGGACGTCTTAAATCAAATGTCTTATTCAGCTCAGTAAATTTGGACTATCCCACAGGTTCCCAAACTATTTCGGTTTCAAGTTTCTCGGAACAATTGATCAGGTTGGCAAGTCTTTTTATTAAATTGTGTTCGCTGAATTGATCAATTGCACTAGATTGCACTTCTCGAACCGACCTTCAAGTCACAGTCAGACATATCTTCGCAGAACGCTGACACTACTTTTAGTTGCTTCATTTCCGGAGAGCAAACCTGAAGGGAGAAACAGTCAAAGCTGATTTAGCACTAATCAACTGAGGAATTTAATTTTCTGCTCTCTCAATGGTACAGAGCCGGAAACTTGATTTGTCGGTTGAAGATGATGCGAGATCCACTTCCTCAGGGGAAAAAAAGGGACTACACATGAATAAGAAGCAAGATAAATTGTGGGCTCAGCTGGGTCCCCCTTTCAGAACATGCCAGGTTGTAGCCTGGATCCTCCAAAACATGCATGTCAAGAATCCAAAGAACAAGTCAGTAGCTGCAAAAGAAATGAGACATCAAATGATATCTGGCTTATTTAATAAAAGTTGCACAAGCAAGGTTCTGCTGACGCAGTCGACGCTTCCTCGTAGGTCGAGAAAGCGTTATTTAAGGTATACGAAAGAAGCCGCCGGAGACAGCGCTGGCAACGCATCTGATTACGTATAACAGATCGAGGATCACATGATTCAGTAGATAGGGAGGTTCAAATCGTCAGATTCTTAAGAAGATCATAACGGCAGCTTGGGCTTTAAAGCTCTACGACCGAGGACACTGAATCACGCCTCTTTCTCAAAAATTTCAGGAAGTTGCTATGAGCCTTCATATTTTTTTTGCCATTTTGCAACATCTGCAGGATGTGCCAGCAGGCGCGGCGGGAGCACTCGGTTTTGGGGTTAGTTAAAATATTGCTGTGCCCAGAGTTGGAAGGTCTTAGCCACAGAACACTTTTTGGGGGCTCACATGCGCCATGTAAGCTTCCAAATGTTCGAAGTACTGAGAAGTCAAGAGAAGTGTCAGTCCATGTGGAAATGTATGCATGCAATGGATTTTCTGAGAGCTCTAAATAATGAATGTTCAGAGTTTAGATTACGAAGAAGTTGTTGGAAAGTAGACCGTTTGGCAACGCTATGCTTGTCCATGCTTGACTCGAGAGGTGAGTGATCGGCGGATCTTGAGCCTTGATCTCGCGCAGCAAGATCATGGATGCTAGCTCGGATCGTCGGCAGCACAGCCACATCCGCCGTCTCGGGGACACCACTGGCAAGCTCACCATACGTGCTATACACCTTGTTCGCTTTGAGCTCGTTGCTCAAATAATATGAAGACTTTCTTTTTACGACGGCTATCTATTATTCGTTCTCTTGACGAAATCCCTCGAATTCGTCTGTACATGTTTGATTCTGCCTCCATATGGCCATATCCCCTTTTAAAGTCCTCTTGCTTAATGCTTTTGCAGTGCCTTTGCCGACTCGCTTCTTTCCTGCGGAAGTGGAGACTATGGTGCATTCAGCTGTAAAATGACCATTCACTACGTTCCGCAGCCTCCTAGGCATAGCTGTGCCTATGTTAGCGTAGGTCTGGGTAGGTCTGCCTAGACGGCTAGGCAGATCTGCCTAGCTGTGCCTAGCTGTGCCTAGGGCTGTGCCTAGGGGGCTACGCAGACCTACGCAGACCTACGCTCAGTTAGACAAACTGAGCGTAGGTCTGCGTAGGTCTGCGTAGGTGTCTGCCTAGGGGCCCGCGGAACGTAGTGATTGATGCGCTACGCATGTCGTTGACAGTGTGTTGGAGTCATTGGACTGCCTGATAAGAAGGTGTTTAAAGGGATGTGTCCTGAGTATTAGTTGAAAGTTCAAGCAGAAACGGGGCCTTGCGTGAACTTGTTCGGCAGTCTCCGACGGGTGACATCACTTTCGGAAAGATACCGAACATGTTGAGCGGATCAAGCCGGGTGCTACGGAGAGTGGTGCAATTATGACTTTTCAGGGACCTTATCAAGCAAGGCAACAAGCAAGGTAACATCCCTTGGCTTTACCGTGCACCCAACTATTTTGAATCTAACCCAACAAACACATGTTTCCATGCTTAGGGCAATTTTTTTAAATTGAGACTAAGAAGAAGCACTGGGCTGTCGACATGGCTGCAGGTTGGTTGCAAATTGAGGCTGTTGCAATATTTCGTTACTTTTATTCCCTAAAGACAACTTCAAATGCCGCCATATGATTAATTCTAATGCTTCTCCTTCCGTAGGAGTTCTGCAACCATATATCAATAAATATATCCATTGCCACTCTTTCCATTACTGTTTCTGTGCTTTCGACCGGGTCCTGCTGCAAGCATGTAATCATCCCATTCATTGTACTTAAACATTTATATTCAACTTCCACTTTTACTTAGTTTAATCTGTAGCGCCGAAGGTGCAAATGGACTCATTGCCATGCGCACGCAGTGCCCCTAAGCCCAAGTAGATGAGCTGACGTGAAGAGATTCTGAGAATGGAGAATATAAATAAAGACACCTAACAGTGACAGATCTATCTGCCCGTCACGCAGTTATCTGCCATTGTCCAATTCCTCACCTGTTGTTGGTTTGACAGAAATTCTGAACTGATATAAACATTTTAAGTTCTTTCATACTACCTGCCAAATATATACATGATTTAAAGTCGACTGCAGGACATGCACTGAACGGATGGCAGATAAGTGTACAGCCACATGGCAGATAAATGCCCAGCTGATCGAACGGTAAACCTCCATAGTAGGTAGGTAGGTAGGATTACGCTGCACGGTTCCTCTGAGGAATGCCGGGCCAGGAAGTATCCCGGTGGACTAGTTACAGTTCTACGTACACCTTCGTCCCTGACTTCTATGTACCTTCTAAGCCAAGCTCACGAGTTACCTGCCCCGCTGTAGAACCTAGCCGATACACAACACGTAAATATCAGAACAGCATCACTCCCTGAAACATCCATCCTAAACACGTGTAGAACACTTGAAGGACTTCATATGCGAATTTTCCCACGAGGCCAATTGATGCGCATTCATAGAGCATAGCCTTGAAGAATTCGACATTGTCGAGTTCGACCATGAGACGGCGTAACTTTGGTGCATAGCCGAAGAGGTTTTCCAAAAAGACAGTCCTGAGTGCAACAACATCCACAGATATCTTGCAGGATAATAGGGCATGCTCAGGAGTTTCAACTTCAGTTGTACAGAACCTACACACACGTCGAGAGCGCCCAATTTGTGGATGCATATGATCACTTCAACGGCCAGTAAATGCGCGGACATCAGAAAAGAAGGCAATACTTCCCGATGCTTCTATGTCTTCACCATGAACAGGTAGTGCCGTAAGTGTAGAGTTTGCGGTGCAGATGGCTTGTTCTTTTGTGGCTCGCGTCGGTCTTGAATCAGATAGAGCTTGTCTGATGAGTCAACTTCCCCTTGTATCCAGTTCAGCATTAGACTGCCCACAGATTTCGCGTATGCCAGAATAGAGTCTGTTGATGCATTCACGAGATCGGGGGCGGGACATGCGGAATGGAAGCTTGGATGATGCCAAGATCAGATCTCTGGCCCAACATTCTTCTCTGGCGCTACTAGCTCCAAGGGGCTGTTCAGTGCGGCCCGCGAAGATGAGAGGGAAAGGAGATGCTGCAGGTATCCAAGTGCAAGGTTGAAACACCGAACTTGGAGAGGAATTATGCCCATTTCTGTATATAGTGGACCTGCCATGGACCGGCCGTGGAAATTGAGGATTTGATGAAGGCAGTTATTCTGAACTTCGCAGAGCTGTTTAACGTGTACATCTTCACAATCCGGAGATATTTCGCATCCGTGTGTGAGATGACAATCCACGCATGCCAGACATAGCATCTTCAGTTTCTTTTGGAGTCAGTCGTCCCCTGGAGTCTTCAATGGCCTATCAGTTCAGAATTTCTGTCAAACCAACAACAGTTGAGGAATTGGACAATGGCAGATAAATGCGTGACGGGCAGATAAATCTGGCCTCATGCGGCACACCCGGTGCACTACGGCCCATGACCGACTTCTCTTCTTCTTATCTACTGACCTCACGGCTATAAAACGAGAGAATGTGTGGGTGCATTTTAGATCTCCTCCCAGTCCTCACCGGTGCCGGGAATTCGACAGAATGGCTGAGACCGCATCCGAATTGAAGATCGACTCTGCGGCCACAACAGGTGGGGAGGCCGCCCCACGGTACCAGGTTCACTGGTTCCGCTCGACTATCTTCCAGATATTCGTTGTTGGTGCTGTTTTTTTTTGTGCGCCTGGTATGTTTAGTCTTTCAGTGGACCGACGCTCTAGTGATTCCAACTCGTGCCTCACAGGCATGTACAATGCCCTCTCATCTCTGGGTGCCGGAGGACTAGCGACCCCGTGGTATGCTAATGCAACCGCCGCCGCCAGCTTTGCGGTATTACGCGCCCTCAACACCGTCAAATTTCATGCGCTAACTGGAGTTCCAGTTCATGGCTTTCATGTGCATCACTGGCGGCATCGTTGTGAGCAAGATAGGCGTCAACGCATCGCTGCTGGTGAGTCTTACGCCTGTATCTCGTGGTGGACATCCGACGAATGGCACGTTTAGATCGCCAGCACTGGGGATATCATGTGGGCACCCGTATCTTTGATTAATAATATCCATGCCTAACATTTGACAGATATGCCGGAAGTCTGTATCTAAATTCTAAAAACGGAACTCAATGGTTTTTGATGCTCGGTACGCAAAAGCGACGCGATTTGGTTGCCCAAGCTGACCGCGCTCCAGGCTCTATCTATTCTGGAGTGACGGATGGATTGATGTACGCGGTGGAGGGCCCAATTATTACTTGTATGTATTTTCCCAGCTTGCCTGGTTTCACGTCCTGAATGCCAGCATCCCAGCCTATCCTGAGCCTGACCGTCGAGGTCGCATGCTCGGTTTTTGGGTGTTCATGCGGAATGCTGCTCCCGTCATTGGTGCGAATAAGTGACTTTCGTAGTCTTTCTCCTGTTCTGATTTCTGTTTTCAAGGTGGCGCCATCATCTTCGGGCTGAATCACGCCGTGGACTCGACAGGCGGCGTGTCCCTCCAGACCTACCTCGTAATCATCGGGATAATGTGTGCAGGGCCCTTTGTCTCCCTGTTGCTTTCCCACCCCGAAAAGGTTCAACGCAAAGATGGCGTTAAAATCGTCTTCCGCAAAACGGGCTGGACACAGACATTTGTGGAGTGGTGGAAGATAGTCTGTTCCCCAGATGTATGTTTCTTGCTAGCTTATTATGTATCTTCCATCTAAATTTACCTGAGCAGATCCTCCTACTTTGCCCCCTCTTCTTCACTTCCTGGTTCTACGGCCCTTATATCGGGACCTTACAAACGCAGTACATGAACGTCCGCACGAGGTCCCTATGTGCGTTGGTAATTCCATTTGGCGACATCGGCGGCGGGTACGAAATCGATCCAATCCCCGCCTGCGAGTCCCTCACCCCTCTCTGCAGCTTTATGATCGGGCACTTCCTCGACTTCAAATCCCTCACAATCAAACAGCGGGCACGATGGAGCTTCATCGGGCTCATGGTGCTCAACCTCGCGCTCTGGTGCGTACCTACTTTTTCTTGAACTCAGCATCCCGGTTGCTCAAAGATGAATGATCTTATTTCACTTCAGGGTCTGGGCAGCGGTGGTAACAAAGCAGCTGGAAGACAAGCAGCCCGTCATCGACTGGACGTCGGGCAGCATCTTCGGCAGTACATTCACGCTCTTCCTCCTCTTTGATCTCGTGACCATGGCCACGCAGACGTCCCTGTACTGGATCATATCGCAGAGTGCGCGTTTTCCCCTCCCCATCCTCCAATTTTTGACAATAGACCTCAGTGTCCGATGACTTCATCGCGCTCTCATATATGACCGGCACGCTCCGCGGTGTCGAATGCGCCGGCCAGGCAGTCGCATTCGGCATCAAGTCGACCGACACGACAAACTGGCTCTCCATCGGACTGAACACCGGTCTGAGTGCGTACCCACTTTCTCATTCTCGGGTTCGCGTGGCTTATCGTCCTGCAGTCGTGTTCTCCCTACCGTTCGCATGGGTCGTCATTCGGAAGATCGGGGTCGTGGAGTTTGAAAAGATCACATTTGCTATTCATGTCGACGCGCCAGCGAAACCCGCTTTGGAAAAAAGCGTGGCAGAGTCGGAGAAGGGGTCTGTATGAGTTATTTTTGGCTTGGTTTTTTTCTTGGCGTATGTAGTAGGATGTCTGGAAACGCATCCCGGAAGATTAGAGAACAATATGGTATATTTATTTTGTTTCATATGAGTCTGTATGACTCCGTATCTATTTATTACCCACGGACATCCAGTAGCTATTTAAGCCGATGTATTCTATAGTTCAGTAACTAACTACTTTTACCTGAACCACTATAACCTCTGTGTGATTATTAAGTGTTGAGCCACGCTTACCCCGTGTCTCACTAACCAATCCAAATAAACTGCGCCAATATTTTTTTTATGAAATGAACGAGAAGTTGAAATGATCTCAGATCACTGCCTAGTAAAAAGAAGGTTTTGATCGCATCAGCCGGACAAAGCGTTAAAATCACAGAAGCAACTCAGGAGGCAAACGGACTACCAATACTCTACATTCAGGTGTGCATGTATAGATGAAATATGCTTTTACTATCATTCTGGACATCTCTTTGACAACTTCAAGGTTTTGGAGCTCCATGGTGGTGTCTTGTCCATGTGAGAAAAGGAAAACAACCAACGACGGGTGCATACATCTTCGAATGGTATACATGTGTATATAAAAAATCCTTGTATTTACATTCTGAATACATCTTCATCGGTCTCCTTCACAGCTTCGCATTTTTGTCATCGTCGTAATTATCAAACAGTGGCCAACAAGCTCAGACATTCTCGAAGGATATTGAGACCAGCGAGGGGAAGGTTTGGGTGGGTGTTCCCTATGGGCGATATACTGTGTAAAAATTAAGTTTTCACTGGCTATAGAATCGCCCTCCGGGCAGCCCTGGTACCTAAGCATTCAGATTTACAAGTATCATGTTTTTGGATAGCTTCTGTGTTCCTGCTCGTCCTCCGAGTTGCTATGTGTTCTCATATATCTTTCAGTTTTCTTTCCTTTTTGCTTTAGAACATAAACATCATTTGACTTCCGGGAGGCGAAAAATATGTAAAAGTTCTTGACAATGACCAAGCTGACATGTATCATTGTTAAACACAAGCCGTAAAGTGCAAACCTGTGATGGAAATTTCGACGAGATGCTGTAGCAATCTATCTCCCTCTGGGAGATGAAAAAAGAAGCTCATATATTGAGCTGATCAGTAAGGTAGAGGACAGCCAAACGCAGTTGACCCACGTGAGGTGACGGTCACATCTCCTTTTTGGGACACCATTTAACTGATGCCTGTTTTATGGCAGTAGAGTAAGCATTATCGAAAATCGGCTTCAGTAGAGTTGTGTGAATACATTCTGAGAGTACTGTGAATTTTCTTCGTGAAATATGAGGTAGAATTGAGAGACTAGTTATCAAAATACAGTGAATTATGCTACAAACCTGCATTTGGGTTCCCTCCTCGGCGGATTCCAGCCGCCTCCATCTCCTTTCTAAAATCAGGAGGAAGAATATGATGTCCTTTGTTTGTACCTTCTAGCAGCCCAGGCAGCCTGTGCACCATCTAAACCATGTCGATACGCATCTGCAAAGCGATGAGCCCGGATCACAAATCTTCGCATGGTCTCGAGGGGAACTGCCTCCAGCGCGGCAAGTGCGTTCCGCTCAAGGGCGTCCTCTCGTGACGATTCAGGGTTGAGGCGATACATTGCCTTCTCGTATCCCCAAACCATCTTGTCTCAAAGAAACTTTGCTACGCGGCGCGACGCGCCAATTAATGACGCGCCGAATAAGTATTTTGGGAACTTGTCTCTCAAATTGGCCGGTTTTGCCCAAAGTCGGTCTCAATGGAAAGTAGAATACATATCTACAGACAACTACTGAGCCGGATTTTTCGCAATACCCACCATGAATTAATAAATGCGTGTTTTGTTCAGCTCGTCCCAATATGGTCATGTCACACCAGATCACGTGGGTCAACTGCGTTTGGCTGTCCTCTACCTTATAAATTCCTGCACCAGAGAATTCAAAACCAGCCTTATACGGCAAAAAAATACCCGTCATGACGGCTGTCACCCGTCCGTCACGCGATCTTGATACTCACATCGACGGACGGGTGATCCCGTCCTTGACCCGTAACGACCCGTCTTTCTGACGGTGACGGGACGGACGGCCGGACCGGAGCCCTACTCCTCAGGCTCTTACACACAATGAAAACCACATCTTCACCCTCATCGCCCTCCCTTCTCTGGCCCTCGCCCACGGTTGGATCAACTCCGTCAAAGTCTCAGGAAAGACTCTCCTCCACTGGCAACATACCCAACCCGCCAACAACTAACACATCGCCTCCGCCATCCGCTAAATCGCAGAAAACAGCCCCGCCAAGGACCTCTCTTCCGTCGACCTCACCTGCAGCTGCCAAGCCGCTCCCGCTGCGCAGATCATCGACGCCAAGGCGGGCGAGACGCTCGAGTAAAAGACCGCTACCTCGACTGGATTGTGGTTCCTGCGTCTATGTTGCATGTCTTGCGCTCTTCAGTGTGGGCGACAGCTGAGTGACATGGCGGTCGAGGAAAGAGAAAGACGCGATCACGTACTCCGCTGTCACAAAACGTCGCATCATCTTTCGCAGGCTACAGTTGTTGCTCCCTTATGCATTTCGGTGTGAAAAATCGTCAATGAACACACACTGCGAACTTGGCAGCGGATAATGACCTTATGATATATTAGCAGTCTGGCATGATATATCAATATCAAAGACTGTAAGTCAGAGACGTGGATGATATATCACCTCATATGTGAGACCAGGTCCTACTTGCGCAGGCCGGCAATGCCGGCCCAAAATTTTGACAATTTGCTTACCGAATTTGGGAAACTCTCTGCCCCATACTCGCCCGTCACCCGTCACCGACGCGAGCGACAAGTGCTCAGTTCAGAGGTCGAAATGATGCAGTAGATCAGCTATTTGACAGATGGAGTATTCTCCTAACAAAAAACATACGACTCAATTTGCATACATTTCACCTAGTTTTACCATCGGAGTCAATTCGAAGAGAGATGTGTTTCGAAGCTTTCACCCGCCCCAATCTCTCTTTCAACCCACTCCTCTCATACTGTCTCTTTTCAATCAACTCGGCGGGCGTCACAGGGACTAGGTAGGTAGGTAGAATTCCACGGCAGCGCCGTGGCTACGAATGTCCCAAATTGGGGGTTAGACCCTTTGATGTCATGATGTTCTCAGAGAGTCGACGGAGACTACTGCCAGATATTATCTAGTTGTGGTGACGGGTGACAGTGAACATTTGAACGAAATGATAAGCACCCTTCGTCTACTTGATTACCTACGGGTAGTGGAATTACCATGCCGGGCCTTGCCTCCCGTGTGTTTCCTACCTCTATCTTCCTCTCATACCCCGCCCTCCTTTGCCTCCTTCTGTGATGGCTTTTGTACACAAACGAGGTAAGCCTTTCTGTCTTTTGCTGGTAGGTGTATTTGAGATTGACACGACTGTTCCTCAGACGGGTACGTCGCGGCTTGGACGCGTGAGGGCGGAGTATTGCGTTTTTCTAACCACTGCTTCTATCCAGACGCAAAGAGAAAGTTTTCTTTGACAAGGCACGCCCAATTATCGCGTCATTCTCGTCAATAGCCTTAATATTGTCCTCAGATTAGCTCGCGGATCGAGAAACTACTTTACGGTCTCGACCAAAACTATGTGAACCCGGTCGAGTATGTAGCGCATCGTCGATCGTTGGCTTATTTGACTGTGACATCAGGGTTACTCAGAAGGTCGTCGCTGGTGTGTACAATGGAATCACGACAATAGAGCTCGACGTGAGTCGCCTCATGTCGTGTGTTCCGTTTCGTGGCTAACATGCATTCAGAACCTCGCTGCTGAAACGGCAGCCTACCTCACTACCAAGCATTCCGACTATGCGATCCTCGCCGCTCGCATCGCGATTTCTAAGCTCCACAAGCAGACGAAGGAGAGCTTCTCTCAAGTTATTTCGGATCTATACAAGTATGGTGAGTGGTGACCTTCATCTCCGGAGTCCTGCTCATTCCTGACAGTGGACCCCAAGACTGGGCAGCCAACACCGCTCATTGCTGAAGAAACATATGACATTGTGATGGCCAATGCCGCGACGCTCAACTCTGCCATCATGCATAACTGCGACTTTAACTACCAATAGTGCGCATGCCTTTATCCTTTCGCTAGTCAATATCTGAAGTATGTACGTAGTTTCGGCTTCAAAACTCTAGAGCACTCCTACCTACTCCGCCTCGACGGTCACGTTGTTGAGCGGCCTCAGCACCTGATCATGCGCGTCGCCGTCGGGATCCATGGCTCTGACATGGACCGTGTCCTTGAGACGTACAACCTCATGTCTGAGCGGTACTTCACACACGCGACCCCAGTACTTTTCGATGCTGGCACTCCGCGAGGGCAGCTTAGCACGTGTTTCCTGGTTTGCATGAAAGAAGACTCCATGGAAGGGATCTACGACACCCTGAAGAACTGTGCCATGATCAGCAAGAGTGCTGGTGGGATTGGTATCAGCATTCACAATATCCGAGCAACCGGGTGTGCTCACCTGTCCTTCTTCTCTCCACGCATTTGTATTGAAGCAACATAGATCATACATTGCCGGGACGAATGGCTACTCGACCGGTATTGTCCCCATACTCCGCGTCTACGATGCAACAGCCCGGTACGCCGACCAAGGTGGCAACAAGCGGCCTGGTGCGTTCGCGATCTACCTCGAGCCGTGGCATGCGGACATCTTCGAATTCATTGATCTCCGCAAGAACCACGCCAAGGAGCAGATGCGTGCTCGCGATATCTTTTTGGCATTGTGGGTTCCGGATCTTTTGCATGTATTCCAATTTCTCTTCTTCATCACATTTTTTATGGTATTATAGCATGAAGCGCGTCGAGGCCAACGAGGACTGGTCGCTATTCTGCCCTAATGAGGCTCCCGGCTTGCATGAAGTGCACAGTGCCGAATTCGAAGCTCTCTACGAGAAGTACGAGAAGGAGGGCCGTGCACGCAAGTCGATCCCAGCGCGAAAGCTGTGGTACGCGATCCTCGAAGCTCAGGTTGAGACTGGTGGTCCGTTCATGCTTTACAAGGATGCTGCCAATTGTGCATGCCATTATCTTCCAAAATTACCATCTTGCTGATCATTCTTCAAGCAGCCAAATCAAACCAGAAGAACCTGGGCACGATCAAGTCCTCCAACCTCTGTACAGAGATTATCGAGTACTCTTCGCCCGAGGAGACTGCCGTGTGCAACCTCGCCTCCATCGCGCTCCCCCGCTTCATCTCCAATGGCAAGTACGACTTTGAGCATCTGCACGACATCACCAAGGTCGTTGCCAACAACCTCAACCGCATCATCGATGTCACCTACTACCCTATCCCTGAGACACGGCGTTCGAACATGCGCCACCGCCCCATCGGCATCGGTGTTCAGGGTCTCGCGGATGTGTTCCTCGCGATGCGGATGCCGTTCGAGTCTGCTGTCGCCAAGGAACTGAACCAGCAGATCTTTGAGACAATATACCATGGCGCCCTCGAGGCGAGCTCCGAGCTCGCAGCAAGAGATGGGCCGTACGAGACGTACCAGGGCAGCCCGGCGTCCCAGGGTCAGCTGCAGTACGACATGTGGGGCGTGACGCCGACGCCACTGTGGGACTGGGACGCGCTGAAGAAGAAGATCGCGAAGCACGGTCTCCGCAACTCGCTGCTCACCGCCCCGATGCCAACCGCATCGACGAGCCAGATCCTGGGCAACAATGAGTGTTTCGAGCCATACACAAGTAACATCTATACGCGGCGTGTGCTCTCGGGCGAGTTCCAGGTTGTGAACCCGTGGCTGCTGCGCGAGCTCGTCGACCGCGGGCTATGGGACGAGGACATGAAAAACATACTCATCGCGCACCGTGGCTCTGTCCAAAATATCCCGACGATCCCGGAAGACATCAAGGCGATCTACAAGACGGTTTGGGAGATCAGACAGAAGAAAGTGCTGGAGCTCGCGGCAGACAGGGGCCCGTTTATCTGCCAGAGTCAGAGTCTCAGTGTGCACCTTGCGGCGCCGACAATGGGGCAGTTGACGAGCATGCACTTTTACGGGTGGAAACTCGGGTTGAAGACCGGCATGTATTATCTCCGCACGCAGCCCGCCGCGGCAGCGATTCAGTTCACGGTCGACCAGAGCGTGCTCAATGCCGCGAAACAGCAGAACGAGGCCGCGGCGAAGGCCAAGACGACGAAACCAAGTATTGGAAGCGCGCCTGTGCCTCCGCCCGCCGGTCCTAGTCTCGTGCGCACTGCTGGGCTTCCGTCCCCAACTCCCTCTTCGTCCGTCGCGTCTTCATCTCCAGCCATGCCACAGCAACACAGGCGCGAGCCAACGGGCATTTTCAAAGAGCAGACTGCGCCCGCCGCGCAGGCTGCAGCAGAGGCCGAGTCGGACGCCATGCTCGCTAAGATGGCTGAGGAGGGTCCTGATCTTGCAGAGGCGCTGAACAAGCTGAAGGAACGCCACTTGGAGGAGGCTAAGATGTACTGCGCGCTAGAAAACAAGGAAACGTGCTTGATGTGCTCTGGTTGAAATGACTGAAACGACTGGCCGCACCGGGAGCGATGTTAGGGATGGATTTATGTATGTATCATTGACACTTTGCTTTATTAATTACCGGGCTTTTGAGTATTCTGTTGTAGCGTCATGCATTATTTAATAAATTATCTGGTCCATCTCTACCAATTTATATCGAGGTTAAGCTCTCGAAGTTGAGAAGTGGAAACCGGATGACCGTTGTCGGCCTCCCCAAGCATCATGACGTCGCCTTTGATTACAAGGCGTTGGAGAAGAGGGAGCGAGCTGGGGAGGGTTTCAAGATAAAGGATTACATCGTCCAATGTCAAGAGCTCCATGTTTCTCCACTGTGTGGCGTGTGCGGTGAGTGCGTACCAAACTGCGTCGGTCTCATTTGGGGAGAATCTAATACGTAGGTCCAGTGGAAGACCACCAGACCGAGAGAGCCACGTTTTGAGGATAATAGAAGGTTCCCCGCCCCGATTGCAGTCAAGAGCAATACTCGTCCAAAGTTCACAAGTGGAAAAGACGATGTCCCGCCAGGCGCGACAGACTCCAGCCAGCCGCAGATTGTTGTGTCAAATGGTAGTCCATACGCGATTCAAGATAAATTCCGATGCCCCGTGAAGAAATATAACAGATATAATTTCTGGGGGGACAGTGAGGACCCAGTATACGATGCTTGAGAGGGTCAACTGAAGCTGCTCCTTATCGGCGCGAAGAGACGCCAGTGAGGACTCGATGCCAGCGATAGAATGCTCGATTTCGGCGATGCGTGAGCGAATGTCGGCGGCTGAGTTCATCTGGATGATGGGGAGCTGATCCAAGTATGATATTAACCCTAACCCTCCTGCCCCTCTTACCATTCACCACCACCACCTCTACGCCGCCACTCAAAGCGCACCATTCGTACAGCTCGCAGGCGTCGCATACGTCGTACGCCAGCATATCGTCGCGTGCCTCGCCGTCGCACGCCTCGCACACCTCCCACCCAAGCTCGTCGCACCATTCGCATGCAAGCACTTTGTCTCACGCGAGCTACACGTCTGGTGTGGGCGGCGCCAAGTCGCCGGCGACGACGAAGCGGTCCCCGTACTGCTGCTGCTGGGCATTCGGCTGGACAGCGTGAATCCTGTGTACTACGGCCCACGGGACTATCAAGGTGGGCCTCCCCTCCTCTTCTTCTATACCACGAGCATTCGCTGAGTCTTTTCCAGATGCTCTACACCTTCCCGCAGTCCGTTGGCATCGCGGGCGGGCGGCCTAGCTCCTCGTATTACTTCGTCAGCGTGCAGGGCGACGGGCTCTTTTACCTCGACCCGCACCACTCTCGCCCGGCCGTCCCGCTGCGCTCGCCGCCCACACCATCCTCGGCGTTCTTGTCCTCTGCACCGAAACCCTCCCGCGTCGCGAGCAGGGTCCCTCGAGCCGCGGGACTCTGCGCGCACGGCCCGCCCGCCGATGACAGAGGACGAGCTCGTGCTCAATGCGCAGCGGGCGGAGGGCAAGCTCGTGGACGACGCGAGCGGGATGACGCGAGGCGTTCTACCTGCGCGCGCACTCGCCCGCGGAGCTGCGCACGTTTCACTGCGAGAAGGTGCGCAAGATGCCGCTGAGCGGGCTAGATCCCAGCATGCTCATCGGCTTTGTGTGCCGCGACGAGGCGGAGTGGGTGGATTTTGATTGCGTTGGTGAGTCTTACGTTCTTTACCTCGCTTTTTGGATTGATGATGGTGTGCGCAGCTCCCGCGGACGATCTTTGCTACCCACGACGAGCCGCCGACGTGGCTGGGTGCGGACGACGATGACGAGAGGGGCATGGAGAGCATCTCGGACCCGGAGGAAGAGTGTGTAAACGCCGAGGGGCGGACGACGGGGAGGGCAGCGTGTCGTTCTTTGCCAAGGGGTCGTCGAGCGCGTCGCCTGGCGTCTCGTCCAACTCGTCGCACGCGCCGGAGGCTGGCGTGACGGGCGGGAGGCAGCCGCAGCGCGCGGATGAGCGGGAGAGGGAGCACCAGCGGAACGTGACGGTGTCGCCACCCCCGCCCGCGCAGGGATGCAGCGAAGGCAGCGCATGCATACCGAGCGCGCGCGTGACGGGGGGCGGACGCAGACGGCGGCGTGCGCGGCATGCTCACCTCCGACTACTGATTCCTTTCTTCTTTCTTTCTATCGATGCGCTTTGGTGTCTTGGCCTCACCATCTTGTCTTTTTATTTGCTTTTTATTCACTTTTTTTGCTGTGTATTTTCTTCTTCGCGACTTGCTCGTACGTATCTAGGCTTCGCATACACTACATATTCATGATACCCTGCAATTATCTATATACCCTTTCTTTTTTGCGCCTCTGTCTACTTTTTTTTTCTCAGCCCCGGCTTAGTCAGGCGGAGGTGTGTGTCGCTGCTTGGCAAGAGCTTCGGCACGGCCGAAAAATGCCGACGCGCTCTTCCGCCAGCACCTATTTCGTGTGGCTGGAGCGGACGCGCCGGGGCGCCGTGGGTCTGTTGTATCCAGTCTCACAATACTACCCTTCCCTAGTGCGTTGCACTCATCTGCTTGTTCAACTTCCGTCTTGGTTTGTGTTCAACTAGCGGCATAGTTTTACTGAGCCTAAACGGCACTTCTAAGAATCGCTCCGTGCCAATCAAATACGTCGGAAGTTAAGAAAACTCGAAACGAAGCCTAGCTGGTTGCACGGCCCTGAGGTACAAAAACTCTCCATGCCGACTTGGACATTTGGGCAACTTTTAAATAAACGCGACAACCTTTAAATAAACTCGGCACCTGTCCAGAAGAAATCAACGAAGTAACCAGAATTGTTGTAGATGTACGGGGCGGGTAAACCATTCATCTTTGGCTCATGGAGCAACCGCTGGTCGATATCGTCTGGTGGATTCTACAGGAGTTTATTCGTGATAATAATAATCAGTCAAGTTACAAACGTTCACGACTTCGTAGCGACTCATTTACAGTCGTTGAAAAAAAATGATTTACGATGTGCAGGTGTGGCCACCGCGTTAGGGGGCCGATAAGACATTAATTCCGAGGGTGATAGAGGTCTATCGAAGGAAATCGCAGTCGGTACCACGAGGCATGGTGAGAATTGATTTGATTCGATGTGTGATAGTTATATGGGATGGGAATGCACCCTAAAAGGTTATATGTGGTGGGCGAGTCGAACGGGTAACGTCTGCGTGCAACTTGATTTTCGACACGCTCCACGGTACGCAGATGCAGACGATAGCTTGTTTTGAGGGGTGATGAATGCGGAAGGAAGGAAATCTATTCGTCTGCGGGATGATTTAATTATTGAGTGGTGGACGCATGGAGGGGAGTGCACGCACCATAAGGTCATCGAACCCATCCAATCTGTAGTGGAATGAGAAGAAGGGGGAAAATAAATGTGGTGGGTTCCACAGGACGTTTGCACAATATTCCAGAGGTTCTGAACACAGTGCGCAGATGCGGTCCGTACCGCTATCAAGCTGAAAACCTATCCATTTTAGTTGAGGGAGGTGTACACATCTGCGTAAACTGATCCGATTATCCGTTTTGGTGGGTGATGCTTCCCTCACGAAGTCCAATGAAAAAGGTCGCGAAAAAAGATGCCGTGGGCCACAGGGATAGTAAACGAAAGAAAAATCCCCAGCCATCACGGTTGATGCGTGGATGGGGTCTACATCACTCTCGAGCTCGAGTCGACAAGACACGCATTTTGTATCTTGGTATATATATGTCGAAAGGAAATATCCGTTGGCTGGAAGGCTTAGTGAGAACATTATGTACAATGATCATGGAAGAGGGAGGAGTATCTGCAAGAAGGGTGTAATCAGTATTGAAATTTCAGACAAAGACAGTGGAATAAGGATAGTAGCAACTGCCGTAGATTGCAGGAATGGAATTCGGGCGCAATGTAATGGCTCAACCCCGAGTTGAATGGGGGACGTCTGTAGCGCATCGCCGCATTGTGCGCAGATGCGGTTCATACCGTTAAGACTTGGATGCGCATACTTGCAAATATCCAAGAAAAAGAAACGGCAGTTTTGGAAAGCATTCCCATCCGTATGATTTGTGTAGCCTGCTGCAGTTTTGTCATCAGAACACATCAATCCCCCCCAACCCACCGAGCAAGAAGCATCAGCACATGTTTTCTTATTATCATTTCACAGGTATGTGGTATGTGGATATAATATCTTAAAAAGGAATACTGGATCTACTAGGACGGGACTCGTACTGCCATGCAAAGCAGTGGCCCGCTAGCCAAGTCCCCTGAAAAACGACCTCCAGAGTGGCATAAAAGTGATGGTAAATAACGATTGCCTAAACAAGTTTAGGACTCGTAACTCGCTATAGCAGGGGTCAGAATTCCATTCTTATACTGAAGCTGCAAGTAGTTTAACAGAACACGGTTTTACGTTGAGACGCTGGTTTGTTGAACAAACTTTGTATAGTTGCTGTAACGAGTACCAGTATTAAAACTAGAAGACCGACGTTTTACTTTAACATGTCATATAAATTGTTAGTAGACGATGAAAGGAGAGCCAGAAATACAAAGGAATTCATAAATAACTACACGCAAATGAGAGTGACACTTGTGTCCGTACTCGCCAAGAATCCCGAGTC
This sequence comes from Mycena rebaudengoi, assembly GCA_029282285.1. Lineage (NCBI taxonomy): Eukaryota > Fungi > Basidiomycota > Agaricomycetes > Agaricales > Mycenaceae > Mycena > Mycena rebaudengoi. The sequence goes on from JARJCX010000065.1 coordinate 59,898, forward strand.
CTCTAACAGAGCGAACCTGTATGCGCCTTTCTGCAGTTCCCACTGGTACTCTCGGTTAAGCACCTTCAGGAATCGATCAACTTCTAGCACCATGATAGCTACTTGACTTCCCCCAGCGTCAAGGTAGACACGGGTGAAGGCCATGAGTTGTTTCACAGGCACAGTCACCGTAGACACTCGGCGAAGGAGATACACTTGAGCGACGTAGCTGCCAGCGATTTGTCCCGTGTTTTTGACAGTCACCTCGAAGGTTATGATGTCGCCCTCAGAGAAAGTGCTCTTCCCTTGTGTGTTGAAGTTCTGATGATCAAAGGTGGTGTACGACCTTGTGTAATGGGGACTAATTAGCAGAGAATTCCAAACTGGAAGCCATTACCTACAGTCCATACCCAAAGCTATACTGTAGGTGTTGTTAGAAAGGGCCACCAAGTCACATTGGGACTTACGATAGGATAAGAACCGATGTCTTCGTCAGTGTAATTTTGGAAATGAGCCGTTTCCTTGTAGCTGTGGCATTCCGATTTGAGCAGGTTCGCGAAGTGCAATGGCTAACCCACTTGTAGTATACAGGCAAAGTTCCCACATCGAAAGGTACACTCAAAGGAACTCGTCCGCCAGGATTGAATACTCCAAATAGGACGTCCGATATGGCTTGTCCGCCGGATTGGCCGGGGAAGAACTGCACAATTTAACACTTGTTTTAGAACACAGGAAGTGCGATGATTTCTTACCGCATTGATGACAGCTGCCGATTGTTTATAGTAATTCGGAATGGCAAACGGACGTCCGCCCTGGAGGACGAGAACCACCGGTTTACCGAGAGCAAATATCGCATCAGCCAGAACCGCTGTCAAACCACAAAGGTAACGGATCCGCTGGCAGTCTCTCTTTCTAGAAAACGCACTTTGTTTCACCGAGAGTCCCAACGTAGCTCGAATCCCCATTTTCCCCATCGCTGTTCCAATTTGCACCAACAGCCAAGACCACAATATCAGCAGTGCTGGCCACATCAACCGCCTGAAAAAGAATAAGTCTGAGATGTTCCAGTTCATGATACTCGGCAGAACCTACCTTTTGCACCGAATCTGTGCGGTCAACCAAGTTCCAGAACAGTTCGATTTGCGCGTTCAAACTGTTGACATTAGCAAATTTCTGGACAAAGTTGAAGGCCTGGAATTCCAGTCGCAGTTTATGCCGCGCGCCTCTAACAAATCGGAATTGTCCTCCTCCGGGCGGAGGCTGAGCGGTATCCTACGGGAATGATAATATTACCCAGGATGTTGCCACCTTCGGTATGCGAGACCAGGACTCCATCTACGAACAACTTCGCCGAGCAGTCCAGGCGAAACAGGCGACACCAATCCAGCCATCGACCGGTGCACCGTCTACTGGGACCTGGAGTTCACCTTCCCATATGGCGCTGAAATTATTGGAGGGAAGACCAACAGGGGGATAAAGTCCCCAGTCACGGTTAGGCGTCTCCTGGATACTGGAACACGGGCTTGGTGAAATTGGTGTCGGCATAATAAGTCCCTCGCAGCCCAGGAACACCACTAAAAGAAAGAAGGTAGCCCGGGAATGTTGTACTGTCCATGATAAGTCCAAGTATCAGTGCCCCAGCTGGACACGAGATGGGTAGAAGGGAAGTTGGATTTGAGATGCTCAACCATCGCTTGGCGGACAGTGCTGGATCTATTGGTGGGATACATGCCCCACTGCCCAGAATAGTCGCCGTAGTTAAGAATATCGCTAAACGGTCCGATAAGCGCAATTTTGCGAATGTTCTGCGAGGTAGGATTGAGAGGAAGTGTGTTATCGCGGTTTTCAAGCAGCTACAATGCTACGGTGGGCAGCGTCAAGAGTTAGCGGAGCATGGGCAGCTGTGAGGGCCTGATCATTGATATCGTCTGGGATAAACGGATTCTCAAAGAGCCCTAAGGTTCAACCGTCAATATGATGACTCTCTTTCGAATTAGAAACAGACATACCCAAATCATACTTGACGCTCAGAATGTGTCTTACGTGGTCTTGCAAAGTCGAGAGCTTGACTGTCCTATCAGCCACGTGTTGTACTGCGCTCTGCATAATTTTTTAGCTCGAACGAGACCGTTGATTAATTTCGCACTCACATTGACCCATACGTCGATAGGAAAATCATAAAAGTTGACCATTCCACCCGCGTTGAACCACTGGGCTATGGCATCTTCAGCGGAAGATGCTACGCCGTGTGCGCCAGCCAATTGAGCAATAGCTAAATCTTGGTGAAAACGGTGCCCGCCCTAAATTTTCGTGGCACATACCCCCATCATCTGCAGTGACAAACCCTAGGGGGAAAAAAATCAGATAGCTACTCGCATTAGGTCAACGACGAGCGATACCGTCAAATCCCCAGTCCGCAAGTGCACTATACAAAACAGGATTTACGTGCGAAGGAATCTCGTCGAATTCGTTGTAGGACCTGGGAAGAAAATCAATTTGGGTGTCAAATTTTCAAATCCCTGCAGAAAACATTACATCATAATTCCTCGCGCGCCGCCCAAGTCAATTGCAGCCTTGAACGGCACTAACATCTCTTGCAATAACTCTCTAAGGCCACGATACATAGAAGGAGAGCCATTGAGTCCCGAGCGCGGGCTACCGTAGGCTGCGAAGTGCTAATGTCAAAGAAAATTAGGGCGTGATTTGGCTAAAGGCTTGGAGATATACCAACCTTGAGAACGGGAACAACGGCATCGGGGTCTGCCCATGAGCTGTTCTTTGATAGCCCTGAAGCAAAAGCCGTACCCATTACGGCGGTGTGCACAAAGTCTTCGCCCCAGGCCTCTGCGGCGCGTAATGCATGAGGGAATGCGATAATTACAGTAAAAGCAAGGAATTACCTTGAGTCCGACCCCAGCGTGAATCTTTTCCGAGATCCAACACTGGTGCCAAGCAAGCGTGAATGCCGATGGAGCGCGCTTCGGTTCCTATGGCACGCCCGACAGAATACGCCAACGATGTATCGAAAGACGCAGAAATCCCGATAGCTTGCGGGAACATGCTCTGCCTAAATGAACCTACGCCGTGCACACATTCGCCGTAATGCAACATTGGAATCTTGAGACGAGATTTGTCCAAATTTAGAGTTTGCATGTCGTTGTATTGCGACTTGTTAGTCGGGTACCTGCACGTTCAGCATAAGCTAGGAAGGCAACTACGAAAATGGATAAGTTTGCCAGTCGTGAATGACACCGACACCCGCGGTCGGGGCGATCTGCATAGCGTCATCTAGACGGGTTTCAGGCATAGTCAAGCAGAAATTGTCCACTCACCATATCCAGAATTGTCGGATTTGAAGCCAATAATGTTGTCTAAGGCTGATTAGAAACAAAGGGGAATAATTATACTCTAGACTGACCTGCAAACATAAGGTGCATTTGCAACGCTATTTCGGGGTCAGCTAAGGTTCCAACTTTGGTTCAGCACCTAACCCAGCTCAGGAACAGTCATCTGCTGCACCAGATTCTCTATAAATTGCTGCTTTTTCGGGTCCTGAGCCCTGGTTTGACCAGTAGACAAAATTTGTTGCGGGGACTATACATTTCTAATTATTTGTCGCACAGAAGGAAAACATATTCTCACAGAAATCGCATCGAAAACATCGTTGAGAAATATGTCCTTCGTCATTTGAAATCTACGAGGATTATCATTGGTAGTAAGATTATGAGGAACCTGTCCTGAGCTGTCAGTCATAAGAGCCCGCAATTCACCAACACGTTACCGCCAAATGGTTCAAGAAATCATCGAGCAATGCTTGCACGGTTCCTCGTATTTCATCGGGGGATTGATGGCGCTTTGAGGGACCTTGATAAGTGGCATCAACGCCTTGACGACCATGTACCAGGACGCTGAAGGACGCGAATGCCAGATACAGCAATGAGTGAAAGGTAGGCATCGAGGATAACGAAGGTAGATCGAGAAAGCGTTATTTAAGGTATACGCCGGAGACAGCGCTGGCAACGCATCTGATTACGTATATCAGATCGAGGATCACATGATTCGGTAGATAGGGGGGTTCAAGTCGTTCGATTCTTAAGAAGATCATAACGGCAGCTTGGGCTTTAAAGCAGGCCTCTACGACCGAGGAGGCTGAATCGCGCCTCTTTCTCAAAAATTTCAGGAAGTTGCTATGAGCCTTCATATTTTTTTTTGCCATTTTTACAACATCTGCAGGATGTGCCAGCGGGCGCGGCGGGAGCACTCGGTTTGGGGGTTAGTTAAAATATTGCTGTGCCCAGAGTTGGAAGGTCTTAGCTACAGAAAACTTATTGGGGGCTCACATGCGCCATGTAAGCTTCCAAATGTTCGAAGTACTGAGAAGTCGAGAGAAGTGTCAGTCCATGTGGAAATGTACGCATGCAATGGATTTTCTGAGAGCTCTAAATAATGAATGTTCAGAGTTTAGACTACGAAGAAGTTGTTGGAAAGTAGACCGTTTTGGTAACGCTATGCTTGTCCATGTAGAGGTGAGCGATCGGCGGATCTTAGGCCTTGATCTCGCGCAGCGTCGGCAGCACAGCCACATCCACCGTCTCGGGGACACCACTGGCAAGCTCACCATACGTGCTATACACCTTGTTCGCTTTGAGCTCGTCGCTCAAATAATATGAAGACTTTCTTTTTACGACAGCTATCTATTATTCGTTCTCTTAACGAAATCCCTCGAATTCATCTTAGACTCGTAACCAGTCTGTAAAACGAATGCCGAAAAAATGCGGCGAGCGCTTCGGCGTTTTACAGACTGGTACATCTCGGGAAAGGGGATTGAGCTGCCAACGGAGTTTGAAAAAATTGGCAGGTGCCGCGATCGGCTGATAAGCGAACCATCAAAAACGATCAATTCTGCCCCAAACTCGATGGCCTTTCCTGCTCTTCCATCCGCAATGAGAAAAAATCTGAAGAGGCAAAATGTACTTATTTCTAGCATATGAAAGTTCATAATAATTTGAATTTCCTTAAATTTCAAAGTGCAAGAGAGAACACGGGCCTCAGCCAAATTTTAAACTCCGCTGTCAGCCCAATGCAACGTCCCGAGTTGTACCAGTCTGTAACCACCGAAGGTGCTTGCCACATTTTTCGGGAATTGGTTACAGACTGGTTACGAGTCTAAATTCATCTGTACATGTTTGGTTCTGCCTCCATATGGCCATATCCCCTTTTAAAGTCCTCTTGCTTAATGCTTTTGCAGTGCCTTTGCCGACTCGCTTCTTTCCTGCGGAAGTGGCCACGCTGCAGTATTTTTACTCCTTGGAGATCCAAAATCTGTGAATGCCCCATTTGGACGGAACCGATGACCTCCGATGACCTATTCGCTGGCTTCTGCGCAAGCTCTGGACTACGGAGAGCATCGAGCCCGCTGGGATCAATTCTCTAGAGACAAAACCAGAGACAAAACTGATGCAGTGATGGACTCGCGTTGTACCAGTGGCGTACGGCCACTGCTACCCCGGCCGAGGCCTGTGTGGCCATGTTAGGCAGTAGACAGGTTACGTACTCATCACGGCTTGTACCTAGCCACAACCTAGCCACCGCTATACTCATACCTGCGACCCCGTATGACCTCACTGGCCCTCCCGGGCTAGTCCAGCGTAGAATTCTCCAGAGACAAAAAGATGGAAACGAGAGACGGAGCCAGCGACAAAATTGATGCGGCTGATGGAAGGCTTGGCGCAGTCTTGCTCATGTCCTTACCACACCCTCGCCAGCCTCAACGATCGAGCGACGCAAGAATGCTCACCTTTACGGACACTTACAGTCGGCAAGTCTTCCAGTGGAATCGAGCGCATGATCTCAGTGACGATTATCCCTGAGCTAAATTTGTCTTATACCTCATCCTTCACGCCGTCGAGAGCGGCCCTTCGACTCTGCACACAGATCATGATTGCCGAACATTCGGCCATCGTAGTTAAGAGTGACGATTATTGTCGTTGCAACATTGATTCCCGGCCTCCCCTTCTGTCGGTCGTATTTTGAATTCATATCTGTGGGACGTGAACAGCCGAAACATAAGCTGGAGTGGAGCTCCGGCATGTCTTGTTCATTTTTATTTTTTGACGCGGACTGGTGCAGAAAATATGCCCAGAATTAGATGAACACCCAAATAGTAGACAGAACCGACATGATCTTCTATCTTTCTCTTTTTCCCACGAAGTTCCGGGGCATCTACTTCCCCAGACGCGACCCGCTCCGCAGACGGAGCGACACTGTCCTTGAACTTGTTCCACGTTTGACGTTTGAGGGAAGTCTCGTTGCAATTTCTTGTGGAACAACGTCAACAGAGAACAAAAAAAAGTAGGGGAATATCATCATACCCGGCATCTCAGCATGTGCGTCGCATTACGCCCTTTGGTTTCGGATGGACGTGTCGCACCCAAGATAATAGTAAATCGGAGCGAGTACTTGGTTTTTGTTCGGGGCCAAGGGTTCGATGAAACAAGAGGCCATGAGGTCGTCAAAGCCACGTCCCGAGGTTTTCTTTTCTTTGTTGTGCAGATTCCCATTATTCTTGCGCTGGTCCCTTTCACGCTGCCGGTTGGCTGCATCAGAGGTAGGGGTATCGTTGGAGAGCTCGTCATGGGTAACAGGAACCATCTCGATATCGCTACCGGAGGGGCCGTCATAGCCAGCGGGAGGCAAAGGTAGCTTTCAGCCCTGCTTAGTTTCTGATACTAATTGAAGTGCTACTGGATGCATACTTTTGGCAGAGTATATTCGGTTCTAGTATCCAGAGCCTCTCCAATTTTGTCCATATCTGTCCAGTACTGACTCCACACCTTGAACGCAGGTAAGCCGCGGTCGTCGCCAAAGATAGTGGCCACGAGGGCTCCTGTTTCGGCAAACCCGTAGTTCTTTTCATCGAGGAATCTGGCAGAGGCAGTTTTAAGAGCCTCGTAGTGCTCGACAGAGAGCTCCATGGTGCAGGAGTGGTTTCCACTCGTCCCCAAGTCGGACGGCAAGAGGAAAAAGTCGCGCAGTTGCATCGATTTGCTTGACATGTGATATTTAATACCGAAAGGGATAAGCCCACAAATATCTCGGGGCACACAAAAAGACGGGAAAGGGGTGCGGCAAATAATTGAAACCGGCAGTAAGTAAAGGGCTTCCGAGACTCGTTCTGTGAAGTGTAAGACTGGAAAGAAGAGGGCGTTGAGCTGCCTCATGATGATGATGCATGATTTTGGCGAACCAAATAGAGGATCCGGATCACAGCCCCAGTGTCGTACTATGTTTTTGATAAAGCTCGGAACATGCAGAAACGCTGTAGGGCTCAATTCTGAGGTGCCTCACAGCCTGTTACGGATGCATTCGGTTTGATTCGGATCACACAACACTGCCACATGATATGGGACAAACAAACATCCACTCACACGGCGAACTTTGGCATGGTTACACTGTACCATTACAATCAATTCGACAGTCACACATCACGCAGGCAGTTGTCGAACCTGCCAGGTGGTCCGTCACGCAAAAAGCCATTGTCCCCTCACAAAAAAGCCCAATTTCAGCCCAAATTTTGTCGAATTTGTCGAATTTCTTTCGGGTGTCACGCAAAAAAAATTGGTTGTCGAATTGTCGAATCCGAAAATTGGGCACGCGTCACACCCCCTGTCGGTTTGATTGTAATAGTACAGTAATATCCAGTCCTACCTTCTGAATGCTACATATGCTGCATGGCCAAGGCATGGTTAGATATGTGAGCAGGACAAGATCCTCGGCTAGCCCTGGCTAGATGGCTAGCCATGGCTAGACGGAGCTTGGCGAGGTGGCTAGCCTGGCCTCTGCTTACCATGATTTGAACCATATTACTCACTTGAACCATCTCGATCCGACCAGGACTCCGGTCTTTGGCATCGTCTGATCACATTTGCCTGAATAGGAGCTTCTGATAGTAACCCCCCATTCATCGGAAGCATGGGAAGAGGTGAAGGGAGGGGAGGATTTCTTTGACTGCCCCAGCCAAATCTCAGAAGCTGGGAGATGTAAATCCACTTGCTTAATGGCCCAGGTAAATCTGATATGCACCCATCAAATGGGAGTATTCATTTTTCCCTCGCTTAGACACTGAGGAAATTTGATAAGTTAGACACTGAAGAAATTTGATATGCAGTCATCAAATTGAAGGATTCATTTCTCCCTCGCCTAGACACCCGCATAAATTTGATACGTGGTCCTGAAATGAGAGGATTCAGTTCCCTCTCACATAGACACCTGCGGAACTTAATACGCGGTAATCAAAGGGGAGAATTTGTTTCTCCCTTGCTTAGACACATGCAGGCTCCCTTGCCTAGACACCTGCAGAAATTTGATAAAGACACGCAGGCAAATAATAGGAGCACCGCTGACAGCGTAAAATAAATTAACAGCAACCGGAAATGCAAGAGCAGCATGGATAGATTCAAAGAGTAGCGAAGGCCATGCCAGTGGTCAAGTTGGTTATGAAGTCTCTAGTTTTTTTGGGCGGCACTCAGACGAGGGTACACTCATGAACGCTCATCAAGACAATGGATTGGCAGTGACGGAGAAGAGCGAAAGGTGGAAAATGCCAAATAGTGGACCTTGGCAGGGGCGAACCAAAAAAATATTTTGTCCATTTTCACTAAGTAACTCCTATTTTTCCCCGAGTAGGTAAACAAGAACAATTGTACAGCCACTAATATGTCACTCAACGAAATCGATTTCAAGCAAAAAAAAAACAATCATTCTTTTGGCAGACTCGTGAACCAGTCGACGCTAGCAATTTCACATTTTAAATCTGAACCACAACCAAACAGAACCAACATGCAACCAAACTTAGGCAACATCAGGCAAACAGGAACAATGACAACGATCAATCGCTAGCGGACTGGGCCGTCTCGTCACCCTTTTGGCGGAAGGATTTTTCCCCCGCCATTTAAATAGAAAAATTGACCCTCTGAGGTGCTCCAAAAGTGCTAAAACTTCCTATATCAAAGCGGAACAACTTTCATTCTAAGCAGAATGTGTCTACGATATTTTGACATCTTACATCAACTCAAGCTTATCGTCTGTGCACGGACCATCCAACAATCAAAAGTTTGTCAATTTTTCTGCCCTTACACCAGACCTTTTCTACATTTTATTCCCAGGCTTTCTGACATTTTTCAACGTTTTAATGCTCTGACAGTGACGACGGCAGTGAGTGTAAAATTTTACATAAAAAACATGTTGGGCTCATTCAGTAGAGAATCAAAAACTGTTCATCTTTCATATAAGAAGTTAGAGTGTTTTTTTCTGAGATTTTCGCCTTTTGCGATCAAGCCGAGTGCTTCAAATGGCGGGGAGAAAATACATCACCCAAAAGTGTTCCATGAGGTATCTGGTGATGCGAGTTCCCGAGTGATCAATGTGCGCATGTTTACCTAGGTACCGGATGGGGACGAGCCTAATTTTTAGGTGCCCTGAGATTTGAAAGGAACGATAAACATATGTAAACATAAGTACTCGTAACTCGTAACAAAAATATAAGTATTACACCTCTTGTACGTCCCCTGCATCAGCCTTTTGACATATCCGTTGTCAGGTTTTTTGGCGTTTTTTGATGCCAAAAAGCGTCAAAACACCTGCCAAATCTGAAACTTGGGCCAAAACCCGAAAACCTCCGAACCTCTGAACATGTAATCTATTTTGGAAACCTCGGAAAAAAAACTTTTTCTATTGTTGCCCCCCCAATCACTCATCGTTTCAGAGCTTTTTCTTTTTTCGAGAAACCTGGGAACCTAAAAACCCCAAAATCTCACAACAGATTTGTCAAAAGGCTGATGTGTGTGGTTTGATGGCCCGTCTCCTATTGAAACACCCGTACAGTGGAGCGATTTACATGGATTTTTACTCACCCTGGTGGGCAGTTCACTATTTGTGGACTTGGAAATTAGGGTAGTGAGTTGGTAAAGCAGTGCATATTCGCCATGTAATGTCAGTACATTCAACCCATCAACTAGTATACCTGCGCCGAGGCAACTACATCACAAGACGAGCCAACAAGTTTCCCCTCATCACTTGACGGTGCCCCAATCCATTACGTGGGGACAGTAACACTGAAACATTGGGTAGGGCCCACTAATCATGCGCAGAGAAGGGACAGTCAGTATTCCGGGTCACAGATATTGTAACCTCATACACTCACCCGGCGCGAAGCTGGGAATGGGAAAGGATATCATCAGTTCAACCCTCACACTAAAGGAATAAAGCCTCGACTGACGTTCCGCAAGCGCCGACCAGCGCTACGCTGAGATCGAAGGGCTGAGTCTTGAAGGTGCCAAGACTAACTGAATTCTTGAGGACGCAGGCGGAGACAGACGCGGTGACGGGTGTCGCGTAGGGAACATACGCATAGGCAACGCAGGTGGAGCCTGCAGAAATGATAGGTGAGTCACAATATTATGCTCCTCGATCAGTGGTCAACAAAAACGTACTGCTGCTGCAGGCCTGCATACACTGAACTTCGCTGCCGCCCAAGATCGTCCTTGCACTGCCGTTATCCATGTCCCAGCCGGGATAGACCGCAAAGACGGTCCCCAGATCGGGCGTCGGCGGACCGACGGGGGCAGCGTTGACCGCAAGGACGACCAAGGAGCTAAGGAGGACGCAGAGCTTGGAAAGAGCGAGCATGTTTGGGGAATGCTTTCTGTTCAGTACTGGACAAGAGCACGGTATTTAAATCTCTCAAGGAAATACGCGGTACATTCAACGCGCTGGATCCTCTCGTCCGGGATGGGTGATGCGCATGTGGGCGTCAGGTACCATGTAGTAAATCGGCAAAGCGAAAGACCGACCCTGTGTTCACCATCCTTCTCTAGCGAGATTCAAATGATCTTTACCAACGCTTAGAATAAATTGATAAAGAGCGTGGCATGATCCACCTATCCAACTCAATGGCTTGTTGCACTGTGGACGAGGCGACGTCAGGCACTTGACTTGACCTACCACATTTCCGACACAGTAGCAGGTAATATCTTCATTCCGAGCGACAAGGAACTAGAAGATAAAGATCGTCGTGGGAAGAGCATCTTACGCATGCTTCTTCACTCATCAGCGCTGGCCTTCAACAGTCGGCGAACCTGAACTAAGCCATGATACACGGCCCCAGAAAAATCTAAGCTTCAGGGCGGGAGATACCGGTAACCGAACTTAAGCTTGTATATCGCTGCAGTATGACACTGAGAACGTTTTTGTCTACGCGACACATAGAGTACTTATAACAGAATCCCCCAAATCCTTCGTATTCATCTCATCCATTCATGTAGCGCGGGCCTTCGCCAACTCGCTGCCCGCGCGTCCGACTCAAAAACCCTCCCTTGGATGCGACAGTTGCGAAATCGCCGGCTGCAGCTGCTGTTGCCGCATCGTTAATGGCCGTGACGACGGTTTCAAGCTTCGCTAAACTATTCCGATTCGCATTTTCACGAAACCTAATGGATCATCTCCAGAGAAATATTGCACTCACGGGTCTGGCGACATCAGTCCCACGTGCAGGATGGCTTGAGCGTCAGCCTGCTGCTGAACCAAAGTCTCCTGGATGGCAGTAATATTACAGGATGCGAGCGGAGCACGGACGGAGATAGGCACTATCATGCAGAGTCAGCGACGAGCAGAAAGGGGAAACCCCACCTATTTCGCCTGCCATCATGCTGGACGCGGTAAACGCAATAGAAAACAAAGTGTGGTAGTTGAACATATTGAAAAGAGGGGAAAAGGACGGCGGAAGAAAGGGAAGGTTCGCGAGCTAGAAGGGTAAAGTACATAGTCTGCGCAATGGCAATGTTTAAATTTTTGGCCCACTCCTCTAATATCGGCGTGACACGCCGAGAATTTTCGGAACAATTTTCGGTGCGAAACTTCTGCGACGGGATTTGCAGCTGTACTCTGAGATATTCTTTTAGGCCATTTCCATTCGAGGACGGTGCAGATGAGGAGAAATCTACACTCGTCGTGAATTCTTCAAACGGGAAGATCAAGTATCAATCGCCCGGCGTCTGCGTCTCCCAGGCGTCAGTGGGTACGGCATCACGCCGAAATGCAGAGAGTACCGAGCGCCAGTTCGGAAGGAAAGGAGCGGCGGAATGAACTAACGCGTTAGCTCCGTCTCCTTTGTCCGCTGCGGTGCAGCACGTTTGGACTGAATGATTGGCTGACTATAAGGAATCACAGAAGAATGTACATTCATCCGAGAATGGATCGCACCTGCGTAGTGGTGGCCGAATTAAAACTGTCAGACGAGACTGAATCAGCTGAGGTTGTAACTTACGATGCGCATACGGACTCCGTAGCGGTTGAGGTGATTGGATCGTCTGTTCGTGAGTCACCGGGAGACGGGCGAAGCGACAGCGCCCAAAATGTCTCGGTGGTTATGTCCCAAATTTAGCTTTCCGCTTATAAGAATCTTCTCTTAACCGAGCTTAGCAACGGCCTATAATAGACTGTGGATATTAATAACTGGTGTTAATGTGAGTGCCCGCATTTTGTTTTGCCGTTTTAGAATGGTACAAGCAACATTCCTACGGCTTTCTGCATTCAGATGATCTTTGGGCACATAGATTTCACTTCCGGAGGCACCGCATCCCCAAATTCGCTCTCCTGCGCGAAAAAAAGACTTAAGTTATCGGGGATCTTTATTTAGTTAAGCTCTGATAAGAGTCAGTGGTGAGTGAGTGTGTAGATCTCCCATCAGGATCTGGCTCCTTTTGGGGAAATCGTGACGTTATTCGGCTCCCAACCGCCTCCGCGTGCGTAGGGACCCAAGACACTGCTGGACAGGGCATCTGATGCGCCTATGGCTATTTTGTCTTCTGGGAACACCCGTTGTTTGGCTCCGGGCCCGAATACAAGCATAGTTTTCTGATTCATGCGGTATGCGAAAATACAAAAGGGCGTGCAAGATGTGAAGGAAGGCCGTAGCAGGTCTATGTATACCTCCGTCGGATCGTGCAGCCACGCTTCGCCGGCGATGACTTTTCTGCATGAGCTGCAGCTCCAGATTCCGACAGCGGCCCGTTTACTGCGTCCTATAAGCCTTTCGAATATATTAGACAAGGGTACAAAAAAGAAGACCAGCAGGGATGACGCACATTGCCGCAGAAGGATACTGAGAGGGCTCCATCTTTTGACCTGCTTGCGCTTACGGAGAGGCACGGTAACACTACCTCTTAGTGTGAGAAAGCAGACGATGGCACAGTGCCGTATTTTCTGGTCATCCCGACTTTCTTGCGCTTTTTCTAAGGAAGCAATTTCCTATGGTAAGCCATGATAAGGGGCGGGAAGGTTCTTGAGGTGCGGAGGGGCGAACCTGCTGGCAAACTCGGCACGTTCGGCACTGACCGGATACAAGGCCCGGATGGCCGAGGTTTCATCCCTGCGGATTAAAACTCGACGCGGTGTGACGCCGCTGCGTGACCAGAGCGCGACTTGACACACTCGACGCGTCGGGGTTGAGGACAAAGAGGTTGTGTTTGGATCAACCAAACAATGCTTTGATCCGCCCAGCGAGCGGTGCCCGAGGTCCTGGCCACGCGGCTGCTCTGGAGGTAGGTAAAAGCTGTCTATCAGTCGTACACTACCCCTTTGGTCAACTCCGAGATCTACGGAGTTCTACACTCTGACTACGCACTCGATAAGAGTCAAAGCTCTTACGACATTATAAGACCTTGGCGCCGCTTATGGTGTCAAACTAAATTTGGCAGTAATATACCCTAATATACCCCGCACTGGAAACATCAGTGACTGACATCGGTCCTCTGCCCACTGGGAAGCACTGAGAAGCACTGCTAACCATCAAGGGTTCAGCGGTGTTCCATCAAAAATCACAAGGGGGTGTCGGCTTTCGAGATTTGTATATAGGGTCGGAAAGTTTGTTTCGACCGTATCTGGACCCCCCCCCCCCCTTACCCGCCATCAAAATGGCTCCCACGCCTTCAAAAATGACCCAAATACTATAATCTTTTTGCAGGGCACCTCCTACGATGTGCCCTCTCCCTCCTATAGGACCTCCAAAATTTCCGAGCCCTTCTCGACATCGCCCAAAACTCGCGGCTAGCTCCGAGAATGACTCACGTGATAGAATTACTATCTTCGGAGTGGCTGTACATGTCAAATGCCCATCATTTCACCCAATCAAGTAATAAAGTATTGCCTCCTGGTGCTGTGAATACTCATTCCAGAGCTTAGGTGAGTGCATTTTCGGATTCAGCATCAAATTTGGAGTCAAAGCCGAGTATAATATTCGTAATTCGAATTCCGACACCCCCTTGAAAAATCAGATGATCTGTGAAAATTGTTGGGGTTCACTGGATAACAATATAAATGCGAAAAGAAATCTGCTGGGCAATATCTGATCATTGATTTGAACAATATTGATGTACAGCACCCATGAGCACCAAAAACCACTGTGTCCCAACATAGACTTGAACTAGTCGCTACTGTAAAATGAGCAAAGATAATCGTTTGATCAAAGATGTAGCTATTTTAATCACGGATTGATCGTCTGTCATCAATCTTAGAAAAAATCGCTACTGGCTCGAATCTAGTCCCAACAGATGCTGTACATGATAAGATAACTTAGCCACTTCAACAGCAAGCTATTAAAGTTCATTATACATTCTGCCACCGTTCTCTGATCCACAGGCCATATTTTTGGATTGAGTTTCTTCCATATTTCACTCCGAAATCTGGTTTCAACACTGTGTGCCAGTGGAATTCTGGGCTCACCTGAGACCAAAATACCGAAGGAAAGAGGAAAAGATAAAGCTGAGAGAACACGAGATACGAATAAGACCCTTTTGCGGGTATGGAATTCCGGAGAGTAGAGACTATAGCGAGGTGCAATGAAGTATAGTAAGAAGAGCACGAGAGATTGTTTGGCGCTGTCGCCGTAAGTAAACACGCGTGGTCAGCGAGGATGAGTAAGCGGGTTTACAGCCAGTGTTTATCAGTGTTTCCACAAAGTTCGAGATGTGGTTCTACTGGCTTGCGCAAAGGCATACAGACTAAAGATTAACCAAAAATTATCCTCCAAATCATTTTCAGTTGGAGAGTCATATTCCATCCAACGGAGGTTTATAACACCCCTCTATTGCCCAAAAATGACATGTTGGGAGCAGGTTGATTACCAGTGGGTATCATTGAGATCTGTCATGTCTCATCACAACTGCTTTGAATGAGAAAAGCGATATTCTATGGCAAAACTTGGCAGTTAACGACGAGAGCCAACAGGAGTTATTGGAAACTGCTCAGGAAAGAACAGAGATATCTGATGTTGATCGACATCTGCCACTATCTAATCTGCCTCATCAATGGTAAAATAGCAGGCACCAATGGCCATCAATATCTACACCGTCAATGGTCAGACACATGGGCTCCACGTGGACAGAATCTCTGAGCCACATATCGGACCCAGCTGGAGCCAGCTGTAGTCGCCTATAGGTCTATAGTGGGGCCAGGTCCGACTGGCTACCAGCTGGAGTCAGAATATGGATACAGCTGGGCTAATAGAGTGTTTGCGATGCAGCCATTGGAGCCACTATGTGGCTGATTTGCGTTGCGAAAGTTGATGGCTCCACAAAAATGACATTTCATCTTCCATGCTAAAAATTGGTCAGTACACTCACTAGAGGGCACTGCAGAATACTGAATCACTAGAATTTCTCTAGCCAGATGTCACCACCCAGTGTATTCAAGTCTATGCAACCACCTGGCTGGAACCAGCCTTCTTGGGAATTTATTACTGGTCTAAGGCCTCTAGAAAATCACCGAGAATCATGTTGAATGAAATAGTTGTTTTTTAATAGCTTAATCTCCATTCCTAGTGGCTCAGATGTGAAAACAAAGAAACTTGACCGAGCCATCAGCCATCAACTATCGCAATGCAAATCAGCCACGTGGTGGCTCCAATGGCTGCATCGCAAACAGGCTAATATCTGCTGATATTTGTTTCGTTAATTAGGTCGGTATTTGGCAAATCATAATGAATTCAAGCATTGAATACATGAGTCTATGGAGTAGCTACCAGTGTACCAAGCACATCAATATTGCGATCCCATAACTCACGATTGCGCTATCAGTAGCCGGCAAGTCAGCTGTTGACAATGATAATCGCACAAGAGAAATGACATACAAATTAGGCGGAATCGAGAGATATAGTACGTCTTGGATGGCGACGTTTTCTGATTGTGCGCTGCCTTCAAGTTGAATCTTCAGGATTTGACAAGTAGTCTTGAAACCAGCTTCCCCTCCCGCCATGGCTCGTATGGTGACGGTGCTCCCTCCGAAGTCTGAGGCGGTCTATCTTGGCCGTTGACGCTTGATGAGTTTCTACTGATGTTGAGCCACCTCGCTACCTTTGGTTTGCATCTCACCGAGCCCGCCCCCGCCGTCCGTCACGTAATAGCTCTCATTCTTGCACTATTTTGAGCTTGATGCGTCTCTTGTTGGGGTTTTGGCGTGTAGAACATCTTGAACGCGCTATTCATGGTGCTTGATGTTGATGAGTCTTCCGAGCCAGTTCGCCGTCGCGTGAGTTCTCGAGTGGGGTTGAGGACAGTATTCTAGGAGGGGGCAGGTTCAACGGGCTTGGATTGTCGAGGGAGTATGACGCTGGTCAGCGCGGAAGCAGGAGCAGCTATAGTGTAGTAGTGTGGTGCAGCCGAGACAAACGACGGGGGGTCTTCGAAGTTGCAGTCTTGCTGATTACTAATCTTGCTTGGTCTTGGATCTTGAATGGTCCCCTCAGAGCCCTTGAAGTGAACGTGCTGTTGCTGTCGTCGTCGCCGAAGGTCTCGCTAAGGACTTTGTCACTAGAGCCGTCAGACGATAGTTGTGGTGAGAAGGAAGCCATTTCATTGTGGGATATATCCGAACTCGAACGTATCAGATTGTCGTCAAGTGTGGCTGCGGTCAGAATGGATTATGTAGAGCAGGCAGTGGCAGACACCCTGGTCATCTTCAAACCGTACACAGCCAGTCCGACACATCTTTGGATATAGTGGCAGAGGCGGCTCGCGCTTCGATCGACATATATCAGTGCAGCACCGAGCTCAAGTGCCCAGGCTCGAGATCCTCCTGTGCCGAACAACAGCAAACAACCAAAGGATCATGGGATTCCTGTTCGTAAACGAGCGTATGAGACGTTGTACTGCTTGAACAGTTCTGCCATGCTTTTTCTCGCCACTAGAAGGAAATTCTGGAGGAATGTGGCCGACGTTTGGCCTAGATTGAGGCTTAATACAACATGAAAACAGACAGGTTCTTCCCCACCTTGGATGGGGCCAGATCAATAGCATACAAGGATTGGTGCTCGTCGCTCAATTGAAGGGAGGATGTAGCGGCGCGGCCACGTATCAACAACTTGGGGGTGTGGGCCGTGGCTTAGCCCGGCATTCACTCGCACTTCAGTGTAAGTACAGAGTACAAAATAGTGAACAGATGAAACATAAGGAATTATTTCTGAGGAAATAAAAGTTGTGGGTGTGTGAAAATATTTGGGAGTGTAGATGGGGAGTATAAGCACGTGAATAGAAAGAGTTACCTGTGTGCCCACATGCGATTCCCCACTTCGTCCGGAAGCGATGCACGATCACGTGTCCTGATGGCTTGTCAGTGAAATGCGCGTTGACGCGTCGTTCAGCTGATGGAGAGTACATACAACTTTAGTATTATAGTCGTACCTTTGATCAACTATTTTGATGAGACAGGACTATTTTGATTCCATCAATCGCGCCATGATGTGCCCAAGGCATAGCGTAAACACACTCGTTTCTTCATTTGCACGAACAAGGCTTTAGTGTGCCAACCTGAGATGCCCCGGCTCCACACCCTCCAGAAAATCATTTCACCCACCCACTACTACACATGATGACGATGATCCGCAGATAGCACTGTTCCCCTACTTTACTTACCATCTGGCATCTGCTAGCGTAGGTACTGGCAGACCAGATTAGTGACCATGTCTTAGCCCCTTGTATTCAACTTGTTGCGGTATACAAATACAGAATTTTCTCTCTTTTTTTTTTTTTTTGGATCGTTTAAAGTAACACAACTCAGTCTGCAAAGCATTCCAATTGCATCCGCTGGTTTAATTGGGATTGACCAATATAGCCGGGAAAGTTGTCCAGGAGGAAATGCCGTTATGCACAGGTTCTTGTGGGACTCTGGCCGTTAAATTAACCTACTCCATTTTTTCGAGTAACGGGCCGTATACCCACTAAAACCCCCTTTGATTTTATCCAGTCATCCGGCAGGGAATCTTCATCAAGGAGTGTGCCACTCCAGGTGTTGAGCACCAGTTGCTTCTTGATTGTGAGAGAACCAAAGCGAGCTCAATTTGCCAGCAATTTGTCTCTATTCAGGGTGTCGTTCATCAGCAAAACCCGGCGATTTCTGATTTCATTTTCTGACACCGGTGCTTGTGTGTCAAATATCATTTCATTTCTTATATTCCAAATCAGTCGCATTGATGTAGAGACAATCATGGTAAAGAAATGGTTTTGGGCCAATCCAATTTTACCCCTAGTAGATTTAAATCTGGCGAGTCCACAACCTAAGAGCAGTCCCCAGTTTAGCTTTGGCCAGGCAGGATATTTGAATTCCCAAAGTGTCTCTGTCAGTTGCCACACTTGCCGCTAGCCAGGAGCATCACATTCCAACATGATGTGTTCAAGAGACTCTGTCACTCGACATATTGGACATTGTCCGAAGTTTTCAAAGTTAGGTATATGATCCCAGAATGAACCAACATAGTAAATGTTATGCGCATTTTTCCAGAGGAAGTTTCGTGTCAGTCTGTGGATATTTGTGGACCTGAATGAGGACCAAATGGCGCTGTCGGTTGGTTGGTATCCGAGCGTGTCATTAATACAGCAGCGAATACGGTTGAGATTGTTTGTGGCTGATTTGCGTGTGGGGCTATGTTTCAAGGATCGGAGCATTTTCGTGAACAGATGTTGGATTCCTTGCTGTAATAGGATTCCAGGGTTGGTAAACATGAGTATATCTAAAGCTATTGGAAGGAGGGAGGGCGTAGATAGTCCCGTTGCTGGGTTGTATTCGATCTTCTTAAAGTGAGTTCTACCAGATCTCTCTTGTAAAGTGGATATGACAGATTTTACGAGTCCAAAATTTGGCCCTAGCGGATTGTTTTCGTGGTTCAATCTCTCTCTCTCTGGAATTATCCGGGAAGCTACCAGTATTATGGGTCCGGAAAAAAATGCAAGTGGTCATTTCAACCATGGCCAAGTTATATAGTCTGGGAATTGCCTTGCTTGACAAGGTCTCCCCAATCTCATAATTGCACCAACACGGCTTGATCCGTCCTTTTCCGCAACGTTCCGCAACGTTCCGCAAGACACGTAAAAAATTAGCTGTCTCTGTTTTAAAAATAGCTCAACGACAACGGCCGACGTCAAGTTGACCTCAAGCCTGAGACTCAACGCAGAAGGAATTCTGATTGTTCTACCTTGAAGTTTAATATATATTAGATTTACTGCTTTCTTTGAAAAAAAAAAAGGAATCTTCTCTATGAACTTCAGGATTCAGCGCAACATTAAGGCTGCGCGCCGTGCTCCTGTTGACGGTTCTACCCGCTTCGTGCAACAGGTGGCCTCCCATCCGTTGGAGGTTCTGATTTGTTGTTCTCCGGGACGACAGCGGAGTGGTTTTAGTCCCTCCGGTAAGATGATGGTTGTGCATGGTCCGACGGTCCGACTACCTCCTCGGGCCAATTCATCCTACCAAATGTAGAAAAGCTGTCTAGCCAGTGAGAGACGGTACCATAGTGTTAAACTTAAGTATACCGATGTACTGCGGCACCCTACCGGCCATCGCACAATAGCCGAATCCATCAGTCCTTTCTGATCACGCCATTCGTTTGATCAATCGAGTCACTTCCAAATCGCCATACACCTCCTCCTCCAACCAAACGAGCATGGCTAGCGCCATTTTCCAAAAGTCCTTCGATGAAATAGGCCTGTTGACTTTCCTGTCGTGCCCTCGGGATGTTTACCTCATCATCCTCCAACGTGGCATCCGCCTGCTCGTCTATGGTCAATCTTCAATCGTCCTTACAGCGTTCCTCAAGGCATCCACATTCACCGAATTTCAAATGGGTCTCTTTATGACCTTGACTTTACTGGGGGACGCAGCCGGCTCACTTATCCTCACCATCTACGCGGATCGGCTCGGTCGGGCAAAGGTGTTGTTAGGCGGATCTTTGCTGATGGTCGCCAGCGGACTGGTTTTTGCTTCATCGCAAACTTATACAGTCCTCCTTTTGGCGGCAATGATTGGAGTGATCACGCCGAGGTGAGGCTTCGCCTTCCCTTCAGACACTCTTTGATAGCTGAAGAGGACCTCGAAGCGGCAACGAGATAGGACCGTTCAGACCTATTGAAGAATCCATCCTCACCCAACTCACCGACACCGATGACCGAAGTACAATCTTTGCATGGCATTTTACGTTGTCCGGACTTGCTCTCGCTCTTGGGAATCTCTCGGGCGGTTGGCTCACTCAGGCGTTGCAGCAGCATTTCGGATGGACGGCTATGACAACCTATCGAGGGATGTTTTTGCTCTACTCGATGGCAGGGTTGTTAAATAGCGCGCTGGCGATGGCTCTGTCGGCTGAGGTCGAGATCCAGAGGCGGAAGCCAAGGTTGAGTGGAGAAGAAGAGGACGGGTTGTTTGAGATGGGTGAGGAGGAGGAAGAGGTTGTAGAGGAAGTGAAGGAGATGACGGCACTCGGTCTCTCACCCGAAACCAAGAAGAAGACGTGGTTATTGTCAGCCTTGTTTGGGGTGGACAATTTGTCTGGTGGATTGGTTCCAGTGTGGGTGACAAAGCTCCCACTTCGGTCGCATAGTAAAATAACCGGATCTCTCCATCTTCGCAGCACCATCATCGTCTACTTCTTCACGGATAAATTCCACGTTGATGAAGGCACTCTGGGCAACACGTTCTTCATCACGTCCCTCGTCGCCGCCGTCTCCAACATCGTCGCCGGTTCCCTGGCTCGACGTTTCGGAAATGTCAAAACCATGGCCTTCATCCATCTCCCTTCGGCGATCTTCCTCGCCCTCGTCCCTCTTCCATCCAACTTTCATTTTGCTCGCGCGATTCTCATCGCCGTTTTCTGCACCACCAAAATGGACATCGCACCACGTACGGCTTTTTTGGCGTCGTACGTATCCGCTGAGGAGAGAACAGCCGTGATGGGCATCATAAACGTGGTAAAGATTTTCTCCCAGAGTCTAGGACCGACCGCGACGGGTTTATTGGCTAGTCACGGTAAGATTTGGTTGAGTTTCGTGATTGCTGGCATCCTTCAAGGGTCATACGATCTGGTGATGCTGTATTTCTTCGTGAGGGTAGCGTCAGTATCTTGGTATGTGGGTTTTGATTGTGCATTTCGCCGCGAATGACATGAACTCCAGAATAAATGGATCCTCCATGACCTTTTGCTTCAATGTTTTACAATGAACTAAGATGGGTAGAAGCGCATCCACGCGCTACAGAGCCGATGAAAGTTTCTTTGTTTCTAGTTAAGCATTCACACTGGAGATTGCTGAATTTCGTGACACTGCAGGTGTCATTTTAAACCTGAAATATGAAATTAGGAAGAGCTTGAGCTGAAATCAAAGGCCAATCAGAAAATATCACCTCTAGTCTCAGTGTGACATAAACCTGATTCAGAATATGAAGTTTCACAATATGAATAGAGAGTGCTGAAATCAGTGCGTCCATCACAGCCACGGTCTTGAATCGATGTGAGGAGAGGATTTTCCCGATTATTTCCATCCAGGCTGCCACTTCGACAGGATTTTGGATGCATACTAGACAACCTCCCGTTCCAAGATGGGGTTCAATAGAAGGCGGCGAGAATATGCAGGCGCCGACACTGCCCACTTACCTACACGGGGCCATTTACTCGATACTACGCAAGTTGGCATCTCATGAGTCCACAGCGACAGCTGTCCTGAACATGTGGCCCTCCGACTTGCTTGTGAGACTTTGGCGGTACGTGTCCTTCTACATTTATTCAGAAGTTTAAACACATGGCATCCAGCGAAGGCGACGATCCTGATGCTTCACCTTACATCACGAGTAGAGTAATTGACATGCTGACCCGGATCGCGAGGCATCCGGGTGGAGCTGAGGGTGTGGTGACGGCAACAGTGCTGAGTGACATCCTTAATGGGCTTCGTTCATTCGACCACTGGACACGGTTATCTACGTGTGAATTGCTGCGAGCACTCGCTGAGCATAAATCAACGGTGCAGGCTGTGATAGAAATGGTGCCGCGAGAGGATATCCTTGCACTGTTCAGGTATGGTTCACATTCTGCCTCTTTGTCCGAAGATTTGATGCTTCTGGCTCAGCGACCGGGACGACAGGGTTCGCATTACGAGTCTTTATTTATAAAGATTCGTTCTTAGCACTGAGTGAATCCCGAATTCCCACAGATTCCCCATTTGGCTTGACAGACATGTGATTACCGTTCTATCGGTTTGATGTCATTACCTGTCTGCCTCTGGCTCAATTGCTGGGTACATGCTTCAAGGCATTCAGGATTTCTCTGCAACAAGAAGAGGGAAAGCCTTTTGGAATGTATATGAGCCCAATAAATTCTTTATAAATTCTTTATATTGTATGCGGAATGGCAAACACGTCGCAAGCAGCGATTGTGACATGTCGTGCAGTGCGGAGCAGAGGAGCGGGAGGCCGGCCCAGTCTAGGACAGCGCTGCACAAGCATGCTCATGTAATCAGAGCTCAGAGGGGGGATGGTGTCCGACATCAGCTGTGGGGCAGTTGCTTGCTTTCGTCATTGGGGTGGCAGGGTAAGAAGTATAAATAGCTGCTGTATGATTGTTATCACAGTGTGGATCAGATGGATCTGATTGCTGATTATGATGTGCATTGACGATCGATTGGATGATTGATTTGATTCGTCCTCCTTGATGTGATTAGATTTGGTTGGCAGAGAATATAAAGGAGCCATCTGTGGCGATCATGGTCGTGTGGACTGATGTGGTCCTGATTACCACCAGTGATCATGGTTGATGTGGTCTTGATTGGCACCTCAGCAAAGATGGTGATGATGATGAAGTCAATTAACGTGGTGATGTTACACTGTATTCTAAGATACTATTCATCCACCCTCGACAAACGTCACATGACATTTCCTGTTTGAGAAAATACATGTGTAGCAACAGCCACGGGCACATTTGAGCCAATCCCTTTGACCAGTTTTAGGAGAAAAAGCCTAAATATTCACTGTTAAAAGGGCTAAGTCCCAGAGTTCCGATACGTGGCGGAATTATCCATCCATCAAACCAATTGACCCAGATCAAACAATGATGGCACTACGCAAGGCCCCCAGAATGGCCGAAATTACTACACACAGAGAAGTCCAAGAGCCACAAAATTTAATCTATACATTCCTTGCATGCCAATGCACAATCTGGTCGAGGGAATCTTCCCCTAATGGATTTGTTGTCTCACTATTAATTGTTTTGTTCAATCACGACCGATAAGGAAATTTCACGTGATGTTTGTCGAGGGTGGATGAATAGTATCTTACTAACTAACTAATGTTTTGATGTGCAGTTGTGTGCTTTCAGTGTTTTTGGCAGGCATGTTAAGACATATAAATAGCTTTCAGCGATCATGGTTGATGTGGACTGATGTGGACCTGATAAGCAGTGATCCTGGTTGATGTGGTCATGATCGGCACCTCGGCAAGGATGATGATGTTGAAGTCAATTAATGTGGTGTATATTCTACTAACTAGTTGCGTGCTTTCATTGTCTTTGGCAGGCACATACATATAAGTAAATTTCCGGCGGTCATGATTGATGTGGACTGATGTGGTCCTGATTACCAGTGATCACGGTTGATGTGGTCCTGTTCGGCACCTCAGCAAGGATGATGATGATGATGAAGTCCATTAATGTGGTGAAGCAATACCGTATTCTCCTAACTAATGTTTTGATGTGCAATATCTTGGTTAGTTGTGTGCTTTTGTTGTCTTTGGCAGGCTAAGACATAAGTAGCTTTCCAGTGATCCTGGTTGATGTGGTCCTGATTGGCACCTTGGCAAGGATGATGATGATGAAGTCAATTAATATGGTGTGTATTCTACTAACTAACTAGTCGCATGTTTTCATTGTCTTTGGCAGGCACATACATATAAGTAGCTTTCCGGCGATCGTGGTTGATGTGGACTGATGTGGCCCTGATTACTGGTGATCATGGTTGATGTGGTCCTGATCAACACCTTAGTAAGGATGATGATGATGAAGTCAATTAATGTGGTGTGTATTCTACTAACTAACTAGTCATGTGCTTTCATTGTCTTTGGCAGGCATATACATATAAGTAACTTTCCAGTGGTCACGGTTGATGTGGACTGATGTGGTCCTGATTACTGGTGATCATGGTTGATGTGGTCCTGTTGGGCACCTCAGCAAGGATGATGATGATGATGATGAAGTCCATCAATGTGGTGAAGCAATACTGTATTCTCCTAACTAATGTTTTGATGTGCAATATCTTGGTTATTTGCGTGTTTTTGTTGTCTTTGGCAGGCTAAGACATAAGTAGCTTTCCAGTGATCATGGTTGATGTGGACTGATGTGGACCTGATAAGCAGTGATCCTGGTTGATGTGGTCATGATCGGCACCTCGGCAAGGATGATAATGATGAAGTCAATTAATGTGGTGTGTATTCTACTAACTAACTAGTCATTGTCTTTGGCAGGCACACACATATAAGTAACTTTCCGGTGGTCATGGTTGATGTAGACTGATGTGGTCCTGATTACCAGTGATCATGGTTGATGTGGTCCTGTTCGGCACCTCAGCAAGGATGATGATGATGACGAAGTCCATTAATGTGGTGAAGCAATACCGTATTCTCCTAACTAATGTTTTGATGTGCAATATCTTGGTTAGTTGCATGCTTTTGTTGTCTTTAGCAGGCTAAGACATAAGTAGCTTTCCAGCAATCATGGTTGATGTGGTGTCAGAGCTCAAGTTTCTGACTGGGATTTGTATTGAACAATTAAATCCAAGATCAAATCAAAAGGGTTAAGGATTCGACGGGAAGCGCCAGCTAGGTTGTAGTTGGGGGTGGATCAAAGGAAAGGAATCAAATGATTCGGGAGGGGGTATGGGTACGGTGGCGTGGACGGGTGCGGAACATGTGCGTGGCTCGATTATCGTAATCAAGGTTCGAGACGTGCGTGTGGGAAAACGGGTTGTGCGTGTGGGGTACGGGTTGTGCATGTGGGAAACGGGTTGTGTGTGCGGGAAACGGGTCGTGCATGCGTGATCGGGGACTTAGAATACGAATGAGGAACAGTAACTGATACTGTTCCGGAGTGCAAGATGTGTGTGGGAAGACTTTTGGTACAAAGTGCTTGGATTGGAACAGTAACCGATACTGTCCCAGAGGGCGTAGGCATGCGTGGGAAGACTTTGGGGGGAAAGTACTTCATTCAGAAGAGGAACAGTAACTGATACTGTTCCGGAGGGCATAGGCGTGCATGGGAAGACTTTAGGTACAAAGTGCTTAATTGGGGGGAGTACAAATCGGGCTAAATTTATACTACAGTGAAAAAAGTCAGAATGACTCCACGTGAGTCATGATGACTAAGCATGAGTCATGATGACTAAGCATGAGTCATGATGACTAAGCATGAGTCATGATGACTAAGCATGAGTCAATTCTAATTGACTCAAACTGCTGCGTATGAGTGGAAATGACTAAAAATGAGTCAGAACGAAAAAGGAAATTGATCCCATCAATAATCCCATCACTTTGTCGGTGGGTGAAATTCGCCTCGAAAATCAATGTTCTGACTACCACTTTAGTGGAAGTCCGACATCTGCAGGGAACATACCTCAATTGTCCTCAGTTGAGCGCTTGAATTCCTTCTTCTTCCATTGAGAGAGGATGGATGACTCCTCGGTTTCGTTGTTGGGATGCGAGACGATCTGCAGGATTTCTGTATGGTTCCTGTGCTCGGCTGTTGGTCGTCGTCGTCGATCTAGTGGGAGCATGTCCCAGTACACCAGCCTGTAAGCGGCTTTGATCCATATGTCCTCTGCATCAGCTCGATGGCACTTCAGCGTAGCGTAATTATCACTTCGGCTGCATGCTCCGAAATCGTAGGGTATAATGATGCCTGTCTGTGATCCTGTGCAGTGAATAGTGCAGCCGTAATACAGTGGGCCCCCAGATAGTCGATGGACGGGGAACATTCGTGTGCCAGATTCTTGAATAGGCTGGCCGAGATGTGCGTCGAGAATACAGTAGTCTCGATATGGGGGAAGAGAGGGTGTGGACCGGTCCACAACAAAGCGAATAGGGTCAAGTGGTGTGACTGTGGATAGTATCAACTCAACTCTGTCGTGGAGCGAATCATATATCTTCCAGGTGGGTATAGGCGGAGTTAGCCGGGGTGCGGGGTTACGGGGTGGATTCGGATCCATAAGCGATACTGTGGGGAATCACGTCGGTGCCTGCTCTTTTATGCGACAGGAAAGGCCTGTTAATCTCCATGCGGCGGCGGCGAATTTTTCCGCACACGAGTTTGGCAGCCCACTCTCCAAAAGAGAAACTCTACGTGATTGATCAGAGGCTTCTCATTATGAGAATGTCGGCATTTCTGCATCGGGATGCTGCTTTCCGGCTCCATGTTCCGAATAATGAACGAAAATTTATTCGGGACAAGTAATACAAGAGGCAGCTTCAAAAGTCGTAACCAGCTAAATCAGAGCTCGCAAGGCACTCCCAATCATGAATTTCGAAAATCATGTGGCTTTCTGAAATTCAGGGGTCAGCTGCTGCCGCAATGATCCGTGGTCGCTTGCCTACGTATTCGCGGATGGCGTGGTTGATGGCGTCGTCGACGGTGTTGTCGAGGGTGTCGCTGATGGGGGTGGCTGTATACTTCACCATTCCTCTGCTTTCCTCCGCATCTGGCTCAAAATCGCATTGCAGCTCGGCATTGTCGATGGTGTTGTTGATCTGCTCCACCATACCTCCCTCCTCTTCTTCATCCAGTTCGAAGTCAAATTGCTCCGCTGCGATCATTGGCATCAGCCGATATCCTTCCCCAGTGTAACATGGGTTGGGGACACGGAGCGGGTTGCGGTCAAAAAAGTCCGGCTTGGCAAGAAGAATCAGCCTAGACTCTTGCAGCGCGTGCTGTCGCTGGCATTCAATTATGGAGATCTGGCGAAGCTCGTCGGTGGGGCCATGACTGGCTATGGGGGCGAAAGGGACGAGTTCCTTGGCAGGTACAAGTGAGCTGGCGGGGGAGATCACCAAGGTGGCGACAGGGCCAACCACGTATCGCGGAATGCGGAACTGGGGATGAACTTCGACGATATCGTAAGGGGTGATGGGGTACGCAATCCGTTGTCGATCGGGGAGGTCGGAAGGCTGGTTTGGGGCAAGAAGAGGGTACGAATGCATGAAGGTTCTCTCCCTCGGGCGATCTTTCTTCATCCATACAGTACCGCGAGGTGCTGGCACTCCGTTGGGTATGTCAATGAAAACCGGCGGGATGCGATTGTTGAAGAAGGCGAATGACTCCATGGCGATTATCGTGGATGTGGGAGGAGTAAAGATGGGGGGGGGAAGTCGAGAAAGGAGCATAATAAAGGACAGTGGTGGCAGTCGACTTCTAAGGCAGGGGGGCCCAGCATCAGGTGGCATCCAGCATGTCTGGGGCATCTGTGTCGTAAGGGTCGTGGCGGTTGGGTGGAGATTATCCATGCGAGGCTCTCATCGTGGAAGAAAACAAGAATTATGACTCGAATTCGGCTATTCCCAGAATTTAAGCTTGCATTTTGATGCAAATCGTAAAATTTGGAAGCCTCGTGTTATTCACGGTCACAAGCTCTGGATCTGCGTGGGATGTATGGGGCAATGAGCGGAAAAGAATTATCCGACGCTTCCTGCCTCATCTGCTAACTGATCCTCCTCGTCGGTGTCCGAGAGTACCACCACTGGGATTCGCTCCAACCTGAAAGATTCTCCTTCTCGATAATAGCCTCGTGGAAGTGCGGCGCGATCTGAAACGAGATTGTACGCGGTCTCGAGCAGAATACGGCTGCTGGCGGAACTTCCTAGGAGAAGGCTGTTAGGCGTGGGTGTGGGAAGGAAGGTATCGTGCAGGAGTCGCTGCGGGGCAAGTAGAATTAAGCAAGTGGGATAGGTGAAGGCGAAGTCGAGGCATTTGAGCACGTTGATGAAGGGGAGGCGGCTAGTGTGTCCATGGTTTCGTGGGACTTTTACCACAGACACTTTGCCTTGTGGTGTTACGAGTACCAACTGATCTTCGCGGTCGATGCAAGCGGAAGCGTTGGGGTGCAGGATAGCATAGCGCGGGACGGTGGTACCACTTCTGAGGAAGGTTACCCGGTCGCTGAGCTCAACATGCAGTAATATCCGTCCATTGAAATCGCGGAGGCGGAGAATCCACGCTGGGGAGCACTGCATCTCGGAGGGACTCAAAATGTGTCTGGCTGGTGTATCGTGGGGCATACTCGAAGCCACTTTGGTTGGTGGTAGCCTCCAACTCGCTGAGGGAATGGGGTGGCATGAGTGGGCGGCGCGTAGGTGCGGGGAAGAGTGAGGGCATGCGAAATCTCAATTCGCGGCGCAATGTGTTTCGCCTTTGCTCATCTGAACCGGTGTAGCAGAATGCCTTGTCGTCGAGTCGTCGGCGTGCCCAAAGCGTAAGTGAATGGAAGGAGGTGGGGCCCATGAAAGAAAAAGGGCAGGGTTATTTGAAATTCCATCGAAGGTGTCCAGTTAAGTGGGGCTAAAGTTAGAAAAATCCCGAATTAGCGTGCTTGGCACGTTCAGGGGTTTACGTGATGAAAAACTTTACTCGTCTTCTTCATCATCGCCCAACCATCCTCGCTTCATGAACCAATGATCACGAGAGATGTAGAGAAGAAGTCTGAATGCGGCGACATTGTTCAGGGGGTACGGGGTTCCATCCAACTCAAGTATCTTGTATGCGCCTCCACGTGTTTTCCAACCGACTTCAAAAGGTCCAAGGTAGCGGGGCTGAGTCTTCCAATTTAAGGTGCCTTCGACGCGAGTATTCCGCAGCAGGACTAATTCACCAGATTTATAGTGATCTTTCTGCAGCTTCTTGATGAATCTTCGCTTGAATTGCTCCTTTGATTTGAATCGGGCGGCTTTCAGGGTCTCCGCCGCTTTCTTGATGTCCTCCTCATGCCGGCCGAGTTGACATGCATGAAGGGCCAACAATTCCGTGGTGCTCATTCCAGAGCGAAACCCTTCAACCAGGAACGTAGCCTCGGTTAAGTCGAATGGCAGGATCAGGTCGGTAGTGTGCAGGAGCTGGTACAGGGAGAATCTGGTGACTTTGCTGACAGTCACACGATCCACGAACACGACCTCGGCCAGCAAATCAGGCCAGCGAGCTATCCTTCCCCGCCATGCCTTAACAAGGGCTTCGCAAAGCGTAAAATGTCCACGCTCTACAACACCATTCACACGCTTGTTGTATGGGGAAATCTTGACGTGCGGGACACTCATGCGTTTCATCAGCCCTGTGAATCCTGCTTCGACCTCGGAGCCATTGTCTGTGGTTACCTGTAGGGTAAGGCAGAGGCCAGATATAGATTAATGGATGGGAACTATAAAAGTGGCATCTACTCCATCAACTCAGCATTAGTGTTGCCCGCCTGAGGCCTAGGCCGCGGCTTGAGATACATTTTTTCTCTCAGTACCCATATTTATTAATAGTCACAGTAACAGTAATTAATTGTCCACCTTGTAGTTAGATTCATAATTGCCTGGGTTGTCGTCTAAAAAGCAGTCTAACTATCCACATCTTCCTCCTCCTCCACCACCTCCGGAGATTCCTCTGCATCGAAGTCGAACATGTCCAGTGCATGAGAGTCAGCATCATACCTGCAAATCAATAATCATGATCACTCCCACCCATGTAGGTCACAATGTTGCCACCTGAAGCGCTGTGACATATGTGCCACCTGGTCAGACAGCGACTTCAGTGTTCGATACTCGAAATAGAGGACGCTCTGACCGAGGATATTAGTCTGCATGGTTTTGGAGAAGTAACTTCACAATGTCGGTCTTGTCCACCGATGATGCTACTTGAAGTGGTGTCCCATATTTTCCGCCGGGATCATTGAGTATTCACTCATGGATATTAAAGGTGATGATGTCGAGGTTTCTGCTTGAGCATGCTGCTTCGAGCGCTGTCCCATATTGGCCGCCTGAGAGTGCCACTTATTGGTCTGCTCAACATTGAATACACTCTCACCGATAATCTGGGGGTCAGCCTTCAAGAAGCCGCTGCACCACGGCGATATCACCTTTGAATGATGCCACCTGGAGCACCATGCCAAATTTGCCACCTACTAATATCAGTCAGCGCTTGAACCCGAAGAACACCGGCATCAGCATTAATCAACAATGCCAATTTTACCACGGAAGGCTGCGGCTTGCAGCGCAGTTCCATATTTGCCGCCTGAAAACACAATTTCAGTGTCTTCTTGTCAATTGAAACGAGAACTGAAAGCTTTTGTTGTGCTTCATCCAGGTGCCCAAAATCCATCCCCAGCCAGGTTTAATTAGAGGAGAATGTATCTGAAAGTGTTCATATTATTCATCCAGCTCAGGCTGAGTATGAGACTTGCATGGAAACAGTTGAGTTTGAACCCGGCCCATGGCCAAGATGAGGATCTCCTGCACTGTCCCAAGAATCCGAGTCTGACGGTGCAACCATAACTACGGAGTGAGGAGGCCAACAAACCTTGTTTTTCTACTGAACCCAAGAGGTCCCGAAGATTCTTGTCGGAGGGACTGATGAACACACGTGACTGACCATCCATCCCCCAAATCGGGTTGTTGATATGATTAGTAATACAAACCAAACAAGCGATTGACTGAGTGCACACTGCATTTCTGAAGCATTTCTCGGTTTCTTTTTGCTCTCAAACAATCGATCTCTGAGGAATAAGAGAGATGCTAATTCGCTACTGGGCTCTCCTCATCACTATGACGACAAGGAGAATCGGGCCCCTGAGGATGGCTGCGCCGCCAAAACAATGTGTTTATATTGATATTTTATTTAAATTCACCGTTTTTCAAACTTCCAGTCTATATGAATTGTTATATGTCGTTGGGAAACTTCAATCTGCTTGAATCCCAGTTATCGAAGCGATATTAATGGTTAACTCTGTCCAAAAGGGGAGATGTCAAAAGTCACGTGTGTTCATCAGTCCCTCCGATAAGAATCTTCGGGACCTCTTGACTGAACCTCCTATTTATTGACAGTTACGGAGTAATGGCTCAAAGCCATGACCAAATACTGACTCAAAAATAAAGCAAGACTCACATCAAGGACCACCCGGAAGCCGTTCCGACCACGGGGGCAGTAATTGGTGACTCAGGACCGGTGACTCAGCCCGACCCATACTAAAAAAAAGCCTCATTAAGCGAATCGGGAGATAATTCTGCCATCCATTTGATGGCTCACCAAATATGTTGTGTAGCCACTCTTCTGAGTCTTGTCAAGTCAAAGGTTGAAAAGACATTAAATGCGGGCCTGCTCTCAACAGTTGCTTGCCAGGGCCCGGCCCGCAGGCCCTGAGCAACTGTCAATGCGTGAAAAAGGCAGTGCAAACCAAGCCAGTGGTAATTCCCACAATTAGTCAAACAATTTTGTCTGACCTAGCTGCGAAAAGTCGCTGTAATGGCTTTATAATAAATGATACTAACAAGTTAGGACTTGTAACTTTCATGATTGGGTAGGTGGGCAAAAAAGGAAATTACAGCCAAAGTCGGTGGTATTGCGTTGTATAAATGGCAAGTGGGCCGAAATGACGGGACTTTCCTTCAAGTTTCGGAACCAAAAAAAAAAGAAACACTGATTCTTATGAGTTTCCTGATTGGCTGTCGGTAATATAGGTAATCACCGGTGATGAGGACTTGTTGTCCACAATGGCCTCACACCAATCTAATCCAATCTAATCCATGCTTTTTGAGGAAGACCCACATATAGCTCTGACACCTGGTAATAACGGTACTGACAGGTAATAAAGACTCGTACTGCCATGCGCAGCAATGGCCACAAACCAAGTGTGTGTAGCCGAGACATTGCGAGAATTAGACGCAACATTGGAAAGACTTGGTAACAATTTCCGCAATCGATAAGCCTGTACATGCGTCCTCGAATAGAGGATCTACTATGTTTTCTTGTTCAAATATACCCTGTCTACTTGCCTTGTCAGTTCCCTTCGCCTTTCAGAGGAGTGATTGAGATCTAACGCCTTGGTAAGTAACCTCTTCATCATTGAAGTATTGGAGGAGTCTAAAGTCTCTTTCTGAAAGAGATTTTACGTTATCCAGCCAAAGAAAAAGAGTCAGAGAAGCAGGCTTTCTCTTTGGCTCAACTCTGGCTTCGTATTCCTGTTTTCCAAATCAATTTCAAGGATGATTATATTGAAACCCTCGTTCAAGTATCAGGATAGCGCCCTGTATATTGTGATCCTATGTGAGCTATATATATTTCTCTCTCGACGGATGGGCTTGATGGATGCCGGTAGCAGTGATACTGGCAGAGAAACAAGGCGTACTATTTTCTTTTGATGGGATCAGATGACATTCAGCAGGTTCACCGGACTCGCACTACACCTTGGAAAGATCTGGGAAATGGGAACAGACAGGTAACATCTCGGAAGTGTTGCCTGCCATTAAATTAATGTCTGCGGGTGGAAGTGGCCCGATTCCCTTTGCCGCCAATTCCTTACCCCTTTCCAGTCCTACTTCAAATTTCTATGTGAGTAGTGTGCTCCCTACAATGGCTGAAATCGTGCGCCATTGATTTCCTCTTTCTTTTAACATTCTTTTCACTGATGATATCGCGTCGACGCCGCACCAGGAGTTCAGCGCCCACATTGCCCAATTTTCCAGCCGCCCACGTCCTCCATCGCAAAATTAGAATACCGCCTCCATCGTATCATTGGATGCATGTGCATGCTGCCAGGGAGTGGTGATGCATGGCAATGCACGTCAACAACTGTGTAACAGCCTCACGCACACCTTTCCACCTTTTTCATACCGCTACTGACTCGCCAGCGGACGCTCGGAAGTGTACCCAGCTGGCTCTGCCTCATTTTTCCGTTCTCAACCCCCATTGGCTATGTTTCCTGAATGCATGAATACATTACTTGCACATCACCGCAGCCGGCGCCGAGCGCCAAGTTGGCGCATGATTCTTTCCAAAATTAGGATCTCCTCCCATGACCGACAAGATGTGGTACAACCGTGCCACGATGCAATGCTGTGGTTCCACACCTTTTCCATCTTTCTTCCTCCCCCCATGAAGCCACTGACGCGCCAGCGGACTCTCGAAAGTCTACGCAGCTGGTGGTCAAACAGTAATCCTAACCTCCGAGGCCCGACCATCAACCTTCATGCGGCGGCAATGCCTCTCATGAAGCTCCTTTATAATCGACAAGCATCGGACTTCATCAGAAATAACCGCGATATTTTACTGTCCGAAATGGACTGGGAGATTTATAAGAGCTACCTATCGTACGTCAATACAACGAGACATTCAACGCCTGCATCTGATTCGCTATCCAGATGTCAATACATTTCAAAATCCACGAAGGGAACCATTCTATGGGATATTCGCCGGAGAGCGTACTCTGAACATGAAGCATTAGCGGTGCACGCGCATATGTTCCATGACTTTGTCCCATTCCTCGAAGTAAGCTTTACGTGGATTACAGTCCGAGCAGCGACACTGGAGAATTTGGCCATGCGTGAATCCGCCGCTGCGGTGACCTGCGGCTCACTTGTGGCTGTCGTGTGGTACGATATCACCAGTGTGTTCGATGCCACGCCTCTGATCTTCGCCGTCAGTGACAGTGATACGCTCCAGGCAGTTGAAGGAGCATTATGGGTACTATCTCGTGTTCCCCATCTCAAATTTCCATCGGTCACATCTGGAGTATCTGTGGAGGAGAAGCTGCTGGACCGCCTCTTGGATATGCTCAAAGATTCATCCACCGCAGGCTCTTACCATTGGTGGATCCTCAAGATAATATCGAACCTGGCGTGCCACGAGTCCACTGGAGTAGCCGTGATGGGGGCGAACACACTGAACTCTGTGGAGGAATTTCTGAGAGAGTCTCGGCCTGCCCACCTATACGGGCACATTTTCCGGATACTCCATGGCCTGGCGTCCGGCGAATCCTGGGCGAGGGCGTTGCATCCCTTCGATCTGCGTCCAATACCTTGGGGGTATGTGTCCTTCTACATTTATTCAGAGGCTTACACATACATCTAGTATATACATTAATGCTTATCTCGCACCCCACCTCACGCTTAAATTAATTGCCACACTGACCCGGATCGCGGGGTATCCGGATGGAGCTGAGGGAATCGTAAAGTCAAACTTGCTGAATCCCGTCCTCGATGGGCTTCATTCAGTTACTTATTCGATACGGTTATCTACGTGCAAGCTACTGCGAGCACTCGTTAGGCACAGATCAGTGGTGCGGGATGTGCTAGCGGTCGTTCCCCGAGAGCATATCTTCACATTGTCGAGGTATGGTTCGCATCTTTTCTTCTTGACCAAAAATTTGATGTTTCTGCCCCAGGAACCGGGACGATGATGTTCGCGACTGCGCAGTCGAGACATTGGAAATGATTGACTCTTCATTGGAAGAACTTGATGGTAATTCCCTCAATCAATAGGCCGCGTTCTCGAACAGAGCATCTGATATTGTTTCTGGCCCAGAGTCCGGGATGATGATCGCGACTATGCAGGCAAGACACTGGAGGTTCAACCCCCTGGAATTATGATTGTGTTCGGTCGACATCTTGTACAATTCTGTAAGGATGACCACCCGTACAGTACTACATGTTTCTCCTCCGTAAACTCGGTGTTCAGCCTCTGGACCATGCGAGTATAATATATCCCCCCCCCCCCCTTTAAAAATGATAGACACTGCACTGGAAGGACTCAATGGTAATGCCCGCAATGAATAGGGCTGTACACGTGTCCTCGGATCTATCAAGTATTTTTACCTTGCAGCGTCCGTGCCCTCCCACCTGAATCGCCATCTGGAGCGGCGACCGCTCTGCTGAGTACAAAACCATTGTGCAAGTAACCTCTTCATTATCGAACAATTAGGGAAAATATCCAGAAAGAGATTTTATGTTAATGGGAAAACCAGACAGAGAAGGTCTTTCTCTCCGGTTCACCTATCTATGGCTTGAGATTTCTGTTTCCAAATCAATTCATAGATAATTATATCGAGGAACCCCGCCCGAGTATCGGTGACGCCGGTATTAGGATAGCATCATGTATATTGCGCCCTGCTTGCCTAGAGTAGTTCACCGTCTATATCCATTCTCTTTGAGCATACGGTCTCCCTGGATGCACAAGGTGTACACATTTTATTTTGATGGGATCCGATGAAGTTCAACTCATTGCGGCAGGTCACCGCACTCGCACCAAGCCTTGAAAAAATCTGGAAATTATGGGAATAGATAAACAACATCCAAGCAGTGTTGTATGCGATTCAAACCAATATCTGCGGGATGGCTGCCGCCTTCCTTATTTGGCGTTTTTATATTCCCAAACGCCTAGAGCGGCGCCTTAGTGAGCGAAGGTCGCGGGGAAAGTGAAAGTCTTGTGGGATTCGATCACAAGCATGAAGGTTTGGGCGCCTGCGCGATGGGGGAGCAAATAGAGGGGAGTACCGGCGGAGGTGAAGCGCTAGTTTGAGACGATGCGGGCGTGGTTCCGACACATGGTATTAATAATGGAAATCAAGCTCAGGGTCCCAATCTATCGTAATCGTACTTTGTTTGTATATCTAAACCACAGTCCATGATACATATGTGGTAAGTTTGAGTTGGGCTCATTGTGCACCGTGTAATTCCAGGTCGACTAGGACTCCCAGTAGTCTGGGAGAACATAATTTGAAGGCAACAGTGTTTCCCACAACCAGAGGCAAGTATTAAAATATTCCGGGGGCGATACACATCCGGATAAAGACATCCCGACCAGAAGCGCGTCCGGGATTGAAGGGGCGAATTCAAGTTTCTCAGAGCGCGCATCGCCGATTCGCCCGTTGCGGAGACAATTCCAGCATGAACATCCTCGGCCTTGAATCAATAATCAATGAAGGAAAGAAGCGTATGAATGTTGGGTAATATTTGTTTTTTCGCGCCATCGCTTTGGGTTATTTATATCACATTCCTAATGACTTAGTTCAGAAGAATGTGGCGTCGACGA
Source organism: Mycena rebaudengoi (assembly GCA_029282285.1). Classification (NCBI taxonomy): domain Eukaryota; kingdom Fungi; phylum Basidiomycota; class Agaricomycetes; order Agaricales; family Mycenaceae; genus Mycena; species Mycena rebaudengoi. Next base: position 96,271 of record JARJCX010000065.1, read on the forward strand.
AAAGTTCCATTCTGAAGGATATTCTCTGGAGAGCCCGTTCTGAACATGACGCATTGGTGGTGCACACACATATATTCCATGATATCCTCAAGCTACTTGAAGGCCCTATAACTGTGGACATGAGGATGTGGGACGCACATTCAATACTCCTTAGGTTGGCAAAGCATGATGCCACTGCTGCAGCGACCTGCGGTTCACTTGTGGCTCTCCTGTGGTGATATATCACCTGTTTGTTCACTGCCACACCTCTCATCTTTGCTATTAGCGACAGTGATGTGCTCCAGGTCGTTGATGAAGTACTGTCGGTGCTATCTTCGGTTGATCATATTAAATTTCCGCCAGTCACATCTGGAGTATCCGTCGAGGCGAAGTTGCTGGACCGCCTCTCGGATATGTTCGAAGATTCATTCACCCCAGAACTGCACTATCGGTGGATATCCGAGATAGTATCAAAACTGGCGCGCCACGAGTCCACTGCAGTAGCCGTCGTCAAGGCGAACATACTAAACTCCGCGGAGAAACTTCTGAAGTCTTGCCCCGCCGGCTTATATGAGTCCATTTTCCCGATACTGGAGAACTTGGCGTCCCACGAGGCCACTGCGATGGCCGTCGTCCGCATGCTCCGCCTCGACTTACTTGGGGCTCTCTGGCGGTAAGTCTCCTTTAACTTACACATTTCATCTGAGGTTTACGAACTCACCTAGTAAACATTTCAAGGATACCGCACTGATTGACGTACTTGCGAGCTGGTTAGAGGTTCTGGTGACTACGAAATTACTGAGTGCCCAGCATGAAGCCACTGCGAAGGCAACCTCCAGTTCACTTGTAGCTATCTTTTGGTGAGATATCACAGTGTGTTCGCTGCTGCATCACTCATCTTTGCTGTCAGTGACCGCGATATACCGCAGGTCGTAGATGGAACATTATGGTTACTATCTCGTGTTCTCCATATTAAATTTGTGCAGAAGGCCATTGCTTCGCATGGCAATACGAGCCCGTCTAGGGAGTCCTCGATATACGGCTTGATAAATGGAAGAACATGAAACTAATGGATACCAACATGAGCACAGCCCAGACCCTAGGCGCTCGATTTCACATGTGAAGCCTTTCGAATATGCCAGAATATTGTCAAGCCATAGCAGCTTCGGTATTATCGAACGGTAATGCAGTAGCAAAAAACTATATTTCTTTTGTTTTAAAGAAAAGAACAAAGAACGCTGAGGCTTGTTGAGCTTCCAGTGAGCTTTCGAAATGACTGTAAATCACAGGCAGAAAAAGTTGACCTCTATAGGGGACAGGTGGTTCCTGCCCACCCTTCGCTCGGTCGCCGCTTCGCGTTGACCAGCTCAGATTGGGCGGAACAAAGCATGGCCTTTGGCCATGCCCAGCAATATTTCTTCTGTGGCTCCAGGCCAAAGTAAATATGGTGCAGAGCTGTAAACATGAGATTGAATCTATAGGGGACAGGTGATTCCCACCCTTTGGTTCGACCAGCTCAGATTGGGCGGAACAATGCTAGCCTTTGACCATGCCCAGCAATATTTATTCTGTGGCTCTAGGCCAAAGCAAATACAGTGAAGAGCTGTAAACATGAGATTGAAGGATATCGGGATACTTCCTGGCCGCGACACGGAGTAATGCCATTTGGAAACCCTCGATTCTTCACCCATGGGCTCATCCCGTGGGTTTATTTGCTCAAAACAAATAGAATTGTGCCTTTGTCCTATGGATTCTATTTGTTTCAAACAAATAAACCCATGGGATAAGAATTGGGCACCCCTAGTTTCGCTCCAAATGGGATTTCCATCACTAATTCCGGAGAGTCCTTTCGCAAAACCGCATTTTTCGACGTAATTTGGGAGTTCAATTAGAGTTTAGCCTATTTTGTGACCGTCTATAAACTTTGGTGCTTTTTTTCTGGTAGGAAATAGGGGTGCTCAATTCTTAGCCCATGAACCAGTCCCATGGATTTATGAGTACTTATGTAACTAGGTGTCGGCATAGCCCGACTGTAACCTTGCTTGTTTTTGGGATTAAGTGTTTCGGAAACTTTCGGTGCAACTCTGTTTGAATTGATTGTGGAAAAGTATGGCGGGTACTCTGCTTGTAGCACTTTTTCTTTCAGCTTAGAGTAATAATAAATCAATATTTCTTTTCTGGCTCGCTTACAGTTCAAGACACTGCAATGATTATTCCGCTGTCATTTGAGAAACAGGGGCGGAAAAATACCTAGTTGGAACTGAACCAAGAACCACGAACACTTCAGGGATGGTGTAAGAAATTCGGATGGCGACTGCATTGAACATTCTCTCTTGGCAGCAGGGAATTTTATTTATGAACTTGTGTCACAAACTTAGCAAGGAAACATTTGATTTCATTCAAGAAGCTGCTACTTTTTCACCCAAAAGTAACGGGGCATTGGACACTACGTGAGGCGACGAACCAGTACAATGATAGGGGAAGTCAAAAATCTCCCAAAAACTGATTCTGTTTCCGATTCTGATGCCGATTCTGGCACCGATTCTGAGACCGTGAATCGGTGTCAGAATCGATCAAAAATTTGAATCGGTCTGAATCGGTGTTCCTGCTCGAGAGCAGGAACTCGTCAGAATCGGAAACAGAATTGTCCCCAAACACGCCGCCCAAGTAAAATAATATAATTATAAACTATTTTACATGATAATTAATTGAAATTTCTTGGTCTCGACGTACACATGGCCCGCACCACCAAGGCTCCCAAAGAGCCGGCGCTCGCCAAGGCCGCTTCTTCGTGCACAAAGGTCCCGAGCGCGAAGGCCAAGGCCGCCGTGAACGCGTGCATGACGCTGGCCAGCAGAAAGTCGGGGCATTACAAGTCAGTGAGGAAAACAAATGAATATATTCAGAATTGACTCAGAAGCGGACTAGAATCGATGTTCAGAATAGGGGTGGTCAAAGTTGTTTCCGATTCTGCACCGATTCTCAAATCAGAATCGGTGCCAGAATCGGCATCAGAATCTGTTTCAGAATCTGTTTCAGAATCTGTTTTTGTGAGATCTTTGATGTCCCCTAATGGTGGCAAGTTGGTGTGAACAGGACATGAAGGGAAATAATTAAGCACATTCTCCTCCAAAGCAATGTCAAACTAAGCGAGGCGACGAACCAGTACAACAATGGTGGCAAGTTGTAGTGAACAGGACGCGAAGGGAAATATTTTAAGCACATTCTCCTCCAAAGCAATGTCAAAATTGTGTTCATTCTTCCTTCACAGATATTTTTTTAACGGCTCAATACTCTCATTTTCTTAATAAGTACGAGTTCTGCCGGGCTCAGCCACAGCCCTACTACCCAGGTTATTTGTTCCAAACAAATAGAATCGAAACTCCGCCTGGTATTTATGCCGTTTCCAAAGCTACACTAGCTCTCAGCAGAGTTCCAATAGAACTTATAAAATATGAAAATGCTCTAACAGGGGAATGACTATTTTTCTGAGCGGTATTTGAGAGTGGGTCTGTGAAACTATACTATTTCCGACCGTGTAGTGGGCCACCTAAGCGTTTTTGCATATCTTAAAGAGTAATGGGGTGAGCCACTAGGTGTTTTATGGTCTTAGGAGGAAGGCTAGCATCCTAAGAGTGAATACAACAAGCGGCGAAGGATTCGATGATGTCTTGATGGCTCGGCAAATATTTTGCCGTGGCAAGTCCAAAAGCGGTGAAAACGAGGCAGTGGGCCAGGCATGGGAACCTTTCAATCAGCCGCGCTTTTTCGCTGTTTTTTCGCCTGCCTTTCGTTTCTCGCCGAACCGCGAATGTAACACAATGCTTCAAGGGATACGAAGGGTCTCTGATACATCGGAAACTACTGGTTACTTGCCTTCAGCAAGGTATTAATGAGGAATTTACACTTGGGGAGGAGCAATGGGTCATCAACATCGTGGTGCATCAAGTAGTTTTCCATGGCCGCACAGTCGTTGACATTCTCCAATGGTTCCCAGGTCACGTCCCTGTCCACCCAGAGAACCTGGAACTGTAGATTGCGGCGAGACTCCCACCGGTGCCCATTGAAGGATTCAATTCTTGTCCCTTCTTCCCCTGACTCGTTGTCATCGTCCGACTCGTTTGGCAGAGCATTGTTAAAGCCGGGACCATTGTCAGCGCTGATGAAAGGCTCGCCACCGTCGGTTTCTCCATCGGAGGATGGGGCATCTGCCTCAACGAGCTGCTCATGAAGATCGGGCTCTTTGCTGGATTCTGGGTCAAATTCGTCCTCGGAATCAGTGTCTCATGCTCGGCCTTGACCCCGACCCCGACCCCGACCCCGACCCCGACCCCGACCCTGACCCTGACCCCGACCCGGACCCGGACCCGGACCCCGACCCCGACCCCGACCCCGACCCCGACCCCGACCCCGACCCCGACCCCGACCCCGACCCCGACCCCGACCCCGACCCCGACCCCGACCCCGACCCCGACCCCGACCCCGACCCCGACCCCGACCCCGACCCCGACCCCGACCCCGACCGCCCCGACCCCCACGTCCACACGTCCCACGCTGTCCACGCCCATGCGCACCCCGCTGTCCATGTCCCCGCGCTCTTGCTGCCTCCTTCGCCGCTCTCTCTATCGCCTTCTGCGCTTCCTTTGCCTCTCGCTCTTGCTGCTTCTTTGCTGCCTTCGTAGCTTTCTCGCTCTCACTAATCGCCTTCCGGATGCCTGGGAAGATCATCTTCTTCAACTCGGAATGCAGCTCGCCCATCTGCTTTTTCTGCAGTTCTTGCCACAACGCTGTGTCCATCTCAGCACTGGTCATGAGGCGAGCCTGGCCTGTCGTGTATATCCGCTTTTGCTTATTCTTCTTTGCATGCAACTGCTGACGAATATTTGCGTTCTCCCGCTGCATCAGCGCCATCTGCGCGACGTTTTTGTCAAGTTCGATCCCCGCTACTTTGAGAAGGTTTCGAAGCTCGTCGTTCTCGGCTGCCAGCGCTTTGCGGGACGCGGTTTTACGAAGGGGCGATGGCATGGCGATGGTGTATGCTGCTCGCAGCGCCTCGTGTGCAGCCGGGGGCATGGAAGCGATGGGGGTAGACGGACGAGGCTGGCTCGCCAACGAAGCATTTGTCATGCCAGCAGAATAGGTCGAGGTACAAACTAAAGTAATACTTGTATGTAAGTGCGAGAAGATGCAAATGAAGTTGTTTTGACACACCCGATGGGTTGGAGGAAGTGATGGACGTTGTGTTTGATGCAGCAGCAGTCGACGGTGTGGAGGACTCAGAATCTGATGTGGTGACTGGAACTAGTATTGAAGGAATACGGGGAGCGACAGGCATCGATACCTGAGTGGTGTAGTTTCGTGCTGGTTCAAATGCTGCATCGGGGACGGCACTTTCGTCAAGTGGCCATATTCCGCATTTTCGAAAGGCAGAAATAATTGTTGTTTTTTTGAATGCCTGGTCCCTTGCAATTGCATAGTTCGAAAGCAGGTTATATTTGTCAATCACAATGTTCTGCGCATGTTGCTACCAACTCCCGTCAAGTCTGCATATACATATATATCAACCTGAACTAACCTGAGAAACACAAGCCTTCCACTTCGCCGCGAGAGGGCCAAAAACACCGACATCACAAGGTTGCAGCGCGTGCGTTGTGTGCGAGGGAAGATAGATGACAATAATTCGGTGTTTCTATGGAACAATGTTACATTACTTGATTGTACTTGGTGGTCTACGCATCTACCTTTGAAAAGTCGATGAAACGGAACGTGCAATGACTGTTGTGCCCGTCGAGGATCAAAAGCCAATAGTCCCCACATCAGGAAAACCGTAGCCGAGCTATAGCTGAGCCATAGTGTCATAGTCGGCCATAGCAGTCATAGCGATTCATAGCGCTCTCCAGCACTGCATAGTTACGGCTGGGCACTATGCAGCACTGATCGGCGCCACTGCCAAGCCACTGCCGCTGTAATTTGAGTCCGAAGCACCTAGTGGCACATGCTAATTGAATTGGCTGCATATCCCAGAGATACATAAGATACATATGAACTAAACTAAAAACTGACTCATTGCCTCTAGTGAGTGGCGGACTCGGAGAAAATCCGTAAATTAGACGAGTCGTACAACGCCGGTGAAGATTGAGATACTAGTAGTAGCGGGTAGGCGCTGCAGTTGCATCCAATACTGTTTTAATGCGCTTCGGAAGTTTTTTTGAGCCGTCGGTCTCGAGGAGCCTCAGCATTGGAGTTGTGTCGAGATGAAGATCCTGCCCCGGAGTATAAAGGGAAGAATTGAAAGGGCGAGCCAGCCAACACTTTATAGGAATCGAAGGAAGGGAGAAGGCCGGCAGGGCAGCGAGGGGCAGTGGGTTGGCAGCGGGTCCTGGTCGGAGAGAATCGGAAGTGATTCAAACTCCGCCAGCACGTGTGTATATTTGGTTTCAGCCAAACAAGTTCGTCTTTCTTTGTTTCCTCTTCTCTTCCACCTCCTCCTCTGAGTCTCCATCTTCCTCGCCTCTGCGTGTCCGTTTTCCCGATCATTTACCGGGGTCGCTGTTAGTGGACAGACATCGACAACCGACTCTGACTGCGGGATGAGCAGACTGACAGTACGTGCTTTGCTTCTGTCTGTTGCCGCCCACTCACTACGTGTCAGAATACAAGGACTCGCCCTCTACTGCACCGACACCCAGGCTCGCGCCGTGTTGGCGGTCATTATATGGTACACCTGTGTTCTTCAGTTGGGTCGTGTACTGATTCTTCTCCGCTACCAACCAGAGCCATCGAGACAAAGCCCACACCGGCCAATGACCACCGCTTAATGACTGCAGTATGTTCTACTCATTCAACATGGTTCGTTACTCATATTCGCAGCACTTGCCCTCCTTCGAAGTGTATACTGCGCTGCTCACGCATCCTTCCGCCCCAGGCACCTGCAACAGAAACCCCGGTATGTACGCGATACTCTGAGTCCCTTGTCTGATTGATAATTTGTCAAGCGCTCCTACCTGCTTTCAAGCCTTTGCCCATCTGCCGTATCTTTCAGCGTGCGCCCGCAGTGATTATCATTCCCATCGTCATTCTGACTATATCCCAGGTGCATCGTTTTCGCTTTCGTATCACATTCGCATCATCAGCGCGTCGTGCCTGCCCCACCACCGTCGTTCTCGTAACCCCATGGCCACCAACAGTCTCATCAACAACGACACCAGCAGCCGAACGCCCAGCAGCAGCTGCGACCGAGCGAGTGCGGGACGGGGACGGTGGAACGCGTCCTGAGGTTCGGCGACGCGTATGGTGGTGGGGTAATGACAGTGTGAGGAAGGGCGGGTGAGCAAGGGTGTGGCGAGCACAGAGCGCGCGGACGTCGCCTTTGGGGCGGGCGGATGGTCACTGAAACGCCTGAACCGTTTTCGAGAATGGTCTGGAGGTGACAGCAGCAGAGGTGAGGCACTCAGTGGGGTATGCAGAATGGTAGCCATTATAATGTGTATTCTATCACCTTGAATGTATATGTTTCCCTCTTCCTGTATGTGCTCGAACCGACCGGGAATGGAACCGCTATGGCAGGCAGTAATACAATATTATGTTGCTGCTGCATAGTGCTACATAGTGCATAGCACTGCATAGAGGGGATGTACCTATGAGTGCTATGACACTATGCAGCACTATGCAGCACTGTCAAGTATCACTCGGTTTTCCTGATGCAGGGTCATCGAGACGTTCGGCAGATGCGGGGCGAAGTCTTTTTCGAGCCACAATGCGCCGAGCTCTTGGTCAGTCCACCCATTCGGAGAGATGGAGATACTGCACCACAGGTGAGACAGATAAAAGGCCAAAGAAAATTGAGCTGACCTCGCATCGGAAGGGTTATCCTCACCCCAACGTAAATCACGACGCTGACCTTGAAATACGACGGAGGGATGAAGCGCGGTACCGTCAGCACTGATGCATTCGATGATTGTAACGAGATCACGGTTGCCGCTTTTAATCTTCTGCACAACCTTCTGATCGCGATCGACGAGGACGCGGATCTTGTCACCGACGCCCAGCTGCACTCCCTGGGTATAAGGGCATGAGAAAAGATCTATCGGTTAGCGAGAGAACACTATGTACCTTCTCATCCATATTCCAAATGTTTTTGGGCTGGATGTCGTATGCGTCAATGGTTTCGGTAAGAAGCGTGAAGTATTCGTGAACAACAGGGCGGCTCAACGCTCGAGCACGACACTCCTCGAGTTTGGTTGTCCATTTAACCTTTAGGTCTGGGTGGCGCTTTTTAAAGCGCGTTGGCCAGGTGACGCCAAGCGGCGCGCCATGGATTTCGGCGGCATATGCCCCAACAGTGGTCAGACTCAAAGGGATCCCACGCTTGGCCAAACCCTTTGAAACGTTAGAGAGCTGCAATGAGTTGCAAGAATACATAGCTATCTGCACCTTTACCCATTCGACTAACACTTCCTCCTGCGGGCTAGAGAGGCTACGCTCGTGAGCATGGGCCTCCTCACGAGATACCATGCCGTTGATGCGGTTCTGGACAGTGGTACGTGGGACATGATAGTAGATTGCAGCTTTACGCTCAGACAGCGTCTTGGTCTGAACAGCAGCAACGGCGAGCTGAAGGCGGGCTTCAGCGGGGAGATGTTCCAGGTCCACATCGTCACCGTTGGCATCGACGGAGGACTTGGGGGGCTGGGGGCTGGCATGGAGAACGCAATAGAGAAAGGGCGAGGAAGTGCAATGGTTGGGCAGAAATGCGACGCAAAGGAGGGCTGACACTCAGGCTATATGAGACTCTAGAGTGGCCAAAGCGGCATGGAATATCATTGGAGGATGTAAAAGATTACATTGGATAGGAAATCGACATGAAGAGATAGGTGAGTGGCCGTAGAGTGTGATTGCTGAACGTGGTGAAACTTGCCCGATAGCCTCTGATCGCAGAGACTGCTACGGCGGCAAGATGGGGCGCGCACCAAAGATGAGCTAGGATCCGCATGAGAAGGGTCATGTGAACGTACCTGCACCGCCAGTTCCATCGCTGAGGTGGTCCAAGTCCCCAAGAAAATTCGAAGTTTTGGTGCAGATCAAACAGTTGTTCGACATTGTGAACAGCGGTAACGACACAATAAAATCGATAAAAAGATATCAGCACCATCAAGGGGGTGCATTGGCCATGTAGACTGCCCATACCGAGTTTGAGAATCATAGCACCACGATGGGCTTTGATAAACAGGTGGCGAGCTCGCAGCCTTTGATATCAGCAAACCTTGCCTTCCAGCGCTGAAGCTCATGAGACTACGGTGCGCAGAGGTCGGAGAGGGTTCTAGGATGAAGCCATGGATCTGCCCCGCAGAACGAGAACCGGACGTTGTCGGACGACAAAGAGGTCGTGGAGATACAGTGCCCGTCATCACATCACGGTTCCGCTTTTGACAGTAAACACAACACAACATTGAGGTTCTAATAACATTTTGGCTACATCACTTATTATCATGGAAAGTGTTCAAATGAGCTCAGAAGAATCATATGTTTACACCCTGTGCTTTGTAGAATGGTGTGATCAATATTCACATTTTTGAGACACTTTGACCTCAGAAAAGTGAAACAGGACCCTAGGCTAGGGTTACAAGCGTGGGAACTTCCCAATGTGGACACCCCTATTTGTCAGCCCTACTTCGAGTCCATGTTGGTTGACCCCCACTAGCCTCACATAAGGCAAGCCAACTGTATTTATGATGTTCCTCAATGAGTTGCTTCCCTCTTGAGGCCTCAAGGGCCCAGTTGCATGAAGCTTTTTTTTTTCAGAACCTCGAAAAAGTGAAACACCGTGGGAAAATTTGACTTTTTGTGACCAATCGCATTCTTTTGGTCAGTTTCGTGGCTCAGAAAATCAGAAATAAATTGCAAAAAATCTTTTGACCCTAAATCATATGTCAAGAGAAGCGATGACGGGCACTGTATGAGCGATCCCTTGCAAGCGGTGCCAAGCCAAAATAAGAAAACACGTGTTCGGTGTTCCCCCCCACCGGCAAAGCCTGCACCGCATCACATCAAGTCGATCAATCTGCCTCAAATTTTTATCATAGGGGCGCCCATACTAGTACTTCAACATACAAGCGAGATTTGGGCAGAAAGTCATCGTGGGGGTGGCCTACAGTCAAAGTGGCCCACTAGCTAGTTCGACCCACTAGGCAGTCGGAAATAGTATGGGCAATACCTCCAGACCTATTCCTACGTGTTGAAACTATCCAGAATCATTATCAAAGTACTCTAGAAGGTTCCCAATAATTTTAGGGCCAGATATATACACCGATAATGGCTGCGACCTTGTTGTAAAATGTATTTTTGGATAGCGGAATTTCAATTCTATTTGTTGGGAACAAATAAATCCACAGGACGGGCTCATGGGCTAAGTATTGGGAACCCCGCCATAGCGAGAGTGATGGCAAAACAGTCCCTATTCACAAACCAAAACTGTTTTTGAAAGCTTTGTGTCTTACCGCGGTCAACTTTGTCCGCCCAAACAGCTTATGTAATCCGGCAACCTCCGATTGATCGTTTCCTGGGCGTAAAATGGCAGCGAGCGAGGGCCCGCGCGAAGCGCAGACCAAGCGCACTGGGCACTGCTAAAATTTTTGGTTTGTGCCTCGCTGCTTACCGGCCATCCCACCAGTCACAAAACAGTCCCCATCATGATGGGAAACGGCCCAGATCACTTACCGAATCCGAATCGGATCACGCATGATCACGCATAGGACCCTTGCCGAAGCTCGGCACCACGCAGTGGGCCTCGGGCGGGCATCAGCACCATGCAGTGGGCCCTTGCGGCAAGCAGAAGCGCCGCAGGCAAGGATTAGCGCAGCGTAGGGGGTCTGAGGGCAACCCCCAGTTGGCCCCGCACTGGCCACTGAATCCCCTCAAAAAATACAGAATAAACAGTGAGGAAAAAAAAACCTGTGCGTTAAAACACGGGAAAAGGCCTTTGCGCCAGCAGGAAAGGGCCCCGTCCCAACGGAATGGCAAGCGCCAGCGAAAAAGCGGGGTCTGGGGGGCCTCCCCCAGCGTGCCGAACATGCTGATGCCTAAAAATGCAGTTTCTCGATGAAAAAACCCTAGGCTCAGAGAGGCCGTTTCCGGTCATTTAAAACCCTTGGAATGACCTCCTAAGAATTGAGCACCCCTAATAATAGACAGCAGGGAACTGATCAATGCAATTTGAATGCCAAAATTGAATATTTGTGTCTGAAGTAAATATAATGTCAGGGATATTTGTTATAATGGTAAGCAACACTTATTAGATTCTCCTTTGTGCAGCTGAATAGGCCTGAGAATACTTTAATACATTGGGCGAGCGTAGTAAACATGCCGAGGCATGTTGAACTTGTTTTGATCCCATCAATTATTGTTTTCATGCGCATGCCGCCATAACAGGCATTCAATATTCAGCACAGGCCGAAACATTCCAAGCAGATTTATTCAGGTATTCCATTTTTTTCGGCCTGGCAGATGGAATGGCCTCTTTTAATTATAAAGACGGCGGTGTTGCCCAATTTGGAGGGGTTTCTTGGAAACCGTGTTTCCACATAGACTCCCCCCGGCAGGCCACGGCGGGAATGTGCCTTGTAATGCTAGATACCTGGTGATTCAGCCTGAGGATTAGTGAGCAAAGCCTGGCTTATGCATCACCTTAATCAGTGGTGAATAATGGTGAGTAATACTTGAATCCATAAATTAGTAAATACATGCCTCATTGCACATGCGTCATCACCGTGCGAACTGGCGACCAGCTGAAGATTAGTTGAAGTTGTAGCCTCAATGAAGAGAGTATGGACCCATTCAAGAAAGACAGGCATAGTGCAGCACTTATCTTGTGGAGTAGTGTTCGTTTTCTAGAATTCTCAAAAGCAGGTTGGAGCAGAAAGGCAAAACGTAGTTAAAACGTGGTCCTTGGCATCAACACAATCAAATTCCCATCCCACGCAAAGTCAAAGTCATCAAATACTGACTTTTTTTCCAAAAAGTGGCCTAGGAAAATGACTAAAAACGATTACCTAAACAAGTTTAGGACTCGTAATTCCCGCCTGTCACAACGGGAGTATCCGTCGAGGCAAAGCTGCTGGGCCGCCTCCTGGATAGACTCAAAGATTCATCCACTCTAGAATTGCACCAGCAGTATATACTCCGGATAATCTCGGGCCTGACGTACCGCGAGTGCACTGCAATAGCCGTCGTGGATGCGAACACACTAAACACCGTGGAGAAACTTCTGAGATCTCGGTCCGCTGACCTACACTGGCGCATTTTTCAGATACTAGAGAACTTGGCATCTCACGAGTCCACTGCGATGGCCGTCGTCCGCATGCTCCCCCTAGACTTGCTTGGGATTCTCTGGCGGTACATCTTCATTGACTTGCACAGCTCCTCAGAGGCTTACAACTTGAAACTCATCCAGTAAAAGTTTCGAGGATACCGCACCAACTGACGCAGTTGCAAGCCGGTTCGAGGTTCTGGTGACCACGAAATTACTGAGTGCCCAGCATAAAGCTACCGCGGAGGCAACTTCCAGTTCACTCATAGCTATCTTTTGGTGAGATATCACCAGTGTATTTGCTGCTGCATCTCTCATCTTTGCTGTCAGTGACAGCGATATACCACAGGTCGTCGATGGAGCATTGTGGGTACTATCTCACGCTCCCCATCTCAAATTCCTGCTGCTCACAACCGGAGTATCCGTCGAGGAAAAGCTACTCACTCACCTTGCGGACATGCTCGAAGCTCCGGATACTCCAGAATGGCGGCTTCCGGTGGGGGTTCAGATATTATCCAACCTAGCGCTCCATGAGCCCACTGCAGTCACCATAGTGGAGGCGAACACACTGAACTCCGTGGAGAAACTTTTGAGATCTTGCCCCGCCGACCTATACCAGCACATTTTCTCGATGCTAAAAAACTTGGCATCCCACGAGTTAACTGCAATGGCCATTATCCACATGATCCTGCTTGATCTGTTTTCGACTCGCTTGCGGTACGTCTCCGTTGACTTACACATTTTCTCAGAGGTTTACACACTCATCCAGTCATACCGTGCCGATTGACGAGCTCGCGATGTGGTGGGAGCGACTGGTGATGACAAAGCTACTGGATGCCCCGCGTCAAGCCACTGCTGAAGCGACCTGCAGTTCGCTTGTGGCTCTCGTGTAGTGAGATATCACCAGTATTCGCTGCCACAGCTCTAATCTTTGCTATTAGCGACAGCGATATACCGTAGGTCGTCGATGGAACATTATGGCTACTATCTCGCGCTCCCCATATCAAATTCCCGCCAGTCACAGCGGGAGTATCCATCGAGGTAAAGCTGCTCCACCACATTGCAGACAGGCTCAAAGCTCCGAATACCTCAGAAGGGCACTATCTGGTGATATTTCAGATATTATCCCACCTGGCATTCCACAACGAGTCATGGCCGTTTTGGAGGCGAACATACTGACCTCCGTGGAGAAGCTTCTGAGATCCCGCCCCACCGATCTATACCAACCCATTTTCCCTATGCTTGCGAGCTTGGCATCCCACAAGTCAACTGCGACTGCCGTGCTCAACATGCGCCTGTACGACTTGCTCGCGACTCTCTGGCAGTACGTCTCCGCTTACTTTCTCCATAATTTCAGTCATCCAGTGAAGACCCCAAAGGTCGTCAGCACACACCCACCAGTGCTGTAATTAACCTTCTTACTCACATCGCGAGATGGCGGGAAGGCGCTGAGGGGATGGTTGCCGCGAAAGTGCTGAATGAGGTCCTCAATGGGCTTCATTCACTCGACCACTGGATACGGTTATCTACGTGTAGATTGTTGCGAGAACTCGTTGGCCACCAGTCAACAGTGCAGGCGGTGGTAGCGATAGTGTCACGAGAGGATATTGTCGCACTGGCGAGGTATGACCAAACCTTCCTCCTCCTTTCCCCAAAATTAACCTGTCTGGTCTAGCAAATGGAACAACTGGGACTACTGGGCCAGTAAGGTTCGGCGGTGTGCAGCCAAGACATTGAAAATATTAGACGCCACATTGGAAAGAATTGATAGTACTTCCTGCAATCACTAGGCCTGTACACGTGTCCTCCTATTTCTGTTTTTCCAAATATACCTTGTGTAGCTTGAAGCTCTTCGTGTTCCAGAGGAGTGACCACTCGACTCAGTCCGGAGCCATTCTGCCGCTTTGGTAAGCATCCTCATCATTATCGAACAATTGGGTAAAATCTCTTTCGGGAAAGATTTACGTGAATGCAGCCAGAGAGAAGGAGTCTTCCTCCCTGGCACAGTGCTGGCCTGGCACTTCTGTTCCAAATCAATTCCAAGGATGATTTTCAAGAGGAACTCGTTTTCAAGGAAAAATTCCCCAAATTACAGCTAATAACAGTACCGAGGGCGTGAACGAAAAATTTCCCATTTTGGGATATTTTTGATCCCTGCGACCGATTTGCTCATAGCTCAACGAGTATTGCATCAATTGACATAAAAACCATATAGGAATTACCACCTAATCCATACACAATTAGTGATAGAGCTAAATTAGAAAAAAAATCATATCTTCAGGTGTCTTGAGAAACTAGGACTTCTGAGTGAGAATCTGAGCCAGCATGCCCAAATCAGATCCAAATGAGTTGAAGTTTTGGGAGGGAGTGTTTGTAACTACTCCAGCCAATGTCATAGAGCCAGAATTGCATATAAGAAATTCACTCAGCTTTGTAGCCCTCTGATACCAATTTCAGTTCAATTGATGGCTACAAAGCTGAAAGAATTTTTTATACATGATTCTGGCTCTATGACATTGACTGGAGTAGTTACAAACACTCCCTCCCAAAATTTCAACTCATTTGGTTCTGATTTGGGAATGCTAGCCCAGATTCTCACTCAGACATCCTAGTTTCTCCAGACACCTGAAGATATGTTTTTTTTCTACTTTAGCTCTATCACTAATTGCACATAGATTAGGCGGTCATTCATATATGGTTTTTATGTCAATTGACACAATACTTGTTGAGCTATGGGCAAATCGGTCGCAGGGATCAAAAATATCCCAAAATGGGAATTTTTCGTTCGTGCCCTCAGTACTGTTATTAGCTGTAAGAATATCAAACGATAGCACCTTGTGTACGGCGGCGCTGTGCCAAAATATTCTACCGTCAATATGTGAGCTACATACAGTCTCTCACAACGTATTAACCCACTTGATTCCGCTGCTGAGAGAGAAGCGAGGTGTACCATTTCTTTGATGGGATTAAATGAGGTTCAACTCATTTCGGCCAAATTTCCAGGTTCCTACCCAGCCGCAGTTACGAGGTTCATAAGACAGCGGTAGTGGTAAATTTTATTTAATACAGAAATGGGTTACCGGTAATATCGGACCGGTGTGACAATATTGTGACTTAACTTTAGGATGAACCTCTCCACGGCGGCTGGCATATAACATTGGTAAACAACATAGCCACAATGTGGCTAACTTCAAGATGAAGCTCTCGGAGGCTCGCATTATTGTTTGAAAAAACATACGACCCATGAGAACGCGTATGTGACATTCAAGGAGTGTTGCTTCCTATTTAAATCGGCATCTACGAGATGAAAACGGCCTCACTATCAATTGCCCCGGGTTGTGATTCAAATATTGTTTCACCGGTGTTACTCAAGTCAATTCCTACACAAAATTTCTGTAATGCTTGGACACGGCAAGGAAGTAGTTCACACTCCGTCTAAAAACGTTTCAGTGATGGGAATTTAAAACCCCTTCCTCTGGAAAACCTCTCCCAGAGAAACCGCCGACGTTGTTCGATAGAATATAATCGCAAGTTCATGTCCTCCAGTTTCTTGATTCTAGACGAGAAAATGCCGCACAAATATTATTATAGTACATTCAAGAGATGTATCATATCAAGGCGTAAGATACCGGCGGGAAATCGAGGTCGTGGCGTGACTCGTGAGCACTTTATTCTGGCCCCTCTTAGCCAGATCTGTCCAGGAATACGTCCCACTTCCACGGCATGATCAAGAAGAAGCGTACCTAGTCCCCGCACGACATCCGCTCATCCCCACCCCCCACATCCAGTCCCCAAGACCATAACGCCGCACATTCGCGGCATGTCAGGGTCGGATGCACGCACAAACCCCCCCTCCTCGCCCGCGTCGCGCTGTCACGAGCGCGTCCTAGGCTAAACCTTAGAGTTTCTCGCGTAGAGGGCACGGGGACAGCGCCGCTCACCTTCCACGAGCAGCTCGATCGCGCCTTCGCGAGCAGCGCGGTGGATGGCCGAGCTCCAAAAAAAATGAGCCGGGGCGTGTAGCGCGGAAGGTCGTGGCAGGCCTGTCGTCGGAGATGGGTGCGTTCGAGGTGGCGGGAGGGCAGGGAGCGAGGAGCATCGTCGCGAGCGGCGTGGTGGATGTACAAGGTGCACGGGCGTTACGGAGGACGGTGGTGGTTGCGGTGGAGGTCGCGTCTCCTCTCGTTCTTCCTCCGCCAGTGCAAAGATTCGGGGTCGGTGGAGGGTCACGGCGTCGCGGAAGATGGGGGTCGTCGCCGTGATATGAGGCGCCCATTCATGATCGCTTCTCAACACCCTGCTTCTTTATCGCCGTCCCCCACCCAGGACGCGCCGCTTAATGTCGGAACGCGGGAAAAAAGCCTCGGCAGCAGGCACCAGCGAGATGGAAGGCAGCAGCTGGGAAGGACCTCCCAATACTGCGAGGGTGCGGGATAAAGCGCGCACAATGCGGGCGTCAGGGTGAGCAGCGCACTAATGGTGGTGTCCGCGGTGGAGAGCGTGGCGGATACGGCGGTGGGGATAGGTTCTGGCGACGAAGCAATTTCGGACCCCGTAACTCGTGAGGAGCCAGGGCGATCTGTCGAGGAAGAATGAGCCCGACGTCCACAGCGTAACTGGGAGCGCACGCACCTCCTTTTTCACAACCAGTCACACCCACCCCGCGCTGGACCCTCATGCGCGACGTTCACCCACCCTGCGTCGTCGTGACTCCGAGGTTATCATCGCCGCATCATCGCGCACCACTCACTCCAGGCCGCCTCCAACGAGTGTGCATGGTGCATCCGGCATCCTCGCCACTTTCAGTGCTCGCTGCGAGGTCGGATGCTCGCGATGGCGTCTGGGTGGTACGAGGAGGGGCGGCGTGCTTGATGCGCACGGGAAAGTGGCGACGCCCGCCCACGAGCAGCGTCACGCGATAACGGGAGGGATGTACACGTCAAGGGAAGGGTGTGGCGGAAGATCGGGGTAGGTGCAATGACGGTGGAGGGGGGGCCGGGTGAGCGGCGTCGGTACCCCTTTGTCATGTACTCATCCTGTAGCGCGAGGATCTGGAAGCGGATACGGGCTTGTTGTGGATACATCGTCGGACGTGAGTGCGTTCGAGGTAGATCGGAAGGTAGGCGGGTGAGTGGCGACCTCCGTGAGCAGCATTCGCACGCCGACGCCAGCAACACAGAGAATTGACTCAGTTCGAGGCGCGCCGAGTGGCGTGGACGATAGTGACGGTCTGGTGGCGGAGGATAATAGAGGACGAGTGGCACGAAGGACCTGCAGGGATCAGTGATGCAACTAATGTTGCCGTGACTTGGACAAAACCGACTCCAAGTCGACTTACGGAGTCGATTTAAGCCGAGTTAAGTCGAGTCGATACAATCGACTCGAGGTTGACTTGAGTGACTCAAGTCCGTTCCAGGTAGGTTGTCTCTTTTGGCCCGGGGAAGCGATTGGGGACATCGAAAATTCTGTGACCTCCGTGACACTGTGACATGTCCGTGACATAATATGACATGCAAAAAAAATCAAATTTCACCATTCAGGTTCTATAGACTATGAGGTCTAGAGGTGTTTTTGAGCAATTTGGATCTTATTAGTGACTGAGTCGACTTCAAGTGACTAAGTCGACTTGGTCAAGTCGACTCGGTTCGGAAGTCGACTCACCGAGTCGTGACTCGACTTTCCGAGTCACGGCAACATTAGATGCAACACGGATGACAGAGGTTGCTATGGGATGGTGCTCGCCACGCGGGACAGCCCGCAATGTCTTCTGTGTCGCATCCTGGGCACGAAGATCTAAGCCCGTGGCGACATCATGTTAGAGCCGAGGTCGAGGTGGCGCGAAGCATCTCCGTCCCGCGCCGAGGGGAAAGTGCGAGTGCGAGGAGCTGTCCTCGTCCCGGGTGATGATACGGACAAAGCGCATATGTTTTTTTTTTTTCAAGTTCTGAGGCGTCCCAATTGGGGACAAAGACAGAGGGTGAGAATTTTATGAAGAGTTGAGCGGGTCCGTTCATTGCAAGACATAAGGCACAGGGCGAGCCGAGCCAAAATCCAAGGTCGGGTCGTGGCTAAGAAAGTCACGGTGGTAACGCGTGACGATCACCTCTTCGTCCTGCCACCATGCCGATTTTTTTTGTTTGGACTTTTGGTTCAGTCTGGCTACAGCTTCGCCCTTCAAGCTTCAAACCTCAAGCGTGGATCAAATCTTCCCGAATATCCTTCGCGTCTAACTAATTTAATCCATTGGCACGG
Organism: Mycena rebaudengoi; assembly: GCA_029282285.1. Lineage (NCBI taxonomy): Eukaryota > Fungi > Basidiomycota > Agaricomycetes > Agaricales > Mycenaceae > Mycena > Mycena rebaudengoi. Next base: position 114,806 of record JARJCX010000065.1, read on the forward strand.
AATGGCTGTCGCCTTCCCAGTGACTTCGGACTTGCCCCAAACTCGCCCGATCCCAGCCAGTCCCATTTGTCGCCCATCTTTCCAGGTCGCACCATCCCATCCATTCGATTGCCTTGGATCATTCATGACTACTTATATATTCAAGTCAAATTGTTTGTTCTTCTGCGGGTTTTTTTATAATCCTTCCGCCTGCCTGCTTCCTGGTCTTAGCGGCGATATCCTGGGCTATGATGGAGTAAGCGCGAAATTTTTGCGGAATCATCACTGCGTCAGAAGAATAAGCTGCTTGTAGTCTCGAAGCTCGCGGGCCGCGGAACTCGTACTGTCATATTTTGGTCCAGCCTATACTTCCAGCTCGCGGGTCATATGTACATCATGCGAGGGCTTAAATAATTCACCATTAGTACGTTGCTCTCTTTCGGTGATTTTCTTTAAATCTCTGATGATGTATACGCCGACAAGACGCAAAAATCAGTCGTGAACTCGTCAGGATCTGCGCTCACTGCTGTGTGAGAACCTTTCTCGCGGGGGAGGGGGGTGGTAAATTGCTGCCTTTTCTGTTTCTCCGGACACAACCAACGCTGATTATGTCCCATTCCAGAAGCTCTCCGCCAATCCAAGAATGCTACTTGACGGTCTGTACCACGCCTCAGCCATCTCCGGCTTTCGCTCGCTTCCGCCAATAATCAACCTTCACAGCTCCAATACGTCGTCCAATTGCCTTTGCTCTTGATTCCTCGGGAAAAATAGCCGGAGAAAAACTACTTGTTGGCGGCCAACTACTTAAGCAATCTCGCCTTTTGTCAAAATCCCTCCTTCCACAGTGCACACTCAATTTCTTCTGCCACTCGACAACAATTGCGGGCCATTTTTTTGGGTCTTTCATCTGCAGCCATTCTACGAGATGATTTCCCCCGCGCTTCTTAACGGCGAGATACTGGGTGAGGACGCAAGCTCCACGTTTGTGCGGAGGTATTATTCCCTCTGGCGTACTAATTGCGCCGTTGGGCTTTAGTAATTTGTCACTCGCACGCTTTTCTCGTTACGAGTCCTAAGTTTACTTAGGTAATTGTTCTTTACCAATCTTTCCTACCCACTTTTCTTCACATCATTCAGACAAAAAAGATTGACTCACTGTGGGATTACCATAGCGGTGGTTTTGATGCAAGTGACCTACGACATCGTGTTTTTGCTTATTAGAGCATATCTGCACGACCGTCTTCATTTCTGAAAGCTTTTAGGCGATGTCAGGAATTTGATGCAATCTCAGTGTGACGTCTGAGTGACTTGACGCTATGGTCGACTTTGTGAGAACTCCCGCACTGAAGTTGCTGATAAAAATTTCAAAGTTACGAGTACTTATGTTTACATATGTTATCGTTTCTTTCAAATCTCAGGGCACCCAAATTCGATCACTTTTTTACTAGTTTCCGATTTCGTTGAGGGACCCTTTTAGTGGCTGTAGCTAGACTTTTTAGACACTGCCACTATTTACATTAGACAAAAAGCTATTAAAAATAGCGGCTGTGCCTTTGTTCGTATTTGGTTGATTGTTCGTATTTACTTACTCGGGGAAAAATACCCCCTACTCGGTGAAAAATCATCACACGCGCACATACAGTTAAAAAAGTTTTTTGTCGTTGATTTAATCGGGCATCTCCGATGTTCGGTTAATGCCGTCCGTGACTCGCGTGTTTCTATGACCCGCGATCTTGGCCTGCCCCGTTTTCAATATCTATCGCATTCGATTTAGGCCCATCATGCGGTTGAGCGGGTCCCACTGGAAGTCTGTAAGCGGTATTGAATGACAATCTCAACTTTGATAGATGATCTGGCTGAACGTCTGATTGGGGCAACCACATATGATCATTACTACTACCAGTGCACTACTTGTGGAACTGAATATCCATGCTCCCGTCCTGAATTTTCTGCCTACCGCGTGGTATTTCCTTCGGCTTCTACGCAGTACCTCGCGTCCGAGTAATAGCCATTCCTGACGGTCTTGAGAACGATCCGTTCGAGGCCTGAGAATCGTGATTATGCTGACCTCCACCGATCTTGGGAGTCGGTGCTTCTGCAGCCTGTATGAATTGAAATCACTGGAACTTCTCTGGAAATATTATCGTCGGTCAGTTTGGTGAACAGTGAGTACAGAGGGTACAGTCAATTGAACATTTATGACTCGAGGTTGCTTCAGGATCTAATTGAGTCAAGACGATGGGGAACGCGGATTGTAAATTAAATTAGGTGTAAGTGAACAAGATTTGCTTAACCTAACCAAATGGCAACCACTAAATGCCAAGCTATCATTGTGTATTTACATGAACGGGACCAAACAAAACGCAGCCTCTGCTGCCAATCAAGGCCAAACACCATGCGTCACTCGTCATCGCCGATGGCATCGACCATGTTCTCGAACGGGAACAGCGACCCAACTCGCTCCACCTCGTCTTGATCATCAAAAACCAGCCTCCTCTTGTCATGTCCTTGTCGACGTCGGTTTGGCTTGTTTTTTTTTTGGCTTTGGCCTCGGCGATTCTCTGGGCAATCTTAGCGTCCTGACGCATACATTGTCCATCTAACACCAGGTCAGTACCAGCAGAACCTCGATTTTTAGCTACTCACTTCAATCAAATGGGCTGGTCCGATGCAGTAATCTTCTTTAAGTGTCAACTGATGGTGGGCCATGTATTCCGCTAGACGCTCAATCGATTTTTCTGCGAAACACTGGTCAGTTAATGTCTCTTTTTTTTTTTGTGAATGTAAATGCTCACTAGCCGCAGATTTATCATAGAAAGTGTCCATGCTGTATGCTGAATCCGACAAAGTCCGAAGTGGGTAAATGTATGTGATGTTGAGGCAGGAGAGGAATGGGAAGGACGGAATATTGGATTGGTGGTTTGTCGCTATATTCTTCGATTTTTTATAGCTCTTACTTCGTCTCATATTTTTTGCCACAGCATTAAAATCATTGGATCGGGGGTATAGTCTCAATGATCGCACGCACCAATGGATGTCCCTTAATTTTCGTCTCAGATGCAAGTACCTCTTTCTTCGATCGACTCCATCAACTCCTCGATCCCCTTCCATTTACCGTCCACTCCTTTTTGTACAGCCTCGTGGAAAATGGACCGGATCGACAATCGCGTGCTCCAATGTATGTCCCTTAATTTTCGTCTCCAATGCAGGTACCTATTTCTGCGACCGGCTCCACCAGCTCTTTGATCCCCTTCCGTTTACCCTCCACCCCTTTCTGTATAGCCTCCTGGAATCTATTGGGAGTCCCTGATTATCCGCTCTCAGTGCTTTTGGGGCTGTTCTTTGCTGTGCCTATCCGCCAGTTTCACCTATGCTAGCTTGTTTACTTCTCGCTCCCGTATTGGTCATCACCATCGACGTATCCGCCTTGACTTCCTGCACAGCCTACCGTAGGAATCTACTCCATGTCCTGCTACCATAGCCAACGTTTTTATTTCATATTCTATTTATGACTCTTCCTGCCGAGAAGATCGATCGACCTCCTATTTCGCCCTTGAAAAGGCTCTGTATGTTTCCTTATTGGTTTACCAGCATTCCTCCCTGTAGATATCTAGGCGACCCCACCAAGTATGTCGTTCATCTTACGTCTATCTTGCCCGTTTTTCTCATGCATTTATTATCCAAGCAAACCTGTTCGCAGGACCGCCAGAATGTCAACCGGTGGACGCATCCCAAAGTGAGTTTACCAACCGATACTCTTTGTTTTTTTTTCCCGATTTATTTATACATCATAGGAAAATGATTCCCCAGCCTGAGGTTCCCGCTTCAGAATATCATGAAGGTGCCTGTCGGAACAGAGTCCGCTTCCTCAGACGGCCAGTGAGTTCCCATTTGCGCGAGCATACTCAGCTTCAATTTAAGCCTGTTATTAGTATCGAATGGGAGGCTACGCCACCTCCGGAACTATCCGATTCTGCGGCTCGTGCCAGCAAGCGCGGATATCCAACCTCTTTGTCCCCCGATACCATTGAAGATGACATAGACAATACAGAGTACGCCTTTGCCTTACTGCCTTGTATCTTACTTATTGTGCATTCAGGTCTGCTCGCAAGCGGGTCCGTTTTCCTGGCGCCGTTGGTATTGGCGAAAAGTCGCTTGTCACGAACGGCTATAAAGGGTAGGTTATTGATTTATGGGTTGAATGCGTATTGATATCATTTTTTTATCAGAGACTTAGCCGATAAAATACCTGGGAAACAGTCTCCTTCTGTCATCATGTGTCCTTCCGGTGCTTCTCTCGTGTTCGGCCCGGCCCCTTCGTCTCAGCGCACTCTCGACATTCGGCGCACCAAATCAGCGGAATCCAAGCTCGCACCTGTTCCTGGCCTTCAATCTGACGAGCGCCCTTTGTCCCACGTGAAGGATGCCTATTTTCAGTACGTTTTCATGTGGGTTCGATATCAACTTGGCCACTCACGCCTATGCTTTGTCTTAGCGAATTTTTATTGTTCCTCCAGTCTAAGAACTTAGGCTCCGTGACACCTGAAATGTTGAAAAGGTCCCATGTGCCCGACTCAAGCATGCGTTCTTCTGGTGATAGTTATGGCGAGGCTGCTACCGAAGGATCTGCTGGGTTGATTGCGACTTCTGTGTCTAACGATGATCGTGACGGCCATAATCATGGTTCCGGCAATCGTGACGGATCCCATCCCATGAAGCCTCGCAGATCTCTTCGTTCGGCCCGTGCGACTACCATCCCCGCAGCTCCGCCTTCTCAAGCCGTTCTCGAAGAATACAACATTCTTCATGTTGAATACGTCATCTTGTATTTTTTTGGAGCTGTCCTGACGCTCTCTTTATTCAGCAAACTCCGGACGTGGACGAAACTTTCAACACCGAACTTCAAGATCCCTTGTTGGCTGCAAGCTACCCCGGTTTGCCGAATCTCTAGTGCGTCCGTGCTTTATATTTTTGTCTACCACATTAATTTATTATTTCCTCCTTCAGTGCAGTGCCAAGGCCGGACCGGGTAATATGCTTCTTAGCAGCTGGCCCCAGATTATTCCTGATCTTCCTGAGGCATTAGTCTATTCTTCTCTGATCTTCGTCTTCTATGTACTTAATCTTTTAGTGAGATATTTATGCTCTTCGACTTCGTCCAGCATGGTCATTACATCAACCCAGCTCGCATCAACCACATGCTGCTCCAAGCGGTGATGCCTATATACTTCCGTGAGAAGTTTTGGTACACAATCTCTGTCGGCGTGAAGCCCTGTCAATGGTCGCGGGGCGAAATCTGATGCGCCTTCTGTCCGCCATGTCACAGTCCGCCTCCATGCGCAGGAGGCTGAACGCGTTGTTGGCTGTGTAGGCGCTGTCTTTGGCTAGCGGGAAATTCATCTTCAGATCGACGAGGATGCAATCACTTTTTCTACCAAGTCGTACAAACCCCCTGGTCACCTCAATTTTTTATGATCCTTCTTTTACTCATTCAACTTGCAGAGAAAACGGCCGCCAAAAACCTTCGGATCGCAGGCGTGGCTAGCCCCGCTGCTAAGCCCGGTACCCCCAGGCAGTCTTCCAGCTCCGCCGGCTTTCAGACGGTTCTTGGGTACGACGACACCAGTAAGTTACTTTTTATAAGACTCTCCTGTGGACATTGGGTTTAAAAGTGGCGGTTTCTGTAATACCCCACCGCGTTCCCCCTTATCTTGACTTCATCCTTTCGTCAAATACCTCACCCAAAATTCTGTGATGTCTGGTAATTCACCTTGCCTTATATCCTTGTCGACTTTCTCATATATTTTCGTAGTCTCCCTGACCATCACGCACCCAGACAGATACATTGATCTAATCCACAAATATCCTCTCATCATCATTCTCGACGACAGCAACTATAACTATTTGTGGGGTTCCCTTATTGAGTGAATGGGCTGGATTGACATGTTCCGCCTGGCTTCTTGTTCGTTCCCAAAATGGGAAATAATATTAGAATATCCCATGTCTATCGGTCTGAGTTGTGAATCGCTTCTCACTTCTTACCATGCAAAATTGAGCCGGTCCTTTTATTAGTTGATAACACACTTTGTTTTATGTCCTCAGGTTTGACTGCACTTACTGAAACTACGTATGATGGTTGGTTGTCTGGTAGTAGTTGCTCGTACTTTTAAATGTAATTGCCCTCCCGATGTGTTATTGTCCCAACAAAACAACATTCGTTGATTAAATTCAGAGGACGCACGCACCGCTGTGTATGGTGCTGTGTGGCAGAAGAGGCTGTAATTGTTTGATGATGTATGGCAAAGAAGGTTGAGATGTTCGGATTCTACGCATCAGTCGACGAGGGTCCACATTAATTTTGATGCGGCTTATTCTTATTATTTGGATCTTGTTACCCAAAAAAAAAAAAGTAAGTACGAGTTGCATGCTGGGCGTAGCCACGGCCTTTACCCCAAGTGGAGAGTAGTGGATGTAACAACGGTACTGTAATTTAATCGGTGTCAAATGAGCGATAGCGGAACCATCGTTTCTCTTTTCCATATCGCTCATTCCCCTTCAGGTCGCCGAACATTTCTGATCAAGCATCATTTTTAGGATCAAACAGATGTTTTGGCCTGTCCAGATATGCCCTCTTTTGTGCTCGTTTGCGGCAAGTCTTTTATCGCGTCGCCAAGACTTATTACGTGATATGGATGACTGGCAAACTGCGGAATTTTGCTTAGACCAAGAAAATTTACGTTGGCGTGACGGATCTCTGGTGGCGCCGCGATGCCGGTGATCGGCTGATCTGATGGGTGATCGAAACCCAAATCGGGCTCCGCCAGCGTGAGTTCTGCCCGTCCAATGGCTTGCAGCCCGCAGTGGTATGTAACTGTCAACTTGTTTCTTTATTTCAATGTACTGCATGAGGATAATGGAGTAGAATTACAAGGAAAAATATGGAATCAGTGAGAGTGTAAGGGTCAAGTAAGGGTATAGAGAGGGACCGAGAGCTCGGACAAGCGGGGTGTGCAGGTGTGCTGCGGCTGCGCAAGCCCCCGCAAGATTTTCATTCAGTAGTGTATGATGCCATTTGACCGAGCCTACGACTCGCATAATACCCTGACTAGTTTCTTCTCTGTTCACTGTGTTCATCTCATTAAAATTTTCTCAGAATGCTCCTTCACACTGAACCAGTGCCGGTTAGACTTTAAACTGCGCGCAAATTGTTTAAGATATCGAAATTATCGCAACTTAAGGTATGTAATTACCTCTTGGTTCTAATGCTTTTATTTCGTTCCTAGCCACTAATTTGCTTCAGCTTTTGTTTTTATCATGCTAAATGGACTGCCTTGAACGTCTGGCTGGGCATAGACTGAGATCAACCCTTCTAATCATTGAGGTTACTGTGCCAGTTGAACTTCAGGTATGTAATGTGCTCCATGATTTCGATGTTCTACTGCCTTATATTTCGTTTCTAACCACCCATTTTCTTCAGATCCTATAGTTTAAATACTAGACTGAGTGCAATCCGACCATCCCGGATTTCAATAGATGGATACATGCTTTCGCACCAGAACCCTTCAAATTGAACTTGACCTGGCCCCAAACTCTTCAAAAATGTCCAAGGTATCGCTGTTCAACTCAAGGTATGTAACTACTTCGATGTTCTATTGCTTTCATTCGTCCTTAACCATCTGTTTACTTCAGATCCAATGATTTAAATGGTAGACTGGACGTCTTCAACGTCTTGTTAAATTTGCACATTTATATTCCGCGAGTTATCCTTTGCCCGGATAGTTTTCTTTACCCACCGCATGTTAATTCACTAGATGGATTCACACTGACTTCTCAAATTCAACTTGAACTGTGCTTCCTTGCTTCAAGATCTCGCGATGATGCCAATTGAATTGAAGGTATGCAGTGCATTCCGATATTCTAATCCTTTTCCATTGTTATCACGGCTTAATTTCATAGATTCAATTCAAATTAGCTACATTGAACATCCCAACTTCGCGCTGCAACGGCCGTAGGCCGTTCCTTTACTGCAGATCTATTTATGCAATTTTTTTCCGTGAGTCTTATCATACTTTTAAAAGGATAGTTATGTTTCTTACATAATTGAATATAGGTACTCCATCGTGTCGTCTTGCGGTTCATTCCTTTCTTCCCTCCCCCTCTCTTTTCTTTCTCTCTTTTGTGACAGCACAGCGATATTGTGCGGCTATAGCTTACAAGTTGCATACCATCATAAATCTATAATTGAAGTCTCAAACTCAATGATAAAAGGAACATTGCGGAAAAATATAGTGACACCATTCCCGTGGCCAATTTCACCAGCGCAAAGCAGCACGAGCGCCTGCAGTGTATAAGACGTGCCCATCCGGCGCATCGGGGCACATGAGTGAGCGGCGCGTCGACGAGCAGAGGAGCTCGAATGTCGTCTGTGCATACGGGGTGTCGACGATGGCGCGGAAGCACTCGAGCGTGGGGAGCACACCGGAGATGAAGCCCGCACGCGTCTCCGGCATGAGCTCGACGGTGTGCATGTTCGCGAAGGCGTGCACGGCTGCGAGAGGGCGTTCGCGGTGACCCCGCATGGGCGCATGCGGGGCCACAACTTTTTAACATGGTTTGGCCTTGCCACACCAGTGAATATCAACCCATCCTATCACTTATTCTAGATTCATTCCAGATTTTTTAAGCCATCACGCTCCTACCTGCGTTGCACATACTGATTTAATTGTGTACCTTCGTTTTTGCTGCCATGATCAACAGTATATGCTTCCACCAAGAAAATACGTGGCACTTCCGAACCAACTTGAAAGTTGTGGGTCTTGAGAAAAAAGTTGCCGCACCTCAAAAGAAAAGTTGCAGCAACACGAATGGTGCCGCAACTTTTTCGGCAGTACCAAAAAGGCGTAAAAGCTGCGGCATATGTATCAAATCACTCAAGATACTTACAACAGACCAAATATAGTTGCGGCATATTAAATGTGCATTTTTGGACCCTCATAAAATAGAACTTGCCAGATCAACAAATTTTATGTACTACCACTGGAGTTAATAGAATTAGCTGACTTCCATTAGTTTCAAGAAACAACTAGAACTCACTAAGAAGTGCCCCCAGAGATCTGTTGGCTGGAGATTGCAACAGGTGGAACAAATGTTTGGGTCTGTTACCTTCTTGGCAGATACCGCGATTGAGGCGCAAATTTGGGGGTGGAAATTGAAGCCTGCTACGCTGATGTTTTCTTCCTTTTATTCCTTATAACGAGGTCAAGGATATTACCGGTAACTTGCAGTGATAATAAGCTCTGATATTCGGGGTCCTGATAGGAATACTGTACTATTACAATCAAATAGACAGGGGGGGTGGCAAGTGACTCCTTTTTCCAATTCGACAACTCGACAACCGCCAAAATGTTGCGTGATGACCGAAGAAAATTCGACAAATTTGACAGAAATTTGGTGGAAGCCGAGCGTTTTGCATGGGGACACCGATTTTCAGCGTAACAAAATGCCTGGGGCGTTCGACAAAGGCTGGGTGGTAGGTAATTGACAAAGCACTAATATTCCACATCGACAGGTACCTGCATGACGGGTGGCTGACAAATTGATTGTAATAGTGCAGTACTGAGAGAAGAACATCAGTTTGATGGAATTCTATGAAAGTTCATGAGTTCAAGGAATTTCAACGAAGATTCGTCACTTTCCCTGGATCAACGTACAGCGTGCTTGTCGGCACATCACAGAATCAGCGGCGCGTTGAGCTCGGCTGGTTAGGTTTGGGTTAGCTGGTTACAGTTCGATGTTAGCAGTTAGCATTAGGGGTTTGGGTTCTGGTTTGGGTTAGTGTTGGGGTAAGGGATCTATATGAAAAAACCCCGCCCGGCCTTGTATCGAAGGAACAGTGATGGTTGGTATTCCAGGTTCTTGAACATGCCGAGTTAAAACGACGAACTTACCCAGAAAATTATCAGAAGTAACGATCTTTCTCTAAATGCTATCAAAGTGACAAGGTTTCGTGAAAATAAGCGAAATGAGCGAAGTGACGAAGATGGCTACTACCCGTTGTATGGCCTGGGGATCCTGAATATCGGTAAGTTTGCTCAGTCCCTGTCGGGAATGCTCCCCAGTGTATGAGCTAGCAAAAATTCAAGGTTCACTGCTCAGGTTGTCAAACTACTGATGTTTGAACTTTGAAGCTAAAGAAAGTAAGAAAAAATTAGTTCTTGATTCTCTTCAATCCCGTTTTGGCCAGACTCCTGAGGTTTACCCCTTGACCGTGAGCATGTTCGAGGTCCTGGCCTTCGTCATGGGTGCTGGAAGTAAAACTCCTGGGACTGGACTCGTACTGCCATGCGAAGCACTGGCCCACAAGCCAAGTTCGATGATTTCTATTATATTTCTGACGAGGTATATACTGACAGGACGCAGACTCAGTCGTAACTTCCTCAGGATCGGTGTTCACTGCATGAGAAGCTCTCCCGTGGAGGAGCATGAGAAGGGGACTCCGAGTGTTCGCGGTGATGGTGAGTTACCGCATTTTCTGTGCCTGATATCTGTTGACGCCGCTGGTACGAGTATGTACCGTTCTGAAAGCTCTCCGTCAGTCCCGGAATGCTACTCGACGGCCTGCACCATGTCTGTCAGCATCCCTCCGCTTTCCGTATTTCATATGTGCATGTCGCTAATCTTGTTGTCGCGCACGATTTTTAGCAATATTCAAGTCCGTTGTAGTCTAGGACAAGTTCGTGAGGTATTATGAATTTTCTTTTGTTTTTTCCTCTTTCCTAAATGTATTCTGCGGCTTACGCGTTGGTTTAGAATATCGAGGCACTTAAATGTCGGTGGTTATATGCGGGCCACAGTTTTTTGTCTGTCGCTCCTCGCCCGCATTTTCCATTCTTAATCCCACTGGATATTTTCCTTGAATGCGTAGGTCATAGTGAACGCATTGCTATTTCTGGCCTCCAGCGCTTAACACTTGATTCTTACAGTGGTTCACAAAGTAACTTACGCAAATTAACTTAGCCATACAAAATTTACTTTACTTTACTTTTGGCTGGGTAAGTTAATTTGTCAAGTAAAGTTAAACAAAAGTACAAGGAACGTAGAGGAAAGTTAACGGCACACTCGGATCAACCATCAAAGTAAGTATGGTTGTGTTTGTTGCGAAGTAACTTTCAGTGAACTTGACGCCATTGTGGCTTCTGAGGCCTTATTTTGGGAGGAGATATTGGTCATGCAGTACAAAGTATATATCCTGCCTGGCTATCTCACCCAACAGCCCCATGGAAGGGGATGTTATTATATTCAAGCTGTCACACACCCAACTTCCACACCGTGAAATCTCTTCTTTTGAGCTCTATATCCCCATATTTTTAATTTGGAACAAATGAGTAGAATCTAATAAATATATTTTATGTGCCTCTCAACTTCCACATTTTTATCTGTGCCCCCATTGAAAATTTCAACTGCGAAATTCAAAATAGCGAAACACGTGAGTTTAAGGTGCTAATTTCACGAGTGGCGACCGAATATGAGCCCTAGGACATTAGTGGCACAGTATCTAGTCAACACACTGCCATAGTTGTTTACTCGATGATCGACCGTTGTTTAACTTGGCCCACTGATGGCATAAGTAAGTTTGTTCATGTTTGATTGATGAACTTGGGCGGCCAAGTTCGTTCAAGCTACAGTAAACGACTATCACGATACTTACTGTCTCTCTGTCTCTCATATTGGGTTCATCGAGGTATTTATACCTAAGTACGGCTGTACGTAGATGAATATCACATTGTTAAATTGTTAAACTTCCGTTCAGTCAAAAGTGACATTTACTTAACCAATAAATCCGATTCCTAAATTGCTTTGCTGATATTAATCTACATCCCCCCATGCAACAGACTCTCGAAAGTCTACGCAGCTGGTGGTCTGACAGTAATCCTAACCTTCGTGGTGCAACATCAACCTCCATGCGGCGGCGAAGCCCCTCATGAAGCTTGTATCATAAACAAGCATCGGACTTCATCAGAAATAAACGCGATATTCCACTGTCTGCAAAGGATGCGCAGATCTATGGAAGCTATCTATCGTATGTTCATCCACCGAGACATCGGACACCCAAGTTTAATTCATTATCCAGATACGAATATGTCTCGGCGTCGACGAAGGGTGTCATTCTAGATGATATTCTCTGGAGAGCGGACTTTGAGTGTGAAGCATTGGTGGTGGACTCCAATCTGTTGCATAACCTAATCCAACTACTTGAAGCGCCGGTCCAGGTGGATACTCGTGACTTTGGCCAACCGTGAAGTCGCCGCTGCGGCAACGTGCAGTCCACTTGTGGCTGCCTTGTGGTGAGATAATCCTTGTGTTTTCTAACTCCACGGCTCTCATCTTTGTTAATAGTGACAGTCGTATGCCTCAGATCGTTGGTGGATTACTGTCAGTACTATCCGAGGTCGCCGATATTTAATTTCCGCCTGTTACATCTGGAACATCCGTGGAAGCAAAGCTTCTGGACCACATTGTAGATATATTTGAAGCACCGGACACTCCGGAAGAGCACTGCTCGTGGATATTTCAGATAGTATCAAACCTGGTGGTCCGCGAGTCCAGTGCGGGAGCGGTAGTGGAGGCGAACATATTCAAATCTGTAGATAAACTCCTCAGATCTCCGCCCACGGACCTACACCTGCACATCTACTTTATCCTGGAGATCTTGGCGTCTCACGAATCCACTGCAATGGCTCCTCCGAATGCTCCCCTTCGACTTGCTGGAGACTCTCTGGCAGTACGTCTCCATTGATTTAAATATTTTCTCAGAAGTTTATAAAGTCATCCAGTAAAAGTGTGGATGATACCACACCGATTGACCCGCTTGCGACGGGGTGGTGGCCATGTAAACCGAGGCGTCAGATGTTCTGTATGGAGTATCCTATTATATACAAGCTTTACAAAGTTTCTATTGAGGAAGTGACTCAAAGAATACCCGAGAAACAATATTTAACTCGCAAAACTGTGCAATTGATAGCGAGGCCGTCTCCATCCCGCAATTCTTGATTTAAATAGAAGACAACACTCCGATGTTACCCGTCTGTTCCCATAGTTCCCACATTTTTCCAAGGTATAGTGCGAGTCCGGTGAAGTTGTTGAATCGCCTTGAACCTGACACCATTAAAAAAATAGTACGCCCTGTTTCTCGCCTAGAGCCGGCATCCAGCGGGTCCGTAGTTCGAGAGAGAATGTAGATGGCTCACGCAGGTATGGTGCAATATTCTAGGCGAGTACATCTCCATATAGTACACGGTGCCATCCTAATACCGACGTCACCGATGCTTGGACGGCGTTCCGCAATATGGTTATCCATGAAGTTGATTTGGAAACAAAAATATCACGACACAGGGACTTGAGGCGGAGAGGTTACTAACCCGGGCGTTAGAATAGTTCGGTACTCAGTAGAACGGCTAGCGGCCACTGTGCTGGAAGGCGAAGGGACCCCGACGGGCGAGGCAAAGTAGACAGGGTGTGTTTGGAAGAGTAGAAATAAGAGATATTATGTTCGAGGACACATGTACAGGCCTATTGACTGACGGAATTAGAATCAATTCTTTCCAGTGTGGCGTCTAATATTTGCAACGTTGCGAATGCACACCAGCGAGTATCATTGTGCCATTCGCTGGGTCAGATCGGTCAATGTGTTGGAAGGGACAAGAGAGGTTTGGACATACCTCGGCAGTGTGAGTACTTATGTTGATTTCCTCTCGCGGCACTATCGCTACCACTGCCTGCACCGTTGATTCGTGCCCAACAAGTGCTCGCAGCAACTGATACGTAGCTAACCGTATCAAGTAGTGGAATGCATGAAGTCCATTGGAGACATCATTCAGCAGTTTCGCAATCGCCACGCCCTCGGCGCCTTCCTGCCATCTCGCGATGCAGGCATGCAGGCAAGCAGCTTAATTAGAGCTGGAGTGGACGGAAGAATATTTTGGGGGTCTTCGCTAGATGACTTTGAAAACCTCGGGAAATATAGACAAATAAGGGGAGACTTACCGCCAGAGAGTCGCGAGTAGGTCGTACAGGTGCATGTCAAGCACGGCGGTCGCAGTGGACTTGCGAGACACCAAGCTCTCCAGCATCGGAAAAATGTACTTGTATAGGTCAGTGGAGTGACATCTGGGATGGTTCTCCACCGAGTTGAGTATGTTTGCTTCCACGATGGCTACTGCAGTGGACTTGCGGAGCGCTAGGTGAGATAATATCTGAAATATCACTGGATAGTGCCCTTCTGAGAAATTGGGAGCTTTGAGAATGTCCACAATGAGGGCGAGCAGCCTTGCCTCCACAGATACTCCAGTTGTGATCGGCGAGAACTTGAGATGGGGAACGCGAGATAGTAACCATAATGCCACATCAACGACCTCAGGGATAGCACTGTCACTAATTGCAAAGATAAGAGGTGCGGCACTGAACACACTGGTGATATCTCACCAAACTAGAGCCACAATTGAACCACAGGTTGCCTCAACGGTGGCTTTATGCGGGGAATCCAGTAATTTTATCGTCACCAGCGAACACATGGGACTGTGATGTTGTCAGCGTCAGCCATGGGAAACCCCATTCAGAGGGGTTAACCTCCAAGGTTCCTGGCTAGAATAATCCCAATTTCATGTTTCACTTACTTGATTCTGGACGAGAAGACACCGAAGTATGGAAAGCCAAAGCACCGCGCTTCGAACCAGCTGATGGCATTGTGTGCCAACTGATCGTCGAGGCGAGAGCTGGGCGGAAATATGTGAATTCCACCAGTCAGATCTAAAAGGTGCTTTAGATACGGGTTCCTTGAGTCATAACAGAGCTTAGGAGTGACAAGATATTCAATGGAGGCCCTGTCCTAATTTCAACGCGCAAGAGTTGTGCAAAAGGATTAAGGCCCCTAATGAGACTAGAAAGAGTCGTATTCGACGGAAAGGGTACTGATAAAAGGAAGAAAAAAACTGAATCTGCGATTCAGTTGGTATATCTGACAAGTCGGGCATCCCCGAGATGCCCGAGAGGCGGCAGTACCGGCTGAGGGCCCAGGAGGCACTACCGAGCCATACTCTTCGCGCCTAGGAGTCGCAGCGGAGGCCGATGGCCCCAGGGTTGTGTCGCTGGTGGCGCACGGGTCAGTTGCTTCGCAGCACCTTCACGGGTGGCGGGGCCGATGTACATATGAGAGCCACCGCCGCAGAATATGACAAAGTGAGCGTCGCAGTCGCCCGGCTACCGAGGATGGGCCTGGTTACGGTGGAGAAATGGTACGGAGGGCGAGAATGAGTTCTGCTGCTCTGTATGTCTTCATCGTCCCGTGACGCGAGATCAGGCCGAGGACAGCCACGGTCGTAGACGGCACAGCGACTAGCGCGAGCACTATCGCCGTGCGCCGTCGCGGGCGGTGTGGTGCGGCGCTACGGAGGACCGATGATGGGGATAGGGATAGCTACTGCTAGTGCACAACTCCTCCGACATCCTCAACGTCAGCAGGGAGGGTGGCGAGGATCGGGTATGAGGGTGAGCGGGCTTCTCAAGGCGCGACCGTAGCCGAGAATGGGGTTGCTCGCGGTGGAGGTGCGGGAGGAACATCTAGGACGTATCATCCTGGTGCGTTCGCGAGCGCACCATGAAGTAACAATGTCTGCCCACCAGCAACGTCTCACACCTTAGGCGAGCGCGAGCTCGAGGTGGAGGCGGGTAGAGACTTCCCGCTAGCAGTAACTTCGGGCACGGTTGCCAGCGGCGCGGTGGATGTCATGTCAATCGAGGCGACGCGAGTGACGTGAAGGATGGTATTGTGTAGAAAATAATGAAGAAGGGCACGTTTGCCATACCCCGCGGGCGGTACGAAGGATGCACAAGGCGCAGCGGGCTCGTAGACGACGGAGGTGGTTGTCGCAGAAGGCTCTCAGCTAGATCCTCCTTCTGCGTCTTCAGAAACGGGGGAACGGGCGTCGTGGAGGGGGGGCAGCCATCCCGTGCCAGCGAGCGATACGATGGATGTGCAGGGCGCGTTGGCCGTTGTGGAAGATGGGGGGTGGCCGCGCAGAATACCTCGTGACGCGAGGGGCGAGGAGCGGGCGTTACGTGCCAGGATGGTCGTTTCTGCGGAGGTTACAGTAGGCGTAAGACGATTGGTGGAGGGATAAGCGGAGGGCGGGCAGCGGGAGTAAGGGATGAGAGCGGTTTGGACGCGAGTTTAGGGAGTAAGAGGGAGTCCAAGATGGGAAATAGGAACAGAGTGCAAGAAGTAGACGTACATCGAAATGTGGACTGTAAAATACTCCTACATTTCCGTTCGGCGTTCAGCTAAGGATTCGGTGCTGTGCATGCATCTCTGTAGATCAGATGGCGCAGTAAATGCATACTATTGTGGCGTAGCTTTCACAAAAGTCGACAGAGACGCGTGGAGAAGGAACTGATTCACAGGCTTCGCCTTCATTGAATCCCGGTGGTG
Source organism: Mycena rebaudengoi (assembly GCA_029282285.1). Classification (NCBI taxonomy): domain Eukaryota; kingdom Fungi; phylum Basidiomycota; class Agaricomycetes; order Agaricales; family Mycenaceae; genus Mycena; species Mycena rebaudengoi. Next base: position 131,268 of record JARJCX010000065.1, read on the forward strand.
GCTCAAATTCACGAGTATTTGGGGAAATCGGAAGTTTAAGGGCGTTCTCGGTGGACTACGCCCTCGAGATTCCGTGCAACAAAAAAGAAAGAGAAGATGCACGTCACAGCAGTGACGCGTAACGTGCTTGGGGACCCTGTGCCGAAAGATGCCGAGACAGCGCATAATGTCTAGTATAGGTTCAATAATCCAATTTTCACCTCAGTTTTCCGACCCGATTTTTTTTAGTGGGTGCACCAACGACTTTGACCAGTGGGCGCTCTTGCGCTCAGTCGGGAAGATCCGATTCAGAAAAAGTGAAATCTCTTTGCTATAATTTAATCTGACCTTCGAGCTCATTGAAGTCGTCAAAATATGAAATGTGCTACTTATACGTCGTCGGACGCCTTCCAGCAAGGGAGTGTTCTGTGATGAGTTTCTGCATTTTTTGTGCCTCATGTTCATCCATGACGCTTGTAATTTCTCCGTGAATGCAGGTGTCATGCTGCCGTATTCAGTCTGTCCACTCTAGGACATTCATTCCAGGAGACTTCTATTTTGAAAACACTTTCCTGAAGAAACCCCGCGTTTTGATGCAATGCAGCAGTGTAAACACTCTAGCTGGGGTCTCAGAGAAGGTGCACCTCAGGGTCCACCTGGGGGTCATGCTGAAAGGACACCTTTCAGTATGACTTTCCAAAAATTAGAAAAGGGTTTCTTTCCTTTGTACCTGAAAGGAGCACGAAAAGCTGTTCTTTTCACAGCACTTTCAGGTACAAAGAAAAGGCCGCCTTTCTTTCCTTGTTGAAAGGCTTGCTGAAAGGACCTCTTTCAGCAGGTCTTTCGTGGATTTAAAAAGTAAACCTTTTCTTCATAGCTAAATGTCCTGCAACAAGGTCCTGTTTTTTTTACACCATTTCATTCAAAATAAAAGGAGATATTTTTGCTATTTAAAGATGCTTATGAACATGTACCCTTTTGCCTCACCATTTTGGCTAGGTCAAAAGATTCCTGTCCTGGGTGTGATACATGACCCGCTACTAGGAAATCCTACATAAAGGTTGGTGCTAAAAAGGAGGAGAAAGTCAGGGTAGCACATGGTGTGCGAGGGCGAGGGCTCACTTTTGAGCGTACCAAGTTGACTTGTGCCCGTGCGGATTGACTTGTATTGACAAAAGGTGCCTTCGCTTTGCTCCGGCAAATTTAATTGAGTCCAGATACTTAATCATTGAATAGTAAAAAGTAGAAGAAGTAGTAAATTGAGGAGGTCAAGTACGGCGAACTCATGATGGATATAATATCTACTGATTACTTCCACAAGTGCAAACAGCAGAGTGATTGGAAAGGAGGAGTTAAGACACTCACCAAATTCCATTAGTGAAATGGGTTTCCGGGAGCACAATTTTGATGCAAGGCTTGCAGTCAACTGTAGCGGATGAAGAAAGTTGTAATGCTCCGTGCTTCGGCCTAGCCACTAAGTAGTTCAGCTAGCAATTCTATGAATTGAGGTATTGTACAGAATTAAGTACTCAGAGCCAGGATTCAAGTTTTCGCAGTCCTGTGGGACAACCACATGTGAGCAGACACATAGTGGGGCATAATAACAGACCTCAATTTTACACTATGATGTGAATATTATGGGCAGTGTTCTGTTGAATACGTTGTGGTTGTGATGCTGAAACCCGCATTATTGAAATGAAAAGTGTTGGACTCGTACAAGAGATCACCAAGTGACTTGCAGTCGAAGGATATAAAAGGACGCAACAATTGCGGGAAAGCAGACGGTCGAGTTTGGAAAGATCAGTAGCTTTTTCATTCCTTCATATAGTTGAAGCGGCACATAGTGCATGGAAGCAGCAGCAGGGCAGAATCAAAATGTGCAGAAGCAGGTGGATGGACAGAGATACGGAGGTACAACGAGCAGAGCAGGAGCAGAGGAGCACAATATGAGCCAAGCATGCAGAAAGAAATCTCGTTGAAAAACGGTTAAATTGATCCAGCCAGACAGCGAGAGCGCTTTTACGTTTGATCGGTCTCGATTGTGAATATTTTGCGGGAATATTTGAGAAGCTGGAAGGAAACAGGGAAGAAGATGCAGAAGTGACATCTGTGAGCAGTCGGTATGCAAGGCTTTTATACGACAGCCAGCGATGCTGATATACGTGGCCCCAGCTTAGTTTCCCTGTGGCGCAGTACAGTACCGGAGCTTGTAAATTGTGCATCCTATCGGCACAGTCAGTACAGCAGGCTTGCACTGCAGTACAGTTAGTCTTGGGTCATGAGTTCAACACATGAACTCTTTCAAGTCCCATGGTCAGTCACCTGAGCTGCAGCATGGAGTTCCGCTATGGAAAATGGGGAAGTGCTGTGTCGTAGCTGCGGGATGGTGGGAGTTGAAGTTCCGTTGCCTGAAGAACTACTGAAGAGGCATCGGAATGGGGATACGACTGAATGGGATGTGGCCAAAGACATGCAAACTGATTCGAGACATCTCATTATCAAACACTACCAAGCAACTTGTGTCCCAATATACAGAATTTTCCAACCACACCTCATTGTCCTATATTTCCGGCATCAGCAGCATTACGGAGGCAATCTGGCGATGTACTCTTCACCGATCATTGACTTGTGGACACGGGCTGATTTTAACATGCATTGTACTGGTCTCTGACGAGCTGGTGAGAGTGTCATCCCTTCCAGCAGGTGTTGGTACCACATTTCATTTTACCTACAAATACTTCAACTTTCAAAGTGTATCTTAGCAAATTTCTTCTGATATCTGAACCATAGCACTTGACAAACTCCATTGACAGATTTAATAGCAAAACTACCATAAAATTTGACCATAGACCATACGTGAAGCCAGCTAAGTTTGGGTGCGCACAAGGGGTGGCGAAAACCTTAAATCCGGACATCGACTAGTACCGTGACCTACCTGATCAAGTGTCCGGGGTCCTGGCAAACCGGTTTTTGCTTCGCTTTTGCGAAGGTTTTTTCCTTGAGGCTCCCGAGTAGATTTTCAGCCGTAGTCCGCTTCCAATTTTTGTCCTGAAGATATAAATGCAATTATCCTTATGCAAAGATCCAAATTGCGCTCCAGGGAAGCAGAGTAGCAAATGCGGTATTTGCCGAATCACGTCAACAAGCATCAACATCACGACCGCGGTTTTTGCCTCGACGCTCAGACCGCCTCTGACATCCCCCACTGCATGGCGGACCCCTTGGAACCTTACCTCCCACCATCTAGTCCACCGCTGTATGACTCTCCCCCTCCTACTCCAGCCCGGACGGCGGGAAGTGACACTGGCGCTTTCGACCATCTTGGCTTTGAATCTCGCGCTCCGATCCCATTGGAGGCGTCTTCAAGCATTACAGAAGTACAGCGACACAAGCACGATGGCCCCTCCCATATGGCTGTATCTCACGGTGCTCCTGCGCTCCAGATGCACATTCTAATGACTCCCCGTCCGTTTACGCCAACTCATACCCCGACCGAGACCCCACAACCAGGGCGCGGCTATATTCCCGTCAACTGCGATCTCTGTGGCCAATCAATCCAGATTACTCCACGGTCTGATCAGGCCCTCCTTCGCCATCGTAACGGGCAAAAATGCCGTGACAGGCAACGTCGGACGGAGAACAACAGAGAAGCACTTGCCGCAGCTACTGCCCGAGCATCACTTGTGACAACTACTCCCAGAGCATCCTTTAATCTCACCCAGCCACGGAGATCTCGATCTGCCCAGCCAACACCTGCTCGAGGTCGACCTCTTCGCCCGTATTCTTCTGTTCCCGGCAATATTGCACGGAGGTCCCGTTCACGCAGCCCAGCTACCCCCGTCAACCGCAGGCGTTCTCGCTCCGGCTCTCCTGTACATCCACAGCGTTCGTCGTCCCTACCCGCCGATGCATTTCGTGCCCCGATAGAAGAAGAGGAGCCTGCAGAAGAGAATAACATCGACCCCAGGGCCAGCGAGGTTACCTTTTCTTGTGATGCCCCGTGTCCGGGTGTTCAATTGAACTGGGCTCCAGGCCCAATTTTCACGAACTATCCCTGGTCCGTCCACTTGACGGACTGTCCATCAAATCTGGGTTATAGGCCCGATCGATTTACGGGAGAGGGGGATGAGACCCGAATCTGGCTCCGGTCCGAAACCTGCACGGGTTTCGCTGGCACTGCTCAGCCTGAATGTGCTCCTTGCAAATCAGTTCTTGTAGGAAAGCCTCTGACAGGGTTAGAGACCAGATCACACAATGCTGCACCTCATACACCGTACCAGTACCTCACTCCGAAGCAGCTAGTTGGGAAACTCCGGACTGCGAATATTCAAAATAATACCCTCAAGCTGCAGGTCAGTCGCGCATTCCTCGAATCCATTCAGCGTCACTCACACAGCTATTATTAGATACTCAATTTATCCAAAAAGGTCGCCCGGACCGCCAGGCGCATGAGCGACCACAAACGTCTTGTCTTCGCGCTAGCTACTCACGATGTCCCTCGTGTCCACCATCTCATTCGCATCGCCGTCAAGCAAAATGTCGGGGTCGACGAGATCCGTTCGCGAATTGAGGCAGCAGCAAAACATACCTACCACGTCAAGAGCTTTATGGGCGCCGAGAAGCAGCTTATTCGCGTCGCAAAGCGAATGGGAGGTCGCAAACTCGTCTATGCGCTTTCGCATGCCCTCGGCCTACCATCAGCTTCGACGATCCGCACATCTAACCCACCCAAGCTACTTCCCAGTGTAGCTGCACCTACCGCCGCCGAGATCGCCACAAATATTACGACTTTTTTCGGTCCTGACTCTCAAAGCGCGAAGCATCGGAAAGCAGGCCATTGCTTGATGATGGATGGCGTACATATCTGCCAGAGATGCCGATGGCACCGCCCCACAAACCAGATAATCGGCCTTTGTCAGGAACACTCGGGCAGTCTGGACTTGACGATGAGTAACATGCCATCCGTTCTTCATGTCTTAGACAAGGTGCATGGAGACGAGCCAACCTGTCACTACGCCCGCGAGTCCACGGTCATTGCCGTGGGCGCTTTTCGGAACGACCAATACCATGGTTTGCCCATCGCGCAAGTGCAAACATGCAAAAGCCAGAAAGGTCCTGACATCGCGCGCTTGATTCAGTCCGTTCTGGATCAATGGGAGATCCACGGCGCACCTCACAACGGTCCCCTGTGGGTATTTGGCGCCGATGGAGCGTCGGAGTATCGTGAGGCCGCGTTCATTAAATTCATGTCGCACGAACTCAGTTCGGATCCCACAAGTCCAGTGTATGTCAAACTTTCGGGGCTCCGCGGCTTGAATTTGCGTTGTGGAAAGAATGGCACGGTTTCCGCCGGGGATACGAAGCACATGGCGAAACGTAGGTGATTTTATGGGATGTGTTCCACCCGCTGAATGAATTTGTTATAGGTCTTGGCACTACAATGCGAAGTAATGAAGGAATGCTCATCGACCAAACTGTAATCAATCGACCAATCTTGACACAATGGCTGGAGCGACTTCCAGATCAAACACCGGAATCCGTCGCTATTCTCGTCGATCCGGCTGATCACCAGAACGTTCCACGCGCATACGCCCTTATAAAAGCTTTCATCTCAGTTGGTTTCAAAAATCCTGAATCTGCGGATGGGTTGTCCCCGACTGATCTCAGCACACGGCGGGCATTTGCGCTCGCAGGTGAAATGTGGGACGCATTTCTCGAGGCGTTCGTCAATCCAGACCTTTCGCTCTCGGAGCAGCTCACCAGCCTTTCCAAATTCGGCCACATCGCATTTGTCTTGTTCCGACTCCACGGCTCCTCATTTCTGTCAAATCAGCTTTATGGAGACCTCCAGGCCCTTGTCAAGGCCGCTTTTTTTTGCGTGGCGCAGCAGCAGAATCTGGATCCCGAGCAGGCATTTTATTTATACCAGCTCGGTAGTGATCGCTTGGAAGAAATGTTCGCGGAAACTCGGACAGAATCTCATGACTCGAATTTCGATGCTCTCCAGCTGTCGGAGCGGCTTTCCAGTGCTGCGGATTCGGTGGGGATATTCGAGGAGCACCCTGAGTGGCACCAAGGTCATATCCGACGGTCTTGGTCGGGCAAAGAAGCAGACCACGTCAATCCAAGCTATTATACCGCAGACATGAAGTCGGGTAATGCTTTCCTGCCCGGTATTTGGAACTCTGGCTGCCTCGCAGCATGGAAGGCGATGCAACGTAACGGTATAATCGTGGATTTGGACCACCTTCTGTCGCTCCCTGACGTGGACTTATTGAGTCCCAATGGTGGCGGTGTCTTTCCGGGCAGATCTCGCGAGAAGGATCGATCCCTCCCACCGGATGCCGCTCCTAGTGCTTCGGGTGCCGAGCCACCTCCCCCAGCTTCAACTCTTCCCCCTGCCGATGTGACGCCTGCACCAGACCCGTGTCAGGAAGATACCGAGCCCGATCTCCCCGAGAGCGATGTGCCGAATGTATTTTTGGACGACTTTCTGGCTGAACCCGAACATCTTTCATCTACTGCACCGGCTCTCGAGGCGAGCGTAGCTGCTAAAAGCAACGACTGGCTTGAGGTCAGCTTGGAAAATGGCTCTACAAAGAAGGTTCACAAGGCCTCCGTTCTCAGCACCCTCTTCAATTCCGACTACAAACGGCTTGCTACTTCACGACTGCTTCGTGTTAGATGCTACAGCGCAGACGGACGAAAGCCTTCTTTTAATCACCAAGAAATATCTGGTGAACACTCATTCACTGTCGGTGATATTGCTGTTGCTTTAATTCGCTCTCACAACACCGTCGCCGCCGCGGTTGTAAAAGTGACGGTGATTGAGAAGGATAATGCAAGACTGGGACAGATTGATGTCGAAGAGCTGGGATGTCCCGAATCTCAGGCGACAATCACTGGGCAGCTCCTCATTCTGAGGGACACCGTGGTCCCCGGCGAGGAGGGCATGCTATCATCCCGAAATGGCTTTGGACTGGAGACTTCGGGAAGTTTGATCCAATTAAGGGTGCAGCGTCTACTATTGAAGCCGGTACTCGTCGCGCCCTTACAGTCAAAATTCCTGGCGCATTCTTGCATCCACTGGATGCCGATATCGAGGATTCTCAGCACCTTTCAGGCGCCGACTTGGATGCGATTCGGGAGAAGCAATACTCCCATACTTGGGCCGTCCCCAACGAGGATCTCGAAGCCGTCGTGTCTGCGATGTACGAGTCTCTCGACCCCGCACTGGTGGTAAGACTTCTTCCGAAGCACGGCAAGAGCGACAACTTTCCTTACTCGGATTCATGCGGTAATGCTTTCCCACTACATCCCTATCACGCTCACAGTTCGTGAATAGACGTGCCGGCATTTATTCTGCCCAGCCCCACGGAGCTTCTTACTGAAAAGCAACAGCATGATTCGGAGAAGATTGACTGCTACCAGTGCCATCTTCCCATCAAGCGAGACGATGCAAGAGCTCACGTTGGTGGGCACGTCCTTCGAGCCATCCGTGGTTTCCCAGAGCCAGGCTTATTCGAAATGGTGTGATGCTTTGACTCAAGTGAATTGAATTTAAGCTGATATAATTATAGGTCTCCACTGACGACCCCTGCGGATTCTGTGGCCGCAGCGGGTGCAGAGCGGAGCTTTCTAAAGCTGGAAAAAGCTTCAAGATGACCTCAACTTGTGCTCGACGCCATCCAATCTCATATGGGCACGCAAAAAAATTCTCCAAAAAAACTCCGTCCACAAATGTTCCCGTCTTTTGTGACTTATGCCCTATAATTCCCCCCCAAAAAAACCGCCCCGTATTTTGGAAGTACTCCATATATAGGCACATCCAGCAGTCTCATCCCCGACACTGGCACGACTTCGACAACACACCATTTGACATTAGCAAACAATTTGAGCAGAATATCGCAATCTCACGCGAAGAACTCGTTGCACTCGGCGCAATTGTTGTAGCACCGCCCGTACCTGCCCCACGTGGAACGAAGCGGCCGTTGCAAGATACGACTAATGCTGAAGCTGGACCAAGTAAAAAACGCAAGTAGATATTAATTTAAGTAATATATACTAGAATCACCCTAAATACCATCGTCTAAATTGCTCGTAATGTCGTCTATTCTAAGCCTCACTTGCTTGAGAGCCGCGGATGTCGTTTCGCCCATTGACTCCCATTGTTCTACCCGCTCGCGATATTTGGTGAGCTCCCGCTGCGACTTTTCGAGGGCCCCGCAAAGCCGGAGAATGTGGTCGTTGCGTTTGAGACAGCACTCCGGTAGTTTCGGCGCGTCGATATCGGATGCTTCTGGCTCCGTTTTAATAACAGCCTCGGTGGACGCAAACCGTGGTGAGACCGTTGGTGTAGGGGTAGGTTCCCGCTTGATTTCGCGTGGTGATCTTAGACCCTTTGCTGACGGGGCCTGACTTTCAGCTGGGGTGGATCAAGGTTGGCATAGGATGAAATAATCAATCTGATTAGCTTACATTCTGTATTCGGGATCTCTTCGTCGTCGGTGTATAGTCCAAGGGCCCACTCCAGTGATCCCCACTGAGAGTCGAGTGCCCCCCCGTCAGCGTAGAGGCTGCATATAGTTGAAATGAGTTGGCATAATGCACAAATATAATGTAGCACATTACTCCTGGATTTTTTCGAGAGTGCGATACCCTGTAGCGCGGGGTGAAAAAGAACGTGAAAGCTCTTCTTCAGCCTTTCGTTTGCTGCGCCGCTCCCGGGTGACCTGAATCTCATCGAGCTGGCTGGGTTCTGGCACATAGTCGGACCCGGCTTGGGAAGATGCGAATAAGTAAGGCAAGTCATCGTCGTCGGGGTCTTGCGAAGCCATGATTGTACTCAGCGTGGCGGGAGAGACGGCCCGTTGATGCGGATGATTGCCGACTGGTGGTGGTGGTCGAGCGAGTTCCGGGGTCCTGGCAGGAGGTTTTAGGTAGTTGATATACATCACTTTTTGCTTCGCTACCCCTTGGGTGCGCAAGTCAATTTGTCGCCTGGCACGTGACCCATGCACGAATGTCACTGTTATCTTGGGCACACTTCTGGTCTCTGGCGCATTTGCATATGTATATTAAAATGATTATTGGTGTCTCTAAGTTACGTTTGCGTGGTTTATGACCATCCTCTTTCCCATGAAATTGCGCCAATCAAAATGCATGCTTTCCTCGTTCACCCTGAGTTGAGTAGCTTTTCGTTACTCCAACAGCGCCGCGCTAGTTTACATAGAGACCTTCCTCATAATTCACCTTGGAATATGGACACATATGCACTCAATTTAAGCCCCCCCCCCCCCCCCCCCCCGCACCTGATGTATCTCGTTGGGACATGTGAGCGTCACCATTGCCGAGAAACGGGAATTGGACTTGATTGATCTCGGCATTCAAGATGTGCGCCTCCAGTAGGACAAATGCACTTCTTTATACTAGAAAAACATAAATCCGAACCCAATTGACTGGAAGAACAAGCATGTACGCCCCTAAATAAATATCAGCCGTATGCAGGGCTCGAGTTCAGCCGGCACAATACCTAGCTTCAAATCGGCACAACACAGTCCCATTCACCGAATTTTCTTGTAATTAATTAGTAGGGCTGTTCGCCGTGCCCGTCACGGGCACGGCCGTCGTTTAGACGGGAGTACAATGGCCAAATTCGTCCCGTTACCGTCCCTCGCGAAGTAAACCAAACACTCCACGGAACGGGACGGATGACGGGACGGTCGTCACGGCCGACGCGACGGGATCGGCTACCAAACAGTCATGCAATACAGGTTATAAGACAGGAAACACACGGAGACATGCTCTAATTCATCTGCACGTTGAAGTTGAGTTCGAGCTATTCAGTAATTCGAAACTTACTGTCAAAAGGAGTTGAACGCTGTGTTTCCTTGCCTCAGAAAGCAAGAAAATAAGGGAAATGGAAGCATTGCTTTTTTCTGCGTGTTTGCAATGCATTAAAATCGTTCGAAGAAGTATTGTACCAAGTTGAAGACTGGATGCTGAAGGTGACCCAAAAAGGTAATAAGCGATGATGTTGCGATCAACGCTAACTTCCGATGGAAACACTGAGGCCATTATTAAAAGAGCCGATGTCATACGACACCTACCATCCAACGTCCAAGTACCCAGGGAGGTAGAGCGACCATTTCCACACCAAAATAGTCGGAACATGCGAAGACTCGGATGTTCAACATCTTCAGACCGTCGTCCGTCAAGTGATGGTCAACGGCCGTGATTTCGATGGCCGTCGGCACAGAAATCCGTCCCGTTGTAAGTTTCCTTGAGGCCTCGACGGAACGGGTCTGCAACCCGTCGCCGGAACCCGTTGAACCGGCGTGACGGGTACGGCGAACAGCTCTATTAATTAGTAGCTAAATTCAAAGTGCATACAGGATCAGGTCAGTGCAGCACTTGGGCGCTCAACGAATGCTCTTATCATAGTGATTTGAATTCAAAGTATGCCTACAAGCTCTCGCGCTCTGGCGCATCCATATTATAGCACCAGTTCCGTTTGCCCGCTCTGTCACACGAGCCGCCGGCTATGTACCGTTGCAGAAGAGCCCGCCGTCAGCTGTCAGGGGGTGGCGCTGACGTTTCGGATATCCCAAGTCATGCACAGACAGCCGTCTTCCCGACCCGCCTGCGCCCGCACTGCTGCCTTCAACGTTCCTGGGTACGACGGGCTGCCCTCTCTTTAAATCTATTTTATTCGATCCTTCTCACTGTCTGGACATCTTGGCAGCGCGCCGGCACGCAGTATGGTTTAATAGAATCTGAGTCCCCGCGCTCCTGCGCGCAGCGCAAAATCATCAACGCGCTTGCGGCGCGTCGCGCCGCCCTCTTTAGAATAATGGCCACATTTCATCAACGTGGTGCGTAGTGTCCACCGCGATCTCTCACGCTGAGTTCTGCGATATTTCTAAAATTAATTGCCAGAAGCCGAGAAGCCGATGCCGTCAACCCAGAGAATTGGTAATTCCCACGCCCATACAAAATTAAAGGCCTGAACGAGCCACGAAAGGTCGCTGTGAACGATGACTAATAACGATTCCTAATAAAATAGGACTCGTAATGAGTTGATTGCAACCAATCCAGCCTCGCACGCAGGCGTAATTGTTATACCAGGAGTCGTAATTAAAAACCGGTCATTCAGTAGGGCTGCCGCCCGTTGCCGTGACGGCAACGGCCTAAAGAGAACGGAACATTAGGGATAAGTTCTCAGACGCGCACATAGTGACAACGACTATATTCAATAAACACTGTACCTAAAGAGAACGGAACATTAGGGATAAGTTCTAGTCCAGCATTAAGTACAGTAGGCAAGATATATAAGTGTCCGACATACCTCAGACGTGCACATAGTGACAACGACTGAGGAAAGCGGGACGCGCGTCGCACATCCTTGATGTGCGCTGGCGATCACGTGGGATCTGCCCGAAACCCCGTTAGGGAATCGCGTCAAAGAACGCGTCGAGGAGAGCCGCGCTGCGGTCGGAGAGCACCACAGATGGGTGAATTTCAATACGGCCGTCGATTTACGGCCCGTGGAGTGGCCGAAAAAAATCCTGACGGGACGGGACGGTCAACGCCACGGCCGTACCGGGTGTTGAACGGCACACGGGTCGGTTGAAAATTAATTTCGTGCGTATCAATGTAGGATGACTCTTGTACAAGCTATATGTATTTTTGGATGTCTAGGTGTGTTTCACTGCTTCAATATTCAAAATATGTCGCATTCTACATTGAGAAAGCTGTTTCTTTGCTGACCGAACTAAATTTAAACTCCGCCATTACTCGCGGCAAATGCCGTGAACCAACTTAGACCTCAAAATATGACATTTGGCGGAGAATAATAGTCACTCCGGGCTAAGCTTAGTGTGTCCCTATAGTGTACCACAAGGAAATCTACCCCGTATCAGCATTTCAGAGTGTGGGAAAGCTGCAGCCGTTGGACGGCCGTCACGGTCGTGTTTCAACGGGCCGTCGGAGTGGATGAAAAATACCTGACGGAACGGGCACGGCACCCCGTCGACGGCTGCCGTGGAACCGTGGCAACGAGCATGGGCGGCAGCCCTACATTCAGAACCGGCCATTTAAAAACCGGTTTATATTCATAAGGCCCTCCGGGCATCCCCTGGTACCTCTCAGTACGACCTGGACACCCATGCTAGACTACTGTATGCCATATATTTCACAATGCACTCGTAGCGCCAGTGTTGGCCCTTAAGGCCTTAAGAACGATTTTGAAAATACTTAAGGGTTAATAACGGTTAAGGGGTTAAGAGCTTAAGGGCTTAAGGGGGGCTTTTTTTTTTTTTGGCCTCCAGGCATTGCCTGGCTCAAGCTGTCTCATAATATGCAAGTTTCACTTCGCTGCGACACCGCATTCGGGAGATACGGCCAAAATACTTGTCCCTAATTTACGGTGTTGTCTACATGTGCTCGCTAGCCTTTGTACTCCTCATCCGAATTAATCTCAATCTCACCATCATCAGGTCGCCCATCCTCCTCTGCATCTGCCTCAGCCTCTGCCGTAGCCAAGTCCGCCATGAGCTCGGCCTCCGCTTCAATCTCGGCCTGTGTCAGCCGCTCTTTGAACACTTTCGTTACCCCACCGAAGAGCTCTGCAAGCGTCTTTCGTTTCCACTTCGATTTGGGGAGCGTCGGCATCGGGACATCGTCTTCATCATCCTCCGACTCAGAATCCTCGGCAGCCTGCGCGTCAGCGATCCATTTGGACATTGCACCCCTCCAACCTGACGCAGTCTTCACCACCACCGATCCTGTCTCATCAGATTCGTCGTCATCTTGAACAGCATCCCGGTACCACGGGACGGTGAGAAGGGCGGCCGTTGATTTGTGAACTTTGCGTTTCTCGTTAAGCTTGATGAGGCCACGTTCCCGATGGTCGGTCTTGATGTCGGATCCGATCTCAAGATAAATATAAGGAGAGCAATACAAAACTTGACCCAGATACACACCTTCGTCATTTTCTCCAACTTTTCGAGTTTGAGTCGGTTGCGGCGCTGTGTCTGCTTGATCTTGAGATCGGAAAACACGCGTTCACATCCCGCTTGGTTAACGACAATCTGTAGCAGGAGAATCGCAAAATCCGCAAGTTCCTCGATCTCCGGAGTACGAAGCGCAACCCAAACAGCAATCGGGTCTCAGCCCTAAGAAAAGAGTTGTGAGCTCAGAACCCTCGGGCATGCAAGTACTGACCATCTGCTGCTCGAACACCTCCTCGTTCTCTTTCCAACCCGAAAACACGCCAGTATGTGAGAGATATTTTAAGAAGGCCGCAGATAGCTGCAGCTCTTTGGTTCGACGTTGCTGGGCAGTATCAGTGTTATGAGGACGTTTATTGAGCCGCTTGTACATCTAGCTTGTCGTTAACAAGATATGTAGCATGATATTACACTCACCGAAACAACGAGGTCCAAACAATTGAAATGGTTGAGTGCCGCCTTCGGCCCAAAGCACGAAAGTTGCTCGAACGGATTGAGGATCAAGGCAAGCAAAAAAAGAGGCTGGTCACAGTCTTTCCACCGCTTCTCTAGCCGCTTCGTCATCCCGGCAGCGACGTCGGACTCAGGATGATCAACCATACGGAGGAACATCCCGGCCAAGCTGAGAAGCACTTGATCAGCCCGAGTAGAGTCTTTCTGGTTGATGTTAGTTCCGTAGCAGATCGGCTCTATATCCCCGATGAGAGACTCCAAACAAGACCAGAAGGTCTTGTCCATAATCAAGTCGCAGAACATGTTCGCCTCCGCTGTGAACTCTGCCTTCTCGGCTCCCGTTGCTCTCCCAACCTGCGCCTTGATGATCGTGCCGCGGCTCTGCATTACACCAAGTACCAGAGACTCTTCGACACGGAAAAGACGCATGAAAGCGATGCAATGGGTCGTCCACCGGGTCATGTTCGCCACCAGGTACGCAAGGATCAGCACAGATCCATTGCGATCCAAACTTATTGCAGCCTGGACGTCGTTGAATATCGTTCGCACCTGCCAACAACGTAAGCATATATTCAGCAGCCATGGAAATGCTTTCGTGCCTTGCCGTGGTTATTAATCCACCCGGTCAGAGTGGTCGCGGACTCGGCCGTCTGAGCGGCAAACTTGTGGACCTTAAAATAATCGGCGAGCACCAATTGAAACTTCGACCAATTAGAAATCGTGCAGAGGATAAGGTGAGACAATGACGAACCTGGTGAGCCCAACACGACGGCAGTATTAAATATATCCGCTCCTTTCCAAGAATGATGCGCCCCTTCTTACTTCCTCCATCTGCGTCTGTAATAAAATATACGACGACACAGCCATATTTAGCTTCCATTCGGTCGATAATATCAGCGAAGATTTTGGCCATTCCTGGACCACCCTTGTCTTCGGCTGTGATATCGACTAGCTCAAGCGTATACGACTAGTACCGAGGGAATTTTGTTATTTATGAAGGGCAAATAAATTGTTGGTATACCTTGTAGTCGACGTTAGCGCAGACAGCGTTGACAGCATCTTTTTTCAGCGATTTCCAGCCGTCCGCTCTGGTATTAAATTAACAGCGAACGGATAAGAGAACCGAAAATAGATATACTCACGATAATCCCAAGTTTTGATCCTTGAGAACGCGCGCAAGTTTCTCCTCCACCGTTTGCGCAGCCTCATTCAGTAGGCACTCACCGATCACTTTTCTAGAAGGCATGATATCTGGGGCACAGCTGCGCATCATCCCGAAAAGAGCCAACATCTCAGGGTCTTCGAATAAGCGGAACGCGGAGTTGGTGGAAATAATGGCGCGTAGAGCTTGGGACTGTAAAGCGGCGGCCTGGGAAACACTGAACGGCATGGCAACGACCCTGCTACAGGTGCGGCATTTTTTGCCTCCTTGTCAGCGGTACGTTGCTTGGATGCCTCAGTAGTTGCGGCGACCGTCACATATGGGCACTTGTCGATACCCTTCCCGCCAAGAATGTGAAGGATAAATTTATCCTTCGTGCCAGGAGTGACGCCCGCGGCCACCCGCGCTGTCATTGATGAGTACCACACAAAATAGATACAGGTATTGATAGATACATACCGTCTTCGTGGTCGCTCTTCTTTCTCGCTGACTGCGTGGCGGCATCGACGGGTCCATCGTCGATTCGGGCTTGTTTGATGAGGTTCTCGTGATGCCGGACGCAGCCTTTACACCAAGTCTCCCAGTGACTAGAGTTGACCTTAGATTTCCCTTCCCAGAAGAAATTCCACAGCGGGTTATCATGAGCTTTGGGAATCGTACGCAAGGACGAGGTGGAGCGAAAAGACAAGGAAGATGTGATCAAAACAGTGATCAGGCACTGATGGATGACTTTCGGTGCTAGTTATACATTCGGAAACTGCATTTCTCTGTTCGCGATCTCTCTTCATGCTTCCCCGCTACTCTTTAGCAACTGAAATTGCTCCTAATTTTATTATTTATGATTTAGAAAATATCCCACCCGTATAGCTTGGCTGGATCGTGATCTTGCATGTAGTACACCAGATATTGTGGAAAACAGACGCTCGCAGGCAACGGAGTTATCGGTTATGTGTGCTGTGACTGTGAAATGGGCGAGGGCAGGCGTGCTGGGCGCTGGTTTCCCCATGATGGATGGAAAGAGCAAAGAGAGATCTGATTTGCGGCTGCCGGTAGCCGTGAGAAAATTTGGCGGGCCGAAGGTTCTTAAGGCTTAAGAATGGCCAAAAAATCCTAGATAATACTTCTTAAGGGCTAAGTTAAGCGTTCTTAAGCCCTTAAGGTTCTTAACCCCTTAACCCTTAAGGCCAACACTGGGCTCGTCCCTGCCATTTCACAATGTTCACTGTTCGCTTCGCCTCCATCTTCCTGCTCTGCGCAACCTTGGTGTCTGCCACCCCCGTGCCTGCCGCCCCCCTGTCCACCTTCACCAAGCGTGGCAGTACCGGCTGCGTCGCCGTTATCCTGACCAACGCGATCAACGCTGAGGGCGCGCCCCTCGACCGAATTGGTGTGCCTCTTTGTGTCGTCGATATGGATCTAAGATGCTGATGGCCGTTTTCTCAGCGGCGCTGGCGCGCGCACACGCGCTCACGGACGCCACCGTGACTCCGTTTGTCAACGCAGTCGTCAAGGTGCTTGAGGCCGCCACCGCGGTCCTGGTGGCCCTCCCCGCGGCAGCGAACTTGAAGCGCCACACGGACGCAGAGACCGCCAACGCCGTGTTCGACCTCGTTATTGTATGTTTCCTATCTGCCCTCTACAGACATGTTTCTTACGCCGACCACAGGGCGTCACTGAGCGCATGGAAGATCTTCTCGCCAGCGCCTCCACCATCCCATCGTCCGTCTCGCTGCTCGCGAGCGTTGACTCCGCACTCAACCAAGTCCTTGTGACCGTGGATAGTCTCCTCCCGGGTGTCCTCGGAGTCGCAGTGCAGTCGTGCGTCCTGCATGCTTTCAATTCTACCCAGTGCTAACCGATCCCTCAGGCTCGCGGCCAACACCTTCATCCCCAACCTGCAGGGGGTGGATTTTCAGCTCACGTTGGCAACCTTCGGCATCCCCAGCCCCATGATACCTCCCGCGGACTTGTTAAGTTTACATCAATTATTTCTGAGCCAACCATTTGGTGAAAAAAGATGATTTTTATATGTCCATGTAGCCCTTTCTGCCTTCCAACGTTCATTAGAGCAACTTTTTGTAAAGCGATGAACGTCATCATTGGCTCATGAATTATGTCCCCGGAGAGATTGGGTTTTCTCAAGTTTTTCAAGTTGTAGAAAGGGGGGAAAGAGGGGAAAAGAGAGAGAGATTTACCAGACTTCAATGAATATTCTTGCCAAAGATCTAAGCCAAAACCTGTCCGTGATATGGAGAACAAACGGATTTTGTATCTTGGTTTATCTCAGCATCAAACTTTGCATTTGGTATTGATACGTGCTTTCAAGATTCATGTCTTTCCGGAGCTCGAGCCTCAAAGGAACACTTAGCATTGTTTGACCTCAATTCCCCACATAACGTGAGGTGGATACCGGTATATGGACTTTGGTATGGCACATATACTGTCCGAAAAATAAAAAACCGCTTAGTTCGGTGAATTTTCGAAAATTTGCAGTCATGAACTAGTTTGAAATCAGAAAAAGTGTCTAGTGAAGACCTAATGCTGGAAAAATCGCGATGTTGCGAATGTGTTCGCAAAAGAAACACTATGCTGATTTGCATACCAAGAAAACAGCTTAGTATTGAGGTTGCAATTTGAAAAAACACGATGTTCAGGCCTGAGAAAAAAAAAAAAACTAGTTGAGGTAAACAATTAAAAAAGCAACTAGTTGCGGTGAACAGTAAAAAAATGTCTAGTTGATGAGATCCCCAAGCTCTTCATTGACAGCGGCTGCACAGCTTCTTGATTGCATCATACCCTAATCAATTAGGCCCCTGTTCCACTCTTCCTCCTTCACGGGGGCACAACGAGATATGGCACTTCTTCAAAGAGCAACCTCCGCCTCCAGCAAGTGCGCACATTCCCCATCATCACACCCATGAATGGGCCAGTGCTGCGCCGCAGAAATGATTCTGCGGCCACGTATGCTCTTCTGCCTTATAAAACCCTGTCGTTTCTCCCTGACCTCCCTGACATCCATCCAAACCATTCCCTATCGTACTTCCCCCTCTTGCTGCAAATCTTGGTCATTCAAATTCTGTGTTCCTCCCTGGAACAAGATAGTAGTCGCGGCTCAGCAAGAATAACTGGGAGTTCCTGGCTGCATTATTCAAGCTGTTCTGTGATGTTCCTCCCGGCAAACAAGATGGTAGTCACGGTTCAACAATAAAAAAACTGGGGGGTCCTGGCTGCATTATACAAGCTTTCGCTGTTATCATACTTCTGTCTCTTGGACTGTACTTTCTGGGCAGTCTTCTCGTCAATATCCGGGCATCTATCTCTCATTTTCCACGTCTGGGACGCTGGCGCCGAGCTGCCCAGACTCTTCAGTGTGTCCCCATCCTGTTCCTCGCTTCACCCATTTACTACTTCTCTCCATGTTCACTGGCAATTCCATTGAATAAAATATGGCTTCTGAATAGGGGAGTTCATGCTAGGCATTATTTTGTCGTTTGTGAATAAAAATAATCGAGTGATGGGACCATTATTTTCACGAAAAATGTTTATTCCACAAACGAGATTGAATCTCGTTCGTGGAATAAACTTTTTTTGTGGAATATATATACCTGCTTGAGTAAGTAAGCCGGCCACGCCCATCATCCCGCCTCTCCCGCCCATCATCGCGCCCATCATCGCGCCTCATCCCGTCTATCATTCCGCCTCCCCTGCCCATCATCCCGCCTCTCCCGCTCATCATCCTGCCTCATCCCACCCATCATCTCGCCCATCATTCCGCCTCATCTAGCCCATCATCCCGCCTCTCCCGCTCATTGCCTGCAACAGTACCAGCCTCCCATCAAAAAAATAGAAATAATACTCCCTGAACCAAATTATTGTTTAGCTGATATAGGGTCTGTCAGATGACTAGATGGCGAAAATAAGGTGTTTGTGAGGTGTGTATGCCTGGCAGGTGGAATTAATGCTATAGAAATATATCCTGAGACTCAAACGGGGTGATCACGCATTTATTCCACAAACGACAATTTTATTTGTCCCATCAAATGAATATATTGATTCACAAACGCGAAAATCGGCCCTACCGTGAACTCCCCTAATCTTTCAGATTTAAACTGTAGCGATTATTGAGATGGTAATCCGAGGCACCGGAGGGGAGCGCAGGCATATCTTGTCTATCCGATTTAATCCAGTCGGCTCCTTCTTTTGTTCCGAAATTAAAATGTCACCTCTCTATGCACGCCTGCGAACATGGGCTCCAAGAGGAGCAGACTCTGACGATGGCATGTATTTGTCGCAGCTGACCCTCCTCCGTTGTAATTCGCCCACACATATATGATGCAGATTTTTGGCTGTGAATCGGGCCAGAACAGGATATCGGCCTCTCATCACCCAGCAGCAGTGCCGCGCCGAGTTGACACACGGCTAGTGATTTGGCATCGTTTCCCGGCATGTTTTTTCTCTCTCTCGTCCTTCATCTTCCGCGAGTGTCCCTGCTGTACTAATTACGCACACGTTCCCAGCGGAATCTAGGAGGACGAACAGAAAGGCTGATCACTCGCCAGTTCGACAATATGGTAGGCCAGACATTTGCCATCGCTCTCCGAATTGGACTCATCAATTTCTCCGTGAATGCAGGATTCGCCATACCTGATCTTCCGTGCCAAGTTCTGATCCCATTGCCCGACTCTATCCTATCCAATCCAGTCGCCTCCTTATTCCATTCCGAACTTAGAATACCACCTCGCAATCGCCACCGCTGCCGGGGTGCGGCGATACATGGCGCCGCTCCCATGTAACAGCCACTTGCCCGAATCTATCCTATTCAATCCAGTCGCCTCCTTCTTCCATTCCGAACTTAGAATACCACCTCTCAATCGCTACCGCTACCGGGGTATGGCCATGCATGGCGATGCTGATAAATCAAAAAAACTCCCGCTCCCATGTAACGGCCTCAGACACACCTTTCCACCTCCCCCATGCCGCCACTGACTCGCCAGCAGACGCTCGAAAGTCTACGCAGCTGGTGGTCAGACAGTAATCCTAACCTTCGTGGCCCAACGATCAACCTCCATGCAGCGTCGAAGCCGCTCATGAAACTCTTGTATAATCGACAAGCACTCGAGTTCATCAGAAAGATTGGTGGTATACCACTGTCTGCAAAGGATGCGGAGATCTATGGAAGCTATCTATTGTATGTTCATCCATCAAAACATCGAACACCCGGAGTTGATCCGTTATTCAGATGCGAATGTCTCTGTGTCCACCAAGAGGGCCATTCTGGGGGATCTTTATGAGAGAGCATATTCTGAACATGACGCATTGGCGATGCAGACACATATATTCCATGATATCCTCAAGCTGCTTGGGGACCGCGTAGCAGTGGACAGGAGGTTGTGGGGGGGCGCACGAATCATACTCCAGAGGTTGGCAGAGCGTGATGCCACTGCTGCAGCGACCTGCGGTTCACTTGTGGCTCTCCTGTGGTGATATATCGCCTGTTGTTCACTGCCACACCTCTCATCTCTGCTATTAGCGACAGTGATGTGCCCCAGGTCGTTGATGGAGCATTATGGGTCCTATCTCGCGTTCCCCAGATCGATTTTCCGCCAGTCACAACCGGAGTATCCGTGGAGTTAAAACTGCTGGCCCGCCTTGAGGATATACTCCAAAATTCATCCACCACAGAACGATCTGAGTGGGTACTTCAGATAGGATTCCTAACCTTCGTGGCCCAACTATCAACTTCCATGCGGCGTCGAAGCCGCTCATGAAACTCCTGTATAATCGACGAGCACTAAACTTTATCACAAATAATCGCGATATTCCGCTGTCTGCAGTGGATGGGGAGATCTATGGAAGCTACCTATTGTATGTTCACCCACCGAGCGATTGGATACCCAGAGTTGATTAGTTTTCCAGATGTGAATATGTCTCGGAATTAACGAAGAGTGCCATTGCCAGGGATATTCTTTTGAGAGTATATCGCGGGCACGAAGCATCGGAGGTGCAATCGAACATGCCCCAAGACATCTTCCTACTACTTGAAGGACCTGTAGTATTGGACTTGGACACAAGGACATGGCCGATGCTGTGGACGTTGGCCGAGCGTGAAGACACCGCTGCGGTGACCTGCGGCTCACTTGTACTTCTCCTGTGGTGAGATATCACCTGTGTCATCCGCTGCCACGTCTCATCTTTGCTATCAGTACCAATAATATGCCGCAGGTCCGAGTTGAACAAGTACTGTTTATACTATCTGAGGCTTTGCCTGTTAAATTTCCGCCAGTCACATCTGGAGCATCCGTGGAGGCGAAGCTGCTGGGCCACCTATTGCATATGCTCGAAGATTTATCCCCCGCAGGATTGCACTATCCGGCGATCTTTCAGATATTGTCCCATATGGCATTCCAAGAGGACATTGAAGTATCCGTAGTGGAGGCAAACTTATTAAACCCCGTGGAGAAACTTCTGCGATCTCCGCTCACCTACCTACACCGACACATTTTTTCGATGCTAGAGCGCTTGGCATCCCATGAGTCCACTGTGATTGCCGTCGTTCGCATGCTTCCCCTTGACCTGCTTGTGACTCGTTGGCGGTACGTCTTCCTTTACATGTATTCAGAGGCTTACACAAACATCCAGCGAAGGTTTCGATGCGCGCCCTATGACATGACTGAATTAATTGGCATTATGATTCGGATAGCGAAGTGGCGGGACGGCGCTGAGGTTCTGGTTACCGCAAAGTGTCTAAATCACGTCTTCTTTCCGCTGCAGTCATCGAACCACATGATACGGATTTTAACATGTCGATTGCTGTTAGAGTTTGCTGGGCACGAATCAACGGTGCAGGCCGTGGTAGCGATAGTACCCCGAGAGGATATCGTTGCGCTGTCGAGGTATGGCTCACATCTTTCTTGCTAGCCCGCAAAGTTTGACGCTTCTGGCCCAGCGACCGGGACGTCGAGGTTCGCATGTGTGCAGCCAAGACATTGAAAGTATTAGATAGTAATTTCCACAATCAGTAGCTACGCACCTGCTCGACATGAGATCTACATTTTTAT
This sequence comes from Mycena rebaudengoi, assembly GCA_029282285.1. Classification (NCBI taxonomy): domain Eukaryota; kingdom Fungi; phylum Basidiomycota; class Agaricomycetes; order Agaricales; family Mycenaceae; genus Mycena; species Mycena rebaudengoi. The sequence goes on from JARJCX010000065.1 coordinate 152,930, forward strand.
TTTTCCATATTCTCTTGTGTATTTTGCTTCGCCAATCCGGGAACCTTCGCCGTCAGGAGGAGTTACCTCTCTACTGAGAACTGCATTTCTGCCCCTTTGGTAAGTAAGCTGTAAGTAACGAACAATTGGATTAATGTAAAATCTCATTCAGAAGGAGATTTTATGTTAGTTTTCTTGCTCTCTACACCAATGTAGACCAACGTCGCTTACCCTGTGACTACATAGGGCCTCAACGCAGTGAACTAGCTAGAGCTCTCTTGCTCAATTCTTTGCTCAATTCTGGCGTGATATTTCTGTTGCCAATCAATTCCATACCTGTTGAAGAACCCGGAATTAGGCAACCCCCAAATATCGGTGACGTTGGTGAATGTTGTAATTTAGATGGCGCCTGGTATCAAGCCTTGTATCAAATATTCTACCACAACTACATATATTTTCTCTCAACGTACAGTGGGAAATAAGCGATTGTCTTTTGATGGGATCAGATGAGATTCAATTCATTTCGGCGGCCACCGCACTCGCCCTATCACTTGAAAAAATCTGGGACGGATAGTTGACATCCCAGGAGTGTTCCCTGTTGGTTAAATTAATCATATACGGTATGGAAATGGCCTCGCTATCGATTTCGCAGTTCTATGTTTTAAATATTCTTTCACCGGGTTTCGTCGATTCAATTCCTACACAAAAAATCTGTGAAGCTGTCAACCAGTGGGGAAGCGAAGTAGAAGGTAGAAAGGACGTAGTGGAGTAGTTGGAATCGGTGGTCGTGGTTGAAATTATCGGTGCATAAGTGGGATCGCGAGTTAAATCGTTGGACGGGGAAGATGCCGGTTGAGCGACTGTGTGTGAAAGTAACGGTGTCGACGTCAGGGTCGAGACTGGTGCAGGGCGAGAGGTATCTGTGTTGGAGTTGTGTGAGGTAGGCGATTCGAGTGCCGATGTTAGTTCAATAATAAATTCGCCTGGGTTCTTGGGGTTATAGTCATAATTTATGCCCTCCATTTTCTTGATTCTGGACGAGAAAAGCCGAAAGGTTAACAAATTTTTTAGTACATACAAGGCTGTATACCATCCAAGGCGTAACATAAGATGGCAGACGGAAGTTCGTTGTGTAGGCACTTTATCCTCTTCAGCGGCAATCTGTCTAGGAATAAGCCCGATATCCAGCGCGAATAAGAAAAAGCGTACCTCTTTCTTCGCGACGACCTCCACGTACCTCCATTCCGCTGTCATCCGCATGCGTGAGACATCCACACTCGTCGTGCACCCCGTTCACGGCTCGCGGACCCGCACCAATTAGCACGACAAGAGCACCAGCCCAAGCTTGCCAGATACCCGCGAAAGCAGCGCGCCGACACCGAGCTCACCGAGCTCTCGTGCTCCGACCGAGGTTTCGAGTCCCATCTCCGGTGATGCAGCTCCGGCGCCGCGAGCGCGTGACTCCTCTGGTGCTCCCGACTTTCCCGGTGAGTGCGAGGCAAGGATCGGGCGTTGGCGATGTCAGCTTCTCGGCGGTACGCGGGGGAGCGGGTTCGCAGATGCGGTGGCCTCGAGGCGGACGCGGGGGCGGCGAACCTTGTAAAAGGTGGTCTGGTCAGGAAGATGGAGGGCGGGGATGCAAGAGGGATCATCGGGGAAGGCTCTGCGCGCATCACGAACGGCACGGGGCGCGGCGAACATATCCTCACGAGGATAGAGCTTCTGGTAAAGAAGATGGAGGCGTAGGCACGCGAGCCGAGGGAGTACAGCAAAGGTCTTTCAATCCCACTTCGCGAGTGCAGCGCGCGTCGCGGGAGATGGTGGCGGATGGGCAGAGCCGCAGACTGCACGTTTCTCGAGGTGAGCGCACGGGAGCAATGCCTCCCGCACACTAGCGGCATCTCGATGGTGACTTCTCCAGCAGCGCGGCGTATCTCTAAATGAATAAGACGGGCGAGTGGCGCGGAAGATCCATTGTGGCAGGGTTGTCGCCCGGTGGGATCGCGGCAGAGGGCCTTGGCGGCAGTGAGGAACGCGGTGGGCAATGGCGCTGAGGGATCCACATCCATCGAGAAGACCGCAGCGCCCTCATTCGCGACGTGTGAATGTCCTCCTCGCAGTCTCGCCCACGCAGCTCCCGACTCGCAGCGAATAGCGCATAGGCACATCGCTGGATGTAGGCGAGTTTGAGCTGGTGGGAAAGGGGCGACTCCCGCGAGAACTATCCTTGTAGGCCGTCTTGAGCGATGCGAAGGAGGTGTATAATGATGGGAGGCAGGGCCAGTGGAATGAGATCGTGTGAGGGGAGGGTGACGGAGGATGATGAGGTACGAAGGTGGTACACGTACAACGGAGGACGGTGGTAGTTGGGATGATATCAACCCCAACCCTAGTGAGCCCATCGGCGCGAAAGGAGCGCTGGTGGCGGTGGGGCGGGGATGAAGCAGAGGGATGTCGCGTCTGTTCCATCCCCAGGACGAAGATCCACGGTCCGTGGCGACGTCACGGGAGAGCAGGCGTAAGGAAGTCGGCGAGGTCATCCATTGCCGTTCCTCGGAAGACGCCAGGGCTTGATTTCAGAGAGACCATGTAGCAGCCGGCAAGGGCACGGCCGGACTGCCGCAAATTGCCGCAAATATGTCACACTGCTGCAGAGTCACGCTCCCACTCAAGCCTGCCACAGACAAGCGGCGACATCGAAATTTATGCCCGCAGACGATTTATGACACCAAGAACGATGGCAGCTTTCAGAATGAGTCAAAGTATCAAGTTGGGGGGTACAAATACAATCGGGCCGTGGGAATAACCAAACTCGCAACATAGGTACATTGGAAGTCCGGTACATTACATCACACGCACGGCACATCCGTTCAAATACGGTACATTCGATTAGAATGTACCAGCCAAGAAAGGCGCAAAAAAGGAACTCACACGCAAATCAATCAAATGATTTTAAACTCCACACAGAGGCGCCGAAGGCGCCAGCACCACGGAGTGGGCCCTCGCGGCGAGCAAAAATGCTCCGCACAGCGGGCAATAGCGGCGAGCGCCGGGCTCCGCGCCAGTGGTCGGGGTCTGGGGTGCAAAACCCCAACCGTCGCGGCCGGCGCCGCAATCAGTCCTTAAAAAATTGCCTATTTGCCGGCGCGTACCGAAAATTCGGATTTAGCTGCAAAAATAATAGAATAAAAGGCCCTGCGCCAGCGGAAAGGGCAGCGCTAGCGAAAGGGAGGGAGCCTTCCCCAGTGCGCCGGGAGCCTGCCGGAATGACGGCAGAGACCGGCAATAACTCGCCCAAATGATGGCATCAGGCGAGTGCATGCCCCAAAGTCGGCACATTGATGTGAATGTAACGAGCTTGCATCAATGTGCCATGGTCTCCAATATACCTACGTTCCGAGCTTGGTATATACTCGTCGGGCCGCCGGCGAGTTTGCGCAGCAAACAGGGGATTTTTCTACTTCGAGCTGTGGCCTGCCCCGATCTCTATCCTATCGGCCGACCACGGCGGTCCGCAGAGGCCATTCGTTCGCACGCGCCATTGTACTTAGTAGTGAGGATGTCTTGGGACGGACACGGTCCAGGCATAGTTGACGCTGTTTGTACATCGCTTATGTCATCATCTTGGCTTGCTTCAGGCATTCATTGGGCATTCACGCGTCTTAGCGAGCGCACAGCGAGCCTCATCCCAGATCCGCTAGGGGTTGGTCAGGGTTGACCACTCCACCATGCAAGACGCCAACGACACGATAGACATCGAGCGCCTGATCCGGCACGGCATGTCACTGTGCTGCAATGGTGTGCTGTCGACGTTGCTCCACCAGCCGCAGCAGCCTCGTTGATTTTCCCGCCGTTTGTGAATCCGTGAGCGACTCGGAGTGGCACAAGAACTGTACGCGCAGCAGTGAGCACTTTTATTGCGTTTCGTATGCGGACGACCGAGTGCTGGCGAAGTGCGCTGCGTGGGCGTACGCGCGGGTAGTGGTTCTGAGAGTCCAAGAAGAGTGTGGTAGGCTCTTGTGCACGCGTTGTAGTGCGGAATCTCGCTGTATACGTGGTGCACAACATGCGTCTCGGAGATGCCAAATCTGCGAGAGCGTCAGCATGGCAGGTAATGAATGTGAGGAGTTGCAGAGGCTTGCGTCGCATGAGCGCCGATCCAACCCATTACGTTGCCTAAATCCCTTAGGAGTCTGCGGTCCAGCGTCGTGTGCACGCCGCGAGGGGAGGTGAACTCAGGCGCACGGTAATGCGGAACGAGCGGGTCCGTATGTTGTAAGAAAGTGATGAGCACGAGCCAGTGGTTGACTTTGTCCAGCGTAAGTTCATTCCAAGAAACAGGCTGAGGATGCTGCTGACCAAAGGTATGGGACCAGGTAGACCGTAAAAACGGTAGCGAAGCCGTATGCGTAAATAGCGGCGAAGAGTCCTGAGGGCCAAAGGGCCACATTAATATTGGAGAGAACGCTGTTGCGTTGGTGAGGGGATAATAGAATGGAGTTTGGGTTGAAATCTGCGAGAACAGGTCAGATATGGGGGCCACGATGAAATACAAATACGCATACGGTTGGTGCCTTTAGGGTAGCGACGTTGTCTTTCAACATTGTTCAAGACGTAGGCTGGCCAGCCTAAAAGCTAAGGGGCTGTTAGTATCGTCGAAGCAAGGGTGGCCGGGAATCGGCTCACCAGGTAGATCGGTACACCCAAGGCGGTGCAAATGGGAGAATCGCACATGGCAAGCCAGAGAGCCCTGTGAAAGGCGCGCGTGCCGATGTGCCTCTTTGGGTCAAATGGTTTTAAAGTGAATTGGTGAGAGTGGGCGGAGCCCAGACTTGATCCTCCGTCATATGACCGGCCGAGGCGTGGTGCTTGGCGTGCGTGATACGCCAGGAGTGGTACGGGACACCAAGTCTGGGAAATGCTTGTACGAAATGCTGTTCCCTGCATTGAACTCACGAAAAATGAAGAATCCAGCCGACGGTGTTGTTAAGCGTCTTGAACTCCGTGAATGCCCGTTTAAACATCAGCTAGGTCGATTTGCGTTCAAAAACCTGTAACCTGGCCCAGCTTCATGGGCGATGGTCCAAATACCCGCACGAAAGAGGCCTGCCCCAATACCGTAGAGCGACCACAGTCCAAACCGTGCGAATGAATACAAAACCGGGTGCGGTAGGAATAAAGACTGAGGTTTAATCAAGGTGTCCGCATACGCGGAAATTTTGTAAATGGCTGTAATTATTAACAAATTCCATATCCTGAACCGCGAAAAACAACTGTCACTCAGGTTCGCTCAAGTGGAAATGCAGCATGCACGTGTACATTGACGACTTGACCGCGGAACGCTCGAAGCAATGGGGACCGAAGAGAGTTGGCTTTCAGGTCAAAGTCACGGTTTGCTAGGTCAATGACATATGAGTTCGTAGTCGATTGTTATAACTCCGACGATCTCGGATTTGCCGGAATAGGAAACGAGAGTGGCTGTGCAACCGAATCGGATGCGAAACGGACAGAGGCGCGGTCACGGGGCCAGACACATTGACGAGCTTTCGCCTACTTATTCAAATCTCCCTTTGACACAACAAAGCTCATTTCTTCTGAAAACTGCAGTCATGGCATAGGCCAGCCCGATGATCCATGGCCAAATGTGGAAACATCACGAGGAGAGTAAACAACTAGCAAGTCTCGCGACGCGTTCTCGCCGGCTCGCCGTTCATGGGAGCGGAACCAATGCTTTCAAATTGTGACTGCAATGGAATCTTGCTACAAAACTCAGGGGATTTATGCATGCCCCGGAATATCTGAGGTTAAGGATTTTAGTGGAGGCAATGTTACGGGCGGGCGAATACACATCGTAGCTAGATGAACTAATGGTAAAAATTATCAAGATTTGAAAGGGGTAAGTGGTGAAATTCCTGTGCAGTAGAAAATTGAGCATTTTCCAGAGGGAAAGGAGAGCCGTTATCTTCGACTCCTGGCAGATGTGAAAGGAATCTCGGAGTGGGCGTGGGCCGGGCTGGTAGAGCAGTGCCAAATTTGTGAGAATTATTTTGCCACTGCTGCTCTCAAAAAGCACATACCTACTTGCAAGAACACCATCATTGTCCTGTAATGTTGCTCTAGATATATTTTTCATTATATCTTGAAATCCATCTCATATTGCATTGAACCATGTTGTTTCCATCTTTGAACTGCGCCCCGCATTCGCTGAACTTGTTCTTTTATGGCTGTATTAATCATGAAGCTCGGAGTAAGTGGTGTGGCGAGTTTTTACACATCCTGAATAGTTTCTGTATCCTGAACAGTATGTTCTCAGTTTCAATTGTTAGTGGCCACATGGTTTTCGTTGATAAAAAGCGATCTTTCGTGCGCCGAGACTATGATTACTTATTTATTTTCATTTTTTTATTTTGGAAATTTTCTTGGAATTGTGTTATTTCAGTTACTCTCTCGGAACAAGTTCACGCTGGGAGTCGTTCCAACTCATCACGAGCACTCCAAGAAAGCCCGGGACACTGGTTTATGGACTGTAGCAGCGAGCCGAATAAATGTCAAATAAGCTTGGGAATTCTCGAAAAAGAAGCCAGATCGGGATCTGAGTTATAACAATCGACTCAACACTCATGACATACGGGATTGAATCCAGGAGCTGTTTGATAGTCAAGTCGGGGACAAGATATTCTTCCAGTTCGTCTGCAGCCTCAGCCATGGCGGGTGTGATGAAAGAGCCGAACAACGGATGTAGAAGCTCGCTCTATTTCAATGCCTTGTTCACAACTGGACAAAACCAAGGCACTTGAAACCAAGTAAATGCACTTGGTCCGCACCAGGTACTAAATGCAGCTAAAAAGGGGGTCTTTTGCCGGCTTTCGGGGCCTGCCCTCAGTCCCTTTGTCAGCTATCCTACCGGGTGCCGAGTAAGTGCGGATATCGAGCGAATAGCTCTACAATGCTTGGTGTCTACCAAGCGCCAACCAAGGGCTAAGGCGAGACGGGAAACAGATGGGATGTTGGGCCAATGGAATCGGTGATTCAAGTCTCTGGCATTCGTGCTCGGGTCCGATTTATCTTCTTCGGTAGTGTCAAGCCGTATTAATAACGCCTTATATACCCTCCGGTAGCTGGTTCATAAGTTGTCTCTCAGCCGCAAGCCGTCCCAACATGCCGCCTTCTTCAAAATCTGGTTCTGTCGAAGTCGTCGAGATTGAAAATCACGCTTCTCACGTCTTCCAGGCATCAAAACCTCGTCCGCCAGTGACATGGGGAAGTTTTCTCGGGGAGCTGAACTGGGTCCCGGCCGTGGGCCATACTCTCAGTCCCATAATAGCTATTATCGGCGCTTACTTTACGAAGTTGCGCTGGCAGACCGCATTGTTTGCCTATTTCTACTATTGGTTTACTGGCCTGAGTGACTAAGCTCGTCGCTCCCATTAGCAATTCTCTGAATTGGTTTCAGGTATCACGGCGGGATATCATCGCTTTTGGTCTCATCGCTCGTATAATGCTGGAACTTTTCTACAATATGTATTTGCGCTGGGTGGCGCCGGGGCAATGCAAAGCTCAATCAGGTGGTGGTCGCGCCACCATCGTGCACACCACAGGTAGGGTGCCTCGCATATCTGTCATAATAATTTTACCAAATGTCAGCAGATATACCGACACTAAACTGGACCCTTACAATGCCGCCGACGGATTTTGGCACTCTCACATCGGCTGGTTACTCTTCAAGCCGAGGCACAAAGCGGGCCCAGTGGATATCACCGATCTGACGAAGAGCAGAGTCGTACAGTGGCAACATGATAACCTCGTCGTGCTTACCCTTCTAATGGGTTTAGTCGTTCCCACCGTCATTCCCTGGCTCGCATGGGGCGACGCGCAAGGCGGGTACGTGTATGCGGGCCTCCTCAGGGTCTTGATTTTGCACCACTCGACATTCTGCGTCAACTCGCTCGCGCACTGGTTAGGTGACACGTCATATGACGACAAACACACTCCCAGGGACCATTTCATTACCGCTTTTATCACCGGTGGCGAGGGATATCACAATTTTCACCACCAGTTCCCTATGGACTACCGCAGCGCCATCAACTGGTACTTGGTTTGTGGCCATTGCTGCGCATGGCAGTACGAGTCTTTATTACCTGTCAGTACTGTTATTACCAGGTGTCAGAGCTATATGTGGGTCTTCCTCAAAAAGCATGGATTAGATTGGATTAGATTGGTGTGAGGCCATTGCGACAACAAGTTCTCATCGCCCGTGATTACCTATATTACTGACAGCCAATCAGGAAACTCATAAGAATCAGTGTTTCTTTTTTTTTCGGTTCCGAAACTTGAAGGAAAGTCCCATCATTTCGGCCCACTTGCCATTTATACGACGCAATACCACTGACTTTGGCTGTAATTTCCTTTTTTGCCCACCTACCCAATCATGAAAGTTACAAGTCCTAACTTGTTAGGTATCATTTATTATAAAGCCGTTACAGTGACTTTTCGCAGCTAGGTCAGACAAAATTGTTTGACTAATCGTGGGAATTACCACTGGCTTGGTTTGCACTGCCTTTTTCACGCGTTGACAGTTGCTCGGGGCCTGCGGGCCGGGCCCTGGCAAGCAACTGTTGAGAGCGGGCCCGCATTTAATGTCTTTTCAACCTTTGACTTGACAAGACTCAGAAGAGTGGCTACACAACATATTTGGTGAGCCATCAAATGGATGGCAGAATTATCTCCCGATTCGCTTAATGAGGCTTTTTTTTAGTATGGGTCAGGCTGAGTCACCGGTCCTGAGTCACCAATTACTGCCCCCGTGGTCGGAACAGCTTCCGGGTGGTCCTTGATGTGAGTCTTGCTTGTATTTTTGAGTCAGTATTTGGTCATGGCTTTGAGCCATTACTCCGTAACTGTCAATAAATAGGAGGTCCAGTAGAAAAACAAGGTTTGTTGGCCTCCTCACTCCGTAGTTATGGTTGCACCATCAGACTCGGATTCTTGGGACAGTGCAGGAGATCCTCATCTTGGCCATGGGCCGGGTTCAAACTCGACTGTTTCCATGCAAGTCTCATACTCAGCCTGAGCTGGATGAATAATATGGACACTTTCAGATACATTCTCCTCTAATTAAACCTGGCCGGGGACAAATCGAGATTTTGGGCACCTGGATGAAGCACAACAAAAGCCTTCAGTTCTCGTTTCAATTGACAAGAAGACACTGAAATTGTGTTTTCAGGCGGCAAATATGGAACTGCGCTGCAAGCCACAGCCTTCCGTGGTAAAATTGGCATTTTTGATTAGCCACTTTGCGATGCAGCCATTGGAGCCACCCAGTGGCTGATTCGCGTTGCGTCATCTGGTGGCTCCGCCCGCTAAAAATACCCGTAGATGGCTGTCGGAGCCGCTGAGTATAAATTTAGTGCAGTGGAGCCACCAGATGACGCAACGCAAATCAGCCACTGGGTGGCTCCAATGGCTGCATCGCAAACACTCTATTAATGCTGATGCCGGTGTTCTTCGGGTTCAAGCGTTGACTGATTTTAACAGGTGGCAAATTTGGCATGGTGCTCCAGGCAGCATCATTCAAAGGTGATATCGCCGTGGTGCAGCGGCTTCTTGAAGGCTGACCCCCAGATTATCGGTGAGAGTGTATTCAATGTTGAGCAGACCAATAAGTGGCACTCTCAGGCGGCCAATATGGGACAGCGCTCGAAGCAGCATGCTCAAGCAGAAACCTCGACATCATCACCTTTAATATCCATGAGTGAATACTCAATGATCCCGGCGGAAAATATGGGACACCACTTCAAGTAGCATCATCGGTGGACAAGACCGACATTGTGAAGTTACTTCTCCAAAACCATGCAGACTAATATCCTCGGTCAGAGCGTCCTCTATTTCGAGTATCGAACACTGAAGTCGCTGTCTGACCAGGTGGCACATATGTCACAGCGCTTCAGGTGGCAACATTGTGACCTACATGGGTGGGAGTGATCATGATTATTGATTTGCAGGTATGATGCTGACTCTCATGCACTGGACATGTTCGACTTCGATGCAGAGGAATCTCCGGAGGTGGTGGAGGAGGAGGAAGATGTGGATAGTTAGACTGCTTTTTAGACGACAACCCAGGCAATTATGAATCTAACTACAAGGTGGACAATTAATTACTGTTACTGTGACTATTAATAAATATGGGTACTGAGAGAAAAAATGTATCTCAAGCCGCGGCCTAGGCCTCAGGCGGGCAACACTAATGCTGAGTTGATGGAGTAGATGCCACTTTTATAGTTCCCATCCATTAATCTATATCTGGCCTCTGCCTTACCCTACAGGTAACCACAGACAATGGCTCCGAGGTCGAAGCAGGATTCACAGGGCTGATGAAACGCATGAGTGTCCCGCACGTCAAGATTTCCCCATACAACAAGCGTGTGAATGGTGTTGTAGAGCGTGGACATTTTACGCTTTGCGAAGCCCTTGTTAAGGCATGGCGGGGAAGGATAGCTCGCTGGCCTGATTTGCTGGCCGAGGTCGTGTTCGTGGATCGTGTGACTGTCAGCAAAGTCACCAGATTCTCCCTGTACCAGCTCCTGCACACTACCGACCTGATCCTGCCATTCGACTTAACCGAGGCTACGTTCCTGGTTGAAGGGTTTCGCTCTGGAATGAGCACCACGGAATTGTTGGCCCTTCATGCATGTCAAATCGGCCGGCATGAGGAGGACATCAAGAAAGCGGCGGAGACCCTGAAAGCCACCCAATTCAAATCAAAGGAGCAATTCAAGCGAAGATTCATCAAGAAGCTGCAGAAGGATCACTATAAATCTGGTGAATTAGTCCTGCTGCAGAATACTCATGTCGAAGGCACCTTAAATCGGAAGACTCAGCCCCGCTACCTTGGACCTTTTGAAGTCGGTTGGAAAACATGTGGAGGCACATATGAGATTCTCGAGTTGGATAGTACCCCGTACCCCCTGAACAATGTCGCCGTGTTCAGACTTCTTCTCTACATCTCTCGCGATCATTGGTTCATGAAGTGAGGATGGTTGGGTGATGATGAAGAAGACAAGTAAAGTTTTTCATTGCGCAAACCCCTGAACGTGCCAAGCACACTAACTCGGGATTTTTCTAACTTTAGCCCCACTTAACTGGAACCTTCGATGGAATTTCAAATAACCCTGCCCTTTTCTTTCATGGGCCCCGCCTCCTTCCATTCACTTACGCTTTGGGCACACCGACGACTTGACGACAAGGCATTCTGCTACACCGGTTCAGACGAGCAAAAGCGAAATGCATTGCGCCGCGAATTGAGATTTCACATGCCCTCACTCTTCCCCGCACCTACGCGCCGCCCACTCGTGCCACCCCATTCCCTCAGCAAGTTGGAGGCTACCACCAACCAAAACGGCTTCGAGTATGCCCCACGATACACCAGCCAGATGCATTTCGAGTCCCTCCGAGATGCAGTATTCCCCAGCATGGATTCTCCGCCAGTCCGTGATTTCAATGGATGGATATTGCTGCACATCGAGCTCAGCGACTGGGTAACCTTCCTCAGAAGTGGTACCACTGTCCCGCACTATGCTATCCTGCACCCCAACGCTTCCGCCTGCATCAACCGTGAGGATCAGCTGGTACTTGTAACACCACAAGGCAAAGTGTTTGTGGTAAAAGTCCTACGAAACCATGGACGCACTAGCTGCCTTCCCTTCACCGACGTGCTCGAATGCCTCGACTTCGCCTTCGCCTATCCCACTTGCTTAATTCTACTTGCCCCGCAGCGACTCCTGCATGATACCTTCCTTCCCACACCCACACCTAACAGCCTTTTCCTAGGAAGTTCCGCCAGCAGCCGGATTCTGCTTGAGACCGTGTATGATCTCGTTTCAGATCGCGCCGCACTTCCACAAAGCTATTACCGAGAAGGAGAATCTTTCGGGTTGGAGCGAATCCCAGTGGTGGTACTCTCGGACACCGACGAGGAGGATCAGTTAGCAGATGAGGCGGGAAGTGTTGGATAATTCTTTTCTGCTCTTTGCCCCATACATCCCATGCAGATCCAGAGCTTGTGACCGCGAATAACACGAGGCTTCCAAAATTTACGATCTGCATCAAAATGCAAGCTTAAATTCTGGGAATAGCCGAATTCCAGTCATAATCCTTGCTTTCTTCCATGATGAGAGCCTCACACGGATAATCTCCACCCAACCGCCACGACCCTTACGACATGGTCGCCCCAGACATGCCGGCTGCCACCTGATGCTGAGCGCCCCTGCCTTAGAAGTCAACTGCCACCACACTATCATTTATTACGCTCTTTTCTCGACTACTCCCCCCATCTTTACTCCTCCCGCTTCCACGATAATCGCTATGGAGTCATTTGTTTTCTTCAACAATCGCATCCCGCCTGTTTTCATCGACGTACCCAACGGAGTGCCTGCACCTCGCGGCACTGTATGGATGAAGAAAGATCACCCAAGGGAGAGAACCTTCATGCATTCGTACCCTCTCCTCGCCCCAAACCAGCCTTCCGACCTCCCCGATCGACAACGGATTGCGTACCCCATCACCCCTTTCGATATTGTCGAAGTTCATCCCCAGTTCCGTACTCCGCGATACATGGTTGGCCCTGTTGCCACCTTGGTGATCTCCCCCGCCAGCTCACTCGTACCTGCCAAGGAACTCGTCCCTTTCGCCCCCATAGCCAGTCACGGCCCCACCGATGAGCTTCGCCAGATCTTCATAATCGAATGCCAGCGACAGCATGCGCCACAAGAGTCTAGGCTGATTCTTCTTGCCAAGCCGGACTTTTTTGACCGCTGCCCGCTCCGTGTCCCCAACCCATGTTACACTGGGGAAGGATATCGGCTGATGCCAATGATTGCGGCGGAGCAATTCGACTTCGAACTGGATGAAGAAGAGGAGGGAGGTATGGCAGAACAGATCAACACCATCGACAATGCCGAGCTGCAATGTGATTCCGAGCCAGATGCGGAGGAAAGCGGAGGAATGGTGAAGTATACAGCCACCCCCATCAGCGACACCCTCGACAACACCGTCGACGACGCCATCAACCATGCCATCCGCGAATACGTAGGCAAGCGACCATGGATCATTGTGGCAGCAGCTGACCCCTGAATTTCAGAAAGCCATGCGATTTTCGAAATTCATGATTGGGAGTGCCTTGCGAGCTCTGATTTAGCTGGTTACGACTTTTGAAGCTGCCTCTCATATTACTTGTCCTGAATAAATTTTCGTTCGTTATTCGGAACATGGAGCCGGAAAGCAGTGTCCCGATGCGGAAATGCCGACATTCTCATAATGAGAAGCCTCTGATCAATCGCTTAGAGTTTCTCTTCCAGAGAGTGGGCTGCCTAGCTCGTGTGCGGAAAAATTCGCCGCTGCCACATGGAGATTAACAGGCCTTTCCCGCTGCACTGCATAAATGAGCAGGCACTGTCGTGATTCCCTGCAGTATTGCTTATGGATCCGAATCCGCCCCGTAACCCCGTTGAAACGGTGCACCCAAGTATAGTCGTGAAAAGTATAATCTCAAGATATGTGCAAGACGCACACAAAATGAACTACACCTAACACACACACACACTACTACTACTTGACTATATTGGTGCTTCTATAACTAGGGTCCTCTCAATCAGAATTGAGTAAGATGAACCGTAGACAGTTGCAATAAATGACTATAGATCTAACTGTGCCCTTTGGAATAATCACGAGTATCACTCGAGAATCTTGACTATAGTCTCTCACAAGAGAAACACTATCTTTGGGGTGTTTGGATGGAATGAAACACAGTCGCGAGTGTACTTGAACAACTCCGACAACTTAAGCCACACTTGGACTGAACTTTAGGTCACTTGAGACCGTCTTAGACTTTACTTCTTGGTACTTAGACTGCAACCGAACTCAAAGGAACGATATCAACAGCTATCCTCCGTCTTGACACTTAGTCGCGACTCTTAAAGGACCACTTCGGTACAGACTTGACTGTTTCTTATGACTTTCTTATTCAGCTTACTTTGCTGGGACTTTGGTTATCAAACAACTATGTTCTGGTTCTATATATATCTTTGCTAAAAGTAGTACAACTTCGAAATGTGTTTAAACAAATCTCCGCGTAAAACCCAGACGTGCACTGACCCCGTGACCCACAACCAATGACGACAATAGTCACAGCTATAGTAGCTGGGAGGAAAATACAGTCTAGAATCGCGTTATTCTACTGAGACTTTATACTAATTTACAATCTATTTTAGTACATGCCAGATAAGGAAAATGAGTAATAAAAATGAGGTATATGGTCCTTTTATCCGTCTATCAACCGCTTTTGATCGGAGATCTGCGGCCTGTGGCCTATAGGATTCAATTCCGACAGTCTAGACTAGTTCCGAAAGTTCCGGAGAGCCTTCAGCATCATCTATCTTTAGTCAAGGCAAGATCCGGAGCGATCTAGACCGCCTTGACGCCATATTGCGTGCTTTCGACCTAATCATGACAACCATATCTTTCATGTGAATGTCTGATCAGATTGTCGGATCTTCTCGGACTTCATCGGGAATCCTCGGATTGACTCGCTTAGTCAACTGGTTCACCATCTGACATGTGATCACACTCTCGGAGCTCGCCCGAAGGTCTGTTTTGGTAGTCACGACTCTTCCATTATTCACGACTGTTTATCTGTGCCTGAGAATTACTATTTCTCCTACGACTTGGAGTCATGACTATTATCTTTAGTCATGACAAGACTATATTTGCCCAAAATCCCCGCTAGAGGTCTATGATCTTTGTGTAGCAGTGTTTAAATAAATATGGATATTCATACAATCTCCTTGGTATGGTTTCTAGTGATCCTGCGTGATACCGCCCTCACATATGAGTTATGGCCACTATCAGACGACTACTCACGACTAACTCGCTGAACACTGTACTGACCCCACATTGTTTAGAGTATCGTATACAGTCGCAGTATGGTCAATCCTTTGTATTCCATCACATCTTTGAGACTCAATCAGCAGCTCGGAGCTCACTCTGACTCTAATTGTGTACCACCGAGCGGTAAGATGATCGGTTTTAGACTGAGTTTCGCCAAATTGTAAGCGTGTTTTCATTTCAGCCGTCTCACCGTGCCCCGGCTAACTCCGCCTACACCCGCCTGGAAGATATATGATTCGCTCCACGACAGAGTTGAGTTGATACTATCCACAGTCGCACCACTCGACCCTATTCGCTTTGTCGTGGACCGGTCACACCCTCTCTTCCCCCATATCGAGACTACCGTATTCTCGACGCACATCTCGGCCCACCTATTCAGGAATCTGGCATGCGAACGTTCCCCATCCATCGACTATCTGGGGGCCCACTGTATTATGGCTGCACTATCCACTGCACCGGATCACAGACAGGCATCATTATACCCTATGATTTCGGAGCGTGCAGCCGAAGTGACAATTACGCTACGCTGATGTGCCATTGAGCCGATGCAGAGGACATATGGATCAAAGCCGCTTACAGGCTGGTGTACTGGGACATGCTCCCACTGGATCGACGACAACGACCAACAGCTGAGCATGGGAACCATACGGAAATTCTGCAGATCGTCTCACATCCCAACAACGAAACCGAGGAGTCATCCATCCTCTCTCAATGGAAGAAGAAGGAATTCGAGCGGTCAACCAAGGATGGTTGAGGTATGTTCCCTGTGGATGTCAGACTTCCACTGAAGTGGTGGTAGTCAGAACATTGATTTTAGAGGTGAATTTCACCCAGCGACGAAGTGATGGGATTATTGATGGGATCAATTTCCTTTTTCGTTCTGACTCATTTTTAGTCATTTCCACTCATACGCAGCACAGCAGTTCATGTGGAATCATTCTGACTTTTTTTCACTGTAGTATAAATTTAGCCCGATTTGTACTCTTCCAAATTAAGTACTTTACACCCAAAAGTCTTCCCACGCATGTCTCGCCCTCCGGAACAGTATCAGTTACTGTTCCTCTTTCGTATTCTAAGTCCCTGATCAAGCATGCACGTCCCGTATCCCGCACGCATGACCTGTTTCCCACATGTACAACCCATATCCCACACACATGACCCCTATCATGCATGCACGACCCATTTTCCCACACGCACATCTTGAGCCTCAATTACGATAATCGAGCCACGCACCTGTTTCACAGCCATCCACACCACCGTACCCATACCCCCTCCCGAATCTTTTGATTCCTTTCCTTTGATTCACCCTCAACTACAACCTAGCCGGTGCTTCCTGTTGAATCCTTAACCCTTTTGATTTGTTCTTGGATTAATTTTTCGAGACAAATCCCAGTCAGAAACATAGAGCTCTGACACTCTTTTCACTGTAGTATAAATTTAGCCCAATTTGTACTCTTCCAATTAAGCACTTTGTACCTAAAGTCTTCTCATGCACGCCTACACCCTCTGGAACAGTATCGGTTACTGTTCCTCTTCCATATTCTAAGTCCCTGATCACACACACACACCCCGTTTTCCGCACGCATACGCATATCCCACACGCACGACGTGTGTCCCACACACATGACCCATATCCCACATGCATGTCTCAAACCTCAATTATGATAATTGGGCCACACACCTGTTTCGCACCCATCCATGCCACCGTACCCGTATCCCCCTCCCGAATCTTTTGATTCCTTTCCTTTGATCCACCCCCAACTACAACCTAGCTGGCGCTTCCCATCGAATCCTTAACATTTCAGATTTGATCTTGGATTTAATTTTTCGAGACAAATCCCTGTCAGAAACTTTGTGCTCTGACAACACCAATCAATCATGATCATGATTAATCTAATCACTTTGCCAAATTGATGATCATGATCCACATCAGTCCATATCAACCTTGATCATCAGATATTGATTGATACTTCATAACATATCTGCCAAGGATGACGAAAGCACGAAACTAGCCAACATATTGCACATGAAAACACTAGTTAGTAGAATACGGTGTAACATCGCTGCATTAATTGATTTCATCATCACCATGCTTGCTGAGGTACCGATCAGGACCACATCAACTATGATCACCATTAATCAGGACCACATCAGTCCACATCAACCATGATCGCTGGAAAGCTACTTATGTCTTAGCCTGCCAAAGACAACAAAAGCATGCAACTAACCAAGATATTGCACATCAAAACATTAGTTAGGAGAATACAGTATTGCTTCACCACATTAATGGACTTCATCATCATCATCATCCTTGCTGAGGTGCCGAACAGGACCACATCAACCGTGATCACCGGTAATCAGAACCACATCAGTCCACATCAACCATGGCCACCGGAAAGTTACTTATATGTATGTGCCTGCCAAAGACAATGACTAGTTAGTTAGTAGAATACACACCACATTAATTGACTTCATCATCACCATCCTTGCTGAGGTACCGATCAGGACCACATCAACTATGATCACCATTATCAGGACCACATCAGTCCACATCAACCATGATCGCTGGAAAGCTACTTATGTCTTAGCCTGCCAAAGACAACAAAAGCATGCAACTAACCAAGATATTGCACATCAAAACATTAGTTAGGAGAATACAGTATTGCTTCACCACATTAATGGACTTCATCATCATCATCATCCTTGCTGAGGTGCCGAACAGGACCACATCAACCGTGATCACCGGTAATCAGAACCACATCAGTCCACATCAACCATGGCCACCGGAAAGTTACTTATATGTATGTGCCTGCCAAAGACAATGACTAGTTAGTTAGTAGAATACACACCACATTAATTGACTTCATCATCACCATCCTTGCTGAGGTACCGATCAGGACCACATCAACTATGATCACCATTAATCAGGACCACATCAGTCCACATCAACCATGATCGCTGGAAAGCTACTTATGTCTTAGCCTGCCAAAGACAACAAAAGCATGCAACTAACCAAGATATTGCACATCAAAACATTAGTTAGGAGAATACAGTATTGCTTCACCACATTAATGGACTTCATCATCATCATCATCCTTGCTGAGGTGCCGAACAGGACCACATCAACCGTGATCACCGGTAATCAGAACCACATCAGTCCACATCAACCATGGCCACCGGAAAGTTACTTATATGTATGTGCCTGCCAAAGACAATGACTAGTTAGTTAGTAGAATACACACCACATTAATTGACTTCATCATCATCATCCTTGCCGAGGTGCCGATCATGACCACATCAACCAGGATCACTGCTTATCAGGTCCATATCAGTCCACATCAACCATGATCACTGGAAAGCTACTTATGTCTTAGCCTGCCAAAGACAACAAAAACATGCAACTAACCAAGATATTGCACATCAAAACATTAGTTAGGAGAATACAGTATTGCTTCACCACATTAATGGACTTCATCATCATCATCATCCTTGCTGAGGTGCCGAACAGGACCACATCAACCGTGATCACTTGTAATCAGGACCACATCAGTCCACATCAACCATGACCGCCGGAAATTTACTTATATGTATGTGCCTGCCAAAGACAATGAAAGCACGCGACTAGTTAGTAGAATACACACCACATTAATTGACTTCATCATCATCATCCTTGCCGAGGTGCCGATCATGACCACATCAACCAGGATCACTGCTTATCAGGTCCACATCAGTCCACATCAACCATGATCGCCGAAAGCTATTTATATGTCTTAACATGCCTGCCAAAAACACTGAAAGCACACAACTGCACATCAAAACATTAGTTAGTTAGTAGAATACAGTGTAACATCACCACGTTAATTGACTTCATCATCATCACCATCTTTGCTGAGGTGCCAATCAAGACCACATCAACCATGATCACTGGTGGTAATCAGGACCACGTCAGTCCACATCGACCATGATCGCCACAGATGGCTCCTTTATATTCTCTGCCAACCAAATCTAATCACATCAAGGAGGACGAATCAAATCAATCATCCAATCGATCGTCAATGCACATCATAATCAGCAATCAGATCCATCTGATCCACACTGTGATAACAATCATACAGCAGCTATTTATACTTCTTACCCTGCCACCCCAATGACGAAAGCAAGCAACTGCCCCACAGCTGATGTCGGACACCATCCCCCCTCTGAGCTCTGATTACATGAGCATGCTTGTGCAGCGCTGTACTAGACTGGGCCAGCCTCCCGCTCCTCTGCTCCGCACTGCACGACATGTCACAATCGCTGCTTGCGACGTGTTTGCCATTCTGCATACACAATATAAAAAATTTATAAAGAATTTATTGGGCTCATATACATTCCAAAAGGCTTTCCCTCTTCTTGTTGCAGAGAAATCCTGAATGCCTTGAAGCATGTACCCAGCAATTGAGCCAGAGGCAGACAGGTAATGACATCAAAACCGATAGAACGGTAATCACATGTCTGTCAAGCCAAATGGGGAATCTGTGGGAATTCGGGATTCACTCAGTGCTAAGAACGAATCTTTATAAATAAAGACTCGTAATCAATACGATCCGACCAAGTGGTTCATCTGGATTTCCGAGAAGCTGGGGCTGGCGTCGCATCTCAGGGTCTATATAAGTTGTCATGCATCAAACACCTCCGCTTATGCTTCTCTCCAGGTCTTCCCCGATAACCAAGTGCGCCAGGGGCAGTTCACGATGCAGCTTAAGCGCTTGCGGCAGACACAAGAGAGCCTCGTTTGGCCGCCCGACAGCAACGATCTACCGGTCATCAAGTGGCAATCGTGTATGTATCCTATCCCAACCTCGCAAAGGCAATACGCTAACCGGTATTCCAGACCAATCGCAGTCCCTGGAACGTCCATTAATATTGATTTCGGGCTTTATCCATGATGTATCCACTTTTACCGAGGAGCACCCAGGCGGCCCACGCCTCATCGACAAGTTCATCGGCAACGACGCGACGACAGCGTTTTTCGGCGGCGTCTACGAGCATTCCAACGCTGCGCACAACGTCTGTCTGCCTTCTCCATCTGCTGCTGCCAATCAAAACTGACAGACGCTCTCCGTAGCTCCTATCAATGAAGCGTGTTGGCATACTCTACGGTGGGATCGCACATGTACTTGACGACAAGGTTGTCCCGCCTTCGCAGCGCCTGAGGGTAGCCAAATACAGCGAGCCTGAGGTTGTCCTCCATCATCCTTTGGGGTAGTAATTGTCGATGCATATTTAATACTGGTTGCAGCTGCATGTGTAGAGACTACTAGTATTCCGTTCCATGTTGACGTTATGACTCATGAATGAGATACTGAAAACTAGTTTGGCCACTGATACCATTTGACTGCTTTTCGCCCGCTAGACGGTGAGGTTTCCTGATGCAAATTGAGTTTTAAGGAATTCGCTGCTTAATTCTACATATTGTAAACAGGAGAGGAGGAGCGCAAGGGTCAACAACTGTTCACAATAGTTTCGTGGAGACAACCAAATAGGTAACAGATGGGCTGGTCGAGACAAATGGCGGGCGGGGACGCATTGACAAAGGCTCCGCACCGCCCCATCGCGAGCCGCGCAGCGGCCGTGCGTGGACTCGGGGGCGCGACGAGCGTATCGCCACGAGGATAAAGCTGGTTGTGTAGGTGGTGATAGCAGAGTAGCGGGGCAGGTGGGCTCAGCTCCGACTGAATGAAACCAGTGAGTCCCGCAGATGATCGTGGGGTAGGGCCCTGTAAGTATTTCCCAGCCAATTAAAAGTGTGTATATATACTTGGTATATATACAGGCCGTATATATATCTGTATATAAACACTGCACCTAAAATACCATTTTTTCGGCTTCCCCGTCCCAGCTTATTTTCCCCCCACTCCGTGTGCCATTGCCACCAGATTCGATGGTCGTGCCGGACCAATTCAAAAGGCTGGTGACCTTATTGGCACCATCCACAGGTTTGTCCATCAATAGATCCCTGAAAAACGGCAATGTTATGTCCACACCATCACGCCGCAATGGAATCGTTGCTTCCACATCCAAGTCGTCCAAATCTGATAAAGTAGAATCACCGGAATCGTCAGCTAGGGCAGAGTTGTGGGCTGCCAGACCCGCCTCGCATTCTGGTGTGAAGGAAACCCGTGGTTCTTCACCCTCCGTGCCCGCACCCGCGACAAGCACCGATGTTAATGTTGGCGGCGGCGTGGGCGGAGCAAAAAGCGACTTGACAGACCGCCAATTGAGCTCTGGAGCCTTTGAGGCACGTTTGGGCTGCAGAGATTCAATACATCAGGGAATGCAGAGTAGCAGAGTCAAGCACGTACCAATGTTCAAAAAAATTGCCGGCTTTAATTGCCGACGGGCCGTGGTCCCGACAGATTTAAAAACCGGGCATTTCCCAGGATCAATTAAAAACCGGTATATATACACGTGTATATATACCAGTATATATACATCCGCCAAATACAGGGCCCTATCGTGGGGGGCTTCATCTGGGAATAGGTCAGTGACTACATAGCTCCTGATAGAGCCTAGTAGAGCCATAGAGCCGTAGCAACTCCCCCCCTTTATATAGACGCTGATAGAGAGGGCAGTCTCTACGTAGAGCCGCCATAGAGCACCATAGAGCCCGCCAAGATCACGAATATTACGGAAGATGCCATACGCGAATTGATCTGATCCCATCGAATGGTGCCAGCAAGCTCAGTCTCGTTCTGGCCCTCGCAAATTTTTCCTCCTCGTCATCTCGTCAGAAACAAGAGAATAAAGAAAGAAGTGAAGTTCCATAGATTTTATTCACAGGTACTAATACAGAAAACAAAACAAAAATAGAGCCCCAGAATACCCGTTGTCGAAGTAAACTAGCTCGAGCAGACTCAGAGGGAATTTGTGCATTCAAGTTGATGTGAGTTTGATAGATTGACGACAGGTCTTGCAAGCAGGGCCCGGAAAAGCACAGAGTCTTGTAGATGCGAACAGGAAATCTTGAAGAGAAAGGCTTGAGGGCTTGAAGGACTTCAAGACAGACTCGCGCGCAGAAGATGGTAAGAGGGAAAGAGCGATAGACATGCATGGACCTTGGCTTTTATCACAAATACTTAAGTACTGGCGCCAGCAACACACCGCATGGAAAAAATGATGAGCAGTCACCCATAGACCCTGGTAGAGCTTCGGGGGCGATGGTAGAGTAACGGACTCTACCAGGCTCTATAGAGAAGGCATGCTCTATGAGGCGCTATCAAAAGACCAGGTCTCTATCACGCGCTATCAAGCTGCCGGCGGCTCTATCAACAAGCCGAGGCTCTATCCGCCAGAAACCTGTTTCCAGATGTTGTCGCCCGGCGGGATCACAGCAGAGATTGGTAGCCGCGATGAGGAGCATGGTGTGGGTAAGGGCACCGAGGGATACACACCGACCGTCGCATCCATCATTGAAGCGCATTCTCGACGTGTCAGCGTCCTCCTCACGTCTCCCCGCACCGAATAGTGCCCGGGCACATGTCTGGAAGTGGGCGTATTCGTGGTGGGAAGAGGCGACTCCGACGAGGCGAGTGGGATGAAAGATCGTGAGGGGCGGGTGACGGAGCATGAGGAGGTGGGGTCGGACGAAGGTTGTCCGTCTGTGGCACGAAAGGCGTACAGGGGGTAACGAGGACGGCGGTAAGCGATATTGCTAACCCTAGCCCTAGTGAGCACCGCGCTGGTCGCGGTAGAAAATGGCGGGCTGTCCAAAGGAAGATCCGGAGGCCGTGGCGACGTCACGACGAAGTCGGGGCTTCGGGACGGGAGCTCATCCACCTCAATCAGAAATCTGCAAGAAGACGCCAGGGGCCGCCAAGGAGTTCACAAACAAGGGTTTCCTCTAGATCTCCAACCTAAAGCCTAGTGAAGGGCATAATGCACCACAAAAATCCAGGCTTTTTGCTTGCGTTTTGCCACCATTTTGCGCCGTGCGTGGTAGTTGCGAGTCACGGCGGTAACTGAACGCGTGACACACTGCAGCCTTTTGTGTCTCGCAAGTGTCTCGCCGCCACCACCTTTTGACTTTAGGCTCTCTTGTACTCAGTTAGCTCTTAGCTTCAAGCTTCAATTCAAGTCCTGATAAATGTTGGCTGAATCTCCGAGTCCCTCGCGAACTTATTCCACGTTCTGGATCCTCACCGCCCGGTACTCTGGTCGCCTTTGAATTGCCTTCCAGCAATTGAATTTCACAATCTCGTCCTGCATCCCTATCCTACGGCCGTACCCTCCGTGTCGTCTTCCCTGAATGCTATTTCTTTTGCAATATTTCTTTCGGCAAATTATTTCTTATTCCTCTCGGGCCCACACTGTATTTATAGCGCGCTCGATATACTTACTGGGAGATGATGTAAATATTTATTGCTGGTAGTCTCGAACCTCATAGGCCTCGGAACGCCCTCCAGTAGCTTTCTGACTCGCATATCCCTTGATCGGTTCAGCATTTAGGCTCTTGTGCTCAGTTTGTTTCAGCCTGGACCTCAGGTTTCAATTCAATTCCTGCTAAAATCTCGGCTAAATTTCCCTCGGGTCTAATTCGCTGATTTCTTGATATTTCTGACGCGGAGACATCGACGGGACGTAGAGTCGGTCGCCAGTGGCGACTCGTCACTCCCGTACCTATTACTAGGCTGGAACCTCTCCCGCCGAGGACCAGGGGCAGGGGAGTGTTCGTGGTGAGTTTTGCACTTTCTGTGCCTGCTGTCCATGGCTGACTACATAACTTCTCCGTCAATTTCGGAATGTTCCATACCATCGTGGGCCGCCACGGCGCTTGCGGTATGACATATGTTCAAGTCGGTACTTCATGTTCTCAAGCCCACAAAGTTTCTTACTATCCTCCAATCTCAAGCTCGCACTGGTTGAGAGGAGTTTTGGCCACACTTCCAGTGCAGGGGATTGCTCAATGTACGTCGGCCCTTTCGATGTTGGCGAGATTTTAGTTGATTAAAATACCAGACACGCGAGCTGTACTTATCAGTAGTGCGCGAGCTCGATGCTCTGACTTCACTATCTTCCCACAGGTTCGATCTACAAGCACACTTCTTCGACCCGTCAAACTGAATTCGTGCCTTTGCATCTTAGAAACCGCAGGGAACCAAGGCCATCCTCACGAACACCAACTTGTATGGAAAGGGAGCCGTCGCTATTCGGGACCTCAACGATCTTCTTGGCAATGGTGAGTTCTCCTCAATTCAACTTCTCTCCCACCGGGTTATCAATGTTGTCCATAGGAATTCTGTTCGTTGAGGGAGATGTCCACAAGCATCAGGCAAGTATTCAACTCATGTCGATAATATACTCACTTATCTCAGTCTTATAGAGAAGAATTCTGGCAACTTTAGTAGATCGCGGAACGCCTTCGGTACTACGGAAATCCGCAGGCTTACGGATATTTTTGTGGAACGATCCCTCCAGGTGCACACATTGATCTGGGATCTTGCTAATGCTGATAACTCATATGGCTTCGCGACTACCGTACACAGACCCCGAGGATGTCGTACATGATAGCCTTCCGTGTGTCCTGCGTCTTTTTCTCAGTGTATACTACCCAGAATAGGGAAGGGACAGCAGCTCTCTTGGCTGTGAACACGAACAAAGCTCTCTGGAGAAGATACTACGGAGTTTAAGTGCGTTTTTCTATCACTTACTTCTCATGCAGATATCCGACCAAAATTACAAGCGTGTATCGAGAATTGCATCACGCAGTTTGGGGAAAGCTCCGACGAATCCGAATTGGAAGTGTGGGGTATCGGCATGGGCACGCGAACGCGACGGCGCGTGCTGCGGAGGGATCAACGGGACGATGACCCCGATGAGTCCGACAACAGTACGTACTTATCCCAGCAGACCATTAACTGTATTCAATTGTCACAGTACCCGACTCCGCAGCAGAACGGCGGCGGCGCGATGCAATCTTCAAGGAGCAGAAACGCCGGATGATTTAACATCCGCCTGAGGACGGCCATCGCCCCCGATTTCGGTACGTTTTTGTTTTTTTCCCCCTTCACATCGGTACTTGTTGGATACGATAGGTGTGCCTTCGCATGGGTCTCCTCGTCCTCTTTTTCATCGTTCATCTTTCGACACTGGACACCCTGCTAATCCGCACACGCACACTTACACCGCAGCGAAAACGACGAACACGATCAAGGCGGCCCTGGTGGAGACAGGTGCCGAATATATCCGGTATGTGGAGAGTTTTCTTTACTCTCTACTCCCTTCCTCATTCATTATTGCGCACGTAACGAGACTCCGTAATGAGACACCCGCGCGGATTGACCGGCTCGACAGGGAACTGCAGCTTCTGACGGCAATCGCAGCCAGCAAGGTTTCGACGCCCCACGCGAGTGATGCGCGAAATGGTGGGCAAGAAGCTGGGACACCAGCGGTGGTGATCCATACCATGAGGGCGTGCTTCCGGCGCAGAGTAATTCGAATGTTTTGATGTGAGGTATATTTACATTGTTCTCTACGCAAAAACAGCGAGGTATTTATGAAAAAAAATGCCTTTTGCCTCGCTGAATTTTCAAATTTTAATTGGACGAAACAGTTTTTCTCACGATTTATCCCCATGCATCCCTCGCACCGCTTTGATCTACAGCTATTTTACGGAGTTTTCGGTAGTCGATTGCCACTCCCACTCCCGTTGGCGAAGGGTTTCTTCATTTTGAATTTGTCAACTTTGTCCATTCTTGCGGAATCGATCTTGGCAAAGCCGAGAGCCTGATTTTCCGATTAAAGCACCGCATTCACCACCAGAATGCGTGAAACTGACTGAAATGCTGATGCCGTTTCGGAGGGATGTGCCCCATTTGGCATCAAAGCTGTTGATTCGCGGCCGATCTTTTGGTACCGATGTATTATGCTGTCAGTACACATCGCCTCCTTTGGGATATGGCTATTGCTTACTCACCAGTGTGGAGGAAATCCCGTGCACGCCGAAGGGTGCTGCGGATGCCTGCGAGCTAGAGCAGTTTGGTGTACCAAATTTAGATTGCACACCTCTATATAAGCTCAACGAAAATTTTACCCAGAAACACCGGTCTTCAAATGTATCTTCTCACTGCATCTCTCATTTTGGCCGCTATTGCTTCCACCAGTGCGACTCCGGGGTACTTGAACAACAATGACCACAAATGGATGGCTCCCAGCGCCACCGACGTTCGCTCCCCTTGCCCTGGACTAAACACGTGAGTGAAATGTGCTTGTCTTTTCGCTGGTGGATACTCATAAATGTTCGAATTTGACAGACTAGCTAATCATGGCTACCTTCCGAGGGATGGCAAAAAGATTTCTATTCCCATGATATTGAAAGCAGCTAGCGGTGGGTATTACCTCCCCACTTCTGTGTTCTGGACTGATATTTCTGTCCACAGAAGGCTTCAATATGGAGGAGGATACAATTCTCATCCCCGCGAAGATCGGTCTCTTGTCCGGTCCCGATCCCACGACCTTGAATTTGGATGCGCTGAAGCTGTAAGTCCCAGGCGAATTGATTATACTGGATTACGAACACTCTGTAGCCATAACCTGATCGAGAGCGACGCGTCTTTGTCGCGCGAGGATTTCGCACTCGGAGATAATCTGCACTTCAACGAGACCATCTTCCGCACCCTAGCCAACTCCAATCCCGGCGTTGATTACTACAACATCACCTCCGCCGGTCAGGTTCAACATGAGCGGCTGGCGGTCTCACTTGCGACGAATCCCAACATTACCAACACGCCCAAGGAGATCCAGGCTCGCAGCGGTGCCTCTGCATTCTACCTCAGCGTCATGGGTGATCCAGTTACTGGCGTCGCTCCGAAGAAGTTCGTATCTGCTTGAACGTAGATAAATCGTATCTGACCATATCTTAGGTTCGTCAATATTTTCTTCAGAGAAGAGCGCCTGCCCATTGCTGAGGGTTGGAAAATGCCAACTACTCGCATCACGCTCGCGACCGTGTTTCCTCTCCTCGCCGCCATTCAGGAGGCTGCGAACTCGGAGGCTACGCAGTTGTGCGAAGCCCCCGTGCTCGGCCCCTAATTAGTTTTCAACGTCATTTTGCGTATGCAATACTTTATTTTGAAATTTTAATGCTCGTCGTCGCCCCGTGCGCCTTTTTAAAAAACATAAACATATGAATTGCATGCACCCATTCTTAAGACGCAGTATTCAAATGACGACGCCACACTTAGCGCGAAGTGACCATTTTTGCTGACATTAAAAAATATCGTAAATATGTCCCTGCTCTCGAGTACTCACTCAGATTGTCGGAATCTCGGCAGGAAACATATTCATGCCAGAAGTCAACTTCCGATGTGGATGTGGAATGATATATCCTGCGAAGTGTATTGCTAGAAGGGGAATGGAGAAAGGAAGTCTACTGACAACATTAATCAGCGAACGCTACAACGCCAATAGCACATACTGAATCAAGATATTATCAGCAAAAAAAGCAAGAGAGAAAGGAAGCACACCGATGAGAATAATCAATAAAGGCTGAAACGCCAGCTGAAATCAAGTACGATAATCTTTCTCCCATCCCACCGAGGCTGTGGACGTTGGGAAACGCAACAGAGACCGATTCCAACCGCGACAGGCGGCCTGTACGCTTGTCGGCTTCATTGGATGACCAACGCGACTCAAGCATAGAAATGTTTCGTCGTTGGGGTCTCCCTGGGCAGAACCAACGGTGACCAGTTTTCGGAGACATGGAATCAGAGGTGCTGCTTTGGCGCTGGTGTATAAGGTCGACGCAGAGTATAACTTGCCTGTTACACAGTCATGGGATTCGCTCAAATGAAGGTCTTCGATGCTCGGATGGTCGTGCAGGAAGTCGATGAACTCAGCGACACTAATTCGGCACCGTGAAGGATAAGCGTGGCGAGTGGGAAGGGACATATTTGGGGCAGGGAGGAATTTAAGGCCCGGCCCAGTTAAAGGAGAGGATCTTGAGATATACCAAGCTCGGAAGCTCGAATGGACAAAAAGAAATCGGCAACGAGCTAACGATGCTTTCCCCTCACCGAATCTCTTAGTTCTTTTGGAGATACATGCATTGGATATATACTAACGGAATCCAAAGGATACTGGAGGCAAAAGTTTCCGGGAAAAAGAGAAAAAGTTGTTCCAGCTAGACCGTGCAGTTCCAGACCCAAAGAGAACAATAGTAGCCGAATGCGGCGCAACCTGGTTTCTCACTAGAATCATCCTTTGAAAACACTTGACCTCAGAAGGAGAGAACCAACCCGATCAGTGAGAAGAAAATCGAGCAAGCGGTGGTTGAAGGGGCTGGAATTGCGGTCAGTATGGGAGTGGAACATGATAAATCCATGGAAAATCTGAAGGAAACGAAAGAATTTAGCCGCTCAGGGTAAATGCGAAGATTCGAAGGTTCCCGATGGACGTGTTTTTCCAACTGTACCCAGGGTCTCCAAGAAAGAGCTTCTCTCGAGAATTCACACTTGAGGACATGGAATGGGGCAAGAGGCAAATTCAGAAGCACATTTCAACTGCAGCAGGCATTGATGAATTCTCGTATGGGGATATCATGCAAATTCCCAACGACATTCTTCTTAAATTAATTCAGGCATGCGTGAAGAAGAAAGCTTTTCCTTCAAAATGGCTTGCAGCTATAGTAGCTGCAATTCTCAAGGCCCGAAAAGACCCATCTAAAGCAGAGAGTTATCGCCTGATTGTACTGGAGTGCTGCCTCCTAAAGTTCCTCACTTTGCTGATTGACCGAAGGATCAAGGAGTACACCGATGAGGCAAAACTCATTCCAGAGACACAGAATGGTTTCAGAGCCGGATATCGTACCAATAACAACCCTTTGCTTTTGCGAAATATGGCCGACCGCGCAGCTGCAGAAGACAAAACTCTGTATGTGGCTGTAGTGGATCTGCGCAATGCCTTCCCTGCTGCCAACAGACATGTTTTATTTTTAGCTCTTAACACAATGGGAATAGCGGGGGAGTTGATAGATCTCATCATGATCTTGTACGAAAAATTGGAGTACATGGTTAGAGTGAATGGAGAATTATCTGAAAGCTTCCTGTCATTTCTGGGTGTTCTGACTGGGGACTCCGGCTCGCCGCAATTGTGGAACCTGCTGTTAGCAGGCTTCAAACTATATGCTGAGCAACGAGATGTTCGGTTGAATGGCAAAGCGGTGTCGAAATTGGAACATGCAGATGACCTCTTACTTTTGTCCGCCTCGGGCCATGGATTTCAGCACAAGATCAATGGAACCAGGAAACATATGGGAACATTGGATGTGAAATCCAGACCCCTAAATGTGGATGGGGTGCGGTAGGAATCAAACTGAAAACACCTCAGGAGTTTTATCTGTTGGCCTTTCATATGACTTGATATCACTCCTCTTAGTTGTATATAAGTCCTGTAATTTTTGCTACTAAACACAATCGATCCTCTTTCCTTCTTCACTCACTCTCAAGTTCGTTCTACATTTCTCACATTATCTAGACAGCAAGCTCTTGGAAGAGGTCAACCTCTTTCAATATGTAGGAGTATGGCATAATTTCAATGCCAAGGACATGTATGCAGAGCATTACAGGTCTCCAGGCTAAAAGCTGAAGTTATTGGCAATGCTTGCTTGGCGATAAATCGAATGGTTGGAGGCCTGTCCGTATGGGAAGCGCGTACCCTATACATGGCAAGAGTCGACCCACATCTCATCTCAGCTGCAGATATTTGCCCTGACGTGGTGAAAATACGCAGAAAAGAAAGGGAAGATGTTCAAAATCATCACCTGCGTCGAATCCTTGGGCTGAATGAGCGAAGTGTAATAGCGGTACTATTCTCGGAGACAGGACTGGAACCCATCTCATACAGAACAGCTACACTCCTACTTCAGCACTTAAAGCACATTTCCGAGCTAGGAGAAGATCGTTTAGTTAAGAATGGTATACTAGACTCCTGGGATTTAGCCAAACAAGGGAAGATGTCTTGGGTCAATGATATTGCAATTTTGCTGGCAGACTTCCGATACCAGTATACTGGTCCTTCAAGGACAACACTGCATTGGAAGCGGGAACTATTGATACTCTCATTAAGCAAGTCAAATGGTCCATGGAGACATACATTCACACAGAGCTCAAAGCATACTCTAGAACTCGTGATTTGCTTCCGGATCGATTGTTCATGGAAGACGGGAAATGGGTGCACAAAGTGCTCGCTTTTCGCCTATATCTTCGTGTTCGAAATCATAAACACCGGGTAGCATTGACCCACGCAGTTTTATCTGGGCACACACTGGCCATGGAAAGAATGAGGTGGAGTGAGAGATACAAGGCACAAATTCCGATGAAATGGAGACTCTGCAGATTCTGCAAAGATCATCTGGAAGACGCAATCTATGCATTGTTTGTATGTGATCATAAACCCTTGGTTGAGTTACGGAATATATTCTACACAAACTTGTTCTCAACGCTGCCAGCCTTGCATGATGCGAACTACACAGACCCGGGTTTGTTCTTCAAAGATCTCTTGATTAAACCAGAAATAATCGGCTTGCTTGGAAAATTGGCCTATGACATCTTCGAGGTCTTCTACAGCGAGCCCATGGTGGAAATAAACCCCGCCATATTTTAATTGGTGTTGAAGTGAAGGTGTGGCTGCCCCTTACAACGTTACCAAATTCTTCCTTCGATTTTTTAGTGTACTGTGTCTCTTCTTTTTCCTTTCCTGTAGATAGCAGCATGTATGCCCAAAGGGACTGTTGAGATGATGGCCGATTTGGGTGTCCTGGTTCTCGGGGAATTAGGGTTAGCGGCAAGGAATTGCAGCATCCCACCCATGAGGTTACAGCCGAAGGACCTACCTGCTCTTGTCCGAGCCAGGTCGGGGACACCTGCTTGGTCTGAGTCTTTCCGCCCCCCTTTGGTAGTATGTGTGTTCTACTTACGACACTTGACTTCTTAGCCTATAAAAGTTTCGATGTCGTACGTAGTAGACTGGCTGTTCCAATTGTGGGACCGTGTCAGTATAATATATCTCCTCCTCCTCCTCCCAGATACGACACGTTAATTTACCCCCACTGCTATCCCTACAAAGATTTTTGGGCAGAACTTGCATGATATCATGTATATAGATAATCTAAATTCCGTACAGGGATTCATTATTTCACAATTCCTAAGTCAGGGCGCCAATTTACCGGACTACGCGGCTCTTACATGAATCAGATAGGCATAGAGTACAATAGAGACTGACTGCTTTCTTCTACAGTCGAAGTCCCCGAAGTCCCAAGTCCCGCGTTTGAGGCCACGCGGATCCGATCTTCGATTTCAAACCGGTCCCATATCCCATATCCTATATCTGCAAACAACACATACCTGTTGAGGTCCTCAGAGGGGTATGAGTTAGGAGGATTGTCTGTATATAGTGGACTCAAAACCATTGGTCATATCTGCCGTGCGATATCCTCCGCCTTTGAGCGCATCTGCGCTTCCGCATCCGGCTCATGCTGGGCGTCCCGATCCCGAACCTGCTCCGCCTCCCCTACTCCACCCTTCTCTATCTCCTCTGCGACGAATGACACCTTTCCCCTCACCTCGGCGTTTTCGCGGCCCACCACAGTCTGCTCCTCGAACGGCTCTACAGTCGCAGCGCTCTGCTCCACATACTTCGTCGAGTGCTTGGCATGCTCCAGGGGTGCGCGGATAAGCGTGCCGCCGTTCGTCGAGACCCGCTTCATCCTGTGCGAACCCGTGTACTTACTACTGGAGATAGGCTCGGTGCTGATGTAATTTGTGGAGTTGGTTCCGGAGGTAGGGTCGATGGAGTGTCCGGATTTTCTGGGGTGGCGGAGTGAACGCATAGCAAGGAGGAAACCCTGGTGAGACAGTGTGCGGTCAGATGGGGGAACGGGCGATTATTGGGGATGGTTTACCGGATCCGTCGCGGCAAGGAGGGTGTAAAGGATGGGGCGCAGGGCAAATGCGCAGAAGTCTGGGTGAAGCGATCGTGTCAGGGCGCTTATAGTAGTAATGGGGCGAATAAACGCACCGACCCACGAGAGTCGCCATTGCTGTACGCAGGCAGGTTCAGCTGAGCACCTCTCGGATGAAACACAGAAGCGCACATACCAGTTCTGTGGCTATGGGGTTTTTGGTCAACCAGATGTCCAGGATGGCGCCGGTGAAGTTCAGGCAACACGAGAGGAGGGGGTAGAGACCTAACGCCATTGAATAGCCGTACATTAGAAAGACTTGATGCAAACCAATTCGAAGTATTCTATTCCGGTACATCATCATCGGCGGGTTCGGAATCGGGCCGTTGGACTTGAACGTCTGCGGATCTGTCAGTCAAAACAATAGCTCATATCGCAAATAATGTAGGACTCGCCAGATACATGTGCCACAGGATCCTGAAAAACAACACCACCTCGCCTGAGGACATGAGCAGAATCCAGACGGCCTGCGACCAGAGGAGCCAGCGGAACTGCACGTCAGGCCGCAGGTCATTGAACCAGCAGGTACCATAGTAGTACCCAAACTGGCCGGCGGCATATGGAGTAATATTTAGGATAGCAACCACCATGACGGAGCCAATGTAGTAGAATTTTTCCATCGAGTTGCCGTTGAGCCGGTGTACCAGTACCAATCTGTGTGTGTGCTTTCAGCATTGTTGAGCCAGTGGAAAATGACGTATATACGAACTGCAGGTTGAGTGCGGTGCAGAAGAACATGCATGCTGAGAACATGAGGATACTCTATGGACAGTGTCAGCGGCTGGTGGAGTGGAAAAAGCCTCGTGTACGCACCATCCCGAAGAATGCCATAAAACTGCACCCCGCACTGGGGCCCGAAAAGACCGGGATCGAGGTCGCGGCGAAAATGAGACTAGTAACTTAATGATAACATATGTGAACAGCGACGTCCGAGTTTTCTCACTTTGCTATCAATGCGCAAACAAGTAGTCGGAAGCTGACGCGATTAAGATGCCGCCGCGAGACAGGGTTCCAGGCAGCGCACGCGATCGCAAGCAGCAACGCTGCTGTGAGCACGATACCCGTAATGTTGAATGCCAAGGAGACATCCCTAGAAGAGAGGGTGAGATACACGCATTCGCGACGCAGGAGATTCGCTACTGTTTGTGTGCGTCGAGCGCGTTGGGGACATGCAATTTGGTGCTCGACATGGCAGCTCGGAAAGAGAGGCACAGGTCCTAGTATAAGCCATGAGTGAGGATATTAATAGGAGATTGGTATTACGGATTGGTGTCAACCTCTTATGCCACTCTATCGTCGGTAGTCCAGGAACGTCCACGGCATTTACCCTGGCCATCATCCTCTCTCCCACGCATCATTGACCCTGAGGAGCCCTGAGGTTACTGTTACGTTAAGTAGCTAACGCTTCATTGTCGGCGTTTCCTGGTCCACACGCACCCCGGAAATAGCGAAAAAGTAAAACGATCTCTCCCTAATCAACATACATGACCAACCTATCTATCCAACTTGAGCCGCGCAAAATACTCTAAAAAGGGTCGTAGGCATCGCGAGGCTTCGCGTCTTTGTCTTTGACATTTTATGTCCTTTGGGGATGGATGGCATTTTTGTCTGACAGAATTGTCCTTATATTGATAGGGGCATCTTGGGACGTTTGGCTCGGATCCTCCATCTCACGTTTTTGGCCAATGGTCTTATTGAACGCAATTAACAAGGTGAGAAGGTATTTATGTACGACATCTGGCCTCAGAAGTTATGTGCCGTATGTAGAACACAGGTACAAATTTCATCTAACTTTTTTGAGATCATTCAATGTTCCGTTGATTTCGCCGCTAGGACTGATAATTCTGCATTGGAGGCCTCCTCCTAGTGATTTCCCGTGGTGGGTGCGGAGCCAGAATCTTCAATTCAGTGAGATTGATCATTTGGGACCAGAATTACGCCGACAGACATTGACATCAGAAGTGTAAGTTTACTCTCGATGCTAATTACTGCTCAGCAGTCAGGCCGGTGTGGCATGAAGAGACAGAAACTATCACAGAGATCTCTCCAGCATAATATTCTGGCTTCCCTGGCCACCCTCCGAGCGATCCACCTAGATTTATCAAATGGCCGAGTCAGATTTTGTTTACTTCGTTTATTCCATTGTTTTTTTAGTTCGATATATTTGTTTCGCAGACACACAATCTCGCAGTATCCCCGGGCAGACCGTTTGCTGGGAAGGATTTGACATTGATGCATGAGACAGGGACTGCTGAAATAGGTTAATTGTGTCGTGATATAAGGTGTATGCTCCACTTCTGTTCTTGATATCAGCTGTTCCTTTTACCGCAATGCGGCTCATCACGAAATGACATCTATTCAGTTGACGATCTACTCCGTGCTTATGCTGAGTATGAGCGAAATCATGACACAATTTTGTTGGGAATTGCCGTCTATCGCATCTGGTCATGAACCAGTATATTTTGTAGATGCCTTTTTCTAAGTCTCCCCGCAAAAGCTGAGACCATCATAGTTTAGTTGGTGAATTCTGGACCGAGAATGAGAAATAAGATGTCCATGTCAAATGCACAGATGCCGTACATGTGCTCCTCCGATGAATTTGAGAACAGCTGGGCCCATATGGAGAAAATCGCAACCAGTGTGGCGAGAAGAAGGCTAAATTCCAAGGGGGTGTCGGAATTCGAATCGCGGACATTATCTTCGGCTTTGACATGAATTTCGATGCTGAATCCGAAAATGCACTCACCTAAGCTCTGGGATGAGTATTCATGGCACCAGAAGGCAATACTTTATTACTCAATTGAGTGAAATGATGGGCGTTTGACATGTACAGCCACTCCGAAGACGGTAATTTATCACGTGAGTGATTCTCGGACCTAGCCGCCGAGTTTTGGACGATGTCGAGAACGGCCCGGAAAAATTGGAGATTCTGTAGGAGGGAGCGGGCACATTGTTAGAGGTGCCCTGCGAAAAAAAAAAAAGGGATTTGGGTCGATTTTGAAGGTGTGGGAGCCATTTTGATGGGGGGAAGGGGGGGGGGGGGTTCAAAAAAAACTTTCCGACCCTATATGCTAATTTCGAATGCCGACACCACCTTGCTAAATTCATGATCAGGAAAAATTAGAAGATTAAATGGTGCCCGATGAGCGTGTTAACTTTTCAGCATTCATCTCGTGGAGTGTTGAGGTCCAGGAATCGAAGACGTGGCGGTATATCGATCAGTGATGTAACTCAAGACCACGATCAGCTAACAGGACCACACACCTTCCTTCGGAGTCCCGAGTCCCGAGTCTCCACAATGGAGTTATATGCCCGGACTTACAAAGGACGCTGGTGTACATCAGTGTACATCAGATGTCAGTCATAATCACCTTGATACGGTGAATGTAATCAACAATATACGTGGTCCGTTGATCCTCATTGCACTTGCCGCCTGATCCATCATGATCCGATGGAAGCATGGCTCCGTTCAGTGGACGATATTGGATCCAGTGGACTTAACTGGAGTTGTCAAGCATTTCAGTCTAATTGGGACAGCATCATGAAATCTTGAGAAAGACAATACTGGATTTTGGCCACAGGTTTATAGCTGGATTAGATATGGCTGCAATTGCTTTGTTTCTTTTCAAGTTGGATTTTTATGCAAATACACTGGAAACCAGTGGATATCTGGTGAGGTCAAGTGGATTTGTTCAGCAAGTTCAGTGATTTTTATGCAAAATCCAGTGGACTATCAGAAAGATCCGCTGGAGACCGGTGGATGACGAATGTCAAGTGGATTGATCTTGAAATCCACTGAACTCGACAATTACACTGGATACCAGTGGATGTACAGTGAGAGCCGCTACATTTTTTACTGAAAATACGCTAGAATATGCTGTGTCCACTAGATCCATAATTGGAATCCAATGTATTTTTCCTCAATTCCTGTGGATACCAACAGATTTCAACTTGTTAATGAACTAATTACTACATGCATTTAATGATATGGGGAGTAATCCAGCAATATCCAGTGGATGTGGAATATATGGTGGATTCCGCCGGATGCGTGATGATACGGTGGACATGAGTGGATGGGCTGACACGTCCCCTGGAGTTCACCGTACGTTCGGTGGAAGCCGGCGAACTGGACCGGCTTTGCCGGTCCGCGCATAATATTGCCGCAACGCGCTGTGTTCAGTTCAGGTCGATGACTCCCTGACTCTGGCTCACGGCTCTGTGCCACGTTGTTGTGGCAGTGCCCTGTCGCCTGTCGCCTCTGAACACAGTCTCAGTCATAATAGCTGCGCATTAACAGCAAGGACCTTCTTCCCATTCACCTCCATTCACCCTCACCTGCAATGGCGGAAATCGCTGCAGGCTTCGCTGGTGCGGGCACCACTTTTGCCGCAGCGAAGATCGCCACCCTCCGCAGGCTTCACCGGGCGTCCCGAGTCCAGCCATCGCGCCGAGCTTGCGGAGGTGGACCGCAACTTCCACCGCTACCGCAGCGCATCTCAGGGCAGCGGCAGCGAAACGTCCCTCCACGACGAGGATGCCTTTCGCAGAAAGCTGAACTCGTATGCACGCTTCTTTTATTTGCCTTCTCACGCTGCAGATATATATCGGCCATGTCTTTAGATCGCAGGAGAGCCTAAACGAATACTACGACAGCCTCAACAAATACAAGGACGAATCGTGGTTCCGCCTGCCTGCAAAGTCAAGAAGCGCCGAGAGGTTAGGAAGCTTAAGAGGGTTGCTCGAGACGCGAATCACGACTTGCGCGCGTGTGTCGACGTGCGTCGGTATTCTTCATCTGAATCGTGGCTCATTTATTGCAGGAGATATCCCAGGCGCCATCCAGGCATGGGTCGGAAATTTCCTCTGTACGCGGAATCCGGCTCTCCTCCCGGCTCGGGGTTGGAGCGGGAGCGTATTGAGGACTGGATAGCGCAGTCTGGGGATAGCCCCAAAGAATCCGAGCCGGAAGCGGTGGGCATAGGTGCTCCAGTCCTACCTACCTACCCAGTGATGACGACTCCGACGGTATGTATTTGTATCCGCACGCCGTTGACTGTGTTGACTTTCACGACGAGGTCGCAACGCAATCATCGCGGAACAGAAGCGCCGTGATGAGTTGAGAAATGGCTACCAGCGGCTGAAAGCGGTCATTCCGGATGATTTTCTGGAAGGGGGTACGTTTAATTGACTCTGAAGAAGGGAGATTGCCGAGCAGGCTCTTCTCCTGCTTTCAATCATCGTCCATACTGACAATACGTGGACAGAGCAGAAGGGGGATTATATCGAAGCCGACGCTATTGGAGAAAGGCATGCAATATATCAAGTACTGGTCGTGAATTTTCCTTTGGAATATTGTCCTGCTGCCCCGTCGTCCATTCCATGCTCTGGAGCCTCGCCCGGCTACCTTTTTGTGCCGCAAGCTGACCATTTCTTAGAAATTTAGAAACACTCCGCAGCGCACAGCGCGATCGGCTCCTCGCGCTCGAGGAGCAAGCCAAAGTTTTACGGGATGAGATCGACGCGAAAGTGACGGTCATGGGGGGATCATCTGCATCTCGCATGCCTGTGACGCCGATGCCGTCGGGGCCACCCGCGAGCTCAGTGCGAAGGCGCTCGCCCAGCAGAGGGGCTGACCCCTCGTTGCAGGCGTCTCCGTCTGCGTCCCCTTCGCCCTTGTCGGGTGGGATATAGGTGGCGGCATCGATGGAGTCTTCTCCTTCGCTAGCAGCCAGAATGACGTCGTTCTTAAAAGGGCCCTCTTACTCGCCCATGCCCTCATCGGCGAAGCTCGCCTCTCCGGTACTCTCCTCTAACAGTGCGTTCTCGACCACGATGATAGACGAGCACTGGGAGACTCGAGTCTCTCCCTCACGAGAATAATACATGAGAAAGGGGACAAGATGAGAGGAGATAGGTGATGACGTCGGGGTACCCTTTTAACTCTCACTGCGTGGAGTTTACTTGACATACTTATCGAGCGTCCGCTCGTCGACGTTTTATTATTCAGACGGTGAAGATCGACTTGACCAATACCCACTTTGCACTCCGTACGCGCACAAATTACAATGTCATAATGATAATCGGATGGCTCAGGCGCCAAGATCCATAATATTGTAAACTTGACGTGCATAAAGTCGAAAGGCATGAAGAGTCATGCCATCAAAATCTCAACTAAGTTACCTAGGATGTGTATGATGTACCAGTGGAACCTTCATATTGGTTTACCACCTAAAGCAACCGCTCAGTCCCGCGCCGGTGACCAACGAAAGAAATAAACCGCACCTATACGTCTCAGTGTGCAGGTACATATCGGTACACACACCAAACCCGTCCACAATCGTAAGTTGACATTGCGCAACGGCATTGCGAACGTCGTAGAGGAAGGAATCCGGGCCGCACGCTGAAGTGTACATGTTAACCAGAAGGCAATAAATAAGGAAAATGATGCCCACCCACGAAACGCGACTCGGCCGGCCCTGAGATGAGCCTTGCGGACGATCTCCGCAAGGTCGGGACGACCGCGCTCGAAGAGCTGCTCTTCAGCCGCGTCATCATCGTCGATCTTCCCGTCAGACTCTCCAGGACGAGTGATATACACCTGGACGGCAAACTGTACTGGGTCCAGGAGAAGTGCCGATGCGGCCGTGACGGTGGGCTCCATCCAGCCATACGCATCTGTTATAGTGCAATAGCATATTCAGGATTGCTGATCAATTGTCCATCGTGTAATATATAAGAGAGACGACGCACCACGCTCGCGCACGGCAGCAACGAACTCGACGTGCTTGCACGCCGCACCACCGGTCTTGAGGCCCTGAGCGAGATCCAATAGCAGCGGGAGCGTGAACGTCGCACCTACAAGACAAAAACATGGGTGGTGAGCGGCCTCGAAAAGAAGGAAAATAAACCGCACCACTGCCGCCCGCAAGCAGTACAACGGAGTCGTACGACTTAAGCGGGACGTGTAGCCCGCCGTACGGCCCATCAACGACCACGCGCGTCGCCCACCCGGGTTTACCTGCGACCTTGTCTGCTAACACCCGTGTAATCCCCCCGCGCACACGCATCAGCAGGTCCGCCGTGTTGGCGTCGCCATTGCCTCTGCTGGTGTGCAGCGAGCTCACGGTGAACGGGTGCGAGGTTGGTGTGTGGATTATGCCGAGCCCGAAGAAGCGCACGAAGACGTGCTGCCCCGGGGCCCACGCAAAATGCTTCGGCGCCCGGATGGCGACTTTCAGCATGGTGGTGCCGCCGTCGACGCTCTCGACGAAGGCAGGGATCCCGGAGTGGGTGATATATATTGTGCGGAGAACGCGCGCGAACCAGGCGAGGAGGTATATCGCCCCAGTGGCGATGAAATAATCCCTGAACGATGCAGTGAGCGATGGAGGCGGTAGGCGGGGCAAAAATAATGTGCGTGCGTACCAGGCTGACAACGTAAAGTCGACGTGGATGAATAGGCCTGCCATGAACACTCCGGAGGCACTGTGAGGTGTCAATATTGAAGCACCACTCAGGGATCATGAACGACGTACAGGAAATGTAGCCTGGAAAGTGAGATACATAATTAGCGGTAAAGGGAGGCGGAAACATGAGCCGCACTTCTTGAAAACTTCGTAGCACGGGCCACGGAATATTCCCCAGGAGAGCCCCACCAGATATGTCTGCGGGAACCTTTGGCAATCGCACGGAAGACTCGCGCTGAATGACATACCTGGGGAACCAGGGAGAGAAAACCTGTCCAGTAGAAAGAAGAACCATAATATGTCTCCTTAAACGTCCCCATCTGCACGTCCATAACGATAAAAGGGAAGGTATGCACCAACGACGCGATATCTGCTCTACAGGTGAGCAGGCAGCTATTGCTTATATGTCGCAAGGCGACGACGTACACATAAAGACCGCCGACCATCGATTGGAAGACCTGAAGCTTCTCGTGGGAGGTGCCGGTCAGCATGCTCACGAAATTGACCTTCGTGGCGAATGCTCTGGAGACCACAATAAGCTGCTAGATCATCAAAGGTAAGAATGAAGACAACTGACATCATAAAGGGCATGATCGCAAGCGCGATCCACCCGGAGCGCGTGGCGATTGGCTGGCTGTGGCCCATCTCCGGGTTGGGCCAGTAGTACGTGTGCGGCCCGAGCATCAGGCCTGGGATTCCGCATTAGCATTTGTGTGCGCACAGTGTGTGTACTGACCCATGACGAACGCGAACATGATCCCGACTGCGATGAGCGCGGAGAGCGGCGGCCCATAACAGTGGACTCGGGGCAAATAGAATTGGCGCGAGTTTGCGTATCGGATCGTCGCGATGAGTCTGTCGAAGAAGCACGGTGTTGTGGTAGGCCGTGGGCGGTACTTCAGAGAGCATTACTTAAAGTAGGTGGAATAATGGGAAATACACGACGTACCCCGCCCGGATCCAAGAGACTCGGTTAACGATGGCTGCCATCCCGATGGCGACGCAGAAGAACATAAGCGTACCCTTGCCATAGTCCAGGTCGGCTGTATACCACTAAGTTTCGCAGGATGAGCGAGAGACGGCGGGGAAAGCGGAGAGAGAAAGTAATACATCGTGGAAGGGGGTTCGGATAAGTTTGATCTGCTCTAGTGTCATTTTATCCCAGTTGTACTCGCCAGGAACGCGCGACGAGTGCCAAAGGACCGGCTTGTCGATGATGATCAAACCCATGAGTGGAGTAGGAAGAGGAACGACAGGTTCGGGGGAGAGAAAAAAACTTTTCATATATAGCACGCATGCTGATCAACATTTCGGTAACAACCAGGCGATAAACAGCGATTACAGTGATGCGGGCGGTCACACCGCCAAGACCAGCCAAGACCACACAGTACTCTTCAAAAAAGTTTGATGCAACAGCCAACGAAAGAAAACATTCGTTTCATTGAATAGGAATGAATTCAACGCGATAGTCATAGAATTCCTCGCTACGAGTGGAGGTAGCAGTCACACCGCCAAATACAACATTTCGGGAGCTCCGTAAATGTAACCTAATTTAATTATTTCAGAAACAACATTAAGTACGCCTTAAATTGTACCTTAAATATTTTTTTTCAGGACATCTGAAATTGAACCTGAATACACTAGATTAAGTTACAACTTCAGGACGTCTGAATCTTACAATTTAAGCAACAATTTCTCAACAATTGAATTTGTACCTTAAATTATATGTTTTGGTTGTAAATTCATCATGTCTGAAGTTAATAATTTAAGTACGCCCGAAACTGAGACTGAAATTACTAGTTTCAGTTACCCGTAGGCTGTTCCCGAAACTACCAGTTTCAGGAGCGCCGAAACGGGTGCCGAAAACAATAATTTCGGGCGACGCTTCGGTGCGCCCGAAACAATAAGATTCGGGAAGAATTTCGGCCGGTCCCGAATCTGCGTCCGAAACTCGTGGTTTCGAGACGCCTGAAATTTATCTGCAGATCAGCAGTAGATCATCTGCAGATCAGCGGTAGCGCTTACGGACCACATCATTAACCGAGGTTCAACGCAGAATTTTATTAAAACATAGCTAAACAAGAGAGATGCTATAATAGAGAGCAATGAATAAAAGGCGCACCAGGGAAAGAAAGCGAGCGGAACAGCCTGCAAAGGAAGACTTAGATAGTGACAGGTTTGGAAAATACAAACTGACAGCTTCACTGCGGTCGACAAACTTGCGCGCACGCTCGACGATGAGCATATCGAAAATGGAGAGTTTGCATGAGATAACACACCAGTGGAGCTTGTGCGCGACGAGAACGTGGAAACACGCCAGGAAACTAAGAGAAAATCAAAATTTGAAAGGAAAAAAGACAAAGAACTCGCCAAAATATAGCTGGTGGATTGCGATGATAGAGTGCGACGCTCCCGTCGGATGAGTGCCGACCCACGGGAGGAAAACATGCGTCGAAAACTAGGGAAAAGGTCAGCGAAGAGTTTCAGCAGAAATCTAGAGAACTCACCGAGTAGTTGGCTGAACCTGTTTAAGCACAGGATCATGACAGGGCCATGAGAGATGTGTTATTAAGTAGGACGGATAGAGGGTGATGAAGATAGTTCCTACAGCAGTTGTAAATTTACAGACCAACGAAGGAGCCTGAGGTAAAATGCAACCACATCCAAAAGCCCTCGCACCCCGCCCACCCTCGCCGCGCTAAACTTTTCCATATGCTGACGCCCACAGTACGGGCAGAACAGCATCCCCATCCACGCCCCGGTCCTCTTGAAGTGGAGGTGCAAGATACGCTCTAGAGAATATCAAGATCAAAGAGAACGGAAAAAATGAAAACAAAACTTACCGAATTGCTTGGCATACGGCACGCTGAAGGCTAGAAGCCACAGCTGACGCTCGCCCACGCACTGCGCCGCCCATTCATTCATCCTCCGCTGGACATCCGCCGTGCGCCCAATCTTAAACAAAAGTTCCCCTCCTCTTTCGCAAACATAAACGTAAATGTATGCGCGCCCATCCGTTGGTCGCGGCAGCCCGAGCAGCCCGTCGAGTAGTCGTCCCATATATATCACTCTACAATTTCATCAGAGTCCTCCAGTGCAGTGAGACAATAAAGAAGGCTTACGATGCGGGCCCGTGAGCAGGAAAGCGAAGGGAGATCCCGAGTTGCAACGCGGCGCGGTTCATCTGAACGCGATGAATGAATCCGATCAGCAACGAACCGAACTTGAACAACTACGAGGCGTAATCGCCAAGCAGTTCGAGAGCGAGACAAGAGAGAGAGAGAGGTAGTGGCTCACCAGTTCACAACAAAAATGTAATTCAAAAGAGACGTCCTGTTGGTGAGTGAAGAAGAAGCTGTATGGTGAGATTTGAGAAAAAAATATGGCGGTTCAAAGGCTTACCGCTTCGAATCGTCAACACACTACAGTTTCGTTGGTTGCAGCAGAAGACGAGCAAAAGAAGCTGCAACAAAAATGACGGTCAGCACCAAACAGTTATGAGAGCGAAAAGAGGGGGCGAACAAGAAGACTTACCAAAAAATGTGGGTGAAGAGGAACACGAACCAGAGAAGCTGGATGAAGGCGACGGTGAGAGTCGAGAAGAAAGTTGACGGTTCTTAAACTTACCAGTTCGGCTTGTGAGTACAACCGTCCAGTAAACGAGCAAGAAGAGACGAGAGGCTGCAACGAGAATGAAGGTCAGATTTGAGAGCCAAGGTTCAGAGTTGGTAGACATACCGGTTGGAATTGAAGTCTGGATACAACGGAAATCTTCAAGAAATTGTTGTAGAGCCGAACCGGAAGGAAGATGTTGAGAATGAGGTATCGAGAGACACCGAAGCTCAGCGCGAGGCTTTGGGATCCAGTCGTCCATGGTGAACGCGTCGCGTCGCGTCAAGTTTCATTGGCACAGCCACCGGCCCGTCAAGCGGTCATGTGGTTCGACGTACTTAACTTGGGTTTTTTTGAAAAAAAAATGGTTGTCCGGTTGCAATTTCTGGCTGCAACAGGCGATCATCAGCAAGCCCGCAGCGAAGGGAGAGAGTGAGTCAGCAGACTTGCCGATTCAAAGCAAGGCCCATATTGGAGGTGGTCGCTTTTTTCATTCAAAAGAAACGGCCGATTGGATCAAACACTGAGATAATCGACTCTGTCCCATACGTCAGCCAAAGCAGGAACTCACAGTGAAAAATAAGGGTCTGACGAACGTACCGGGCTATGTT
Organism: Mycena rebaudengoi; assembly: GCA_029282285.1. Classification (NCBI taxonomy): domain Eukaryota; kingdom Fungi; phylum Basidiomycota; class Agaricomycetes; order Agaricales; family Mycenaceae; genus Mycena; species Mycena rebaudengoi. The sequence continues at coordinate 196,534 of JARJCX010000065.1, forward strand.
TTGAAACAATCTTTAGACAGCTACATTCGTCCGCTTCAATGGACTCGTCGATGTTGCAGCTTCGACATGTGTGGCCATGCGTCGGTGTATGCGTATACAGCGGGAATCTGTGAAGGTGAGTGGAAATGGGTGTATGTAGAGCGCGGTCCTCAATGATGGGTGAGAACTGCAGGCAGAGTTAGTAGATTATTGACAAAGCGGCTTGATGCTTACCCTGGGTTGCAGCAGCCCGTGAGTCAAAGCGATGAGTTGAGGAAAAGGCGGAAGGAGAGGACATCTTTGCCCTTGAATAATGGGAATAGAATACATTATGCAGTATCTACACATATTGATACAGATGATTGTTACTACCAAGATATAGCGAGATGAGGATATTATACAAAAAACCGCGCGCAAAATGCAAGATACAGATGAGGATATACGAAAACCGCGCGCGAGCTACCGCCGAGATGGGCAAAGGACACTTAGAATCTTCACTGAGCATTTCTCGATGCCTTCTTTGTACGGGGGGACCTTGCGCTCCAGTTTTAGATTGTGCTTCCACTTCGCGTGGGTCATCAGCTCGGGCGTTCCAGCATGGACGAAGCGCAGCCTTCCCTGGTACCATTCTTCGCACAAGGGCGACCACCATCCCAGGTTTAACGACGATGTTGACCAAGCCTCCGGCAGCGGCCACCAAGAGAGGCGCGAGACTTGTTTTTCATCGAGCGCATTAGGATCGCTTTGACCTGAAAACAAAAAAGTGTGAGTCAAAACGAATTGGGGGTAGGAGAATAGACTGACCCGTTTCGACGTGGTAGACGCCGCATATAAGGTCGATTTCCCGGCTAGAAAGGACATCGTCGTAATACCCCTCACCGTTTCGGTCGTGCAAGTAGGACCGCCCACTGAGAAGATCTTCACTAGGCCTGCGCATGACGTCCTCCGAGAATGCCACAGACCTGGCGATACGCCCGATGACCCCTCCGTACATCAAAGCAGCACGACCGCCGCGGGGGGTCGACAGGAACAGGTTCCGCCGGCAGACGTACGCATTGTAATCGCGCATATCAGGTTTGTAGTGGAGCTGGCGAAATCCAAGACCGGAATGGGTGGCCAATGCGGCGGCTGGCTCAGCGGGTTCGCTGGGTGCGATGTAGGTGCCGCGCCGACAGAGCGAGAACTTGATGCCCCGTTTTAAAAGACAGTCGACAACTGCATTAATCGAGGGACCCCACGACTTCCGCACAATCTCCAGCACGATCGCCGCTTTCTCGATGAGCAAGTAGAGCGCCCCTGCGCGTTGTTCCGTGTCGCCGACGACGTAGTACGTCTGTTGATTTCGCCTGTTTCGGTAGAGCTCCTCTTGCCAGACGTCGACGCTCCACGCCGCGTAGAGGCCTGAGGTGTGATCTTCATAGTCGAGGCATGGAATCTTTTCGATGTCGCCTCCCATAAGGTGCCCAATGAACCTAGTGGCGCTATCGAGCTGCCCTTTGGGAACGTTCATAAGCTGGACGGGGATGGTGTTGCGAGTCTGAACAAGCCCGAGGAGCTTGTAGAGGACGCTGTACGTGGGTGGGTTGGGTGGGGGGGGGATGTCAGAACGGGTGGTGGTCATGCCGAAGCGGTGGCGCATCATGTCGTTGAACATCTCTGCTTCCGGCATGTCGTCGTCGTGTTCCACCTCGGCTTCGGCGTCGGGGTAATGGCTGAGGTCGAGGTCGTGCCTTGTCATGTCCTGTAGGATACGTGATTCATCCGCCAATGGTGGAAGCAGTTCTGGGGTGGTAGGGCGTGAAGCGGGATCCGCATACGACGAGGGATTGACATCGCCGGGCGAGATGGCATACGTGGCGTACGGGTCCTGCCCTTGATCCACATCGGAATCGTATTCATCCTCCGGCTCGTCCGCAGGCCCGAATCGCGTGCATACGTCCCACTCATCGCGGAACGCGTTGTAGCGACGCTGGGCCGCCCCATATTCCTCCCAAACATCTTCATACTTATTCCGTCCCGCGGCTTGGCGGATCCAATGCCCATCTACCTCTTTCCATACATATACCCGTGCGCCTTTTTTGCCCGGCGCACGGTCTGCGGTGCTGTTGGCGAGCTTGGCCATACGGGTTTGCTTCTCCCTCGCCGATTCAAGTTGCTCAGTCTCCTCGTCTCGTTTAGCACGACGGGTGAAAAAATCGTCCATAGTTTCGTTGGGCCGCTGACCGCTCTCGGGCTCCACGGGGGGGAAGCGCTTCTGAAAGATCGGAACCTGGGGCGGCGCCATGGTCTCGTCCTTCCGATGGCCGCTATCGACCTCCATCGGGGGCAGGCGCTCAATCCCGATTGGAACGCGGGGCGTTGTCTTGACGTAGGGTCTATCCGACACCTCGTACACGATGTCGACCTCGCGACAAGACGACAGCGTTCGCGGTTCCGTGCCGCTGAACACCCACCGACTGAACGTTACGGCGCCAGGTAGAGCCTTCAGATGCTCAATCTCATAGCCATCCGGGAAAAATGAAAGTCTTTCGATAGCCTTGGGCACATATATAGGCATCGCATCACCCCATAAGATGTACAACGGGACTGGGACCTTCTGCTCGATGATGGTGGTAATGAGGAACTCCAGCTCGGAGGGGCGACCATTGAGAGTCTGAGGACGGAAGTCGATGATCCCGCCGATGCGCGGGATGGTCCAGTTTCCGACGACTGATTGCTGGAGCTGATCTATCCACTCTGGGTGGCACAGGCTTGATTTCTCGAGCGCAATTCGCCATCCGGGCTTGTTGGCTGTCTCCGTGAGCAAAAGCAGCATAGAAACATGGCCCATGAGGGGGAGGAAGGCCTTGATTGCGCGCGAGGCGGCTTTGCGGGCGACATATTCGGAGGTGTACGTCTGCTCGTACCCGAAGCGGTAGGGATACGCAAACGGGATCAGCTGCCTTGTGCGGGGCAGCCAGTTGTTGTCGAGCAGGGCAAACATAATATTTTTGAGGCCCCTCTCGAGGTTTTTCCAAGACTCCATGACTTCCTCATCAAGGCGAAAGAGCCCACGGTTGAGGAACACTATTGGGATCTCAGCGCGTCTGTAGTTGAGACGGCCGAAAAGCGGGCCATGAAATGGGTTGGATTCGGGGATGAACATGATGTATGGCGTCGCGGCAGAAACCACGCTCGGGGTGTAAAAGTTGGCCAAAGCCGACTGTGGGTTGGGGGGTTCGTCGTTTAGGGCCGGTATGTGGAGGGCGAATCGGGCATGCCCACGCCATACCCCGTATACACCTCGGCCATTGCGGAGATGTCCTGTGAGGTCGCCAATGAGCTGTCAATGGGATATTAGAAGTTCGTCTGAAAACGTTGAGAATTATGCCACTTACGGGAACGGTGGGGTTGGTGGGGACTGCAGAGGAAAAGGAGTTCATGGTGAGACCTGTGAGGTCGCCACTGAGCTGTCAATGGGATGTTAGAAAGTCGTCTGAAAACGGTGAGAATCATGCCACTTACGGGAACGGTGGGGTTGGCGGGGGCTGCGGAGGAAGAGGAGAAGGAGGAGCTCATGATGAGAGTGGGGATACTGTAAAGCGAGGCTTCAATATGGAATAGGTGCTGAAAGATAAAACACGTACGAAGTATGTCTCGACTTATTAGTTCTCGTGGGGCCGACTCGCGTCAAAAGTGAGGATTCTGTTTCACGGCTTGAGTACCGAGAGCACAGAGGCAAAAGTTTTTGTACGAACTTGGAGCAAGGCTTGAGATTGCAAGAAGATCTAGCGAGGCGATGATCACCAAGCAGATTCACCAGCGGGAGCAGAGCTACAAGGCGATTATCGCCAAACAGGTCTGGACCAGGACAAACTACCAGACGATGATCGTCAGGCAGCTTTATGAGGAAGAGGTTTGGGACACTACCAGACGATGATCGTCAAGCAGTTTCAAGTTGGGACGCGACGCGTTGGAGGTGACTCACTGCGGAGAAAAAATGTGTCAGCAATTTGATGATGGGAGCCAAAGCGAAATGCCGATCAGCGATCAACCACTCACGTCAGTGGCGGTACCGTGACCTCAAGACTTCATCTCGACTTTCATGCTGTCGGGCGATATCGCCCAACAGCCGAGTTTGTCCTCAAGACTTCATCTCGACTTTCATGCTGTCGGGCGATATCGCCCAGCAGCTGAGCTTGTCAGGCGATATCGCCTGGCAGCTCATTCACTTGTACTTGCACTGTTGGGCGATATCGCCTGGTAGTTCGCGGTCACCTCGTAATCGCGCAACACGGTCGTATTGTACATCAAGAAAAAAAGTACATCACTTCAAGAAGAAATACATTACATCTCGCCTGGTATGCGACTGGCTCGAATGTCCAAAGTCCGAATCTACGCCGCCATGGTGCTCGTCGCCGCAACAAGATACTCAAACGCCTCCTGCGAAACCTCCAAATCCTCGAAGTACGCCGGACGCTTCTTCTCCATCTCAGCGAGCCATGCCTCGTCATACATCTTTCGAGGAAGACCTGCGGGCGCAGGTCGCCTGCTCACTGGCCCATTTTCGCGATTGCGAGGGAAGGCTTCCGCTCCGGTTTTGCTTTTGAAATTGCTGGCGGCGTCGTCGATGATCCGCAAATAGTCGGTGATGGGCAACGCCCTCCAGGGGCAGACGCGAACACGGTAACTGGGCCGTGTGCGCCCTCCTTGCGTGGTGGTGTCGGGGGTCGTCGGAAGACATACCGTCGATGCCCAGGCGCTCCACCAACCGCTTGAAAAACTCCCAGGTCTCGACGTCAGGGGCGTTTTTAACGGTCTGGATCTCGAGAATCATTGCAACGGCGCCGCTTCTTTTGTCGTAACGCTGCATGGCAGAATCAGCCTTGAAGCTATGAGTCTCGACGCCGTTTGACTCACTCGCTGCCTTCCAGTGCGTCCATTGACCTGCAGCTGTCGACGCTGGCGCCATTCTTCCACACGCTCGTCGACTTCCTCGACGGTCTCGTATCGCGCTTCCGTCTCCATCCATTTGGGCTGCCACCTAGCCCATTCCTCTTGCGACCGCTTCAGCTGCCCCGTAAAGAGGCTGAGGATGTATTTCCGGCTCACGTCCTGGAGGCTCCAACTGCCCGCCGCTTTTTTCGCTGCTATAAAAGCGTCGGTGTACGAATTCAAGATGTGGCGGTTCCACAGAGACATCATGAATCCGGGCCCGAAGTCGAGAGTGAAGTCATCATCTGCGGGAGTATACTCTCCGTGGTGGCATGCCGCAACCTGGTTCACGGAGGCGGGGACGTATGTCATGAATTCGGCAGCCGTGTGCGTGTCGTAGTTGGTTTTCCAAACTTCCCGCACCGCCTCCTGAAAATAAAATACTCGTCAGATATCGTTTTCTGTACTACCCGCTGACAGAATACCTTGAATTTTTTGTCAACGGCGGGGGACATTTGCGCTTGCTGAGCTCTCCTCTCGCGAGCGAGCTGAGTAGGCGCCCGGCTATTCTTCTTTTGCTTGACGCCGACCTCGCCGATCATCATGGTCGTAAGGATTTTTTTGACGAGCCCCTCTATCATGCTCTCGCTCACTGGGCCAAGCATGGGGATGTCGTCCGGCAGCTGTGTAGAAGGAACGGGAGCTGGGAGCTGGAGTTGCAGGGTTGGAATACGAGTGCTCGAGTTTTTCATTACGTGCGTCACACGCCTTTGGTTGCGGACCTCATTACTGAGGAACGTCGGACCAACGTGAGGAGGACCGGCTGGAAAGCTCGGTTGCGGCGGCGGCGCAAGGGGGCGGGATGGACGGACGCGTTCCATTATCGCCGCAATTTCGTTGGTCTTGCTCGCCTGGATGGTGCAGCGGTTGCGAATCAGCTGTGCCGTATGACGCTGGCACCAAGCTTACCATCGCTTTTTCATGGCTAACTTGTTGGGTCTGTAGCTGCGTAGCAAGCTGATCCTGGACGACACGGTCAATAAACAGGCCGGTTCTCGGGAATATGCCAACTTACCGCCCTCTGCTGCTCCGCCTGCAAGGCGGCTTGCGTAGCGAGCTGACCACAGAAGGAATAGTTAATAAACGAATCGTTTCTTGAAGATATACAACGTACAGTGCTCTGCTGGCCCGCCTGAAGGGCAGCCAGTGCGGCCTGCATACCCCGCATCTGCTCGTCCTGATGTTCCATTGCCGCCTTCCACCCCGCGATTTCTTGATGGTGAGCGGTGGCCGCCTCCTTCTCGAACGTCTGCAAATGCGCCGTCCAGAGCTTGTCTCTGTGAGAAATCTCTTCTTCCGCCTCTTTGCGCAGACGCCGTGCGGCCGTTAATTCCTCCCTCAGAAGCCGAGCGTCGCTCTTTAGCTGCGGAATTAATCAGAAATAAGTGGCCTTACTCGTAGTGCAACTCACCTCATCATATTGGATTCGACTAGGGCCTGAAATCGCTTGCTTTTTGGCTTGGGTCCCTGAATCTTCTCCATCAGCGCGGGTTCGGCTGTAGCTGACGACGGCACCAAGCATCGGCACGTCCTCGTTCATAATGGGCGGGAAAGAATGGGTCTTCACACAAGATCAAGCAGTGTGTTCCAGAAGGCGAGCGGCCGGGTATGGGGCAGGAAGAGGTGTCGTAAATACCAAGAAGGGGCGAGCACAAGAACGAGGTATCTGGATATCGCCAAGAAGGCGAGGCTTGGGAATCTCCAAGGCGATATCGCGCTCAGAGTGGAAGGCAAAGACAGATTGAGGGCAGAGTAGCAGTAGGAGATGGCGAAAAAAGTGGGGGTGAAGGAGGTATCGGGACGGCGCCTACTCTTTTAAGCAGACTAGCGTTATTGTCTTTTCAAGCTTCCCCGATTCCGAACCTACTTATTGTATCCGTTTTAGGTATCGCGTCCGTTTTTGGAATCCTCACGGCATGCTTATACTTCCATTTGGTAGTCGTTGTATTTTTTCGCTACATGTTACGTTTTAATGTTGAATATTTGAGCCATTTTCCGTTGGAATTTAAGCGTCTGATATCAAGAAAATGTATGGATTACAGAACTAAATTACACGAGTATACTACAGACGAGGGACAAGAAATATGTATAATTTACACGACGACGGTACAAACGAAAGGGACAAGAAATATGTATAATTACAAATGGCCGCGGCACAAGCGAATTAACGACGCATTTTATACAAAAAAATCTCCCTGGGCATGCGCTTCCGGGGACGCTGCAGATCCTTGATTGTGGGAGTGATCCTGAGGAGAGATTGAGGATAAGTGTCAAGATAATGAGCGTAACAAGATTGGAAAAAGGTAGACTCACTGCTTGACAACCCAGTCCGTGAGGTGCCGGTCGGACGCGCGCAGGTTGACGACGGAATCCCAGTTGGTAGCAGCCATCCTCATCAGAAGTAGATCTCCTTGGATTTGGAGGACGGGATGGGTCGGCAGATGTCGATGACGCTTAAAGAACGCCCGAAAGCATGACACTGATCCGCCATGTCGAACTTGGATGAAGACGTCGTGGATATAGGGTTGACGAGTGGTGTTGGCCATGATCGACTCGACGCAGGCGAAACGGTCGGCCTGGGGATCGGACGAGTTCGCGCGAACGTGGACCGGGATGATGGTCGACGGTGATGAGGCAGGATATAAGCGCGAACGGATGAAGCGGTCGTGAGTCTGGAAAAAAGCGCGTCTTGTTCTGGCTCGGAATATAAAATAAGAGACGTACGTTTTTTGTCGGTTTGAGGTAAACACGATTGTTGACCATGATGGATCGCGTGAGTGGGCGGAAAGAAAGAGATGGTTTCGGCGGGCGAAATTCTGCTTCACATGCGCATGTATATGAGTCTGTGCAGATCCCGGCGCACGGGCGGGGATGTCTGGGCGGCAGACAATAATGGCGGGCAGGAAACTTCTGCGAGCGAACCAGCCGAATAGTGCAAACAATAGTTCGCTATGAGTCCTGAGGATCCGACATTGCTTTGCAGGCCTCGGAAATTAATGGCGCGTGTCACTCCGTCATTGTCCAAGCGGGGATTTTACGTCCTAGTTCCTGAGCATCCGTCGAGTTCTTTTGTTGCCAAGAAGAAGTCACGACGCTTACTAACGAATCGGCGAGAGGAAGCGAAGATTGAAGCGGAAGAAGGCTAGACAAGCAATTGTTTTGTTGTTGGTCAAAAAACCTTGCGTCGAGGCCCACAGAAGCCTGAAGAACAAGGATTATTGTTGTTTTTGTTTTACAAGGCGGGCAAGCATCGAGCGATGCGGGACGTGGGGTCGGAGCATCGAGCGCCGCAGAAGGCTGACCGAACGAGGGTTATTGTTTTTTTGTTGCAACACGGGGACACATCATGCAACCGTAGACCGAGGGCCCTTGTTTTTCGCTGGAACGAGGCCTTTGCTTTTGTTCTGGAGCGGGCCCGTCTTGAGCAATGTGGGGCGTGGCGTTAGCGCCGTCGGAAGCCGAAGAAACGAGGACTCCTTTTTTTTTGGTTCTTGTTCTTGGACGGGCGCGCATCGAGGCGTGCAAAGGTCGGAGACTTCCAAGACATTTCACTCTGGAGAAAAGCCAAACGCCGTGTTTTTTTTACTACTGGTACAAGGGTATGCGACGGGCAGAAATATCAAGAAATACGATTGAGCTACCCAGCGATCAGCGAAGGGATAGCACGAAGACTGGGGCAGAACGTACCATAATTTACACATGGACCGCGGCGCTAACCGCCGAGATCTTGGCAACAGTCCTCGTCTTGGTGAGCTGGGCCTTGGTGTACTTGAGATGGGCGACTGTGAGCCCCTGCATCGCCCAGTTATTTTCGTAGTTCTTGAGAATGGGATAGTCGGCAAAGATCTGCTGAAGTATGAGGCGATGACAGCTAGGGGAATTAAACAGAAAAACGCACCGACGAAGTAAACTTTCGGCGCGCCAGGTCGCTTTGGTGTGTCCACGGCTGCATAGGATCGAGATGGACTGCGACCATCTTGTGGATCTTTTCCTGGAAGAGGCATTATCAGCACGGGCGTCGCGAGCGCGGGAACGATGTATGACGTACCTTGATATCCTTCAGCGTCTTCGGGTCAAGGTCGAGGTGGTGTTCGACACCCTTTTGCACGCCGGTCGGGCGCGGGATGAGGTTACGCACTGCGGTTGAAGAGGGCATGCGACGGGGCGGCAGGTTCTCGGGGTCTGAATCTTCGGAGTCGCTGGTGAGCGGGCTCGTGGAGGCGCGCCGAAAAACGGCAGCAGGCGTCGCTTGCCGCACGGGGACTGGTGTCGCCTTCTTGACCGGGGCGGGTGTCTCCTTCCTCACCGAACACGCCGCCGGGTTTTCGAGGATGTCTTCCTGAGATAAAAGCGGGGTGAACTCGGGCGGGATAATGTCCGTAGCCGACAACATAAGCACGACAGGGGCAGGCGGGGGCGGCGGCGACATGAAGACAGAAGGGGTGCGAGTGGACACCATGGTGGTGGTACGGAAGAAAGGGTACAAGTGCAGAGACGACGTAATCGGACGTAAGTCCATAAAGGGTGGCTTTATTGTCTTGAAAAGTCAAAAACCAGCTCGGTCGGGAGTTTTGAATCTAACCACAACTCTATCCCTCCATCGAAACCATCACCATGTTCTTTACCACCAAAAACGCGACCAAGCTCAACCAGTATGCGCCGTACGGAACGCTGTCGGCTCATGTCGGTGCGGTCCATTGCATTGCCGTCACCGAGGACGGAAAGCTGGCTGCCAGCGGAGGTAAGGCCCATCCATGCGAAATATTCGTGCGCTGACGACCCGCAGGGACCGACGGAGTTCACATCTGGGACCTCGAACAACGCTCGGTCTTACAGCGTCCGAACGGCAGCGGGCACCGGGGCGCGACGTCGGCCATTCTTTGGGTACGGAGGGAGGACGAGCCGGGGGAGATATTGTTTTTCGGTACGCAAGCGGGCTACCTGGTTTGTTGGAGACAAAAGAGAAGCACGATGGTAAGTATTCCGTCCTGATTCTCGGGGGTGGCGCTGATCCAAATCCCCCAAAGGGCTTCGAGGAGGTCAGCGCGCAGCAGCTGGCTGACGCGGCAGAGATAACGGGCCTTGCGTTCGACACATCTTCCAGTCGGATCGCTGTCTGTCATCGCAAGAGCACCGTACAATCCTACGTGATCGACAGCAGTCTGACTCCTCGACCACTTTTCTCCGTTTCAATCCGAAATCTCGTCCCGAAGGCGGTCGCATTCGGCGAGTTCAAGGGCTCGGAACGCGACGTTCTTGTTTTCGGGTACCACAGCGGCGAGGTGTAAGCTCTGACTTCAATTCTTCCGACGTATATCTGATGGCCTCCAGCATCACGCTCCAGGGTGGGACTGGCGAAGTCCTGAAAACGCATAAAGTCGGCTCTATGATGTGCGTACGCAGTTCTGTGTTCTATGGGTGGTCCAACAAGATTTACAGCGGCGACGCCGGCGTCAATCAGCGGAAAGGTGTTTTCTGCATCGACGACCCTTTCCAAGGCGCCGCCTTGTATCGACTGGACGAGTGTCGTCGCGTCAAGACGTTCGGGATCACAATGACCAAGACCTTTGGCCGGCCGAGGCAGGTCTGCTTCGCGGACGACTGCACCGCGATCGTCAGCGGCAGCGACCATGGCATCATCTATGTCTTCGATCGGCGGACTGGGGAGGTTATTGACCGCCTGCGGGTCGACGACCAAGACTGGGCGCAAACAGTGACGGTGAGACGATTTTCCAGTGCATAAATGGTCTTACTTACGAGACGTTAGGCCGCCGAGTTGAATGGTACGGCGATAATTCTCGCCGCACGATCGCGGGACGTTGGGGGCCGTAACGACATCACGGTCTGGCGCAAATCTGCCACCAAGAAGAGGGAAACCGGCCGCTGGGTCGCGAAGGTCATGACGTTGCTCAACGCCGCCGTCGTCCTCTTCGCCGTCGCGTTCCTTTGCAAGTATGTGGCCTTCAAGGTCCACGAGTCGGGGCGTGGGATGTGAGGTAGCATAGTGCTTTTTCTTGTGTATTTTGTACGCCGAATACAGCCCAGTTTCTGCGCGAAGATGACCATCTCAGAGTAAGAGTGGAAGACGACTACGGGACGATTATCATCGCGAAGCGAAGAGAGAGTTTGACGATAACTGCGCGACGATAATCATCGCGAAGTCGGGCGGCCTGGGTGCAAGACGATATGCATCGCACACCCACATCTACACAACGATATACGCTGTGCAGATGGACTGGAAGAGACGCAAAAAAGAAATGACAGGTGATGACATGTGATGATGACATTGATGGCCGGCTGCTACCGCTCATCAGTTTGATGGCCGATTTTTCCGCCCAACACCAATCTGCGATGATCATCGTCGTGAATTGGCTGGGACGCGTGGCGGGAAGGCTTTCTGCGATGATTATCGTCGTAGAGGCTTAGATACTTACTGCCCTCCCATCTACCATCTCAATGCGGACGCTCTGGTGTTTATTTTCCCACAAAATATAATCTACAAGTAATACGCACCTGGACACAAAATTTCGGCTTACTTGGCCCTCCGGGACGGAATCTGCTCGTCTTGAGTACTGCTTGACATTCCCGATGATCATCATCGTGGATGATGACGGACGAATATCGACGCCTCTGCGATGCTTGTCGTCGCGGAGCCTCAAACGCCGGTCCATGTTCAGCTATAGAGCGACCCGACGCACGCTCGCGACTCGCGAGGTTCTTCAGGTGTTCTAGGGAGTCTGGTGGACGGCGGCGCACGCTGATGCCGTGGCTCGCCCAGCTACATGATTCACCCGACGCTCGCTCGCGACTCGCGAGGTTCTGCGGGTGTCGTAGCGGGACTTGTCGGGGTATGGTGCACGGAGGGATTGCCCGAGCTCAGCTACGTGAGTGACCCGACGCACGCTCGCGACTCGCGAGGTTCTGCGGGTGTCGTAGGAGGGCTCGTTGGCAGAGGGAGGGGTGTTAGCGGCCATTGAGGTCGCTCAGCTTTTATAAGTCCCAAGGCAATGGACAATGGCGTGCTTTGGCCAACTCAAATTCTCATTCTTCATCTCAATTGGGCCATCTCAAAGCGTTTCTCACGTTTCTCACTACGTTCATCAATTGGTTGCGCTTTGTATCTCCTTTTCGGTTGTGGAATGGCCGCCCCACCGTGCCGCGACTTCACAATGCATATCGTTGTGAAGTCGACTCGGAACTTCACAAAAGGGTTTTATCTGGGGTCTCTCACCCTGTCGCTATCAAGCAGAGTCTAAAAACTCCTCGCCTTGCCGACTTCGCGATGAAATCGACGCGGATTGCTCGCCCCTCGTCTTTGCGATGCCTATCATCGCAAAGGCTTCTGTTCTCTCTGCTTCATTGGAAGGCTTTCATCTTTGCGAGGGCCCCAGTTTGCTTACCATGGCCTGTTATTAAGTACGCCGCAGGTCAAAAACCGCCGTCGCCTCTGCATTCTTGAGTTGAATTACCGTCTTTAGAAGTCTTGAAAGGCCAGTTTTCACTTCTCCACGCGTGGTACGTCTGCAGCTGTTAACGCCTACCGACTACCGCCGTTGTGGCGGTGCCTACCGACTACCGATCAAGTGGCGGTGCAACTACCGATTTCATGGCGTTGGCCGGACATGCAAACGTCGTGGTGGTTGAGAGTCCTGTGAGACATGAGCCGTACGTTGTGGAAATCGAATTGTTTTACTATTTTGGCTGATCATCCACCTTTCAACGCTCGAATTGCCAATGTCAGCAAACGTCACTGACGAGCCCGCCATTCGAACTGAACTGAGCAGCCGTTTTTGAACAATCTGCTCTTTATAATCTTAATAGGCATGCCGTGTATTCTTATCTTTGTGAATGCTACTCTTGCAACATATTTGATCGTCCCAATAGCAGCCTGGAATTTGTGGAAGAATGACATTGAAACACCCACGTATATAAGATAATCAAATTAAATCGACTGAATGTGAGACTTTGCGAAAGCGGCCTTCAACCTTGCCTCAAACAAGCCTCCCGCTCCGCTGAATTTATTTCGCAGTCCGAGTCGGCTACTATCATTAGCCCACCTTTGCCAAACAGCCCACCTTTGCAAAAAAAAAAAGTTGGAATATTTTGCGACATGAATACTGCCTCAATTTACTTGAAACAGAGATTGTTCGGATTCTCCTGCTTCCCAGTAGTCGAGCACTATTTTTCTCAGAGTACATGAAGCCAAACTGAGTTCAGCATAAGGCAAATTTTTTTTTTGCAAAGGTGGGCCTTTTTGATCGCTGACTTCGGCAATTCCACTGCAGGCTCAATTCGGCCCCAAAGCTCAAATAACTCTGGATTCGACATCTTCCAGTAGGAATGAACCTCCCTGTCAATTCCGAGTGCAGACCGACAAGAATTGCGAGTGTAGGGCCGCCATCAATTTATTTTTGCAAAGTATTCGGAACAGCGGTGCGACTTGTGATGCCGCCGCTGTCAAGCAGCACCAAACAATTTCCTCAAACAACTTCCTACTCGACTTTGCGACGTATATCGTCGTGGAGTCGCGTTGGTCCTCGTCTTTCGTCTTTCCGATGTATATCGTCGCGAAGATAGGACCGACTCAATCTGCCGAGCCGAAGCAAGGAATTTCAAAGAACTTCATGGAACTTCAAATCCTCGCCCTCTCGACTTCGCGCAATGTATGTCGTCGTGAAGGCGCGTTGGTCCTCGTCTTTCGTCTTTGCGATGTATATCGTCGTGAAGACATCCTCCCAACTCCTGCACCGAACGGATAAAAGGCAGCAATTCCCTCAGTCTGCACACCATTATCACCACATACTACCGTCGCACCACAAACCTATTACTTTCTTTCTCCGCATCCGATAATCCCTCTACCCCATCTTTCCTTGTATTTTTTTAGGTACATTCTTATATACGATACTTCCTGAGGACAATGGACGATGTCTACGTAATTGACCGTTTGAGCACAAAGCCCGTCCGACTCCCTATAAGTAACAACTCCTCAATGGATCTGGACATTACGCTGCCTAACACTCCGCTCCATATTCCTACAGCTGGTCGGTGATCATCGCCCCCCAGCTGCCACCTCGACCGCCCCAGCTCGCTTGTCGGTGATAATCGCCGCCCAGCTGCCACCTTCCTTCCTGCGCGACTCGTAATGCCTAAAAAAACCTCCTTCTCCTGCCGCTGTTCCCTTCGTCCGGCAGAGCATCTAGTTCTCATCGCTGAGAAGGAAAAACACCAAGACGAGCTGGCAAAATTGAGCGTACGTGACGATGGTGGGTATGGAACTATTGCTGACCTCTTCATAGAACTCGAATGCCGCTACGACGACACTGGGAGTCGGTCTTGGGCCCGAGGTATTATCCTCTCTCCGTGGTCAGGGCGAGAGCGCCGAGAAAGAGGCTGTTATCTCCGCCATGAGACTACTCGATACTCGTATCTCTGTGGTCGGCGCGGCTCTACCGCCGTCGAAAACCCCGTTGGTTTACGAGGCTGGTAAGACGTGTCCATTCAATCACATTAACATGACGCTCACCCTCGTCGTTCTTAGGCCATATTTTCAAAAGCCCCATCCAGGAGTTAGATACGATCGCTCAGGTCATGGTTCTGTTGGGAATCGTCTGTCATGTTATCATTGGGCTCGGAACCGACCCGTGTAATTTCATTCTGACCTCGGTGAGAATGTTGATCGAGCTGGCCATGTCCCTGAACCCCAAAAGACTGCCCAATGGCGACGAAGTTCGTGATGCTCAACAAGAGGATGTTCTAAAGCAACTACCCTCCAGCCTCTACGTCGCCCTCGAGCAGTTTAAACTCGATGGTAAAATCCCGACGATGTACCGCACGGACTTTGACCACCCAGACTGGCAATCCCGAGACGTTAACGACCTTCGGCGACAAGTGGAGGTCTGGCGTGATGCAGAGACCATTGGGGAACGGGCAAAGATATCCGCCCAGTATGGCGTTCGTTGGTCTGAGGTGGGGAGGCTCCCTTACTGGAACCCGTGCCAGATGCTTGTGGTCGATCCCATGCACTGCGTTCTCGAGGGTGCTGTCCATTATCACTGCCGTTCAGTACTGGGGAAGCGGAAGGAGCCCCCTTGGGATGAATACATGGTAGAGAACTGACCTGAGCAGCCGTTTTTGAACGATCCGCTCGTTATAATCAGTTAATAGGCATTCTGTACTCCTATCTTTGTGAATGCTACTCCTATAACATGTTTGATCGTCCTAATAACAGACTGGAAGAGTGAGACTCGTCGCGACATTGAGCTGAGGCCTATGATGACCGTTTCCTCACAGATAAATGATGAAGTGCTGATAATGTATATAATATAATCAAATTAAATTCGACTGAATGTGAGACTTTGCAAAAGCGGCCTCAAAACTTGCCTCAAACAAGCCTTTTACTCCACTGAATTTATTTCGCAGACTTGTAAGTAAAGCGCTAGTCGGCTTTTTCGGAACAGCGGTGCGACTTGTGATGCCGCCGCTGTCAAGCAGCACCAAATAACTTCTTCAAATAATTCCTTCTCGACTTCGCGATGCATGTCGTCGTGAAGTCGCGTTGGTCCTCGTCTTTCGTCTTTGCGATGCATATCGTCGTGAAGATATCCTCCCTATGTTCCTGGTCTCTCTGCGAGGGCCCCAGTTCGCCTGCGATTCGGAAAGCAGATGCGAGCGCCACCGTTTTTGTCCGCCCTCTCGACTTCACGATGCATGTCGTCGTGAAGTCGCGTTGGTCCTCGTCTTTCGTCTTTGCGATGTATATCGTCGTGAAGATATCATCCCTATGTTCCTGGTCTCTCCGCAAGGTGCCCAGTTTGCCTGCGATTCGGAAATATGTACATAATGCAGATCATACGAGCGCCACCGTTTTTGTCTTGCACCCCGCCTTCTTTATTGTCTCCCTTGCGCGGAATCATCCATGGAATCACCTCATCTGGACTATTGTTCAAACTCCTGCACCGAACGGATAAAAGTCAGCCATTCGCTCAGTCTGCATACCATCGTCGCACCTACAAACCTATCACTCTTGCTCCGTGCTCCCATAACCCCCCAAAATACGATGGTGCGTTGTCCCTCTCTGTATTCCGGTGCGTTTCGCTCATATCATATCTTCCAGCCGCTTAGAGCCGTGCACATAGCAGACGACTCTGATTCGGATGACGGCGTTACCTACTTCTGCGAAAACTGCGACCCTTGTCCCGTGTGCCTCGCCCCCCCAAAGGCCTCGCCATCTCAAGCCGCCACCCAGGCCACTCCGCCGCCGTCTCCTGTTGATGGTGATTTTTTCGTTTCTCTGCAGTTCAGCGATATATTAACATCTCGCAGGACATCGTTGGCCCGTCCCGCGCGCAATCCCAATCACGGTGCCTTTCGTCATCTTCCTGACGGAGGCATACTTCCTAGGCGGGTGGAAGCAGTTGGTGCTGCCCTACGTGATCGGCACCATCGTCTGCCTCCTCTGAGTCGACCACTTCCACAACCACACGCGCTACGTACGACTCCCTTGTATTATTATCTGATCCCTATCTTGGAGCGCGTGTTTCCCTACCCCATCTTGCCTTGTATTTTTTAGGTACATTCTTGTATACGATACTTCCTAAGGACAATGGACGATATCTACGTAATTGACTGTTTGAGCACAAAGCCCGTCCGACTCTCTATAAGTAACAACTCCTCGATGGATCTGGACATTACGCCTCCGCTCCATATTCCTTACAGCTGGATCCGGACATTACGCTGACTAACACTCCGCTCCATATTCCTACAGCTGGTCGGTGATCATCGCCCCCCAGCTGCCACCTCGACCGCCCCAGCTCGCTTGTCGGTGATAATCGCCGCCCAGCTGCCACCTCCCTTCCTGCGCGACTCGTAATGCCTAAAAAAACCTCCTTCTCCTGTCGCTGTGCCCTTCGTCCGGCAGAGCATCTAGTTCTCATCGCCGACAAGAAAAAACACCAAGACGAGCTGACAAAATTGAACGTACGTGACGATGACGGGTATGGAACTTTTACTGACCTCTTCGTAGAAGTCGAATGCTGCTACGACGACGCTGGGAGTCGGTCTTGGGCCCGAGGTATTATTTTTGCGCGGACTGTTTTTTTTGGGGGGAAGACTCAATGAACATCCACAGCCTCCTGCGGCAGAGCTCGATGCTTCCGAGGATCTCACTGCGGCGATGCAGGGACTGGGTATGAGGAACGAGGTATCCTTTGCGTCATCCCTCTGTTGGTCACAACTAATCGAAACCAACAGGAGTTTGATCTGGCTGAAGCGTTGCAGGGGTTGGCGATCCGGGAAGAGGTGATCTTAGTCTATGAATGCCCCTTCCTCGGCTCACCCAATGGAATCTCAAGGCAGCAAATATTGATATGGCCACCGCTTTAGCCATCACTGACGAGGGGCCGAACATAGCTCAACAGCCGTCCAAACTCTGGACCTCACGGCAGGAATTCCAAGACGTCCAACGGCCACATATCCCCACCGCCTTCAATCCCGTCTCGCTGCCGGAGGCACAGAGCAGCATCCACGCCATTCTGGCTCAGCCTCGCACCACTCCCGCCAAACCCGCGAGTCGGTACGATCAAAGAAGTCGGGCTGTGATCATGGAAGTACTAAAACAGGTCGAGGAGTCCGTGGCAAGTTTAGAGATTGCCATCGATTTCGACCCCCACGATCCTGAGCACGCGGCTCAGATGCACTTGAAGTTAGACGCGGCTTCCCGCATCTGCGCCTCCGCCGAAACCTCTCTCCGTGGTCAGGACGAGAGCGCTGAGAAAGAGCGTGTGATCTCCGCCATGAAACTACTCGATACTCGTATCTCTGTGGTCGGCGCGGCTCTACCGCCGCCGAAAACCCCTTTGGTTTACGAAGCTGGTAAGACGTGTCCATACAATCACATTAACATGACGCTTACCCTCGTCGCTCTTAGGTCATATTTTCAAAAGCCCCATCCAGGAGTTAGATACGATCGCTCAGGTCATGGTTCTGTTGGGAATCGTTTGTCATGTCATCATTGGGCTCGGAACCGACCCGTGTAATTTCATTCTGGCCTCGGTGAGAATGTTGATCGAGCTGGCCATGTCCTTGAACCCCAAAAGACTGCCCAATGGCGACGAAGTTCATGATGCTCAACAAGAGGATGTTCTAAAGCAACTACCCTCCAGCCTCTACGTCGCCCTTGAGCGGTTTAAACTCGATGGCAGAACCACAATGTATGCGGTCTGCCCCAAATGTCATCATACCCACGCACCCCTTAATCGCTCCTCCGCCCTATCTGTCTACCCTACTCAGTGTGTGAACCGCCTGGCCGGCAACACCGCCTCATATATCTGCTCGACGGAATTATTAGTCCTACGGAATGGCCAGCTGCGTCCGATCAAGACCTTCTTGTCAGCGTCTTTCCTTGACCACATTGCACGCCTCCTGGCCGACCCGGAGATCGAGAGATTATGCGACAAGGCATGCGATGACGCCATGGCTGCCCTTCATGCACCTCCTCCTTCGTCGGTGACCAACGTGTTCGACGCGGACTTTATTCGGGAGTTCGAGGGGCCCGTCTCTGGACAGCTGTTCGTGGATCGGGGGCGGCGAATGCGGCTTGCGTTCGCGCTGCAGCTCGATTTTTTCAACCCCAACGGCCTGCGGAAGCGAGGGAATCATGACTCAGTTGGTCTCATCGGGGCTGCGCTGCTAAATCTGCCCGAAACAATCCGGTACAAGCCGGAATACATGCATGCAGAGCTCGTCACCGGCCCCCAAGAACCCTCGCTCGAAGAGATCAACCCCTACATCCGTCCTATCATCGACGATGCCGTCGTCGGCTGGAATCGCGGTGTACACATCACCAACACCGGTGCCTCTGGAGAAGCAGGACGTGACGTCGATTTCGCTATCGTTTTGTCCGTCAACGATTTACCTGCAGCCCGCAAGGTTTCAGGCTCTGCTGGCCAAAGATCGCACTTCTACTGCACCGTATGCAAATGTAAAGACATCCCGACGATGTACCGCACGGACTTTGACCACCCAGACTGGCAACCCCGAGACGTTAACGAACTTCGGCGACAAGTGGAGGCCTGGCGTGATGCAGAGACCATCGGGGAACGGGCAAAGATATACGCGCAGTATGGCGTTCGTTGGTCTGAGCTGTGGAGGCTCCCTTACTGGAACCCGTGCAGGATGCTTGTGATCGATGCCATGCACTGCGTTCTCGAGGGTGCTGTCCACTATCACTGCCGTTCAGTACTGGGGCTTGATTCCGAGCAAACGAAGCGGAAGGAGCCCCCGGCGCCCGCCTTTTGTCAAGAATGGGATGAATACAATGTAGAAGATGTACCTGCAGAGTTTCAAGTCCAGAACAACGAAAAGGAGGTTAAGCAAATTACCAAGATACAATTGTCTCTGGTAAAGGAACTGCCTACCGATGCAGCCACCGCGTCGGAGCAACTGATGAAGACCCTCTTACCGAAGAATCTCCCTCCTCTACGATACATCTGCTGGAGTTTGGGGATCCGAGTCGTGCCCAAGAAGGAGAAAGTCACTAAGCAAGAGCTTGCTGAGGCACTGGTTCAATGGGTAAGCGTTTCAGTCGTCAATGTTGTTCATCATAGCTTACCTTCTTGTCTTTAGCGCCTGACCAAGCCCCTCCGATCTTTAGACAGCATACCGCGGCCGAAGACTATCACGCCTGCGGATCTTCGCTTTGTCCAGGAGGTGATTGCAAATACTGCAACTCCTGCGTGGATCAACTCCGTTCCAAAAAACTATGGAGAAGCGAACGCCGGGTCAATAAAGGCCGACGAATGGCGCATCCTGGCTACCGTGTACATCCCCATTGCCCTTGTGATACTCTGGGGCGATAACATGGCTGGTCCTCATGGCGCCCATTTTCTCCGGTTGCTGGAGCACAGCATGGCCATGTTTCAAGCCACGACGCTTGTGTGTCGCTATGCTATGACCCGTGAGCGTGCCGACGCATATCGTGGTTTTATGAAGTACTGGCAGGATAACCTCCACGAGCTTCATCCACAAACAATCCTCCAGAAACGCAGGCCGAATGCTCACGCCGCATTCCATATATTCGACTTTTTACTCTTGTTTGGGCCCATCATGTCCTGGTGGTGCTTTCCTTTTGAGCGGCTTATCGGCCTTTTGCAAAAAATCAATACAAATGATCAAGTAGGCGGTAAGTCGGTCCACGTGCTACTCATGGATGTATATCGATGACCATCATATCTGTAGGCGAAATGGAAGCCACTATTCTCAAGTCTTGGATGCGCGGTGCTAATTTGCGGCGCTGGCTACGCAGGCCGGACTGCCCCGCTGTCATATCCGAATTCAAGCGGTTGTTTGATCTTGCCTTCACTCGCCGCAACTTTCGAGATGAAGAGACTCCCAAACCCGGCAAGGATCGTGAATCCGCTCACCACACCTACAAAGGCCGCAACTTTTCTCGTGCCTCCACCCATCTCGGAAACAGCCTCGTTCTGTACTACCCCGCAAATTCCACAACCCCAATCCCAGGCAGCATACAGAAGATCGAGGTCGTTGACAACGAGGCGTTTTTTCTACATCAGGCGCCAAGCACCGCTCCCTCCCGACAAGTACGACCCTTTCAGTCGCTTTCCCCACTTTCCCGCGACTACCTACTCCTCCAAAATGGTGAATGGGTCCTGTGATCGAGTTCATCCGTCTAAAGTGCATTCGCACTTTGCGCGCTTTGAATTTTCAGATGATCGCGCTGTTGTTTTGGACCTATCTCGGGTACGTGTTTCCCCTCAGAGTTTCCGACACTCGCTAACTTGTAGAAACAGGATTGATTTTCATGTAGATTTTTTTTTTTTGGTGTTTATTTTCAGGCCATCGCTTAGACTTATCCACGGTACGTTTTCCCTCAAGAGTTCCCCATGCTCGCTAACGGATAGAACAGGACTCTTTGCTCATGTTGTAGATCGCGATTTTTTTTTTGTATTTCGGCATTTGAACAACGTGACCGTTTTTGACACCTGTCAGACCGCAAAATAGACCGGTGGCAGTGGTAATCGATCAAGACGCGTCGCGACCGATTTTTTTCTTGATTCGAAATGGCTTGAAAGCTCGTTAACGCATCTGCTACAATTCTTTACTTCCTACTCGCCGCGAGCCGCCATTTCGGCCGCTAGCTCCGCCATAAGTTTTTTGGCTTCCTCCAGTCCCCCCTTAAACTCGAACGTGAATTTTTCACGGTGAAAGACGCCGCATGAGCGACATTTGTACGGCGTTATCCACGTCCCCAAGCTCTTGAATTTCCCGTGTACAATGCGCTCTGAAAGGCGCGTCAATTTTCTTTATAAAAAAAATGACGAATCTCACCTAGTTTTTTAGCATGTTGCGTCGGGACACTGAAGACAAGCTCGATTTTGTCCCGAAAACACTGGGCCCTCCACTCCTTCAGCCGCCGTTCTTCGTTGTTGGAACGACCCGCCTTGAGCTCCACCGTGCCGTCCTCGTGCTCGACGGTCAGAATATAACTAACTCCTGGCCCGTCATGCCTTGCTGGCGGTCGGTTTTGCGGCTCCTCGACTCGTGCTGGAGCGTACAGCTTCGGCGTGTATGGTCGTTTGGGCGGTAGGCTTGATTGAGTACGCTCAGGAGGCATGGGGGCTGATTTGGAATTAGAGGAGAAGGCTCGTAAATTGAACGCCTACCCGTGCGGGAGGACTTGAGTTTTCACTTGAGCAGCACAGCGCTGGAGACGATGGCGGCGCCAATTGCACTATCATTTCCCACACAAACGAGTGCAAATCAATTGCTCTCTCTACTCTACCGCGACCACCCCGCACATTGCTTGTCTATCTCCTTAACGTCGATGGCCCGGTCCCACAACTGTACTCCACGCCAGCTCCCGGTAAGCCCGTGTCCTTCATCTTGAGTCTCAGCAGCTGAGTTTCCGCCTTTCAAGTACCTTGTCAGCGCAGTGGGGCCGAAGCCTCTCTTCCTTCGGTGCCAACGTCTCGTCCGCCGACGTATCGCGTGCCTCTGCATGGCCATACGCCCTGGATCTCGCTCAACAGCGCGGACCTGGTGGTGCCGAACCAGGACGCGTGGCGCCTCATGTGGGACTTCCAGACGCTGCGCGAGCTCGTGGACACGCTGCCGGAGAATACGCCGTGCGTCCGTTTCCATCCTTCCCGCCCTTCCCTTTCGCTTACGCCGACGACGTGCGGCATTCCGCGCCGATCGCCGTGACACTAGTACTACTCTCACGCCGCTCGTCATCAACGACGACGCCGATCTCTTCCGCTGCAGCAAAGCCAGTGGACACCTGTAGGATCCCCAAAACGCCTCCGCCAGCACCCCATCGCTCTTCTCCCTCTCCCTCTCTGGCCTCCTCGACTCGTGCAAGCGGTTCTCGCGCCACTCGTCATCGACGACGACGCCGATCTCTTCCGCTGCAGCAAAGCCAATGGACACCTGTAGGATCCCCAAAGCGCCTCCGCCAGCACCTCATCGCTCTTCTCCCTCTCCCTCTCTGGCCTCCTCGACTCGTGCAAGTCAATATCAAGGTCCTCATCGACGACAACGACGTCACCATCGCCGGCCACCCGTCCGAATACCTCAAGGGCTACAACGTCACCAAGACGCTCGAGGGTCACGGCCTCAAGGTCTTCACCGTGCACTGGGGCGCCATCAGCTCCGTCATCGTACACCAGGGCCCCGCTGCTGGTCCGTGTTTACTCCCCAGACTCGCTCTCGCTAACATCCACTGCAGTAATCGCGAAGCGCGTCATGGCGCCTGGCATTGAAGACACTCAGGGCTCGCCGCACGGTCACGATGTCATCCCCGTCAAGTCCGCGATCAAGCACCTCATTTCGCGCGGGTACCCCGACTTCACCCAGCTCTACGCAGGCATGAAGGCCGTAGACCAGGCGTATCTGCGCATCGGGAGCACCGCCGAACGTGGCGCCAACCGCGTCGTGTTTGGGGAGGCCGTGAACCTGGTGCTCGACGGGCTGAGCAAGGAAGAGGCCAAGGCGAAGGTGATGGTCATCGATAGTGCGTGGTTCACCCCCATCGCCGCCGCCGCCCTCTGACGCACTGTACAGGCGACCTCGAGGGCTCGACGGGTCTCAAGGTGATCCACCAGAAGCACCCCGAGATGTTCATCCCGTCCGGTATCATGGAGCGCAGCAACTTCAGCGCGGCGGCCGGCTTTGGGTTCGCGCCGGACAAGTTCGGCGTGTTCTCGACGTTCAGCGCGTTCCTCGAGATGGTCGTGTCACCAACTCGCTCTTCGCGGACAACGGCCTCGCGGACACGCACTCGTTCCTCTACTTCCCCGCGGACGCACTGCAGATGGTCGCCGTCGTTAAGCGCGTCTTCTTCGAGCGCGGGCTGCGCTTCATCTTTTCCACGCGCTCCAAGGTGCCGTACATCCTCAAGGAGGACGGCAAGACCAAGCACTTCAGCGACGGCTACGAGTTCGTGCCCGGCAAGGACGAGGTCATCGTCGAGGGCACCGCTGGGTATGTTGTGTCCTTCGGGGACATGCTGTACCGCTCGTAGGACGCGGTCCTCCGGTGCCGCCAGAGCGGGCTCGACGTCGGGCTGATCAACAAGTCGACGCCGAACATCGTCGATGAGCAGGTGCGTTGCGTGTTCTAATCGATTCGTGGAACTGACGCGGTGCGTTTCGTAGACCATCGGGAAGATCGGCTCGAGCCCCTTCGTGCTCGTCTTTGAGACGCTGAACCAAGAGACGGGGGTGCGTTACTCTCCTCGTCTATCCCATCCTACTCTATCTGATGTCTTTCTTATTTTCATTTTCAGCTCCACTCCAAATTCGGTACCTGGCTCCTCGAGCGCGGGCTGACCCCCCGGTATGGGGATACATGGGGACGACGCGGGAAGGTGCGTTCTTCTTTCTCTTCGCTCGCTGATGTGTGGCTGTGTGGCGTCTTCGAGCGCTTCCTTCTGTCCTTCCACTTTATCTTCCTTTCTTATTGCTGTCCCCTTGACTGACAACCTCACACAGGCCACCGGAGCAAATCCCGCAACGCAGGCGATCGTGCTCAAGACTCCTGTGTCGACCAGCTCCCTCTTCCCTCCGCCCTCCCCTCCCCCCTTCGTCCCCGACGCTACTCTCGCCCCTCATCGCATTCTTATCTCAATTTTTATTTATTTCCTTTTCTAACTCCACGCCTCTCGTCTCGCTATCCACCCACTGAAATCGAAATCAAACAAACTGGATCTGTATTCTCTCTACATTCCCTTTCTTTTCTTTACGTCCACGCTCCTGTTTCCACCTACCTTCCGCAGTCTACTTTTATTTTATTTTATTTACGTGGCAAATACGCAACCATTCCCCCCATCTTGAAAGTAGCACCTCTCTGTAATTGTACCTACCAATAATAAAAAACAGCAGGTTAACGATATAATCCGTAAGCGCTGCCGCCGATCTGCAGATGATCTACCGCTCATCTGCAGATGAATTTCAGGCGTCTCGAAACCACGAGTTTCGGACGCAGATTCGGGACCGGCCGAAATTCTTCCCGAATCTTATTGTTTCGGGCACACCGAAGCGTCGCCCGAAATTATTGTTTTCGGCACTCGTTTTCGGCGCTCCTGAAACTGGTAGTTTCGGGAACAGCCTACGGGTAGCTGAAACTGGTAATTTCAGTCTTAGTTTCGGGCGGACTTAAATTATTAACTTCAGAGATGATGAATTTGCAACCGAAACATATAATTTGAGGTACAAATTCAGTCGCTGAGAAATTGTTGCTTAAATTGGAAAATTCAGACCTCCTGAAGCTGTAACTTAAACTAGTGTATTCAGGTTCAATTTCAGATGTCCTGAAAAAAATTATTTAAGGTACAATTTAAGGCATACTTAATGTTGTTTCTGAAATAATTAAATTAGGTTACATTTACGGAGCTCCCGAAATGTTGTATTTGGCGGTGTGAGTACGAATTGAGCCCATGAGCCGGTGGTTCCTAAGGCGTAGAGCGATGGTTATGTGAATTTGTCCTGGGGGGACAGAAAAAAAAGGAAGTGTGCCAGAGTTTTTGACTCGGGGATTGACTCGGGACCGTGCTCCATGGGGATAGAGTGAGCACGAGATATCCGAGAGATAGCGGGAGAGGAGACAGTGAGATGTAGACCAGTCGGCCAGCCCGGCGAGCACAGAGAGGTTCGACAGAGATTCGGCTCGTGTCGAAGAGTAGCCGGATGGGAGGATGAAAGCAGAGGGATGTGACAATGGAGATTTTTTAGGAGGAGAAGAGTTGGGGAGAGCATGGGCAATCCGTTCGCGGGAGGAGTTGGTGTCCAGAGAGCAGGGAACCGATGCTGAGGACGGGATTATGGACTAGTAGATGGGCTCCACGAAAAGAGACAACGGGGAACAGGCAGGGGGAGTATTCTGGGAGAAAGTAAAGAAGTATATCGTGCATGGGGGAGAAAGAAAAGAACGTCAAGAGGAAAGGACGGCAACGCCTTTATAGGTGTTTTGATGCCGGAGGTCGAAGCCAAGAGCGAATATTGCTGCGCGCTATAATGCGATTGGTTGGTGATACCACCGTCACTGATCGCGTGCCGTGTTGATCCGTCGGCCGGAGACAGAATCTCCGAGTTGATGTCCGCTTGAAACCGGCCGCTTCTCCTCGCTCTAAGGACAACATCCCGCCCCGTCGGTACGGATTCTAGACAGCGTCGTAATCATCGTGATTCACGAGATCGTCGGCTCAGCGTCAGCCCAGTTTCGGCGCAGACTTGCAGATTCTTCAGTCGATGCTTGCGAGTCACGACTCGCCTCACTCGGTGCAAAGCGCTGGTTTCCGCCCAAAATTTCTTCATGCTGCTCTGCTGCGAGCTCCTATCATGATCGTGGCGCCAAGAGGTCTCCGCTGTGCTGTTTCAGGACGCGTGTGGTACGTGTTACCGCGCTGTGTATGCAATACCCGGTCCATCGCGCATCGCCACCCACCGCTCACAAACCGCAAAGCTGCGATTGGCTTGCCATTAGGCGAAGGTAATAGTAGCACCATCACACGTTCCAGATCGGGATACTCATGGGAGCTGGATGCAAAGTGCGAGGTCTCTCAATCCCATTCGCAAGCGATGGCGCATTGTTTGAGAGAGCCGGATTAAGCCAATTGATGCTGAAAGAACTTGTTAAATCCGCATGTCTCTTGTTGACAACTCTTGAAGGGTGGGTGGCATGGCATCAAGCCTTCGCGAAAGGATGGATCAGAAGCTAGGAAACGCAGTGCGTGAACGGTCAGCATCAATTACGCATTATCTTTACACGTTTGAATCCCTTTTTACAGTTCTTGTCGTTGCAAACCTGGGTTTAGCCCAGCGACTATAAAACTCAGGTGGACACAACAACCTGACATCAACTACAGTCTCTTCTTCGACCGACCAACAATGCGGTTTAATATCCCTGTCGTCTCCCTTTCTGTGGCGCTCTTCGGCGTAGGCGGAACCAAGGCATACCCCTTTCAGCAGAACCACATTGAATGGGTCGCGCCCACGTCGACCGACTCGCGCAGCCCTTGCCCTGGATTGAATACGTGCGTTACAATGTTTGGACACTACACTCTGCATTTATTCTATTTATTCAGCCTCGCGAACCATGGGTACCTTCCGCACAACGGCCGGAATATCACGATCCCGATGATCATGGAGGCCGTGCTTGGTACGTTGCCAACTGGAAATGTGGAATGGATCACTGAAGCAATGTTACTCAGAGGCATTCAACGTGCATTGGGACACGATTCTGCTCGCCGCGAAATTTGGTCTTTTCTCGGGTGAAGACGCCTCTTCCTTCCAGGCCATGCGTCTCGATGCGCTGTCATTGTGCGTTCTCCGACATGCAATTTTTATTTTAGTTACTCATTCACGTACGCTCAGACACAACCTCGTCGAACACGACGCTTCCATCTCGCGGAACGACTTCGGTTTGGGCGATCACATCAAGTTCAACGAGTCGGTCTACTCAGTCCTCGCGAACTCGAACCCGGGAAAGGACTATTACGAGCCATTCTCCTCGGGCCAAGTGCAGCGTGACCGGCTGGCAGACTCGATGGCACGGAACCCGAACCTCGTCAACACTGGGAAAGAGTTCCAACTCCGCAGTCGCGAGACTTCGCTCTACCTGAGCATATTCGGTGGTCTTGACGGACTCGCGCCGAAGAAGTGCGTCGTGTTCACAATTCACAAGTCTGAGTCCGATCTAATCTCACTGTCCCGTAGATTCGTCGACGTTTTCTTCCGTGCGGAACGCCTCCCCATTGCTGAGGGGTGGAAGAAGTCCACGACTCTCATCACCGCCAACGGGCTGATTCCCATGGGAAAGATCATCCAAAATGCCTCCGAGTGGACTCGGACCCAGTCCTGCGAGCCGCTCATTTTGGGTCCCAGTGTCACTCTTTGAGCATTAACTACAGCCTGTTTACTTCCGGTTTCACTTTATTTTTTGCCGCCATTAATAATGCAAGTATTTTAATTGAATCGTCGCCCGAATTAAGTGATCTACATTATTACATATGTAAATTACTGGAGTTGTGTCAGTACGATTAAAGTCAGGTCTATATGGTATCTGCAAAGGCTGGACGGGACTGCCCTGCTCATGAAAAATACCAATCCGAACTGCGCAGTGCGCTCTAAGCCAGAGTTGCCTGGTATGCTCATGACTCCAGCCCGGCTCGAACAGGCTGCAAGGTTCGCTTTAGAGAGTAATTTCGTACAGCCATTAATGTTCACATTATTTTCACACAAATATTCAAGTAAAAGTATTAAGCATCAGTACTAGTCCTTAGCATAGTTCCCCATTGTTGTAGTGCGCCTCTAAACCCCTCGAGTGTTGGATGAGAAAGGCGAGCAGCTTTGGAATTATAGCGCCGTACATCGCCTGAGAACTCCCGATAAGGCTCTTAGGCTGATAATGTAATATGTCGATCCAATCCCAATCCATCACCAAGAACTAATTATCTTACATCCTAGGCGTTCGAATTGATGAAGTCTGAAAGTTCAAATTCGCCACATACTTGTGGATGTCTTGATCAATGTGGCAGAGAGGGAGTAATTGATTATGGGCTTCAGTGGAACCCAACAGATTCTCTCGCGACGTGTTAGGTTCATTTATCAATAGAGTACTCCGTGCGGCAGAGAGGTTGAAAATTGCGTTTCATCAATATCCAGCGTATTCCAGTCAGATTTCATTTCAAGCCAAAAAATATTTTCGCCGGAGTCTAGCTCTGTTACGTATGCAATGAATCAGCTGAAATTTTGTTAGAGGAGAACCATTGGGTTCCAGCGGATTGCGCTGCGAATTGAACGGGGTGAATATGTGCATCGCCCACGACGTGTGCCAGTGATTTCCAGTGGAACTCAGTGGCTCATCAGAGGAATTCGAATGGCGCATAATGCCAATCAGCCGCTTCTGAGTGCCGCGTGCGGCAGTCACGATCCGGACCGATCCGGCATTGTCCGGCTATCATCATAATTCCCGGCCCACAGATGACTCACCCATGCTCTTGTTCTCGTCTTCACCGCTTGTGCCTGGATCCCGGCGACGCAACAGTCCTTGGTTTCGAATTTTGTATCATCAGACACCGCGCCAGCGTCCGTGGACACTGCCGAGCCCTTAATCCGTACACGGAGGAAATATCAGACCCCGGTTCAGACGACATCCGAGATATGTTCTGCAATAATTTAAGGGACAAAACAGACGGTTTATGATTGGATCAGGTGGGTAGTTATCTGCCAGTTATCTGCCACTTTCGCCTCGTTTCGGAGCTCCATGGCTTCTCATGTCTGGTAAAGAATGTAGAATACTTTGTAGATGTTATTGAATACTTCTGTCTATTCAGAATGACCTGAAACATGGAGGAATCAAAGCCCTCGTCGAATGGCAGATAACTTTGTGACTGTCAGATAAATGTGACGTGACTTTATCTGCTTTATCTCTCGCACCTCACCCTGGGGCGCTTCGTTTTCAACCCTTCGGCCTATTTTACTGCTTAGCACTACCAGCATCCCTTCTTGAACCCTTAGCAAGTGCTTGCTAGTGAAAACTCCCCGACATCTGCTTCTTTTCTTGCAATATTCGGCGCTTGCAGATACGGCTTCTGGGTTCTTCTGAGGTTGCTCTGTGCTGCTCCATTATCAACAGATAAATTGATTACTTCGCTACTGACGCCATTCGAGTATTTGATACAGTGAGAGTCCGATTCGTGCTCGCCGATACCAATGCTGCACGTCGCAATTCCGGTTCGCTTCGCTTTTGTGTTCCGTCCAACGGCAGCTTTAAAAGTGAATCTGGCCCTACCTGCGCGACTGTTACTGCGCTGCTGTGTGGTTGTCGAGCGTTCTTTGTTTTGATGCACGGTATCGACACGCGGCTGCCACGCTGCGACAGGTCCTGAATGTGGAGTTTTTCGTCAAATTTACGCAGAAACTGTGGCCGGAACCCGAGTTCTCGCTAGTGCACACTGGTGGCGCTATTCTGAAGGTGATTTGAGGGAGACATTAGCGCAGGGATTGCTTGCACTTCTGGCATACGCACTGGTGTATTGTAAAGATGATGTTCCTGCAAGTGTAGGGTATCCCAGTGCGTGAGGATCTCATTAAAGTCCTCGTTTCCATTTTTTATACAGCTGTAAGCTCTTCTTACCGGTCTGCAAACGGGTATTGACCCTTGATGTCGTTTCAGCACTGTCGATACATCGTACCATCTGTAGCTTGGGCTTCATGTCAATGCAAATTGATTGTTTTTTACCCTCGCTTGCATGTAAATAAGTCGCCAAAGGTTCTCCCCAAGTTTCCCCGAGTCTCTCTGACTCTTTCTCCTTCCTTCCTATTTCGAATTCTTTTTTGTTTTTTGCCCCATTTGATACCCACCATATTGGAATAAAAACCAAACAGACGGAATGAATAACGGACGCACATCGACACATGCGCGCCTCACCGCTTGCGGCCATCCCACCAGTCATGTGATGCGGGCATCGTTTGATAGCGGTATCCGGTCCGAAGAGAGGTTCCGGCCCAGCCTCGGCAAAGTATGTGCACGTGTTTACTTCGTGACTGCCGTGCCACCTACCCGTCCTCCTCGGTATCTTCACTCCTCTTCTCTATACATCTCTGTGTCATCCCCCGCCGTTCTCGACCACCACCACCCCATTCCCACTCCCACGACTCGATCGCATCGACACACCCGCTCGTCCTATATTTTACTCCTTCCTCGCGGCGGCATGCGAACACTCCCAACGTCTTAAGTATAACAATATCACCATGCTTCTATTCAAAATCCCCGCATGGTGTCCTTCACCCATGGCCATCCACACATTCTCCTTCGCGCTTCAGGACTATACCCATCTTACTGCCTCTCTGGGTGCTTCCACCTTTCTACCGCCCTATCTAAGCCCCCGCCTGCATCCACTTTACCCGCTGGAGTGGTCGTACTCGACCAACCCCTAGCGGATCCGGGACGTCGCTAGCTGCGCTCTCGCTAAGACGCGTCGATGGCAGAAAGCAAGCAAGATGATGACATAAGCAATGTACAAACAGCGTCAACTACGCCAAGACCACGACCGTCCCAAGATATCCTCACTACTACACCGCTCTATCCGAAAATTTGGACCTCTATAACTGCCCTCCGCAGCCCGACGTGCTCCGAGTCACTGCCGACTTTTGCCGTATCTCTGGTGCTCAAGATGTTTCTATTCAAAACTGTATCTAACAAATCGCCCAGTGAATTATTACGGATAATATGAGCCCTATGGTGCGTTATGTGCGCTCTTTTGCTGCTATTTTCACTAAACATGCACCTCGTCACCACCGCATCCCCCATTTATTCCATACTTCGTTCTCCAGAGTTCTATAATCTCCCCTCCATATTTCCCATTCATACGGGGTGACCCCCTTGCCACCAATTCTGTGGCTTCGACCGGACAACACCAGAGATCACGCGTACCGCTGCCTGCCCCCCAACTATCGGCTCAGACCTCATACTCGGACTCCACGACTCAAAAATGCCGTTTAGACTCCACCCGCGGATTTTCCTCAGCGCAGGTAAGCTGTTCGAATTTTCCTTGACAATTCAATTACTCATACAAGGTGATTCGCATGAAGCTTCGTTATTTGCTCGAGGTACGTCCCCTGTATTCATCCTACACCCTGAATACCCAGCTCTATCTCCCACCAATATGTATATCGTGGCGCGCCCATCTCCACCTCCGCAATTCTTCCATCTCCGCACCCCTCAAACTCTGCTCCCGGATCGAATCCCTGCCAGTGTGTTGGGCAGTCGCGTCAAAGTCAACGGGTCCAGCGGGTCTCCATTTGAAGAGTCCTCACCTCGCTGTCTTCGACTGCGTCTGCTTTCGCGTCGGACTCGAATCTGGTCACGAGCGTCCTCATTGCAGATCTAACACCGATGCTTTTCGTCCTTTTCTAGATCTAGCGCTAACCATCCTCCGCCTCTTTAGCTTGGTTTCTCCAGCTTGGTACGCTACAGTTCTATATTGCGTTTCAAATTGATTCTTGTTTGAGAAAAAAAAACAGCTTGTATATCTGGGTAGGGTCAATTTCTTGGTACGTATATCATGTTTCTTCCATCGCGCTGGTGTACCTCTCTCTTCACGCGGATACCTCCAGTCTAATCCCAGGTATCTCACACTTTTTTTTGGGCGCCTTGTTTGATTGTTTGATTGATCGCATGAATCAAGCATGAAGAAAAATCGGGTACGGACGCGGAGCTTTCCGCAGCACAACTAGGCGGTGACGTGGTGGTGACGGCAGCGTACTCCAGAATGCGGGAATTCCCGCCCTCTACTCTGCCTCCCTGAGGGTGGCAA
The DNA here is from genome assembly GCA_029282285.1 of Mycena rebaudengoi. Classification (NCBI taxonomy): domain Eukaryota; kingdom Fungi; phylum Basidiomycota; class Agaricomycetes; order Agaricales; family Mycenaceae; genus Mycena; species Mycena rebaudengoi. Next base: position 228,320 of record JARJCX010000065.1, read on the forward strand.
AGTAATCGCTATCACCAGGTATCAACAGCGGTTTTAAATTTTCATTGTGCAATCCCACTAATCCACATGTGGGGCCGACGATGGCAAGATAGCGATGTCGGGTATTATGGTAGAGGAGCGTAGGGAAATCCAACTCAGCTCGGTGTGAGCTAGCGTAGCAGGCAATTTTTTTAACATTAGGTCCAAATGCTACGGCCAAGAGCGATGATGAAGATTCTTGATGCGGTATCTTAACTACCCTGAAGTGCGATCTTTAAAATAACTTTAAAGACACCTTTCAGTTTCATCCCCGGCATATGCCGATGCGGCGCAATTCTTTGTCCTTTCGAGTGAATTTGTGCGACCCAATTGGGATAGATACGTATGTTGCCGTTTTACTTTTCCCTTCCAGGGTAGTCCAGGGTTTGCGTGGAGACGCCGATCAATGATCATCGATCATCGGATCCTCAACGTAACAGGGCCACCGAAGCGTGGGAGACAGGGTGATGGTCCGGGTAAATGCCGTAGACGTCCCTGACTATCGATTCCTGCACAGTGCGCAAGGCAGCAGTGGCATGTGGGACGGGTGGGGAGGAGGATATTTGTAGGCTGGAAATAGTCATTCGACTAGGCGGATCTGGTACATATCAGCTGACTACCGCACCCGAAGTTCGTGGTATAAGACCTAATCCAAGCCCACACGGTCAGTGATATTGGAAACATTGTACTGAACACGGTTACTTCACCGTGATTCGCCTTGTATTCCGGTTGATTGAGAGTTCGTGTTCTTCTTTCCGCTAGAATTCGTTACGCTGTGTTGTTGAAGCGAATACATTCAGAGGGACTTGGCGCAAAGCTGAAGCTGACATTATGGCTGTCTCACCGGTTCCGTTACCGCGCCGCCCCCTCAAGTGGAAAATTAAGCAAATCCGGGCATGTGGAGGCATGTGGTAGTAACCAAGAGGTTAGCCCAATCCGTAAAATTAATCTCCTCTTAATCTCCTCACTCATGGTTATAATAGGATCTGTGCGTCTCTTTCCAGACTGCCATGTCGAGTACCAAATTGCATGTCCTCAACGCGCTCGACGCACATAAACAGTAGCGAATCTCCTGCGTCGCCAATGCGCGTATCTCACGCTCTCTTCTAGGGATGTCTACTTGGCATTCAACATTACGGGTATCGTGCTCACAGCAGCGTTGCTGCTTGCGATTGCGTGCGCTGCCCGGAACCCCGTCTCGCGCCATCATCTTAATCGCGTCAGCTTCCGACTACTTGTTTGCGCATTGATAGCAAAGTGAGAAATTTCGGGCGCCACTGTTCACATATCTTATCATTACTAGTCTCATTTTCGCCGCAACCTCGATCCCGGTCTTTTCGGGCCCCAGTGCGGGGTGCAGTTTTATGGCGTTCTTCGGGATGGTGCGTACGCGAGGCTCTTTTCCACCCCACCAGCTGCTGACACTGTCTATAGAGTATCCTCATGTTCTCATCATGCATGTTCTTCTGCACCGCACTCAACCTGCAGTTCGTATATGCGTCATTTTCCCACCCGCTCAGCAATGCTGACTGCATATACCCAGATTGGTACTTGTATACCACCTCAACGGCACCTCGATAGAAAAATTCTACTACATTGGCTCCGTCATGGTGGTTGCTACCCTGAATATCACGCCATATGCCGCCGGCCAGTTTGGGTACTACTACGGTACCTGCTGGTTCAGTGACCTGCGGCCCGACGTGCAGTTCCGCTGGCTCCTCTGGTCGCAGGTCGTCTGGATCCTGCTCATGTCCTCAGGCGAGGTGTTGTTTTTTTTCATGATCCTGGGGTACATGTATATTGCGAGTCCTGTTTTCCTGACGATATGGGTTGTTGTTGGCTGACGGATGCGCAGATGCACAGCCCAAGACTGTGGTTGAATCACTCGACGTCGTCGTTCAACGGCCCGATTCCGAACCCACCGATCGTGATGTATCGGAATATCATTCTTCGAATCGGTTTGCATTAAAAGTCTTTCTAACGTACGGCTATTCAATGCGTTGTTAGGTCTCTACCCCCCTCCTCTCGTGCTGTTTGAGCTTCACCGGCGCCATCCTGGACATCTGGTTGACCAAAAACCCCGTCCTCACAGAACTGGTATGTGCACTTCCGTGTTTCATCCGAAAGGCTCAGTTGAACCGTCCTGCGTACAGCAATGGCGACTCTCGTGGGTCGGTGCGTTTATCCACTACACTTCTATACATGCCCTGACACGATCCTTTCGCCCAGACTTCTGCGTATTTTCCCTGCGCCCCATCCTCTACACCCTCCTTGCCGCAACGGATCCGGTAAATCATCCCCGAAGATGACCAGCTCCCCATCTGACCGCGCACGATCTCACCAGGGCTTCCTCCGTGCCATGCATGCACTCCGCCACCACAGCAAATGCAAATCCTCCACAGGCTCTACATCCGGTACCAACTCTACCAGCCCTACCTCCAAGCACACGCACTCGCACGGGATGAAGCGGTTCTCGACGAACAGCCGCGCGCTTGTGCACGTACAGCTGGAGCATGCCAAGCACTCGACGAGGGTGGGGGCGTTAGGTGACAAGTTGCGTGCGGAGCAGAGCAATGCGACTTTGGAGCCGTGCGAAGAGCAGAGTGTGGTGAGTCACGGAAACGCCAAGGTGGAACGGGGGCAGTCATTCGTGGAACAGGAGCTAGGGAATAGTGGGTTAAGTGAGACGGAGCGAGAGCGGGAGGTCGAGGATGAGTTGGAAACTGAAGCGCAGATGCGCTCAAGGGCGGAGGATATCGCGCGGCAGATATGAGCATTGGTTCTTAGTCCAGAGGGTGTGGATCCACCACCCTTATGTAACCTGATGGCATCATTTAACTTTATTTATTTATACACCGCCAACGGTCCAACACGTGGCCCCCAGCTGGAGCCGATTTGCTGGACACATGTCATGAAAAGCTGGACACAGCATCCTGAATGCTGGATTCCAGCCGATTACGCAATGGGTCCAGGCTGGAGCCAGTTCAGAGTGGTGGCCAGCTGAATTTCAGGCTGGCTCCATCGGACTACACATCTGCATTATATATTATCTCGCACTGTCGAACTGCTACAAAAATGGCATTTGACAGAAAGAAAAAAATGAATTCTGCCGACGTATATACAACTGAATCTAGTCATAGCCGCCGCCCTCACCCTCGTTGCCATCCGAGCCCTCACCTACGCCCGAAGCCGCAGCATTTGCGTCGATTATTTCGTCAACTTCCTGCCGGAACCCATCGAGCTGGAAGCGGGCATCACAGGAGATTGTGGCGGACTGGTCGCGGTGGAGTACCGGCAGAGCTAGAATCTTGAGAGTAATAGGCACGGAGAATGAGGTGGTTCCCGGTTGGAGGTCTTGGCCTGGCCGCTTGCACATCTTGAGTTTTGATTTCATCTTGAGTCTTGATTGTGTAGCTAGAATTTTGAGAGTAGGCACAGAAAGAGGCGGTTCCCGGTAGCAGGTCTTGCCTTGGCGAATCGCCGCTTGCGCATCTTGAATTTTGATTTTGTCCCGAGTCTTGGTTTTGTAGCACTGCATGCTCTTGTGTTCTAAGGGCTTGAGTCGAGGTGGAAGATAGCAACGAAACAGAGAAAGAAAGAAACAGCGCAGGCAAGGCGAGTCCAAATAATAGTGCGTAGCCGGCACGCTGGCGATTATACGTATAGAAAGGTCCCAGGTGTTGCGTACAAGTCGGTAAAATGGGTGCTCGCGCACAGATCATTGTAGTTTTATTATCAGTGGCGAGATGCATCAGCGTGGGGGCTCAGAACACGGACGGATTGCGTCTGTAGTAGGAGGGAGACAAGGCGTCGGGGGCGGCTTGGGTGAGTTGGGGATCTCAATCGTCTATCGGCGAGGCGAAGCGGCGGGAGGACGCGAACGAGGAAGTGTGCGTGAAGGCGTTGGAGACAGCGAGGCACACATGAACGACGAGACCATGTCGCTGGTGTGGGCGATGCTTCCCTTGGTTGCTGCACGTTTGGCGCACATGGGAGCGCTTGGTCTTGGCGCCTTCGCAGAAGATGAGGCCGAAGAGCATGTTGAGGCAGCCGATGCTGAAGAAGAAGAAGGCTGCAACGAGAGTAAGGTCGTCGACATGGTGGAGGTCAGAGGGAGAAAGCAAAAGACGTCTGAAGGGCGACCAACAGCACGTGATGGTAGACTCGTTACCAGTCTGTAACCAATTGGCCGAAAATGTGGCAAGCACTTCGGTGGTTACAGACTGGTACAACTCGTTGACAGGTGTCGAGCTGTCCCCGGAGTTTGAAAGTTTGGGAGGTGCCGCGATCGGCCGAGAAGCGAGCCATCAATAACCATCAATTCTGCTCGAAAGTTGATGCGTCGTTCCACTCTCCCAAGCAGGATAAAAAATAATTTTAGGAAGCAGATCTACTCATTTTTGTAATTAGATTGTTCCTAGGTATCTCAATTTCAATCATATCCAAACTGCAGCGCAGAACAGGGCCCTCGCTAAAAATTCAAACTCCGCGCACAGCCCAATCCGGTTTCCCGAGATGTACCAGTCTGTAACCACCGAAGTGCTTGCCACATTTTCGGCCAATTTGTTACAGACTGGTAACGAGTCTAACGTGATGGATACACATGGACAAACCCTGCGCACGGACCGTCGATCGCGATCTGATTCATATTTAGTGATCTACCCTTTTTTCAACCCCTTCGACCTAATAGCTATTTCTATGGCTGTCGCCGGTAAATGACTTCGTGCGTGGGTTTGAACTTTGGCCAGTGCCTGTGAATATTCAATTTCTAAACTCAGTACTCACAGGACGGAACAGGTTCCTATGTGCGCATAATATCAAGAGAATGAAGGACAAGTCCAAGACCAGTCTCAAGAATATGAATGAATAATCACGCATCTAGATTGGACTTGCGCACTTTTTTTTTCCATTTTTGAATGCGCGATCGCAGCACTAGGGCGGGCTGACACTCTGAGGCAAGTTTGGCGCACTGCCGGATATTCTTGTACAGGTGATTTCAACATGTCCAATAAGGTGGGTGCCATATGGATTCATACGGATGCCAGCTGGTGGAAGGCTGGAATTCAGGCTGGAAAGAAAAGCTGGCCACCAGCTGGAGAAATTGTGGGACCAGCTTTTATGAAATGTGGACATCAGCTGGGTGGTCCAGCTGGAGGCAGCGTGCCGGCACTTTGGCGGTGTAGTGTACTAGAATGTGCCCGCCAATAAATTCGCGTAAAACATGGTCTCACTGTGGAGTAATTAAAAACTCAACAGCGTCCAAATCCATGTAAAAACCGAAATGTGGTTGAGCTACACCAATTTTGCTTAGAATTTCTCGCCATTCAATGAATCCAATCACTAATTTCAGGATTGAATTCAGTCCAAGCTCTCCCCCTTCATTATAGCTTTCCCCGTCATCCAAGTTCAGCATCACACCACGCAGCTTCTCATTTTTTTTCTCTCATCCTCACTGTGTTCCGAGGCCCCGTCGGCAGGCTGTGCCGACATACGGGGATCAGCACCAAGGCCAATTTTGCCGACGTCAGGTCGGCAAGTGGTTTCAAGCGGTGCCGATCCCGTCGACATGAGTCAGCCGATGTCAGGCACAGTCTGCCGACGGGGCCTCGGAACGCAGTGCCTCTCAATTTGCCGTCGAAGAAGGAGCTGGTGATCTGATGCCGGTTAAGTTGGCCACATTCAACGTGAGCTTTTTGTAGTTGGCGAGACATGCGTGAGGGCAAGAAGCATGTGATGCGATTGCCAATCGGCCGAACGGAGTTTGAATTCGAATCCAGATGCGCCGGCATCCTCGGCACGTTTCTGTAATGACTACCTATTAGCCTAAGCTTCACAAGTCTCGATTCATAATGAATCGTGCTTGATTGACATTGGAAGTGGTAGGCTGCTCCGACCTTTCTTCAAACAAATATAATGACGTAGCGAAACTTCGCTCAGGCTGTTGCTCAGGCTGTTGAGATTGAAATAAAAGCATGAATGTATGTATTCACCTGGGGGAAACCAAAATTACGTTCTAAGTGCTTTATGCTCAGCATTCAGCAGACAATGACACCCAGGGTGATGGAAGTTGCCAGATCAAAGAGTTGGCGCAGATTTCAGACCAGGGTCCAAGCGCGTCCCGAAGTAGCAACTCAAGCCGCTTTGTTCAAACGTCAAAGCGTCGGCAGTATAAAAAGGGGGACAAGTGGTAGGGCGCTCATCTCCTCTTCCCCTTTACACCACCACACTCCGGTGGCATTAAATTTGCACTGCTCCTGCGCTTGAGTAATAGTGCCCCACTGCCTACTATCCTTCTCGTGTCATGTCTCTCCTCAATAACATGCCTGCGGCTCAGTACCCAAACGTGCGCTTTCCCTTTTCACATACACTTCGTTGTCGCTGACCTGCAATTCAGAGAAACATCCCACCCACCTTTTTTTACACGCGCGAGCTGTATAAAGACACTGTCGCCTTGCCACGCGGGTGGGCCACAGAAAGCAGCAAGTCTATGAAGCCCATCGGATTCGAGCGCAATACATGTAAAGCTGCCGAAGCAGCGCGCAGGTTATCCCTGAATCGTGGCCACGACACCCTTTACCGCGCCACCGACGCGAACACAGCTCCCAAATTTTCGGCAGAGACCCCGATCGGCAGTGGTTCATCTCGAGTATGCCACCCGTATACACAGGCTCACGATCAATATATCGGCTTCGCGGCATCCAGCGTTTTCAGTCTTGCTCAAGAACAGCCTCATGCGGTGGGAGTTCCACCTGGCGACTATCGCAACGATTATCTCTGGCGGACGAACGGCGACACATCCATCGGCAATCGCACACCCCGAGCCACTGAAGAACCTCTTACCGCAAAGCCCGAGTCCCGCCCAGCCGTGTTATCGCTGCCCGCCGCGGGCAAGGTTGCTGAAGCACGCGGGCGCAGGGACATTGCTTTTCGCGGACAGGCTTTGACGGAGAGGGTTTCGGGACTCCCAGAAGAGGCATGCCAGACGGACAGTGAGAGCGAGGAGGACTACCCTTCTACCCCCAGCCTTTCCGAATCTGAACCGGGCATTGAGGCGGTGCAAGACGTGTTTTCTTGGTTGGCGAGGTTCCGGAGAGGAGAGTTTGACGATGCGATGTCTGACTAGGAGCTTTCGATGCTTGGAGACGCTGACCACCAGTCGACTCGGATGTATCAACGAGCCTTGAGAGAATCCTGATCATTCTGGGATCGACGGAAGAGCATTCGCGCACATCGACGCCTTCTGTAGCACTTGAATTAGACATATCCAAGACTTCTGACTTCCTAGAGTTCGCTGTAGTAGTGAGGATGTCTTGGGACGGTCGTGGTCTAGACATAGTTGACGCTGTTTGTCCATAGGTTATGTCATCTTCTTGCTTGGTTTCTGCCATCCGCGCGCTTTGGTACCGCACAGCAGCGAGCTTTCTCCCAGATCCACTAGGGGTTGGTCAGAGTAGGACCACTCCATCGCCCCCAGAATCGCAATGCAGGTGGTCGGAAGCAAGCGGGATATGACTAGAACAAATAATGACCAACATTCGCACACTGCTTTCCTTCCAACGTTCACACTATTTTGGCAAATCCGTGAGGAAGATAATCAAGCTGTATCTGCGCTTGGGAACCACGCAACATCTCTTCTGATGCTCTCTCCCGGGGAATGATAGCTCGCGCGTTTTGTTCCTTAAAGATTTCAAGAAATATAATCCTACGTGGCAACGACAGATGGACATCCTCATGTCTGGCTGCACTACTTGCTCAGGCCAATCACCACGTGTGGTCGTGCGGTTCAAAGCATTCAAATTTCACTGGGTAGTAGTGGTAAAAACTAGACTAAGGAATGAAGCCACAGGTTACGCGCATGCCGTGTTTTCAGTCTCGAACGGATATTCATTCTGCCTCTTTTTGCACTGGAAAGGACATATCTCGCCCAGCCACGGTTGCCTAGCTGTTGGAACGTTGTGCCCCGTTTTTCCCAGGGCGAGATATTGTGGATCCGTCCAGCGTTTTTTATCAGGAAGAGATGAAAAGGCACATTGGCGTCCGCCATGAGGGGCGCAAATTGTGAGTCCTTCAGCATAAATTTCTATACAAGATATTCGAGTGAGTCAACTGCCAATATCGAAAGTATGCATCGTGAAACTTGAGTGGAACCAAGTTTTGGTGTCCAAGAAAAAAAAGCCAGGGCAGAACAGAGTGCACCACTGTAACCCTCCTGCGCGCAACTTGTAACATTCCCAATAAACGAATATTTTTAGTACTTAACGACATAGACGGCCATCGTAACTAATCCAATTGCGACTGAATCCAACTTATATCCCTTGTGAAACTAAAAGAATGGTAACTCCCATGGCTAGGCCAAATTACTCAATGAAACTTGTACAAATTTCCGGGCATAAAAACGTTATTAATGAAACGATTGCCTAATAAATTAGGACTCGTAAAAAGGTCCGGTGGCGAGTTGCGATAATTTTATTTCAAACCCCGATTTGAAATGAAGTGGTTTCCGAGAAACTCCTCCAAATTGGGTAAGGTTGCCGCCGAACTCCCCAAGAACTCCCGGTGACACCGCCGTACTTTATAATTGGAGGAATCATTTTATATTCCATCCTTCGGGCCTAAAGAAAATTACGATGCCTATGGGTGTATTATAATTCTCTTTGAATCTTTCGGCCTGCTGCTGAATACCTGTCATGGCACGAAAACATAATGAACCATAGATCAAATTAAGCTCATACCTCGGTACGTTCACTATACTCACCCAATGGGTTAGAACATTCTGAGGCCCATTCCGTCACATATAGAAGAGTCTGATAAGTGTTTGCTGACATGATATTTGCTTCCAACACAAATTTTGCGTTTTGTGGTTCACATCATTGATCAGTTTAGTGGTCTCCATTCTGTACGAAAAAAACTTACCCAAAAGCTTATGAATAGCCAGAAAATAGGGTAAACACCGTCCTGACCATTTGGGCTCCGGGAATACATCAAAACATGGGGTTTTCGCGGAAGTATAGTTTCGCGCATCCCCAAGTACCATTGACAAAAATATGCATTCGCCAGCTTTCGGTCTCGTCTGTCATAAACGTGAGAGATCTTCCCGAAGCGCAGGACGAATATCCCAAGGTAGGCAATCCCTACGGTCATACAGACATTTCGACCATGGGATCATGGACCGGATATCTGTCTACTGTACGAGAACAGCGCAGCATTCTACTTAGATCCAATCGTCTTTGCATTATTTGGTTTCCAACCACCATTATATAGAACAGTACGGAACGCCGGGAACTTGATGTAAAGGTATCTTATCTTATATATCCTATTCAAAAAAATGAAGATTCCTCGCTCCTGATTTTACACTTCGATATATAAGAATTTCACGTCAAGGCTTCGAGAAACTATATACATCTGGTGATTCAACGAAGCAGGATCATGGTGCGAAAACCGAATACAAATTTATACTGAGCCCACTTTGATATGTTTGCATCCATACATCACACATGGTCAATATTGTTGTCGAAGCACGACCGATTGCTAGGGTCCGCCTGCGCCGGACAGGCGCCGCTGCCGTTGAAGTCCAAGGCCGAAGCTGCCTGGACTCGGAGTGAGTCGATATCACACAAACCGCAGAATGGAATTTTGGAATGGAATGGAATGGCGGATGGGCTCACGTTGTAGCAACATGTCACAGGAGGAGGGTTACCGAACCTTAATTTAGGCGTAAGCATCGGTCTAGGCGTGGATAATGGTTAAGGGGGAGAATGCACTCACAGGCAGCAAATGCCGGCGCTGGGTATGAGCGGGGTGGTGCCGAAGAGACGGCGCCCGGCGTTGTCGAAGAAGGGGCACTGCACGCAGAGTTGCGCGTGGACGGTGAGAGCTAGCGCCAAGAGGGTGAGTATGCAGGGGGCCATTGTTAGGGATGAGAAGGTGTCGAGGAAGGCAGACTTTATATGCGGGTAGTGGGACTCTTGAGGCAAGTCGCGGTAGGTGTCTGCCTCACCTGTTCGTCGGTTGACATGGCATTACATCTGCCAGCCTTCCTGGATTCTACATGAGCCAACTTGGAACATGGGAAATATCTCTGTCAGGCGGCAGTTCGAACTCAACATAGGTGAAAATACTACCTACCACGAACGTGTGATTCAAGGCTTTAAAGGATAACTGGAACCGGTCTATCATTGTGGCAGATCCTCACACATCTGCCCTACCACAGTTGGACAGAGTTGAACATTGGCATCAGCACCTGTCGGCCACCAGCTTTCAGAAAACCAAGTGATTGTAGACCACAAAAATTGACATTTGATTGCCCGCCGCGGTAGCCAGGTAAGCCGATGGACGTATGAAATTGGGTCTATCCAGAAGCTGCTGAGAAACGACCTCTGAACCTTCTATCGAACCGTGTTTGCGTGGACGGTTACAGCTACAAAATTCATAAAATGGTTAGGCTCGTAACCAGCCCTTCGTTAAGTAACTAGACAGCAGAGCGAAGTTATATAAAAACAATCCGATGAAAATTGACAAAGAAAAACGTGCGTCAACAGTTACTTCTACATTCGAGCACATGAACCACTATTTTTTCTCGCCCAATTTTTGATCCAATTAACTCAGTTATCCGCCAGTTATTGGGCACCCAGGCTGGCCGCCGGGCGAAATTGGTTCTGAGGCCCGGTCCAGTGCAAAAGAGTGGAAAGGAGGCGTAATGAATATCGATCCGACATTGAAATCAAGGTCTACAGTTTGTGTGGTCGTCAGGAACCACATTCCTTAGTAACATAGGACAGGAAGACATCATTGAGTCTATAACAATTCATTCATGAATTTCAAGTCCTTTTTTGGTGTACTTGCAGCTCATGAAAACCCTTGTGTATATTCCTACCAAGTCTATGGGAGGCTGAGCTAGAATAGACACTGCGTTCAGCGGGTTCCTAACCTAAAAATGTAGAACCTGTGAGACGGCATAGACAGCTATGGACAGACATAGACGGATCTAGACCTGTCTGCCTAGGTCCGTCTGGTTGCGTCAAGCCCCGCCTATGTCAGTTCGAGGCTAGTCTATGCCGTCTCACAACTTCTCGGAAATTTTGGGTTTAGGCACCCGCTGAACGCAGTGAGATTCTATTTTTGGTCATAATGTCTGCAGTCTGATTGTAAACTTTGATTGGGCCAGGTCTATGGCTTTTAAAGTGGTGAGCGGATTTTGGTGAAGCTAAGTGGAGTAACTGACATGTTTATACATCGGGATTACTGTTGGTAAGTTTAAATATTCTATGGTATTAGCCAACTTCTTTCTCGGGCGATTATGATAAGGTAAACAAGAAGAACGAACCCGGTGTGGTTGGTGCGGCAGCTTGGGCTGAAATGTATGTACATGTTAGGTTGTCATGTCGTAGATTAGTCACATTGGGTTTTTCACTGCTTCCTCCCATCCCGCTGCGAGCCCCGTTGGCTCATCTCCGACCCTGAGGCCCCGAGCGGTCTCCACCGGGATCTCCAAATAAAGAACAATATCGAACCCAGCCACTACGTCAAAACCTGGAAGTGAGCTGAAATAGAGGTTGAATGCACCAGAAATTTGTTCATGGATTTCAACCAGCAGCGAATGTAGAATTACAGCTTTGTTGCAGAGGAACACATGTTGGGTATGTCCTCGCATATCGGGTTTCGTTCCTGTTATTGTGGGAAGACTAAATGTAACTTAATGAAAGTGCACCCGTTCTTACAATATTTACTATTATACTATTCGCCCCCCACATTCAGGCGAGTGGTTCCACCGAACTCGGCGTTGCCGAAAGCGCCACATCCTGTGAAAGGAGCTGCTCCAGCTCTACCCACAAATATCAGTTGCATCCGACACCACCATAGCAGTAACGTACCCGTTAGGCTCGTATACATCTCTTCCCACGACGCACTGTGCATATGCGCCGCCAGCCACGCGTCTGCCTCATCCATCGCCACGAGAATCGCGCCTTTCGAGGTACGCTTGGGGTCGTCTGCGGGAAGGGATACGATGTGCCGTTGTAATAGAACGCGGAATTGCGCGAATGAGCCGCGCAGAAACGTTATGCGGCGCTCGACGTGCTCCTGCTTGGCACGCGCCTCCTCGTACGCCGCCATCTGCGCGAGCTCCTCCTCGGAAGGTCTTGGCCTAAGGTTCAACAATATCTGCTGAGCGGCAACCCTGGCGGCAGCGACGAGGGCGGTGAAGGACATAGTGAGTGGGAGCCGGAGGCGGGGCGGGCAGTGAGAGGCAAAGAAGACGAATGTCTTTGAGTTCCTTAGGAGATTTGGGGCGACTTAAAGGCTGGGCTCGACATCTTGATTAATGGGTTCATGTGAGCAAGTCAATCTTTATTTAGGGGATAAACAGACGATTGTCATAGGATTAGACTAAGAAATGTCGGGAGGCGACTCGATCCGACACCGCCATTCCATTGCGGACTGCGGACTAAGTCCCGCTTGATTCTGTAAATAAAGGTATGCATTCTGGCTGGAGAACTCGGATTGCCCGAAGTGAAGTAGTGAGTTGGCACGTAGGTGTTTGGGATTAGAAGATGTGTGGCCTCGATTAAATAATCTGTGCACCATCCTGCTTGGGTGGGTCAATGTCTTCATTAATAAATGACGGCCATAGACTTGCGTTCAATCTGCGATGAGGATCCAACCTCTCAATTTCGTGTAGGTTCGTGCCGTATCGTAACAATATCTGTTGGTCATCTCGATGGAGAAGTTGAAACACATACGAGTTCGAAAATGGGCTCATAAAGAAAATGGTCCGATGTTTGAGAAAAAGGTCCAATGATGATCCTCGGTGAGGAGCGACCGAGACATGTGTATGCCCGAGCTGTGGCGTCGGTCGGTGGCCAAGGCCGCCTACCCGGAACGGGTATGGAAGCTGTATTGCTTACAAGATGGGCCTTCCACGCTTCCATTGATCCGAAGTCGCTGTCCTGGTGCAATCCGATCAGTGATTGGCGAGTGCACCAGCCACGGTCCGTAATGTACCTACTTAAATGCAATGATCACAGTAATACGTGCAGCTACCACCAAATTCAGTTCAGGCGATCTACATTACGACATTGGGCATGACGGTTCTCTCCGATCTCTCTTCGCCGGTTTTTTCTCGCCTCCGCGAGAGCGCTGAGTTCGCGAGCTCACTTCATAATCTACACGTGTAACAATTACATTATCCAAAATACCTTGTCCTTCTGAAAGGAGTGGCCGCTTAAGGATTTTTTTTTGATTCCGTAGCTCGTGCTACGCATTCTACGCAGAACTGCGTCCGCGCGGCCTAGCAGACTTTCCAGGCGGGCCGAATATACTTTCTGGCCGTAAACAAAGTATTAGGTGTCCATAATATTTCTACGGTCCCTCAGAGAGCTATTAAACATGATGAAAAGCACAAAATCATTGTTTCATGGTGAATGGCTCAAGACTGCCGTATACTCCTGCTCTTTGCGGACAAAAAAGCGTCGCTGGCTAGCTCCCGTGATTTTCAAGAGACGGGCAAGACCAAGTCCTTAGGAAATAAAGTTAAGAGCCACACATTGGTAATGTAGAGAAAAATTGTGCACCTCCTAATGGGATATTAGAGAGTTTGCGCACAAGCCATATGAGCCATCTGATGGCTTTTTTGCAGTGCGCAATTTGATGGCATATGGCTCATATGGCTCAGATACCCTACCTTCTTTTCTCAGATTGTATTGCTTACAAGTGAATTGCAGGTGATATGGACCACTTATGATGTGCGAGTATTGTCCAATCCCCTAAACAACTGATTTGGATTCAAAATAAATTATATCAGTGGAGTTGCAACTCTCCTGCAGCTGAACATGGATATTGGAGTAAGATGCGTGTAAACTCATGACATTGGCATCATTTAAGAGTTCAATTGACTCTGGTTCACCTGAGACTTTGAAGCCATTAGCCATATGCTGCGCACTGCACATAAGCCATCAGATGGCTCATATGGCTGTTGCGCAAACAGGTTATTCTCTCACTGGCTTTCGAAACGGGCTCATCGCTTGAACTGTGATCATGGAGAGGAAAATGAAGAAAGATTATTTCTGGTGAGCGACTCAATCGAGCCCTGAATCGCTGTTCAAGCTGTGTTCCCATTCCACCAGATGTGCTGTTCGAACATGTACAAACAGTGCATCTGATATTGAACCAGAGCACGCTGTCTGATCTTCAATGCATCACAAGAGGGTGAACAGAGTTTGCATGTAACCACAGATTTCTCCTAAAGGGGTTCTGTGCAACTCATAATTCTCCAGTAAGTATAAGAAAATTGATCCATACAAAGTTTTCATTGGTTGAGAATATGTATAGAGCAAAAAAGCATCAACGCTGTGATTGCTGACGTTGTGCCTGTGGCGTCCGGCCGATCACGGCCCCTGTCAAAATTTCATACTTAAGTTATTGCCAGTCTACTTAGACACTGAAGCGCTCGCCGCATATTTTAGGAATCTTTTCTAAGTTCATCCGGGTGTTTGTGAAAGTTAATGCACAACCAGCTGTCTTATGCCCGTCTTATACCCGAATTATTATCCGTTCTCTTAACGAAATCTCTCGAATTCGTTTGTACCTCTTTGCGCACATCCCCTTCAGTGTTATCCCCATTACTGTTCCTTCTCTCTAGCCCTTCGTTCAACGCTCTTTTAGCTCCGCGAACCTCTCACAGTGTCCTCAAATTTTCCCCATTTACAATGGTGGAACCCCGTTTGGATGAGCATTTATAGTTTGACAACCCACATGACCTGAAACCAGGACTTCGCCGCAGCCAGACCTTCCATTTTCGATGTGCCGTGCAGACACGTAACATGCAAGTTCAGGTGCCGTGGTGCTACGCCGCAGAGGAGGCTCCTGTGGCCACGTATGCGGGAATCGCATTTCAGCCTATAAAAGACTTGCATCAGGCTCAGTTTCCCTGACCTCCCTTTCCCCGCTTCCATGTCTTTCGTATCCTTTTGGTGGCTGCAATACGCAATCGCTTAGGTCTGCGTCTTCAGGTCTACGTAAACACTGCAAGCTTTCTTTACTGGCCTCACCTGCGTCTGCTTCAAGACCTCAAATTATGCCGGTTTCGTTGGCTTTGAATTCGGGCTCTTAATTCTGGCTCTTAATCCTATACCTTCCACACACAGTCAGTGTTCTTCAGAAGCATGCCATTTCAACCTGCAGCGACGTCTCCTGGGCCCTTCCTCCAGCGAATTTGTGTCGTTCCCGACACACATTCTCCCTGCTCTTCTTCAAAATGACTGCTTTGAACTTCATCAGCGGATTCTGGCATCAGCGCTGACTTTCGTGTGGTTTGAGTCACCCTTTATTCCAGGTGTCGTCCGTCCAGGCGCCCAATTGATACCGCAAGAGTCAAGTCCCCGCTCGTTCACACTCTCGCCGCCGAAACTCTGGAAATCACTCACTGCATTCCTAATATCGCGTGGCGCTCCGAATTTGTTCTCGCAGCCTTTTCCGTCCACTTTCGAGTATTTGGTACATAATCCTCCCATTTGTTTGGCGTCCTTACTCATGTTGTACTTCATATGACCAATCAATTAATTTTATACAAAACAGAATCTTTGTGTTTGGCATTCTTCGCCCTAACGCACTGTTCTAAAAATTACATTCTACACGATACCGACATGTCATTGGATTTGAGCTAGTGGAATGCAGAACTCACGGCGCCGGAGCGAGGTGAAGGCATATCTTGTAAGGTATAAGAGGATATAAGATGTGTTTCACATCATTCAGTACATTATCTGAGGTTCTAAGAGGAAAGATCCTTCATAAGAGGTCATAGCCTTGAAGTAAAAGTTGGGACATTCCTTGTGAGAAGTAATGTCGAAACAAAGCGGATGATTTTCCTGTCGGCAGACAGTAAACAAATTAGTCGTTGAAATTCGGCAATATGGATGATTTAATTGGTCCATTTACAGCATACATGAACTACTACATACAATTATTCGAATTAAAATCGGGGAAAGCAATTGAGGGCTAGTGGCTGCCGTAAAGAGATTGAATCCTCGTAATAATTCATAAGACCTGCATAAAATGTACCTTACATGCTCCCATGAAAGGGGAAATTGGTTGTTCAGAGAATTCCGGGTTTTTCGCAAGAAATGCTGCTGCAGAGCGGTTTGATTGCTTGTTCAAAATGCTGAACGTTGAGCGTGACCGTCGCACCTCTTGATTTTTTGGGAAATGAATATTCCGCGCAACAGAATGTCTCGACATCCAAGTCTAACGGAAGGTTTGAACAACCAGAGACAATGCGGCAGAACAGAGGTTTTATGTTTAATAAGTCTCAGCCACGAATATTGAACGCAGTAATTTTGAGACCTATTGGAGGCCAGAAGGGAACAGAGACTAAAACCGGGAAGAAGGGGCACCAGTTGAAAGGCTGGAAATAACCCGGGGGTTTTATACAACAGCAGGCGGTGCAAATCTACGTAGTCGCAGTAGTAACTTCTCCTGCGGCACAGTACGGCACCGGAGCTTGTGAACTGCGCGTCTCGGTGGCACCTGCGGCACAGTAGTCGCCAGTTCAACACATGATGTCTGTTAAAGGGCTCTATGGCCAAAATTCGTATCATTACTGCACATTGTATCGTATCATATGTACATCGTGTATTAAATAAATAAAATAAATAAACAACGAATATCCGCTGATTCAGCAAACACGAACGGATTATGTATACGCCGCACTCCCTCCCACTCGTAAGATAAAATAAATAACGGACGCCGCCCCTCACACACACAGACACCCTGCCCATCTCAAGATACGAAAAACTACAAGATAAGTACAGAACAAATAATAATCCTTTCGACGACACATTGATGCGATCAAAGTCTTTTGTTCGTGGTGGTAAACAACTCACAAATCCTCTCTTTCTATTTCAACTACCTGCTGGATGACGACTGCGTGTCCTTCCGCTCGTTTTTTTGCCTGTTTTGAACTCTGGAACTACGACCAACCTTGATGAGCTCTGTGTTCCGGTGGCAATCCCCAGCGCGATGGCCTTCACGTTGCCGCTGCGTTGGGTGGCACACGAGCTTTTCTTGGCGGCTCTTCTTGCGGCAAGGATAGATGCTCAGATTTGCCTGGGACCAAGTCAATTTGTGGTGTGTGGCTGCCTCAGCCACCGTGCAAGGGCTATACTATATGTTTGAGTGCGGTGGAGCTCAAGTTACGTGCATGAAACTCAAGTCATACGTGGAACTTAAGGTCGAGTTTTTTGGAGGGGTGCACTGGATGAGGCGCGTACGAAATTTAAGTACCGGCAGATCTTAAGTTCCATGCACAGAACTTAAGTTCGAGTTCTTTTCGGGGTCAACTGGATGGGTGCATACTAACGGAACTCAGGTTTCGCGGATCTTAAGTTTGTACATGGAACTTAAGTTCCGTCCTTTATTGGGGGGGCTGGGCAGTGGGGATGGGGATGGGGCCCATATGGAACTTAGGTTCTGTCAGAACGTAAGTTCGAAAACCGGTGTGGACCGGCAGAACTTAAGTCCAGCTCATCGTATTTCATAAGTCTTCGCATCAGGGTGGTGCGTCGTCGCGGGTGACGTGGTGCTCGCCCACGACGGCTCAGGCGCTGCGGAGGTCGGGCTCGCCGTGGTGTCCATAGTGGCGACGACGAGCGGCTCGATGTGCGCGGGCGCGTGTCTTCGGCAGTGGCGCAAAAGGAAGAACGCTAGGGCTGCGAGGATGCCTAGGCCTGCGATGACGGGGCCGGCGACTACGCCGCCGGAGGGGCTCTTCTTCTTGTTGGGGGTGCTGGGCGGAGTGGAGTCTGGGCCCGTTTTTCCTCACTCGTCGTCATAGACTGGGACAGTGAGAGGGCGGCGACCGCAGTCGACCACAGCTTATCCCAAGCGCAGGACATATACATACCAAGCTTGTTATGTAGGGTGGCCGCGTTACATGTATTGGCATCGGCACTCGAACCACTGTAGAGGTTTGAAGCTCACGTAACTAAGTTATTTCAACGCAGGAGGCTGAACTAAACGCTGGGTGCATGATTTGGAATACTTCCTAGAACTTCAATGGCCTAACATTCGCAACGAAAAGACTAACCAAGCAGGTGGATTGAACAGGGACGGGCACTCGTGGCTGCATCGAATATTTTTTTATAACTCAGGGCAAGAGCAGGCGGCACACAGCTGATGTGTATTCGTTGCGCAGTAAACTTTCTCGAGTTTGAGTTTTCAACTGTAGTATTAAGTAGAAAGTAGTGTTGAGCGTAGTTGGTGAAAAGGAGTTGAATTTGAGTCATCATGGCACTACATACTAAAAGCAAGTACCACTCAGAGAGCGCTCATCATTCCAACATAACCTAGGCAATATAGATGTTGATGCTAGAGCCAATGGCTCCGCAATTCCCGAGAGTCACGGGGCTCCCAACAGGCGTAGTAGTAGAAAGGCTGATATTGAGACAGCGCCCGTCAAACTGGGAAACGACCAAGCATCCCTCGCCGATGAGGCCGCCTTCGTTGACGCAACTAGAGCACTCGACGGCCCAGTTCTGCATGCTTTTAGAGTCGAGTGTCAACGAAATGGATGAGACTGCGATTCATAAACATCCATACCGGGAATCGGGGGATGGAACAGGCAGCATCGCAGGCAGAGCGCCGGCGTTGGTGAGGGCCAGTTCTTTGTCTGTCACCTTGCTGTAGAGCATGTCAACTTCCATACAGACGAAGGAGCCGACCAAAACAACACTTACAGCAGTGTCAATTCGCCAGGGAAGTTCGATGCAGCCACAGCAAACTCGGGGATAGCTTCTGAAATCCGCTGCGAAACCAAAGTCGACCCGGTCGAGCGGAACCCAGCTTCGAGAGGGCCGTTGGTGATGCTGATGTTGGTGCCCAGTATCTGAGGACTGCAAGTGGCTCGCCGAGCGGGGCTGGCGCCGGCGAGAAGGACGGATAGGAAGATCGAAGCGATGAAGAGCATTCTAGAGTCGAGTGTTTGAAGGTTTGTCGACGAAGAATGAGCTCTGGACAAGGGTCAGATTTTATACTCATTGAATGCGCCGGTATTCCCGGACAAGCGGCTACAACAATGCACAAGAGAGTGCTAAAGCGGATCTAAGTGAAAGCGTAGACACTGATATGACCGACAGTCCTGTTTGGAGCTACCGGCGATCATCTGTGTATTGTAGACTCCAACGGCGATGCTGAGCGCGCACGTTCATACAATCGAGGCACGAGATAACTGTATGCAGTCTGGCTGCACGAGACTAGCACGCCGCATACGTTCAACATGGGAGGCACGTGCGCTGCCGCAGGTGGTAGTACGGTATTACGATTTGAGTGAAATTCTACAGTATTCTCGATACCGACCTGCACGCGAGAGCAATTGTTCCCGCCGCTTACGGTTGGGTACAACGCATACTTGATCGGCTGCGCGGTCCGCGTATGAGTGTATTTCAGGTTTAGTGGGCTCCACCCGCCACAAGTGCGGGAAGGATACATATCGCGCCGCCGCGTTCCACGGAGTAAACCAAAATACATTTGAACTTCCGTGGGGTTGGCGATTGGCGCCTAGTACCGTGGGGATTATCTGAGGTGAACATGGAAGTCGAGCGAGACAGGATGCTGTCCCGAAAAGGGATGTGCTGGGGACCTTGGGGTTGGACACAGGTCTACCTGCGGGTCCTAGCGCTCAGTTCTCAACCAGTACCCGGTCCCATCAATATACCCGATTCCGTGCTGCAGCCTAAACAGTATGCCGTCCCGGCCTAGGAACAGCATTGGGTATTCGTGGGCCCGGGTACGGGTTGAGCGCTCAGCGCTTCACTTCGGATGTTACCCGGTTTCATCTGGCCACCATCATTCTGGCCCACATTCCTCATCATCTACCCCGACCTCAAAACAGAAAATCTCTTCTTGGACTTACGTGGCCGCACGTACATCGCTGAGCACATGGAGTAAAATGGAAACAAAGAGCCAGGACTTGGTTTGCACAATACGTTGCAGGGAGTCGAACCCTGTACTATACTATACTTATGTTCAACCTCAGTGTATTCCCTCTGCCTGATGCAAAGTACCGGAGTCACCGACGTCAATAGCGGCCAGAGAATAGAGATCGGAATATGGATTCGGATTATTGTTGGATTATTGTGTTATTCTTTTTCCTGCAAACAAGGTGTGATGCAACTGAGTTGAAATCGAACTTCGATTCGAAGCTGAGCGAGGCACAAGTAAAAACCGGCTGGCAGGGATGACATGGGTCGCGGGGAGCTGAATTTCACCGCAATGCTCGATCTATATGCCTGCGGCTCGCACACACAAAAAGCAAAGAGGCCGTTGCGGGGAGTCAAACTCTCAGTAAGTACCAAGGAATAATTCAATAATTACGCAAAGCATTCGCCCCACTGTTGCACGCAAGTTGATTCGTCACTTGAACTCAAGTTAATCCGCTCATCCGGCAAGTTCGACGCTGAAATGAAGGAAGCATCCGCCCAGCTGCGACCGCATGAGCTGAATATGAATCAATGAATCAATGAAAAGGATCACATTGGTAAAACTGAGCAAGAATAAAGTACAACCTCCGAAAGTGCCGTCGCGACGGAATAAAAGGTGCGGCGTCCTGCCAGGAGTTGAACCCCACCAGCTCGTCCATCCGTGTACTTACTTGGGAAGGAATCAGACATAGATATGGAGCGAAGGGTCAACGCCGCCTCGATTACCATCTTGGCTGGGTGGGTTTGAGGTCGGAATTTCTGGAATTAGGATATTCCAGTCCTCCTTTGAACTTGAAGGCAAGCTATCCAGGTAAGTGAATATCCGGATCGATATCCAAGTAAGTGATTACCTGGATTGAGCAGAGCAGAGGCGACCGCCAAAGTCAAAGACGGCTGATATGGATTCGCGCTGTCGTTGGCTTATTGCATTGAGCTTTCTTATTCCTGCACACGACATGTCTTGGGCTGTCAGGGGCTCCCGAGGTCAATTCACGCCACAAAGAAACAACGTAACAAAAGCAGCAAGAAGTCCGCGTGGGGGGGGGGGGCAGTTCCTGATACCGACTCAGGTACCAGGTCTCCAAACCAGAAATAAAGCATATCTATTGCACCCGCGTTTGCTCCCTCGATCATGTCGGACCGAGGTCCGATCCAAATTAGGAACCCTAGTTAACGGCAATCACCGAATGATGAATATTGTTAACGTTGAGGAGAAGGAGGGCCTGGATACTAGTGTGCATGTTTTGCTGTAAGTTTGGATGCTTTGGATTCTGATTTCAAAAGGTTTATCATTTGCACTACAATTTGGCAAGTTGGAAGTTCAGAAGTCCAGGTAAGTAATAGGGAATGCCCGGAGGGCCATCTTACAGCAACGGCTGGCGTAGTCCAAAATTATTGTCAACTAGTTACAGCCGGCTGGCAAGTGTGTCTGGGTCATACTGGGAGGTTCCAGGGGATGCCCGAAGGGCCGTATGAATGTGAAGGGGTTAGGTGTGACAAGTTCCCGAGCGAAGTGTTGTGACGAACGCAAAGAGGAAACAAGTTCTGCAGCCAGATACGAAGTGTGGGGATCAGGATGGTAGTGAGGAGCGTCAGACGCGCTTCTCGAGGTGACTAGACGCGTGCACGCACTGAAGTCTATCGCGACGAATCCTGCAGCCCTACTTCGGGCACTAAAGGAGAGGGCCAAAACGACGAAAATGCCTGCCCTTGATGCCTCCTGATCGGAGGAAACAAGGAATTTCTTTCAAGATTTTCAAGCTCCCATCCATCTCTGCTATTATGGGCCCCAGAACTCTACATCGCCCCGGCGCTTTGACGAAAACACCGGCGGATCAGATATCTTAATGAATCATCTTCGGGCTGTCGGTGCCTCTCTGCTGTGTTTTCTTACGATCGCCATTGCTCTGAAATCTGTCCCTCACGTTGCCATTGTCTTCAGCCCGGTTCTACAACTTCAATATATTATCTGAGACTGGGTAGCTGGCCAAATTGGCACTTTTGACCACTAGCTCGCACACAGAGTGCGGTTAATACAGATATATGGTGGCTGAGACAAAGGAATGCATCTTAAGAGTGATATCAGATATTTTGCGCTAATTTACATGACCATTTTGTGGTTCACAGAATTTGTTTTCCGAAGGTATGCCAAAAGGGGAATAAACGCCACCACGCTATATTGCTCATGCGCACTCATGCTGGTCACCCCACTGCGTTCCAAATCATTCAGTGGATACAAATGAATTATTCTATACAATCAAACTATAGATCTGAGGCTTACAACGACCATAAAATCTTCCCTTCAAGACAAGGAAAATGAGTGGAATTGCTGTTTTTGGATTGTGATATCTCAAAGCGAATGCATGCAACTACACTAAAGATCCATTGCATACCCAGAAATTCCGCGGGTAGGGTCCGGGCTAGCAGGGGTCTTACTTGTTAGGCGGTCCTCCATTATCAACCGACACCATGGAGCTCAACATTCCCAACCAGCTGGCTTTCCCGCACAATTGGATGTGCGACACGCCAAGAAATTTCCCTACACGCCCTCATGCGCTGGCTCCCGCACCTGACCCATCTGAATCTTAATTGGAGCAGTTCTCCGAACAAGCGCCCCTCAGCCGGTCTCTATAGCGGCCAACGAATTTTCCTGCGGACATCACGCAATCCACCGTAGTACGCGCATTCCTCGCGCCGGCCCAATTGAATTCTAATTGCAGCCCGCTGGACCCGTGACACGCGCTATTTCAAAATTGGCCGGAACTTGCTGAGCAGGGATTCAAGGAAGGCAGAGAAAAATGATGTTTTGGGGTAGGATTAGTTCATAGATATGATTAACTGACTTTCCCCTGTTAAACGGCGAAACCCGCGAGTCAATTGTACAGTTCTGAATCGAAGTCGAGTCGCTGCGGCAATCAAAGGGCCAGTGCGGGAGCAGGACGATTTTACATTACCCCCAGGCTACCCAGGGTAAGCATCACCACACTAGCTCATCATTCCCCCGACCGCTGTGGTTGTTTCACGTTGCCACTGGGTTCATGAACTTAGTCCATAACGAGGCCGAGGCCCTGACTATAAAATCCTCAGCCCTGCTGCCTGGAGATTGGGTTTCTCCTGAGCTCACCTGTTCTGTTATACATTGTCTTCATGGCTCGCTTTGCTGCTCTCTTCTGCGCCGTCGTCGCCGCCGCGACTTCTGCTGCAACCGCCGCTGTAAGCTCAGGTTCTCCCGGTATACGTTTGATTTGAACACCCACTATCCAGGTTCAGGAGCGTGACTCTGCTCTGATCACCTTCTTCACAGACAGTACGTCCATCCTTGGCCCGTTTTCTCCAGGCACTCAAATCGCCGTCAGTCGACTATCTTGGCCAAGGTGTGCTGTTGCCGGGTACGCTGGAGCTCCTTGCTCACTGACGTAGAGTTTACGTACTTCGGCACCGTGCCTACCGGCTGCATCCCGCTCAGCCCGCCGTTTGTCTCGTCGGTCTCCAGCGTCCAGATCGCCAAGGGCGTCCAGTGCACCTTGTGGAAGTATGTCAAACCCACAAGGTCTAGGACACGAGCAACGTTGTGCTGATCACTTATTTACACAGCGAAGCTGAGTGTGGGCGGGCCGCGGGCAAATCAATCACGGTAAGTTCCAACTCCAGCCACCGGCCCCGGCAGTGCCGCTGAACATGTGTTTAGTTGAACGGCAACGTCCCGAACCTCGTGAACCTCGAGTTCAACGACCTGGTATGTGCTCGTTTGGGGATGTAGAGAAAGAACTGATGACCGAGCGGGATTGTTTAGACGGTCGCCTTTGAATGCCTCGCCTGAGAGCGTATGTCCTGCCCGACTTGGGTGTAGTCCCAGTGTTGAATTATGGTGATTTTGTTGTGGAGTTCTTGAGCCCCGCTCCGTTCGGCGAGCGCCTAACGATATCTACCTTGCGATCAGTTGTTTTCTTTGCACTTGGACGGTTCTCTATCGGTCGTTGGGAGGACTGTCATAAGCTACAAGCGCGTTCCGGACTTCCGGCTGGCTAGATTTCGTGCAAAAGACGGAACACTGAGCGTGAATCTCCCCGCTGTGAACTACGGTCACAAACATTGCAATTTCAAGGGCATCGAGGACCGATGATTATTGGTTTGGAGGTTGGATGGGTCGTACCCATCTTCGTCACTTAGTTACTTCGCTTAGGAACGAGAAAGTCCGTCACTTTGATGGGGATGCGTGAAAGTTTGTCACATTACCTACTTTCTGTGAAACTTTGTCGTTTTGACTCGGCACGTTCAAGAACACGGAACCTCAGCCATTATTGTTCCTTCAGCACAAGCTGGGCGTGATTTTTTTATATAGATACCTTACCCTAACACTAACCACTAACCCTAACCAGCTAACCTGAACCCGAACCTCTGACCCGAACCACTAACCCGAACCGCTAACCTCTAACCGCTACATAACCACTAATCCTAACTAGCTAACCCGAACCTAACTGGCCGAGCTCGGCACACTGCTGATTGTGTGATGTGTCGACAAGCATGCATTACGTTAATCCTTGGAAAGCGACGAACATTCGCAGAAATTTGCGTGAACTGACGAACTTTCGCAGAATTCCATCAAACTCACTAACTTTCACAGAATTAAGCGAAGTAACTAAGTAACGAAGATGGCGTGGACTCGGATTCGGGCTCTGACCTCGCTTAATTTTTTTTTGGTCAGGACTCTGGATCAGATCTCAATCTCTCCCCGAAACAAGTAGAAAATCGCGAAACATCCTCAAAGTTTATTTTTCTACACAATCTTCCTCAGCTGGGCCCACTACTGCCGTTTGCATAATTCTGTGAAAAAGTGAAATTTTTGTGCGCGCTCACGTGCTGCGTGATGTGACGGCTGCTGCCTGAAATGGCATTTCAGCTGGCAGCATCGGAGATGGCGACTCCGCCAATCTGAAGTAAAGGATTGTCAAAGTGGTATCTCGACTACTGCGACTATGTAAGGCCGCCCTCCTCGTACACCAAGAACATATTGATGGCATCAATCCCAACAAAGTAGCGTCTGTCGACTTACACGGAGGGAGGACAGGGATCTGACCAGTCACAACCAAGTGGACAATACTTATGGTCATAAAATATATCAATAATTGTGCCCCATTTACTTGAGCCCAATGGACGACTGTAATGCTGCCTAATGACAGATGTTTGTATTGAACACCTATACCATGCCGATCACAAGCCGAATGACATTTGTGATTGAGCCTCAGCCGCCGATGCCACCGCCGATCTTGCTGATCTCGGTCTCCCAGTTGCCGTTTTGGCCATTTCCCAAATGCTCTCATGAGTTTGAGGCGGCGAAGAAGCCACAGTCTCGTCGTCATCGAGGCCACAACGATCGGCAGGATCAGAAAACAGGGACAAAAGTTCGCAATGGGTTAACACTGGTAAGGGTAGTAAGTACACCTTTACATATTGTGAACAGAGCCTCAAAAGCAAAAAGGGCAGTCAGAAAGTGTGCATGGAAGCGCTGCACCGCACAGCGGGAGGCTGGCGGGAGGAGCAGGGAACCTGGGAAGGGTCACATCACGCAACACGTGAGCGCACAAAAATTTCACTTTTTCACAAAATTATGCAAACGGCAGTAAGTGAATATTAGTCTTTCCCTTACTCCGTACCGCATCCAGACTAACTGCCTTCGACAACTTTTCTTTCTCATTGGCAAGTTGCTCGAATATTTTGCAAGCAGAAACCCTGATGTGCCCGACCATGGTGTACGTCGGCCCCGATGCTCTCCAGGTCTTTCTTCGTCTCACCCACCAGTTCGGGGAGTTTGGACACTGAGACACTGTGTTTGTATGTATCAGTACTTCACACAAGAAACGAAAGCCGCGTGATTCCCGTGACCTTTAGGTTAGGGTCTTATACTGTATTATTTCGATCAATTCGAACGGGGGTGTGATGCGTGACACAAAAATCCAGTTCGAACATTCGAATGCGGGCGAATTTTAGTGTGACAGGTGTGAAAAGTTCAAACAAGGGACAATGTGATTTGCGCGGGAGCCCTCGACCCCCGAAAACCAAATTGCTGAGGAAAGCGATCCAGCCGAGATAGTGGGCCAGGAAAACGTGCTTGAGCGCCAGGAGAATGCTAGGAAACGGCGCAGAAAGCCAACGACTCGATATCAGGATTCTGGTGGCACAGAGACAATGAAGATGAATGGGAGAAAAATTACTCTTAATTTTTACTTAAATTGTGGTTTTTCAGGTACCATAGCTTCGGAATCGATATTGTACCCTTTTGGGGTGTTCAGACACATTTTCTGAGCTATTTTGACGAAACCTGGGAGCAATTCGAACACTGGGTGCGTGATGCGTGATGTTCGAATTCACTGCGTTTCAAGGCCTCGTCGGCAGAGCCTCTGCCGAGCCCCGTCGGCAGAGCTCGGCCGACCCTGACTTACGGCACACTGGGAAGCCTCTGCCGTAAGAAATTACGTCTCGCAACCCCTCTCAATGCATTCGGAGGGCTCAATTTGGTCTGGGGACCAATTTTTGTGGAAATCTGGAGGTTGAGAGTGGCAGAAAATATTTTGTGTGAAGCTAGTCGGCAGAGGGTAGGCAGAGGCGTCAACCCAGGTCGGCACAGATCTGCCGATCAAGACTCGGCAGGGTTTGCCGCGCCGGGTCGGCAGAAGTCCACTGACGTCAGCCCAAGTCAACCCACGCTGCCGATCCGCCCTTGAAACGCAGTGATTGATTCCCGCTACCTTTAGGTGCAGGCTTCTATGGCGCCCAATCATTCCGCCTTTTGGCAGCATCAGGAAAATCCACTTTTCCGAATCGGCCATAATTATGGCTAATTGCGGATAAATCCATGAATACCTGAAATTATCAGAAAACATATGATTGTCTATGTGCCCGTAAATTTACGGTAATTACTTGTGAATATCCAGCTTTTACGACCAATTATTTTTTGAATACAGTGGTTCCTTCTGCACCCAGTTTCCATTCTGCAGATTAACTTGATGCATTGCAGGGTTAAATACATGGGGTAAGCCAAGTATCACGTATATGAATAGGGATAATAGTATTAGTGTTGCGTGTCCGTGAAACGATAAAGCCAGTGGATGGAGAGGAACAGTAGAATGAGCGAGACTGACAGGAGTTGAGGGATCAGAACAGCTGTGCAGGCATTGAGGATTGACAACTAAGTCTTGACGGTATGTGCATCGATGGTACAAAGTTTGAAGACTCCAGTCCACACAGGCTTGGATGCAACAACTTGGAACACGCTTGATGTGATCTTGGAACTGTCTGCTGGTGTCTTGGGTGTTGAAGCAAGTAGCAGATTTGAAGAATAGTGCGGGCGGCGCAGCGGGAACGATCTTGACGAGCTTGATGTAAAACGGTGATGACGTAGCTCTCTATGGCCCCAGACCCAGTGTCTGACTTCATGGCGAAAGTTTGGAGTAACCTGCTTGAACCTGGACGGGACCTTGATGTGCTGAAGGGGTTCATGGACAGTGTTGGGAGTTAGCGAGTGATTCCAAGTGGGGTGGGGGTACCAAAGCGAGGGATAATGTTGAGAACAGCTTGGAAGGGGCGATAATCCAACAGGAAGTAGGAGTTGGGGCACGACAGTGGAGGACATGGTGAGGGAAAGGAAAAAAGAACAACAAAAAGCTTGGCATAGTTGTGCACTGGCAAGATCAAAAGTTGGTATTGTTTGGATGATGGGCGGAGTTTGAATGACTTATGCTTTCCGCGTCGTCATACTTAGACCCTGCCGAGCAAACTCAATGCAGACATGAAGGATTGAAGTGTTAAAATGCACCAAAAGGTGTGTGGAACATATTTTGGACCTTCCCAAGCCATTCCAAATATGGGTGGATCACATTTTCGTCATTTATTCTGTGTCAGCCGTTTTTCTCCCTGCCAAATTGCTTCGGCATGAGAATCGGCTGAGCGTAATGCCGAGATATGCCGCCCTGTGCAGTAAACCAGCTTACTCTTGACCCCTATTCAACAACGCAAGTGAAAAACCGGTATATGGGCCGATACAAGAAGAAAGTAACTGACTTCAATCGGGGCCAGGCTAGCAGCATATAAAATTCAAATGATTCAGGGACTATGAATTGAAGTTGGCGAGAAATATTGTTGCCAGCCATAAATTCAATCTGTTACACCGATACGATTCCTGGTTCCGGAGGTAACCAGGTCTCAGATCGCTAATGTCTGTCCGCCTCGATCGCACCCTTTTTTTACCACGCTCCGATTGGCTGCATCAGCTCCACAATATCCCACGCACTTCGGCATCTTGATAGCGCATCAAATACAGCGGACGCAACACCATTGAATTCCTGTACACTGCCAGTGGACGTTCCACTGAAATACAGAGATCGGGTGATTTCAGAAATTTGCAGAACCCACGTGACCAAATCCAGTGGATTTCCAGAGGTGTACGAGGCTGTGGGCTGACAGTGGGCTTTTACACTGGAAGTCCACAGGCCATTGATGGGCAAAATAATGCCAAAATCGCGCGTGCCAAAAGGTTCGAACTCACGGCACAATAAAAGTTCTGCATCCAAAGAACACCACTGATCCAACTGAGCCACAACACCTGTTAAGGCCTGGAGGTAGATCAGATGTGCATAAATATCGGTTTACAGTAGACTGTTGACTCTGATAATTATTTTTATAGGCCTGGCATTAATGGTTCGCCATTATACATAAAATCGAGCCCCCTCAAGAGAGGTAGATGTCAGGGAACTTATTCCTGGTACTGATTTAGGTCCAGGTCTCCCTCTCATAATTCGTCTGGATACAAATTTGTACCACCACCATGTGATCTCCCGAGCTGTTCCGGTTACTGTCCGAGTTTGTCCGCGTCTGTGGGCCGGCTGGATTCATGAATTCGTCTGGTTGCACTTTTGTACCCTCACATGACTTCCCGATTTGATCCGGCAGCTTCCCTATCGTCCGTCTCATAATTGCTCTCAACAAACTCTCAAAGACAGTTTTGTACCATCCACATCGATTTCTGATCCTAACGTTTCGATGGTTTCGTTTCCTGTTCTTATCATTTACTACATTAGGCCAGGCGTAGAATCGTACGGCCCTGCACTTATTTCTTGAGCAGCCAACCTACTGGCAACAGGGGAGTGTTTCACAATAATGATCGGTTACTATATTTTGATTCGCTCTCTTTGACTCCTACGACGACTCTTCTCAAGACACTCACCAACTTCCACGCCTGCTGCCTGTCATGTCCTCGCCCGCGCTGGAAACTCTCGATCCTGAGACCTACGTTCAAAATCGTGCTCCTTCCTTGCCTCCCGAATGTCCTTCGGTTATGATGCCAATCAGTGACTTGGACTCTCCGTTGTGGCAAGCCCCTGCCCCGCGCGACCCAGTTCACATCCCCTACGCTTTACCCGCCTCTGCATCGAGGTCGTCCACCTTCACAGCCAATAAGAGAAAAGCACATACGATGTCAGGGGAAGACCGTAAGTGATCTAGTATTTTTATCTTTCTGAGCATTAATCGTCTTTTGCCTAGCCCAAGACATCTCCGACAAAGCGCGCGGCAAAAGGCGTGCCGTTCAAGAAGTAACATCGCATTTGGTTGAAGCCCGTATGTGCTTCTGTTCAGGTGTCTCCGGCAACTGCTAACCTTGCGACGTCTTCAGCTTCATCTTCGTATCTTCCGGATCCTGTGAATCACCTCCTAACATACAAACCCTCTTATGTACAATCGTCCAATGTTCAACTTGTTCAACTTGCATCCACTGTACAACCGTTCATCGATGACCCTGCTACCGTTCAACCGCTGTTAACCGTCCAACCTGTCCCCTTTAACTTACGTTCAGGTTCAGAGCCAGTCAGCAGTTCAGTTACGGGAGTTGTTGATATTCCACTCCTGAACAAGTGGTACGAGTTTGAGTGTATTGGATGGTCGGACGTCGCCGTCGACGGCCGTGCTCCAGTGTCCCTTACCTGCACGAACATTGCAATGCTCGTTGCTAGTTTCAACCATTTTTCTCAATATCAGTTGGCGGCGTTTGCCAGGAGCCACGGCATACCCTTCGATTCCAAACGCGGCAGCTTGAGGCCGTTAATTATCGCTCACGAATGTCGATCCGACTGCGCGGGATATAGCGACGTCCTGACGTTCCGCAAATTAAAGGACAGATGTAGACGTGACTCACGGCACCCTCTTGCCTCTAATGTTACCAGGACCATTGAATACATGAACGAGCGTGGAGAGTTCGAAGCCAGTCCTACTAGCATATCCACGTATTGGCTAAACACGGCTTACGATTACGGGGGTGTCGCTCCGCCTGATTATGCTCAAGTATCAGCTCAGGAAATCATCTGTTTATGTGACAATGTTTCGTCCTTCGTTAAACATTATATATACCTCGACATTGAGCAAGTACGCGTCCTTACTGCTCTCCACTGTCTCCCTGCTACAGTGAAAAAAATCGACATGTTGCAGTCGCTTATGCGGCACGACTGCGGTGTTTCGTGCCCCGGTCAAAATGCACTGATACTGTTTTCCATGCTGGGGCGACGCAGGGCAGGCCCCTTCAAGTGTCGGGAAATTTTATTCGATCCTGAAGTGGGCCCAGCGAATGTTCCGACCGTGGGCTCGTTGAATAATCTGACCGTGCTTCCAATCGTACATACGAACGAGCTTACTGTTGATGCTCTGGATGGCCATACATTTGTGACCACATACTTGCTTAACAAGCAGTTTGATTACATTGATTTTGTCTCAGACGCCCTGCTATCTACACTTTACTTAGCAGACATGGGGACGAGATACATAGCAGGGCACTCACCTAGTTTGTCGACGCTTATATCCTTATATGCTCATATGTCTATGAAGCAACTACGTGTTCTCGCAGGACTCCATTCCGTACATGTGCCGAAAACCAAATCCACATTAACTGAGCTCCTGATCCAACACGACTGCTCACCGGTCTGCTCGGGATATCATCAAGTCCTGCTGTTCGAAAGGCGACGTGTTCGGCGCGAAGGGACATTTAGTCCTCGCACGCTAGCTTCCATCGAAGAAGATCGGTGTAGGGCGACCAAAAACCGTCGCAACAAGGCTGAACAGCGTCGGACTAGAGGGGTCCCGGTTGGGCAATCCAAAAAAGATTCTGCAGCAGCTGCACTGTCCGAGGCCGAGCTCAATTTCCCTTACATGGCTACGCCGCGTGACCGGTATTCATCTGCGGTCAAATGGCAGAACGAGCTCAACCCCCCTGATTGGATACCTCTCCCTTGTGCAGTATGCGCTCGGCGCACAGTGCGAAAACTTTTGAGTGCTGAAAATCCATATGAATACAACCTTACCGTATTGCGCAATCCTTTCCTACCTGCAAAAACGCTGCCGACCACCTATAACTTAGAAGCCTACGACGGTGCCATCCTTTGTCCCGCGGCTTTGAAAGACAGGAACATGAAGGGTCCCATGGATATGTGTACTGCTTGCCGTAAATCCTTGAGAGAGCTTCCAGTAGCCGTACGAGTTGCATTTCAGGAGGCATCTATGTTTGATATTATGATGGTAGCACGGTCCAGAGTCACCAAAATCACTCACCTGTTCAATAATCCTAAGACTGGTCTGCCCGATGCGCGCTCTCAAGGATACTCTCAAGGAAATGCTGCCATATTCGCTCAGGATGTGGCCGCAATAAGGGATATCCTGCCTCCCCCTAGATCCGAGATTGCCGAAGCTATGTGTGCCCTGTTTGTCGGGGCGTCCACCGTTCCTACGACTGAGAATATACGGAAACTGGGTCCCGTGTTGGTCGGTAAATCCAGAATCCAGACTATCATTGAGTTTATGTTAGAGTCGAACCTGTGGTACAGGTCTGCTGGTATAAAATTCAGCCCCGAGACCCTTGCGCAGTTGCTCGCTGATCCGGAGGAGGACATCGGTGTTCCTGTGGGTGTTCAGTTATGCTGCCTACCAGATGAACAAGCCGCACCTGCAGAAGGTTACGCCGGTCGAGAGAGCACCTGGCGAGGACCGGTAGATTATGGATCGTTGGACCCTAATACAGTTGTCATGGAAGCTGTAGGATATACCGTTGGCGAGAGGACTCCAGAAGACGCACGAACAATGAAGGCCGCAGCTGTTGCCTGGTGTTTGGACAAGAAATAGTTTATTTGTATGCAGAGCAGCTCAAAGTTCATGTCTGATCGCGATCCTGGTTTACTGACCTACGCCTTTCCGAACCTTGATCCGTGGGGTATCGGTGGGTTTCATGGACCGAACCGCACCGAAGAACAGCACATTAGCTTCGAACGCCAAGTCCGCAACTTGTTACTGCAGCACGGCGGACGATTTCAGGATGAAGCAAATTTTGCTTTTGTATGCTGGAATATAATGCAGAAAAAGGAGGTTAACAAACACGTTTCTTTCCGCACTGACGCTAAGGAGCATGCAACTATAGTGAAGGACATCGAAGAGATGGCACCTCACTTAACTGATATGATAAAAAAGTGGGAGTTGAATCCGAGAGCGAAACCCTCCAAGAAAGAAGAAAAGAAGGCCGTCCGGACCCTAGAAAAGTTGAAACTGTTAACAAAGGACCTCAAGGGTAGTTCTGGCTACAAACAATGCCGCCGAAACGAGATTCGAGCGATGATGAAACGAATGGGAACGCCCGCACTATTCATGACCATTAACCCGCTAGACATTGCCGACCCTCTTGTGGGCGCGATGGGAGGACTTGAACCCGAGGTGTGGGCCAAGATGACCACGTTTGAGCGGATGGTCTTCGTGGCCAAGAACCCCGGTCCAGCTGCCCAGTTCTTTGACGAAGTCATGAAAGCTTTCATAAGAATTATTCTTAGATATGATCCTAGATCGGAGGGAGATGAAGGGAACGGACTGTTTGGGAGGTGCATGGGTTATTATGGAACTGTTGAGGCACAAGGAAGGGGTACTTTACACTGTCACATGCTTATTTGGCTAGCAGGCAATCCTACGCCGCAAGCTTTACGGGATCGGATGAGAACAGAACCCGGATTCCAAACTAAAATGTTTGCTTGGCTAGAATCGATTATCAGTTGTCAGTTGCCATCCGACACAGAGGTCGTGATAGAAACTGACGGACCTCTTAAAGCACCACCCCTGGATCCAGGAAAGGATGATCCGCGACTGCACAAAAAACCAACCGTGGCGACTATGACCGAAGAGGAATTCGAAACCAATTTCCGCTTGACGGTGGAGGATCTGGTCATTCAGTCCAACTGGCACGAACACCGTTCTACCTGCTGGAAACATCTTAAGAACGGCGAACCTAGAACGGACAAGAGCTGCAGGATGCGTATAGACGGGGAGGTGAATCCCCTGACTCGGCTGGACCCCGAAACAGAATCCATCCTTCTCCGTCGTCTGCATCCGCGTATCAATAACTATAATGAATTAGTCATATTCTTGTTTAGGTGCAACATGGACATAAAATATATTGGATCGGGGGAGGCTGCAAAAGCGTTAGTTTACTATGTTACAGACTATATCACTAAGCAAACTCTGGGTACTCACATCGGCCTGTCTGCCGTCGAATATGCTATAAAGAGTAACTCGGAGAAGTTCCAGGTCGGACCGGCACACGATGTCGCGGAGGTCAATCGCAGCCTGTTCACAAAGACTGTAATGGCGCTAATGTCAAAGCAGGAAATGTCGCACCAACAGGTTATGAGTTATCGCATGGGCGGCGGGGACCATTACAAGAGTCATAGCTTCAAGATTGTCAAATGGGGTGACATAGAGCGGCATATAAAAAAATTGGAGGATGCTGAGGCCGACTTAGATGCGCCCAATGCCGCGCCTGATATTATTAATGACTGCGAGCTCGATGATCCTGACACAGATAATGAGGACAGCGATGACAACGACGTAGAGCAGCTTACTCTAAACGTGAGCGACAACTTCGTGGGTATTTCGTCGCATGTAATGGACTATCCGTGCCGGAGTGCGGAGGAAATGTTCGACCGTCTGACACTGTGGGAGCATGAGGAAAAGGTTGTCAAGATACTAGCGTCCAGTGAAGAAAAACGCACAGACAGACTTGAGCTTCGGGAAGCGAGGCGAGTTCTGGGCTTAGATACATCAGGTCGAGGACGTAAAGCAGAAATGAGAGGTTCCCTTGCCAAAGATCACCCTCAGGCCAATACACATCTCTGCAGGTTCCGAACTACGCCTGTTGTTAACGTCCTCCTCGGAAATAGAATACCTCGACCTGACCGCGGCCATTTAGAGTATGTTCGCTGGTGCAGGGCGATGCTCATACTTTTCAAACCCTGGAGGGCCCTTGTTGACCTAAAAGACGTCGGGCAATCCTGGGAAGATGCCTTTAAAGCCACCACATTTTCCGAGAGTTCCCTGAAAACGATGGGTTACATGAACGTCGAAAATGAGTGTAAAGACGCACGCGACCAGTACGAAGAGCTTCGCAAAGCCGGCCGAGTACGGCCACTATTGCCTGGCAGAGACGGACATGTAGTTAGCAACGACATCGACAGTCTTACGAACGCTTTGGAGCGTGATGCAGGCTTGGACTGCGACGGGAGCGATGTCGATGAGGATAACATGCAAAGCGATGAAAGTGAAAGTCCAGCTGAGTTGAAAAAGAAGGCTAAAAGGGATCAACAGACCGTTAATGATATTCTGCTTGTTTTGGAACGCTCTAGCTTGTGGAAGGATCGTCACAGACCAGATCGCCATACGGGGGAAGGCGCTGCATCAATTAGTAGTGCCGAAGACAAACTTCGGATTCTGGCGGAAGCAGTTCACATGAAGAAGTTGGCGAAAGACAAGAGGCCTAAATGTAAAAAGCCAGAGCAGGCTACTAGTAATGACCACAAGTGTTCCCTTGGTCGAGGTGAAGCCGAGCCTGTGACTGCACTGGATCAGCTGCATGTAGAGAAACATGATATTTTAGAACGCGACAAGGACTTGAGCATCAATGATGTCGAAGCTATATTAGTCCAGGTCATGAAGGACAAAGGTATCTCCAAGAACGAGCACCAAATTCGCGCAATGCGCATAATCGCAGAACACTTCATGTTCTGAATGGAGGATCAGCTATTCCTGTACATCGCCGGCGTTGCTGGAACGGGAAAGAGCTATGTGATTAAGGCCGTCGTTGAATTCTTTCGTCGATGTGGAGTCTCTCGGAAGCTAATGCTCAGTGCACCAACGGGTTGCGCGGCTGTTCTAATAGACGGATATACGATTCATGCTCTCACCTTTCTTCCCAAGCGCAAGGATGAGAAAAAGGGTCTGCACACACAAGAACTAACTTCCATATGGAAAGAAATCAGGTACTTGGTGATCGACGAAATTTCCATGGTATCCGCCCAGCTGCTGGCCGAAATCTGTGTCAGGATCAACGAAGGACGATCGGTAGACACCATTGGAACTGACAATTTGTTCGGCAAAATAAATATCATCTGCCTCGGCGACATGGGTCAGTTACGGCCAGTCAAGGCAGACTCCTTGTTTGCTCACAGCCTGGTCAAGAACATCAGTCCTAACGTTAAAGAAACTGTTCGGGTATAGACTCCCTTTACGGAGCTTGGATCTGGAGGCAATTTCAGAAAGTGGTTATTTTGCGACACAATTTTCGAGCCGAACAAGATGCTGAATTTACCAACCTACTCGCCAGAATTCGTCTTGGCCTGGCCTGGGACGGCATTTCGCAGATGAGCGCGGAACAGGCTGGTGACGGCTGTAATTTCCGCCAATCCGACTACAAGACAATGCATGCGAGACAGCTCCAGGCCCTGCCCGTCGCTGAACAGAAGAAATTCGCCGACGCCCCCATCAGATGCGGCACTAAAATAGTCCGGGACACCATAAACCGGGAACTCACTCGTGACTATGCACGTCGAGAGGGAGTTGCTGTCCACGACTATCATGCCCAAGACTTTTTTAACGGTCTGCTTTTGAATGAGAGCTTGCAGCTACGGACCTGGCAGGTTCGTTCGTCCGTTACGAAGGACAGCTTAGGCATGATTCCGTTGGCCGTCGGAATGAAGGTTATGATCACTGAAAATATTGCCTTAAAGGCCGGTATTGTCAACGGAGCTGAAGGAGTGGTGAAGGAAATCAAATACTCCACTGATACCAAGGGTAGACGATACGCCGACTGTGTTTACGTTGAAGTCTTGGACTCTGGCGTGAACCTGCATCCGGGCGGAGTGAATATAGTGCCGATCGTGCCAGTAAAATCTCACTTCGCGTACATTTCCCAGGATGGGTTGAAATTTGGTATATCGCGTCTTCAACTACCTCTCCTGCCGGCGTACGCCTACACCGATTTCAAGTCTCAAGGTAGGAGCCTCGAAATCGTGATAGTCGACTTGGAAGGTGCTCGGTCCCTGCAAGGTCTGTACGTCATGTTATCTCGGGCCACGACTCTGCCTACTTTGGCTGTACTGAGAAACTTCGGTCCCCGGATGATGTCCAGTCGGCTAGGAGAAGAATTTCGTGACGAGTTTCGTCGACTGGAACGCTTAGATGCCCAGACAACGAAGGACTGGATTGCATACAAGGCCTCTCAAATGGAGGTCGACGTAGCTCAGTATTAGTCTTCCTTGGACATCGTTCAGTGGTGCAGGACCGCGGATGTCGACGTTGAGACCAAAGCAGCAAGCTCTTGTACAGCCTCCGTGATCGCTAACCGGCCCGTTCACATTGAGCCATCACGGCAATAACCGATTGCCGTAAAAAGGTACCAGGGATGCCCGGAGGGCCTTGATATTCTTTGAGGATGTGGTCAAAATGTTCACTTGTTGAAACTCACTTATCTGTCGATTTTTCCGCGCGTTTCTTTCCCTCAATGGCCACCATTTTTATTCTAAGTGGATCTGATGTATAATCTCCGAGTCAATGTCTACATATTGCCTATATTCTCAAAAACTGAGGGCAATCGGGGAATGTGACATCTGTGACGAGACAAGAGCGATCGCCCGGTTGCTACACGGGATGCACCAGATGTCGCTTACACGGCGGACAATCACGTGTCACTTGCGCTTTGAAGGGCTACAGTCACTTGCACTGTCACTTGCGCCATTGTCTTACTAATACTGTCACTTGCGGTTTCCTTTGTTTTACGGCGACCCCCCCGGCAGGCCGGCGGCAGTAGGACTTTCTTTGTTCTCACGGTTCCAATCAAGGCGGTATTTCTTTTTTCTTAATTTTTGTTCCTTCCACATTGCCTAGGTATGAAGCGGGATTGGTTGGCATATTTCCCAAATATATGCCTGCGAAAGAACTATGTGATTAGAGGTAAAGAATATGTTGCGGGACCGTTGCCGGATGTCGAGGTCGCGGACTTTGGGGTGATGGTCTACTAGAGTTCATATCCGCTGCCTCTGATACCCAGAAAAATTATCCTATTTTCTGTGCTCACATATGCACGCTTTTGTCTCTTTCGAATTTTCACCCGGCTCCCTGAACTGGCAGAGTCGTCAAAACGTGACATTGTTGGCGGAGTGTGACGCTGTGTCACTGGACGACTTGCGCCCCTCAAACGCTTGAACAAGTGGCCAGAAAAAAATGTAAAATGGCACAAAAAATATTTTTACGCAACAGTAGTGCACCCGAAATTATTTGAGCTCCTATATTCAGCGGACCTGCGGGAAACATAAGACATTTTGCATACACCGAGTTTTGATGCCCGGCAACAGTCTCGCGACATGTTCCCGATCTCGAATCCCTGAGTTCCTTCGCAGGTATAGACCTGAGTCATATACGAACAAATCCCGGTTCATACCTAGGCCATGTGGAAGGAACGAAAATTGAGAAAAAAGAAATACTGCCTTGATTGGAACCGTGAGAACAAAGAAAGTCCTGCTGCCGCCGGCCTGCCGGGGGGGGTCGCCGTGAAACAAAGAAAACTGCAAGTAACAGCAAGACAATGGCACAAGTGACAGTGCAAGTGACTGTAGCCCTTCAAAGCGCAAGTGACATGTGATTGTCCGCTGTGTTAGGGTATGGTGTCTTTTTCATCATTTTAAACCCCGCCCATACCCGAAGCATCTGGAGCCGAGATTACGATTTAGATAGCCATGCTGGAATTCCAAACTGTGAAGCATCGAGATGAGAGGGAATCCTCACGAGAGCTCAGAGTAGCCATGATTTCTGGCACCTTGTACATTTTTTTTTTTTTACCTGCGCGCACGCCAAGTTCACCACATGCGTGAACACAAAACTACTGTGCACCCTCTAAAATATAAGATATATATTAGATTTTACAAGTTAACTATCACTAGTGGTGGAGCAGTGGTATAGGAGTATAGGAATGAACTCTCCGACTTCTCCAAAAAACATGGAATAAAATTCAAGTGCCAGACAGCCAGTGTGGCCTGAGAATGACATTAATTTCACCTTTGGAGTAGGCCCATCTGTAAGAAATAAACTACTGTTGTTGGAATTTAGTATAGTTTTTTTTTTCAGCAGCCGGCCGGAGGCCTACTATCATCTGATTTTCTACAATAATAAACTGCCCACACTCAGTGAAAAATGACCTAGCTGCAACGGCTGGTGTGGATGAAAATTTGGTCCAGTCGAAGCTGGCCGGAGGCGTATCATCAGAGCATGCTTTATCAAAAGTAGAGGCAAGGGCCGTGCGGCTTGCGGAATGGATGAAAATATGAGGCACATCTATTATTTACATATGATAACAAGAAAAGGGTGGTCTCCCATCGACTGTGGACCGGAGGAACTAGGTCTGCCCGGAGGGCTACTATGATAGACCGACTAAGCTAAATAAATAGCTCAGGTAAATACCTCGTCGCCTCGATATAGGTCTACGGCCGCTGTGTGTGAACTCGAGAGTAAGTGTCCAAAATGTTGAAACCGTGATTTGCGCTGGGCCAAGAGATACATTATACCAGACTGAGTGTCTCTTCAAAAATAATTAGCAGATGCCAGTCTTCGGTTGAAGGGTCAGCCCCTGTGTATGAGCCATTTTGGGAGAAATGGATTATATGAAGTCTATTTATTTCTTGAGAATTACAGTGTCAAAACCCTGATCCGAAAAATGCCCGGATCCGAAAGAATTACATTTTGAACAGGAACCCCACCGGTGTTCAGCTTGATTCTTTTTTATGGAATAAAAACAAGGCCTATGAGTAATATAATCCACAAAAAATCAACATTGCACTTGTTGGGCGCACGCCAAAAATCAAACAATTGCCAAAAATGGCTAAATCTCAATGATGGCGGCCGAGAATTGTATATTCTGAGAATAGTAGTAGCCCATTCACATCTACAATGCTTTAAAGAGAGATTATTGTATCTTGGGGTACTTTTCAGACATTTTTGCCCATGCTTGGTCAGTATAGGCAACGGGGAGGAGCGCACATCTTCTCTGGCCCAGTGGTTGGAGGCAGATTCAAGTTCTCTGATGTGTCGATCCCTCTGGAGGTCTATTCCCCCAGAACAGCCTAGATGGTTGCCTGTGGGAGGTGTCTTTGGGCATCTGAGGCCGTGTGAGGGCAAGAGAGTGCAGAGAGAGTGAGTGAGAGGGCATTTCTGATCGGAATTTTCGGATCCGGGTCAATCCCCCAAAACCAGCCAAATAAGTTACGGTGCCATGCAACACAACAGGGTGCCAAAAAATCTTGAAAATATTTGTGCATAGATTTCAGGGTCTGAACTTCTCCCAGATCCAATCTTATGATGAAACTCGCACCTATTCCTGTACAATACTGGGTCAACTTTTATTTTTTTCGCAACCGGGTTTTGACACTGTATATGTGAGCATATGCTTCTCGACTTGCTGAATCAACTCCCACTTGCACCGGACTGATTTCCCATTAGCATTTTCCCTGACTTGATTCCAGCAGCTCGGGTGGGTAACTAAAGCAAGAATATCCGTAGAAGCTGTTTGAGCGGGACTAAATGTATGGTTGAATCCGCTGGAATAAAATTGTGAGTGAGGCTGGGACGAAATCCCCGGCGGTACAAAGCCAGGGTAGAAAAATCATCAAGACTTAGGACTACCAAAGCTGGCTTAAATCAGTAGCCTGTATTTTTTTTAGATCAGTTGTTGAACGCGCGCTTTCAACTCTTCTGTGACTGATACAAGCATATTTTGGCTGTACTTCACACAATTTTTGGTTGAACAAAATGGCATGCGTGTCAACAGAAATATCAAGTCAGGAAATCCCACAATTAGTATAAGATCTATCAGTTGATTATGGAGGTCCAGGTGAGATGAAAGCATTCGTTTGAGTGCCCTAGACAAACACAGAACCACCACTATTCTGAAATGAGACTAAAGGATGCGCCGCGCGGCCCTTTCCCACGCACATACACACACCCACCCGACGAGCACTACGATTACACACCCCCCCTCCCCTCATACGGTGGCGGCAGGTGCGCGCCCACCCGCGCTTCGAGGTTCGCGAGGCGCGCTTCGAGCGCCGCGTTCGTGGTGGTGGTGGATGCTGTGTCGTCTAACGACGACATCTGCGGCCCCTGTGCAGATGGAGGCGATTGCGACTGTCCCGCGGACGCTGGTGATAATTGCGATTGTCCCTGCAGCTGCGGTGATAATTGCACTTGCCCCGCAGGGGCAGCAGCGGCAACGGCGGTGCGTGGGATTGCGCCGGCGAGACGATGGACTCGGTGGAGGTGTAGGGCGTGTGCTGGGTGGGGTTGTTCCAGGCGGTGTCGTCTGCGGTGGTATTAGCGTTAGGAAAGGGATGAGGTGGGTGAGAGCATGGGAAGATATAGGAAGTGGAATCGGGGGTGGCGGTGGGGATGAGGAACGGGAGGAGTCAGGATTGACTCGAGCGAGGGGATTTTTTTGCATGCAGATTTGGATAGGCAAATTGGCAAATAGAGGAATAGAGGCGAGCGCGAGGGAGGGGATATATAACGATTTGGATAGAGAAATGGATAAGAGCAGGTGAGAGCGGAGGGATGGGAAAGGGATGGGGATGGGGATGGTGGCACAGGAATGGGAATAGGTTGAATGAGGAGCGGGACGGGTGGGACGGTCGGGAGTGTCAACACTTATTGGTATTGGGATTGGGATTGAGTGGGAGGATTTGGAGGAGCGATGTGGGCTTTGGAGTTGGAATGTGGATGTGGATGTGAAAGAGGGGGCGGGTGAGGGCATGGGATTGGAATAGGAATGAAATGGACGATCGGGAGGGAGGGAGGGAGGGAGGGGAACAGGCGGTAGGAGGAATGAGCGAAGGCGAAGTGGATGAAGTTGGATGTATAAAGAACATGATAGTGGAATGGGTATCGAACGGGCAATGGAATAGGAATATAAGGGAGGGAGGACGGCGAGTGGAGCGGGAATGGGAAGTGCAAGTGGAACGGGAACAGGAACAGGAACGGGAACGGGAACGGGAACAAGGAACGAATAACGCACAAGTTTTCGCATCAGGGTGGTGCGTCGTCGCGGGCGAGGTGGTGCTCGCCCACGAGGACTCGGGCGCTGCGGAGGTCGGGCTCGCCGTGGTGTCGATAGGGGCGACGACGAGCGGCTCTATGTGCGCGGGGTTTCGGCGTCGGCGGCGGCGTAAAAGGAAGAACGCTAGGGCTGCGAGCATCTGCGATGGCGGCGATGACGGCGCCGGCGATTACGCCGCCGGAGGTGCTCTTCTTCTTGTTGGGGGTGCTGGGCGGAGTGGAGTCTGGGGTGGAGGAGGTGGTGCTAGGGGTGTGTTGGCATAACAGATGAATTGGTGTGAGAAGGAATGCACGATGAGGTGGCAGGGATGTCCGCGGTGAAGACGGCATAGTCGAATAGCGCGGTGCTGCCATTGGTCTTGGTGGCATACACCGCCCACTCGACGGTGTGATTCACACCCGGCGCGAGATCGTGCGCCGCGAAGAACAGGGCGCGGAAGACGAACTGGTCAGGGGTGGTGCGCCTCACGGAGTTTCCCACTTGAGTTGAAGGCCACTGCTTCGCCTGGCAATACGAGTCCCAGATGTCCTCGGAGTCACAGTGATGCGTGCGTCATCAGATCCTGGACAGGAGCCACGCACAAGTTCGGAAAGTATTTATAAATCTTCGGCTCACTTATGCAAGATTTCGATGTAGTGGCTGAAATATGAGCTAAAAGGGCCTATGAAAAAAGAAGAGGGACACTTACCTCGTATAGGAGATAATTCTCTCAGGTTCGTAGAGCATTCCAGCAGGATTTGCAGCCACCAGAAAACCAAGTCTTGTTTCTGAGCACTTTTGATAAATTGATCACCCTGCCAAATTCTCGATTGGAAATCTTGCATAAGCCGGTTTTTGAGATGGCTAAGCAAGGAAGTGCAACCAGCGAGTGCGACGATATCTCGCTTCCCTACAGACGTGATCCGAAGGGTACGCAAAAGTGGCACATTCAAATTCCGGACCATGCTTGATAAATTAGAGCCAAAGGCGACATCTAATTCAATCAGCTCCGGAAGCGGAGGAAAACACGAAGGCTGCTGTGGAACTCTAGAACAGCCGGAATACCGCAGACACAATCAGCGAAGACCTGCACATACAACAATAATCATCCCAATTCAGAATGAATTTTCCATCCAGATCACGCAGAACGAGTGTACGCAGATGGGGCAATACGACGCTACGCGGCCATACAAATTTTATATGGCGCAGATGAAGGGATGTAAACCCAAGCAACGAAATCCCAGCTATATAACCTTCTACCAGCACAGAGCCTGAGGGAGATATAACCGCACGAAGACAAAGACTAAGACTGCGCAACATACCAAAGCTGGAACAATGCAGAAAATGCTTGATACAACACATAACGTCCGCATTGAAAGCCACTATACGCATAGTGTGAATCTTGTCGCTATAAACGCCCAGCGCACGCAGAACTCTGTGAGTACGAAAAGGAGCGCCGAAGACATGTCCGGGGATGGACTGCGACAACATTGAGGGCAAGTGAATCAGAACAGACACACCGGCCCTTCCCGACAAGGACAGCGCATACAATATGCACTGAGGAGCCACAGAGCCATCTACGTAGACATGAGTCCAATAACTCGGATTACCAGTCACAACGGCACGCCAATAATGGCAGATGTGCATCAATCTTCTCCGAGCACGCTCAAAAGTCCAATAAAATCTAGGGATGTTTCCCAAGTTACGAGTCCTAATATCTTTTAGGATTCGTTCTTGTCAGCTCTCCACCCGCCAAAATCTCATCAAAATTCAGTGCTTTTTGATCGTAGTTAGAACTCCGACTGACACTGACATGTTCCTTCCGAGGTTCTGCCGACTTTGCAATTTTATACGCGACCTGAGGGGAAAGTGTGTAGGGGAGGCAGATTTAAGAGCATCTCAGACTCCATTACAATCCATGTCCGCTGAGAGTCTGCGGAATTTATGTTAAACGATAAAACATTGTGACATCTGCCAAGACATTGTCTGACTAAAACTAAATTTGAAGGGTTCCGTACTTAAGCTCCCCTTTGTCGTCTTCCTTCATTATCTTGGGCTTGTGCGGGATAGTGTAGTTGTGGATATGACGCACTTTTGACCCCGTTTATATGTTTATAGAAGAATAATCCTATTCTTCAGACAGAAAAATTGGGCATGTCTACTAATCACGTCCTGGGTCAGTGGGCATTGGCCATGACTCAGATTAGAGACCAGCCTGAACAAGCCAGAGATTATATCCGCAGAATATTTCACCTGCAGGACCCGCAGAATTCCCCTCTCGGTCCACGGGGACTTCTTTTAGACGCGCTATTTATGGCCGTCACCGACAGCAAAGTTTATGGATCTGCGTTGACGCTGTGCAATAATTGTGGATAACAGGTGCCAGGGACTACTGATACATTTGGCCAATATATGAATGTGGACTGGGTACCAGCATTTCCTGCCACACATCCAGCTGGCTCAACATTGTCTCAGTGGTTTGGACACCATGATAATTAGTTCAGGGTTCAGCAATCTCCGCTTAAATGAGGACTAAGTTTGTCTTCTGCAATGGGTGAAACCTGTCAGCGATTGCATGGGTTGATTTATCATTCACCAGGTGCTGTCATGGGCCATTTCACCAGTGTGTTATTGGACAGGCACGGTTCGATGTGGTACCATGATGGAATTACAACAGGGAGTTTCTGTACACCGAATGGACAAATATCAGACT
The DNA here is from genome assembly GCA_029282285.1 of Mycena rebaudengoi. NCBI lineage: Eukaryota > Fungi > Basidiomycota > Agaricomycetes > Agaricales > Mycenaceae > Mycena > Mycena rebaudengoi. The sequence goes on from JARJCX010000065.1 coordinate 272,439, forward strand.
TGCAAGATCTGCCATCTTTACAAACAGGTCCAACCCCAGCAGAGATATTATGTGCAGCCCTGTATGCTCAGGATTTTTGAAGAGTGTGTTGAAAAATAACCCACATTTGGACTCGTACTGCCATGCGAAGCACTGGCCACATGCCAAGTAAAAGACGAATGGCAAATGCCATAATTCCACCGGTAATCGTCGAGCAGGTGTATCTGAAAATCTGTAGGAAAGTAAAAAAGTGTCTCCAACTTGAACAAATAACACAACACGTACAGCACAGCAGCAGCATTCTGGGACGTAAGAGGCGTCGATGAAAGGGACATTTAAGAAGAACAAAACACTTCGAGAGGCTCACTAAATACAAACAGATAGACCAAAACGGCCAAAGCACAAACCAAGCCAAATACCGACGAGGCTGATTAATGGCCTGACCCCAAATATCAGTAAGCCGTTCTAAAGAAAGAACAAATGGTGAATAAGCATCGAGTATTCCGGACCACCGTGAGCGGCGTCAAACAGTTAAGCAGAGAAGGATCCTAAGTTCCAACTGCCTCCCAGCAGCCACCGCAATGCTTAAGCACGATGGAGAAAGCCAAACCTTAGTCGTGGACATTCATGATATCATAACACCCTCAAGTAATCCATCACAGACCGGGTCCTGCATCAATCTCCCTACTATCACAATCAAACCCGCCGGTCCGACGGGCCGCACGGGAGTATCAGCTGAGCACAAATCCCACACAACTTTCCCACAGAAAGGCTAAGTTAGTCGGATGTCGGGAAAAACAGGGTACATTGGAAAAGGCGGTGTAAGATTACTAATAACGATACCTAAACAAGTTTAGGACTCGTAATCGAGCACGAAGGAGATATTGGCGGGGTTCGCGAGGTCGATGCCGTAGATGTACACGTCTGAGCCCTGGAACACGAACGACCCGGAGCTGAGGTTCATCCCGTCGTGCCACGTCTGGTTCTGGATGTCCGTTGTCGGCGGCTGCGCGGAACAGAAGTCGCATGGCGCGCCTGGGGCGATGGCCGCCCACGGCGCAGAGGTCGAGCTGGTGGAGGTGGACCAGGTGAAGTACGCGAGGTCGGCATCGTCGATGGTCACGTTCGTCGGGGCGGCAGCGACGAGCGAGATGAGCAGGAGGACTGGCGGGAGAGGGAGCGCGTGGAGGGGCGCCATGGTGGTTTGAAACATGGAACCCGAAATTTAGTAATCACCGCACTAGTAGCATTAACCTCCTTCGCCTCCTGAGAGGGCGAGAGAAAGGAGAGTGAACGAACACGGAAACCTGAGAGAGTTTGGGACAAAATGGGATTTTGGGTCCTAAGTTCTGCCCGGATGGGTCAGACTCAAGCTAACTACGAGGGTCATGAGATGTAAATAGGAGGAGTGAGTTGTAAGAGTAGAATGTAACAGTATGTGGAATAGGGATGGAGGGTGGGGGATTAAATTGTATGCGACGAGTATAAAAGAAGACGAGATAACTGCGAGCGCAGTGTAAGACGCGGGTAAGAAGAGACAAGAAGAAATACGCACCTGCGAGCGCAGTGTGAGACGCGGGCGACTCACAGCAAGGCCCGCAGGTGCTTTATACGACAAGAGGACAAAGACGCGTCGATACACGAGAGTGAAAGAGAGCGAGGCCGGCTGGTGGGCCGACCTGTCATGTGCTTGCTTGTTAACCCTGGACAATCAACACCACACATTGCCCACCCACCATGTGATCGCCGCCGGATAATTGAAAATTGCGGTAAATTTAATTTAATAATGTCTAGACTTACGCGGGGGGTTCTTTGAGGAAGGATGTAGTAAGCTGGTGGGTGTTGCGCTCCAGCGGAGAGGTGAACGACAGTCTTCATTTTTTCTCTCTTTTTCTTTCCCTTTTTTTGAACCCGCACCGCCACTCAGATCCGAAACACCGTAATCGGTTGCCAACCAATCAACGGAACGTCATCCGTACTTCATCTAAATTAAACAAGACGTCCTCAACAATTTCAGTTAAAAAATCAACTTAATTTAATAATACTAAGGCCCTCCGGGCATCCCCTGGTACCTCTTTTGTGAAGAGACTCAGCTATGAGGACAGAGTAAGTGTCGACAGAGATCGTATCGGTTTGCAGGATGTTGATGAACCTGACAAGCTGGTCCTCTGGGAGCCAGTCTGCCTCCAGCTGCTGCACACGAAGGATAGCCCTCTGCTTGCGCCTTGGAGTAGCCTCCAATCCGCTAATAATAATACGGACATGTACTAAAGAAGAAATGAACACAAAAATGGGCAGTAACCGGCGATATTAGATGAGGCGGGGAGTGTGAATGTGCTCCGGGGGGAGGAAAAATCGGTAGGTAGGTACATACAGTGGAATGAAAGGTCCAAGAAAAAAAAGCTGCCAGAAGATCCAATTTGTTGGCTTGTTGAATACGACACCCACGGCGAGGGATTTGAAGATAATATGGATCTACGAATATTATATATAATGCCAGTTGGAGGAGAATGAGCACAACTAGGGCGTCCGTGCCACAGGAATACTACAGCACTGCGCATTTCTGTGGAATGTACATTCGACTTCAATGCAGGAGATTCCGGTGGAGCGTCATCCGATACGTGATCTAAATTAAACAAGACGTCCGCTCCGGCTCAGCAATTTCTGGTGAAAAATCAACTTGATTCAATAATATTAAGGCCCTCCAGGCATCCCTGGTACCTTTTACCTGGATGCCGGAAGGGATACCGAATCCAACTCGCTTCTACCTTAAATACGTAAACCTGACTGGCGCCCTTTTACTCCGTCTGCAGAAATTCGCCTTTAACACAACACGCAGTTGTTATATGAGTACAAGTTAAAGTGCCTGTTTGAGTCGGTGAAGTTCATATATAGGTAGAGATAGCTGGGCCGCGCAGTCAAGGTTTAAAGACGTTTCAAAAGACTGGCCAGGATACAGCTCAGCACAGAGGCGTTGTGAACGACGTGCCGGTGAATCTTGCTCAAGCTCCAGCCATACTCAGTCGGGCGTTCAAGGCACTTTTGAGTTATATATATACGAAATGTTGCGGTGACGTCGGGAATTGGAAATAATAGGGGATTGCGGACTCGAGGGTTGCATTGTTTATTACTTAGAGCTATGGTATGCATAAAACGAATAAATAGAGACCTGGATATAAGACACAAATGTCGGCATAGGTGCTCGCCATGCGCGCTGATTCACTGCGTTCCGACCCCAAGTAGACGGAGGGCCCGTAGACAGAGGTAAACGATAAGTAGCCGGACCCGTTCATATACGACTGTCTACGTCGGTTGAGCCCACTCTGTCTACATCTATCTATGTCAGTCTAGGTCCGTAAAGGGGCCTAGACGCATATAGACGTACGTAGACCAACATGAAAGAATGTACACAGACCTTAAGTATTCTCACGCCGTTCCCTCGCCACGGTCAGGGTCGATGAGAAGAGCATAAAACATGCTGTTGCCAGTGATGAGAATGGTTTCAAAAGCTTAATTTTTGCTTTAAATGCGGAACGAAATTCAATGAATTTGGTGGGCCACTGCCCTCGAAATGGTGGTACTTACTTGAACCAGACCATGGACTAGGATGAGGGGTTTGCATTAAGGGCTCGCCGAGGTGTGTCTTGCAGTAACCATAGCACGTTTGTTTAAACAAATTGCGTCTAGACGCAAATTGCCGTTTAAACAGATGTTTAATCTAAACAGGTTTAACGGCACAGTGCGGGCATCACGGCCGTTCAACCCGCGGTTTAAACAGTGTTTAAACGGGTCAAAAAGGCATTTTGCACCAGGGTTCGAACTTGTGCCTCAAGCACCTGCATACATAAGCAGGGCAACGGAGCAACAAGTATCCAACTGGGCCAACCAGGAATGATATTCTAAGAATGTAAAGCTTTTTTATTATGGGCCAGAGGCTCAGTATATAGTTTAGTTTAACTGGACTCAAGGCACACTTAAACACCATACAGGGGATAGTTTAAACACAATGTGAGACTACATCGAAGCAAAGAGGAATTGGAAGCTTAAGATATATTTCCGACGAAGTGAGTAGTCGGGCTTTGAGTATTTGTTTTATATCATGTCAGACAATGAATACTTTTTCTTCCTTCAAGGTTTCTTATTACTATTTTGAATACTTGTTTATCCCTCACATTGCATATATGGCCTGTTGTGGACTTGTACCTCAGTCTTGTATTAGAAGTAGGCGTGGTTTGCAATAGTAAACAACTGAGGTTGTTCCTCAAATCTGCTGTCCTTCAGCTCATTTCTATAACTATTATCAATATGTGATTAGAGATAAGATTGTGTCCAATCAATTGGCTTGGCAGCTTCGCACTCATATTCAAAAACAGATTAAATTTAGCATTGACCCGCCAAATATAATTCTGACTTTGACATTTTTTAATGCTAACCTCGCAGTTCAATCCGATGAGGTGCAAGATTTTGTTGGGCTTCTTATGAACTGGCCACAATTCGACATCTTTTTCTCAATTCACATTTTTTTCCGATATCCTAGCATCTAAGTCTTGCTGTTTAAATTTCATTCGCTCCATTTTCAATGGCTGTTGCATCATTTGCCCAATCATTAGGGTATACTCTTCGTTTTCACCGGTTATACATGCTATGACCTTAAAAGTCTTCGCAAAGGCTTATACTGCATTCCTGGAGACTATTCTCCAGACACATGGATATCTCAGGATGTTAAACTAGTCCCCTTTAAGGTAACAATGTTTTGTATTGGCGATTATTCAACAACTGAATGAACTTGGGATCCTTGTGTAATTCATAAAGCCACTGCATTTAAATTCAATGACAATCTTGCGCAACTTAAGCCATAGATTGGATGTGGGGCACAAGGCTCAGGTGCCGCCGTTATTTTTTTCAAGGGATTAAATGCTCCTGCGGCAAAATGGGGCCCATCTCCACACACGGTACTAGAATCTGCTTGATCATATCTCTCCAAAATCCTACTGGGATATGCATTTTCAAATGAAAACTTCAGAGGCATGCGAACTACTTCTTTGCTGTGGTGCGGACGCACTCCTCCAGAAAATGGTGTGGCTTGTCGACACACTGCCCCTTGCCCCATATCAGGTTATATAGAGGTGAAGAGCTGAAAGAATCGGATGCCACAGGGCTGCCGCCTTCATCATGAAGGTACTGTGCGGCTGGGTTCAACTCACCTTGTCCAATCGTTCTGGCAACATCATTCTTTTTTTTTTACCTCTGCCTAGGCCTACAGTTATTCTTACCTCCTTTCCTATGTTTTCAGTGCGCCGAAATTACCTCCTGTACTGTGCACAACTGTGTTTCTTTGGTGTGTTTCTTACAACTAATATCACTTATTTTACATGCAACAATTATCTGTGTGAAGTCAGATGTTCACCGCTCAAACATGTCTGTGGATTTTGTTTCCTCTCCCAGACTGACAGTTTGTCAGATCCACTTGTTTAACTTTTTTCCTTGGTGCTTCGAGGTCCAAAAGTACGCTTCTATGAGCTGGCTCGGCACCTCATACCGGATTTTGATTGAACATGGGTGTTCTTTCACTCACAAGACTTCCGTATGGCGGGTGAGGCTTCAAGAACCCGCCATGGTCGCTGCTAAATGTTATAGTAGAAGTCTACTTGAATGTAAACAGCCACTTCAAAGTTGAGATTCCCCAGCTGACTTAAAATGCAGGCCTTCTGACTCAGTAATTTCCCAGATTCCGTACATTTATATCAGGTGCAGCAGGGTCTTATGCTTCACATTGCATAGATGTGTGATTACAAGTGGTTCTTTCAGGGACCATGTAAGCCTTTTGAACTGACCAAGCAGCTCAACCAGTGGAAACCCAATCGGAAACATACCGGTTTGGACTACCTACTGTTTGTGCTCCAAGGCACTCGTGCATTTAGTTTAAGAGATAGCTAACGAGCCAATTGTAATGTAGGACACAGAGGTTACTAGCAGGTACCCTCGAAGGAAGAAATATTATTCATTGTCTAATGTGGTAAGAAAGAAATACTTGAAGCCCAACTACTCACTTCTTGGGAAATATATCTTAAACTTCCAATTCCTCTTTGCTTCGATGTAGTCTCACATTGTGTTTAAACTAGCCCCTGTATGGTGTTTAAGTGCGCCTTGAGTCCAGTTAAACTAAACTATATACTGGGCCTCTGGCCCATAATAAAAAAGCTTTACATTCTTGGAGCATCATTCTCAGTTGGCCCAGTTGGATACTTGTTGCTCCGTTGCCCTGCTTACGTATGCAGGTGCTTGAGGCACAAGTTTGAACCCCGGTGCAAAATGCCTTTTTGACCCGTTTAAACACTGTTTAAACCGCGGGTTGAACGGCCGTGATGCCCGCACTGTGCCGTTAAACCTGTTTAGATTAAACATCTGTTTAAACGGCAATTTGCGTCTAGACGCAATTTGTTTAAACAAACGTGCTATAGATTCTTTGTCTTGTGCGTCTACGGTCTTGGACGCAGGTAGAGGCAGGTAAACTTAGGTAGTCGATGAGTAGCCGGACCGTGTCTACGTCACGTAGCCGGACGTAGCCGGACGTAAGACGGGCTAGCCAAACATGTGTCTACATTGTGCCGGACACGCACATCGACGCACGTAGCTGCACGTAAGACGGGCTAAACGGAGGTCAGTCTATTTGGGGTCGGAACGCAGTGATTGCAGGCTTTTATTTCTAAAAGGACTCGGAAGGAATCGCGTATCCGCCGGATCAAAACGCACCAAGCCACGGTTGTACAAATTTTCTGGAAATGCGAAATACCGGTATGCCAGCGTCTTGTATGATCGACCCCCTGGAACGGTGTTGTGCTCAGTTGACATCTTGCAGCTTTCTAGACGGATAAACACCCCGATAGTACTACATGTTTGTCTTCTGTAAACTCGTTGTTCATGTTGTGGACCACGCGAGTATAATAAATCCCCCCCCCCCGGTTTACAAGGATCAAAACGGATCATCGCATGATGTACAAATATTCTGAAATTCAAAATGTAGATTACACTGGTTGGAGGCCGTCGGTAGAGATCATAAGTGATGCGGGAAGAAACGGAAGATTACATGATGGACAAATTTTCAGGAAGAGTGAATTATGAGAAGGAGACCTGGACTTAATTGGTACATGGAATAATGATTCGTGTCATGGGAAAAAAAGCCCAGAATATGCGGCCACTACTTACAAGATCTGCTGTATCCAAAAAGCCAATGTACCCTGGTTTAAAACAACAAATTTTACGCACTGGGTGACTTCCCACAAGCATTAAATATTCCAGTCTGAATTTCCAGTGGTGCCAATAATGTCGGCTAAATATGCCTGTATAAATTATAATCCCTGCTGGCTCCCACAAGCATTTAGGATATCATTTCTGTTTATTTGGGCTAATCAAGGTTCCCTAGTGTTGGGACTGGATGGTGTGCACAGCATCTGGAGATCATACACCAATCATAAACTAACCCAGAATGGATGCCGGCGACTCGGAGGCGAGACAAAATCAGAGACACTATCACTTGAGTTCGGCTGGGGAAAGGTAATATGCAACTCAGGACTCAGGAGCGATCGGGGACTTCGGGGAACTACGAGCAGTGTTAAGAGTGAGTGCTGGGGAGGAGCCAAGACCATAAAATGGGAGGACACATCAGACGAGCACCGCCCCCTGTCATTGCATACATCATGAGATGGCCTGAGATGGCCCAAAATGGTTTATTCATGACAATTCAAGTCTATTCGAGGGGGGGGGGGGGGGTACCCCTTGAATAGATTCAATGAAACAGTGGCTGACTTTCCATAAGCATAAACAAAGATATGAGGAATATCAGAGGGGTGCCAGCAATGTCAGTGTGTCATTATATTCCAATAATCTACTCGCTCTGGGTTCCCACAAGCAATATATTTCCTAGAATATAAAAAACCCAATGTGGTCACAGCAGTCGGTAAACAACACATGTCAACGCGTCTCAGCTTCGTCCGCAACTGCGCGTGTGCGTCTCCACTCCTGAGTAATGGTTATTGATGCGTGATTTCACCATCACAGTTGGAGGAGATTCTGGAGGACGAACCAGTCGTGATTTTCGCATAACTCGAGGCTCACGGGCTACGCAGCAAGCGGAGGAAGCCAGCGGTCTCAGCCACGGAATGGTGCACGGCATACCTGTGATTTTCACCTGAAGATGCATGTGGGGCAGGAGGAGTCGACCCGAAGTCTGTTGTTGAGAAGAAGGCTGACATCATCGATGTGCATCACAATCTGGCCCGATGTCCGGATAATGCTGGACGAATCGGTTTAGCGAGAGCAATTGCATCTGATATAATCTGTTGGGGGGTAGGGACCCCCCCTACAGATTAAAATAAATTAGAGTTTATTAGAGGGTCGATAGGACATCAAGGTTAGATCCAAGTCCGATGGGGTCCTGACAGCTGCCTCGGCATCCCGGCGGAAAATGCGCAGATATTCCAAAACATTTTTCTATGCTTATGGAAAGTCAACCAGTGGTTATTCGAGGGTCTAAACGAGATGTGAGTCCGATGGGTTTCCGATGGCACCTCCGGCATCACGGCGCAAATTCGAAAAATATTCCCCAGGAATATTTAATGCTCATGGGAAGTCACTCTTCATCTAAATGTATGTACACATAAATAAATAAAAGTAAGGACGCAGCTGCAGTACATATCAAAGCAAGGTGTCGTGTTGAATATATGACCGCTCCAGTGGCGTGATCACTCATTAATATTATCTGATCAGACCAGGTGGGTGGTGACAGAATCAATTGCGGTCCTGTTATGGACATGACTTGACTTGTGAATCGTTGGATTTCTGTATTGTACCCGAGATTTTTGTTCCCCGCCCAACCTTCGCTCGGCCGCCGCCAGATAGGGGAAGGGAACAACAGCATCTCGTATAGTCGCTTTGAATATTTATTTCTCTACCCTCGGTGACAAATTTGAAAGTAGTTCAAAAACGTGTTGAAAAAGTTTGGTATTTACCTGCTACTATCGTCCCCCACCGTCCCGGACAAACCTAGTACTCGGACAAAACAAACATTTCTCGTGCAAGGCTGAACCGTTTTCTGAGATTTTTAGCTTAACATAAGCGGTAGGATATGTCTTACAGATATAGGGTCAAAAACCCTTACAACCTCGCCTCTTTTGGATATATATCACCACGGAGATTTGACAACTTGAGCCATTTTGGCCGATTTAGCCTATTTTAAGGCCTAGGGTCCTCTCCTTAGGTTCATATTATTTCCTGAATGGATCCCAAAGATACCTTTACATCGTAAGAGTGCCCATATAAATTTTCAGAGGCATAGCTGTCTTGTAGCCATCACAATGGACCGAAAGATCAAGGCATGCCTGCCAAATTGATTTCTCAACTGCCAACAATGATGACAACAAGTTAATGCTCCCTGCTGACCATCCAGGGCATGCCTCATCTTCTGCTTCATGGACATCATACTTTTGATTGAGAAGCTCCACCCTACAAGATTTGGAGGCGCTTCGACCGCAAGAGGATCAGATAAGAGGCCGGTAATCCAAATTTGACGTGTTACTTAGTACTCGGACACGTGGCAACCTCGGAAAAAACGACGCCGTTTGAGCAATTCTTGCCCGTTTCTCATGAAGTAAAATTTGAATCTGGGGTAAAGGACAGATTCCTTTCGATTTACCTACTCACCCTGGCATAAAGTCCACCGGATAAAATGCTATATTACGATTTTCCTTAAGTGTCCGAGATCTAGGGGGAGGATAGTACCATCAAATATGGTAATTATGGAAAAAAAACATCTGTTTCCGAAAGCTGAGTCCAACGGAGCACGGTGAGGTCACACCAGTCTGGGAAGAAAGGAATACAAATGAGTTTTATCCCCCCATTTCTTTTTGTTTTTTTGCAAGTGTAGCCAGCCATAGAAAGGAAGAAATAGCCTGAGCCGGCAGTTGCCGTCTGGTACACGGATAATGCCGAAGATAAGGTAAAACGCGCCAACATCACTGGTTGATCAAAGAATGCTCGATCACACCATATAAACTTAGGATAGCAGGAATAATAATACGGAAGGAAGAAATGATTCCTATGAAGCTTCATTATTTGCTCGAGCTACGTCCCAGCTCTATCTCTCGCCAACACGTATATCGGGGGGCGCCAATCTCCACCTCCACATCTCTTCCATCTCCGCACCCCGTCAAACTCTGCCCAGGATCGAATCCCTGCCGGTGTGTTGGGCAGTCGCGTCAAAGTCAACGGGTCTTCATTTGAAGTGATTTGAAGAGTCCTCACCTCGCTGTTTTCGACTGAGTCTGCTTTCGCGTCGGGCTCGATTCTGTTCACGAGCGTCCTCATTGCAGATTTAAACACCGATGGTTTTCGTCCTTTTCTAGATCTAATGCTAACCACCCTCGGCGTCTGTAGCTTGGTGTTTCCAGCTTGGTACGCCAACAGTTCCATATTGCGTTTCAAATTGATTCTTGTTTCCGAAAGAGAAAAAAAACGGCTTGGGTAGGATCAATGTGTTGGTACGTATGTCACTTTTCTTCCATCGCGCTAGCGTGCCTCTCTCTCCATGCGGACCCCTCCAATCTGATCCCAGGTATCTCAGCTCTTTTTTTTTGGCGCCTTGTTTGATTGTTTGATTGATCGCATGAATCAAGCATGAATGAGAAAAATCGGGTATACGTTACTACGGACACGGAGCTTTCCGAAACGCAGCTAGGCGGTGACTTGGTGCAGACTCCAGAATGCGGGAATTTCCGCCCCTTATTCTGCGTCCCTGAGGGTGGTAAAATAATCGCTGTCGCCATGTATCAACAGTGGTTTGAAATTTTCATTGTGCACACTGCAATTCCACTTGAATCCACATGTGGGGCCGACGATGGCAAAATAGCGATGCGGAGTATTATGGTGGAGGAGCGTACGGAAATCCAACTCAGCTCGGTGTGAGCTAGCGTAGCAGGCAATTTTCGTCACATTAGGTCCTAAATGCCACAGCTAAGAGCGATGATGAAAATTCGTAATGCGCTACCTTAGCTACCCTCAGGTGCAATCTTCAAAATAACTTTAAGGACACCTTTCAGTTTCATCCCCGCCATATGCCGACGGGGCCGACCGCTCTGCCCTTTCGAGAATTTGTTCGACCCAATTGGGATAGATAGGTCGATCACGTATGCTGATTGGAGGAAGAAGACCATTTTCCATTTTCCATTTTCCATTCTGGGGTACATGTGGAAACGCCGATCAATGAATCATTGGTTCCTCAACGTAACAGCAACGTCAGGGCCAATGAAGCATGGGAGACGGGTGTGTAGGACGGCTGAGGAGGACGATTTTTGTAGGTTAGATATAGCCATTTGATTAGGCGGATCTGGTACATATCAACCGACTACCACACCGGAAGTTACTTCACCGTGATTCGCCTTGTATTCTGGTTGATCTTGATTTCTTGTTCTGCTCCCGCTAGAATTCGTTACGCTGTGTTGTTGAATCCTGGTTGCGAATACATTCAGAGAGACTTGGTGCAAATCTGAAGCTGTCATTATGGCTGTCTCACTGATCCCGTTTGCCTTACCACATATGTGCTTCTGCCGCATCGACGCGATTTGCCCCCTCAAATGGAAAATTGCGAATCCGGGCATGTGGTAGCGACCAAGAGGTTGGGCCAATTCGTGAAATTAATCTCCTCTTGATCTCCTCACTCATGGTTGTAATATGATCTCTGCGTCTCTTTCCAGAATCCGAACTGCCATGTCGAGCACCAAATTGCATGTCCCCAACGCGCTCGACACACACAAACAGTAGCGAATCTCCTGCGTCGTGAATGCGCGTATCTCACCCTCTCGTCTAGGGATGTCTCCTTGGCATTCAATATTACGGGTATCGTGCTCACAGCAGCGTTGCTGCTTGCGATCGCATGCACCGCCCGGAACCCCGTCTCGCGGCAACATCTTAATCGCGTGAGCTTCCGCCTACTTGTTTGCGCATTGATAGCAAAGTAAGAAATTCCGGGCGCTACTGTTCACATATCTTATCATTACTAGTCTCATTTTCGCCGCGACCTCGATCCCGGTTTTTTCGGGCCCCAGTGCGGGGTGCAGTTTGATGGCGTTCTTCGGGATGGTACGACCGCGAGGCCCCTTTCCACCCCACCAGCTGCTGACACTGTCTATAGAGTGTCCTCATGCTTTCAGCATGCATGTTCTTCTGCACCGCACTCAACCTGCAGTTCGTATATACGTCACTTTCCCACTCGCTCAGCAATGCTGACTGCATATACCCAGATTGGTACTGGTATACCACCTCAACGGCAACTCGATAGAAAAATTATACTACATTGGCTCCGTCGTGGTGGTTGCCATCCTGTATATCACCCCATATGCCGCCGGCCAGTTCGGGCACTACTACGGTACCTGCTGGTTCAGTGACTTGCGGCCCGACGTGCAGTTCCGCTGGCTCCTCTGGTCGCAGGCCTTCTGGATCCTGCTCATGTCCTCTGGCGAGGTGTTGTTGTTTTTCATGATCCTGGGGTACATGTATATTGCGAGTCCTGTTTTCCTGCCGATGTGGGTTATTATTGTTAGCTGACGGATGCGCAGATGCACGCCCCAAGACTGTGGTCGAATCACTCGACATCATCGTTCAACGACTCGATTCCGGACCCACCGATCGTGATGTACCGGAATATCATTCTTCGAATCGGTTTGCATTAAAAGTCTTTCCAACGTACGGCTATTCAATGCGGTGTTAGGTCTCTACCCCCTCCTCTCGTGCTGTTTGAATTTCACCGGCGCCATCCTGGACATCTGGTTGACCAAAAACCCCATCCTCACAGAACTGGTATGTCCATTTCTGTGTTTCATCCAAAAGGCTCAGTTGAACCGTCCTGCGTACAGCAATGGCGGCTCTCGTGGGTCGGTGCGTTTATCCACTACACACTTCTATACATGCCCTGACACGATCCTTCACCCAGATTTCTGCGTGTTTTCCCTGCGTCCCATCCTATACACCCTCCTTGCCGCAACGGATCCGGTAAAACATCCTTAATAATCACCCGCTCTCCCGTCTGACCGCGCACAATCTCACCAGGGCTTCCTGCATGCCATGCGTGCACTCCGCCACCACAGAAAATCTAAACCCTCCACCGGATCTACATCCGGTACCAACCCCATGCATTTTACCTGCCCTACCTCCAAGTACACGAGTTCGCACGAGATGAAGCGGTTCTCGGCGAACAGCCGCGCGCTTGTGCACGTACAACTGGAGCATGCCAAGCACTCGACGAGGTTGGGGACGTGGGGTGATGATACGCTGCGTGTGGAGCAGAGCAATGCGACTTTGGAGCCGTCCGAGGAGCAGAGTGTGGTGAGTCACGGCAAAGCCAAGGTGGAACGGGGGCAGTCGTCATTTGTGGAACGGGAGGGAGGGAATGGTGGGTTAAGTGAGGTGGAGCGGGAGCGGGAGGCCGAGGATGAGCTGGATGCTGAAGCGCAAATACGCTCCAGGGCGGAGGATATCGCGCGGCAGATATGACTATTGGTCGAGAGTCCACTATGGGGGGATATATTATATTCGTTATGTACAGTCGAAATCATCCTACCCAATCAGTGTTGGAGCGTCCAATTAAAGAGTGTGAAGCCATCATAAGCTAGACGTTCCCGCAAACTAAGAAAATGGGAAATCCCATAACTGGGCAAAACTAATCAATGAATCTCGTACAAATTTCCAGGGGTAACAACGTTGTTAATGAAACGATTACCTAATAAATTCGGACTCGTAAGTTAAGGAGGTCCGGTGGCGAGTTGCGATAATTTTATTTCAAAACCCAGTTTGAAACGCAGTGGTTTCCGAGAAACACCTCCAAATTGAGCAAGGTTGCCGCTGTACTTTGTAATTGGAGGGGTCATCTGATGTTCCATCCTTAGGGCCTACGATGCCTATAGGCGTATTATAAATTCTCTTTGACTGTTTCAGCCTGGTGCTGAATGCCTGTCATGGCGCAAAAACACAGTGAACGATAGACCAAATTAAGTTCAACATACCTCGGTACGTTCACTATACTCCCGTCACAGATAAAAGAATCTGATGAGTGTTTCCTGACATTATAATAAATATCCCTGCCATGATATTTGCTTCCGACACAAATTTTGCGTTTTGTGGTTCACATCATGGGATCAGTTTCATGGTCTCCATTCTGTACATGAAAAAATACCCCAGAGCTTATCAACAGCCAGAACATAGCGTAAACACCTCCCTTACCATGGGCTTCCGGAATACATCAAAACATGTATGTTCAATCTGATTGGACAGGTTCTAAAGACATGATGTTCAATTTGAAGAGTACGGTTAGTCTCAAAATTAAAATGCTTATTGGACATATATATTGTGAAATGTCCACCTGTGTGATATGCAACAGAGCTCTCGAGCTTGATGGATGAAAAAGCTTCAGTGGGTATAATTGCATTACAATTGCGCTGGACATATTATCTGGGGATACGAGAGAATAAAGAATAATACCCACTAGGTCAAACTTGCGGCGATCCAGGAAAGAAACTACCGTTCCTCGAATCGTGCAGATAATATGAACGGCGCCAAGAGATTCACTGCGGGATGGAATGCAAAACCGGCGGAATTCTTGGCATTGGACCGATCGATGGTGAATAGTCCCCTTGGCATGCATATAATCTCTTGCATAATGTGGCCATTTGAAGGGGCATGATACAGACAGTAACACGAGACCGGTAAATAGCTCTCTTGAAACTGAATGGCTTGATTAATTAAATAAATAGATAAAATAAATAACATACGCCTCGCGCTTGGTGCGTATGTAGTATGTGAGTATCCACTCATCATCAACAACAAACGGATAATGTACACCCCGCGGTCCCTCCCACTCGGAGGATAAAATAAATAACGGACGCAACCCCGCGCCCCGCGATAACCAACCAACTACCAGATAACCAACCCAACACACATCGGCTACGCACTCCCCCTTCCCTCATACGGCGGCGGCAGGTGCGCGCCAACCCGTGCCTCGAGGTCCGCGAGGCGCGCTTCGAGCGCCGCGTTCGTGGACGCGGCGTCTCCGGCTGACCCTTCTTCCCGTGGCGAGTGCGATTGCGACTGTGGAGATACGCCGGCCGGTGAGTGCGCCGCGCGCTGGGGCAGCAACGGGAGCGGGAGTGGCGGAACGGACTGCACTGGCGAGGGGACGGACTCGGTGGACGTGTAGGGCGTGTGCGTGGTGGGGTTGTTCCAAGCGGCGTCGTCTGCGGGGGGAGAGGGGGTTAGATGAGGAAGCGCGGATGGGGATGGAGAATGGAGCGAGCGCAGCATGGGAAGTGGAACGGGAATGGCGGTGGGGATCATGATGGGGATAAAGGAAACGAGAATAGGGTGGTTGGGAGGGTATTGGAATCGAGCGAGCGGTGGGATTTTTGGGGGTGCAGTGGTGTGGGTTTGGAATTGGATAGAGAAAATGGAAATGGAACGAGTGAGGGGATGGGAATGGGAATGGGAAGTGGAAATAGGAATTGAAATAAGAATAAGGGAGGGAGGAACCGGGTGGTATTAGAATCAGAATCGAGCGAGCCGGGGGGCTTAGTGGATGGATTTGGAGAAGGAGAAAGATAGGGGAAATGGGGCGGGGATGGGGATGAAAGGGAAATGAAGGAGGGATGGTTTGGGAGGGAGGGAGGGAGGGAGGGAGGGAGGGAGGGGAACAGGCGGTCGGAGAAATGAGCGAAGGCGAAGTGGATGAGGTTGGATATGTAGAGAAAATGGGGCGGATGATAGCGGAATTGGGATGATCGAGCGGGAAATGGAATAGGACTATAAGGAAGGAAGGGTGGCGATTGGAGGGGGAAAGGGAACGGGAATGGGAATGGGAGGTGGAAGTGGAACGGGAATAGGAAACGAATACGAAACGAACAAGGAATAACGCACAAGTCTTCGCATCAGGATGGTGCGTCGTCGCAGGCGACGTGGTGCTCGCCCACGAGGACTCGGGCGCTGCGGAGGTCGGGCCCGCCGAGGTGTCGATAGGGGCGACGACGAGCGCTCTATGTGCGCGGGGTTTCGGTGTCGGCGGCGGCGTAAAAGGAAGAACGCTAGGGCTGCGAGGATGCCTAGGCCTGCGATGACGGCGATGACAGCGCCGGCAATTACGCCGCCGGAGAGGCTCTTCTTGTTGGGGGTGCTGGGCGGAGTGGAGTCTGGGGTGGAGGTGGTGCTAGGGGTGTGTTGGCATAGCAGATGAGATGGTGTGAGAAGGAACGCACGATGAAGTAGCAGGGAGGTCCGCAGTGAAGACGGCATAGTCGAATAGCGCGGTGCTGCCATTGGTCTTGGTCGCATGCACCGCCCACTCGACGGTGTGGTTCACACCCGGCGCGAGATCGTGCGCCGCGAAGAACAGCGCGCGGAAGACGAACCGGTCGGGGCCGGCGTAGTGGTGCGCTTCCTGGGGCTTGCCGTCGAGCGCGAAGGAGATGTTGGCGGGGTTCGCGAGGTCGATGCCATAGATGTACACGTCCGAGCCTTGAGACACGAGCGATCCGGAGCTGAGGCTCGTCCCGTCGTGCCACGTCTGGTTCTGGACGTTCGTTGTCGGCGGCTGAGCGGAACACGGCGCGCCTGGGGCGATGGCGGCCCAGGGCGCGGAGGTCGAGCCGGTGGAGGCGGACCAGGTGAAGTACGCAAGGTCGGCGTCGTCGATGGTCACGTTCGTCGGCGACGAGCGAGATGAGCAGGAGGACCGGCGGCGCGGCTCCGGAGCCCGAAATTTAGTACATGTAATCATGATGACCACCGCACTAGCACTATGTGATCGCCGCCGCCCGATGTAACATACAGAGGAACGAAAGGTCCCAGAAAGAAATCTGCCAGAAAAATCCAATTTTTTGGCTTGCTGAATACCACACCCGTGATTTGAGGATAATGTGGATGTGCGAGTATTATGTATGGGAGAAAACCTAAGGAAACCTAGGACAACAGTGAGCGAACAGGAGAATGAGCACAACTAAGGGTGCCAGAGCATCCGTGGCCGCAGGACAGCTGCTGCTGAGTCCTGAATACTACTGCGCATTTCTACGGAATCGATACAGGAGATTCTGGGCTCCGGTTCAGCCCATATTTGCTTTCCCAAACAAGAAATTCGAACCGGACCTCGAACAGGTTGCGGAATATACAGGGGTTAACCGCTCTTTATTTATTACCACTCTTTAAGCAAATCAGTTGCAACTGTCTGGTGACTTCCCCATGCTCCCTTTCAACACCGGTTTTCATCCATTCACATGTGCATTTTGTTTTTTTTCTGACTAGGAGATTCCTTTCACTGGCAGGCCACGGACTCTATCTGCTTCTAAGTATCCCATACTCCATCGCGAGATGGAGTTAAGCGCCGCACATCCAAAATCCAGCTTCGCCGGCCTGCCTGCTTGGCCACTGCGATATGTTCGGCAGATCTGTAGCTTCATAGTTCACTCAGAAATCCAGAAATCCCGCAATTAATGCATATCCCGAGGCATGAAAATTCTGGCCCTCCCTCGCCTTGAAAGGTGCTAAAAACCTTCAGTGAATGAGTGAATGGTCAGAGATCAGTACAAAGAAAACGCGAACTGAATGAGCAAAGCCAAATGTGTGGTCGAAGCAATGGGTGTTCAACATACGCTCGCCGAGTTGAATCAGACAGACAACGAACAGTCTTCTTTCCGGGAGGAGCCATTCATCTTTTCGACCAACATATTCATCATATATATAAAAGTACATCCATAAGTAACAGTATCAAAATGCGAACATGGAAAATTAGGAGGACCCAGAGCATGATGCTCATATGATTTTGTAGACAATGAACTGCCACACAGAAAACACAACTACAACCCATAATGCACAAATGGTACCCAACGATTGAAGGTAATGCCCGGCTGCTTCCGTAGCTCAGACACAGCAAGATGAAGTGCTTCCGCTGATTTGGTAAGGTCTGGGACAACAGGAGGCGTGGAGTTTGGATCACAATCTTTGAACAAGTTTTCATAGAATGTGTCCGTAATCTTGGGTCCATCCTCGTCGTTCATCGTCCTGCATCGTGAATCAGACTTTTTACCAAAGGAAACAATAACGAATTGTCAACTTACCACATTGTCGCGACAACTCCGCGGAATCCCGCAAACAGTAGAGTTGCGGCGAGATGCATGGCTTCATCCGGTGTACTATCATCACCCTTCGCTGTTTCACAGGCACTGAGGAAAGCCAGTGACATAGACTTCGTGTTCGCATCCATGCTGGCATTGTCTTGCTTGCGCATGATCTGGGACACCTTGAAGCGGCCATCAGAGAGCATAAGGCCACTGTCAAGGGGATTCTGAGAGTCTTGGATGCCATGGCATGCAAAATGAACTATCGATGACTCTTCTAAGATTGGGGCGACCTCGAGCCCTGTAGGACTCAGAAGAGAAGTCAGCCATTGGCCAGGGACCCTGTTCACAATGGTGGCCAACTCTTCAGCCGTGCCTGGGAGAGGCGAGCAGTTTGGGGCATCTGGTTCAATCACAGCCGTCATCTTGAACGATGCCGTAGTGTTGGTCGGAGGATCCAGCAATGCAGCAAGGGTGGGTGTGTATGAGGAAACAGCATAATCGGAAACACAGTCTGTTCCATGCTCATCGTAAATCCCTGCTGCATGAATAGGCAGAAAGGCAAAAGGCCCGGTAGGACACCACCATAAGCGAGGGGGGCTTGCAGACTTCTGTAAGAAATAGGTCACACATATGTAAACTCAAATAGGTGTCAACTTGCCTTCAAACTCAGGACATCAAACACAGGTTTTACAATTGTTTTCCACATTTCAGCCAGGTTTCGACGAAAGATGTCATCCGTGCTCATATTGATATGGTCCTCTCGGTATCCGAAAAGGCGGGCCTCCAAGTCAGGCCGATCCAATGATTTGCCACTGGGCCCACGAGCATCCAAAAACTTCACAATGTCAAAATTCCCCATGAATAGTGCACGAGGGAAGTCAGAATAGAGTTTGACTGCCTGAAGACTCAGCGCAGGAAGTGGAACATGCTGGACATCATCAGAGGATCTTACAATCAGTGCCGAACACGCTGATTTGCCGGCAAGCAAAATTATGATGGGCCCAGTGACTGCTGCCTGACGTAATGAAGCTATACTCTTGAGACGCATGAAATCTTCAAAACCTGGCAGCTTTTGAACAGCCTGAATGGTTTCCTCCCAATCATCATTTAGCTTGCGACACCAAGCTGCCTCAGCCTCTATTCCCAAGGCTTCCTGCTGACTCTCAGTCGACAAGTCTCGGGAGATATCTCGGAAAGAGGCCTGTTCCAATTGTTGCGACAATGTCCTCAGTTTACTGGCAAGCTGGCGATCTGCCTTTCCTAACTGGCCAAGTGGAGTTCGAAGATGCAGTGCTTGGGCCCAAAATATTGAGCGACTGGCCTCTAGAAATTCCACAGCAACATTATTCTGCTGTAGACCAATAGCGCACATCGCAGAAGTTGATGCAAGAGAAGTAATGGTTTCCCTGGTCAACATTTGTCGACGAGACTTGATGTCCAAATGGAATGCTGCCAGCTGTGGAAGGAGGCTTATATGGGTATAATAGGCAGGCAAACAGGAATCATGGCCATGCGCAGCCGCAATGATGGTCCACATATGGGAAGCATCATAGCGTGAGAGCGGAGAGGAGAACATGTATGTGGATGCTTCCTGAAGCATTGAGATAGCTTCTTCCAGAATTTTCTCTTTTGGTTGATGTAAATAAGCACTGTGGAGAATGCAACCAAAATTTGCTAGTCGCATGCCACGGGATGGATGAGGGGCAGGAGAAAGCTCCTTCAGCTCTCTGAGGAGTTGAATAGCCTCCTCAATGTACTTGGGATCCTTGTTCTGATTAAACCGGGCATAGAGTGAAAATGCCAGATTACCTAGATAATTGGAGTATTCTGGATGAGGTGCAGAATAATAACCTATGGCCTGTCTGTAAAGCTCTATAGCCTCATCAATATCCTTGGGGTCCCCTAAGTTCTCAAAGCGGGCTAGGATTGCGGTGGCTAAACTGTTGAGGGAATTACTGCGATCATGATGAGAGGCAGAATAAAGCCCAAATGCTTGTCTGTAAAGTTCAATAGCCTCATCAATTTCCTTTTGAGCCCTTTTTTGAACAGCTCGGGTATGAACTACAATGCCCAGACTCCTCAGCATGCTGCTGCGGCTAGGGTGGGAGACAGGACAAATGTCCAATGCTTCTCTAAGAAGTTGGATGGCTTCATCAATATCCCTTAGGTCCCCTCGCTGATCGAATCGAGTGCGGATTGCAAGACCTAGTCTTTGGAGGGATTTGCCACGATCAGGATGTGGAGCACGACGAATCTCAAGAGCTTCTCTGTGAAGTTGGATAGACTCATCGAGATCCTTTGGATCTCCATGCTGGTGGAACCGAGCAAGGACTACACCGGCTAGAGTATTGAGAGGTGCACTGCGTTGTGAGTGAGGGACAGAACAAATCTCTATTGCTTCTCTAAGCACTTGAATAGCCTCATCAATATCTCGTGGATCTCCCTGCTGGTTGAAGCGGGATCCGATCGCAGTTGCAAAATTGGTCAGGATGCTGCCACGGTCGGGATGAGGGGCAGGACAAGCCTCTAATGCTTGTCTGTGGAGTTTAAGAGACTCATCAACATCGTCAGGATCTCCTTGCCGTTTGAACCTTTCATTGAGTGCACTAGCAAGATTGCTGAGGCAGCGGGGGCGGTTCGGATTGGAGGAAGCACAAATGTTCAGTGCTTCTTGATGGAGCTGAATAGCCTCATTAATATCTTGTGGATCCCCCCACTGAGAATATCGAGCGTGAACTACACTGGCTATATCAATATCCTTGGGATCCCCTTGATGCAAGAACCTGGCTTGGAGAGCTTCAGCTAGATTGCTAAGTGCAGTGTTTCGCTGTGGATGGGAGGGAGCACGAAGTTCTACCACTATTCTGAGGAGTGCTATAGCCTCATCAATATCCTCTACATCCCCTTTTTGCTCGAAACGGGTTTGCAATGCAGCAGCTAGATTATTGAGGGAGACACTATAGTCTCGATGATGCCTTCCATGAATTTCCAGTGCTTCTCTGTGGAGCTGTACAGCCTGCTCAATGTCATCGAGATCTCCTTCTTGTGTGAACCGCATCTGGAGTGCACTGGCCAAATAGTTGAGGGAGTGGCCACGATTTGGATGTGGAGAAGCATGAATTTTCAATGCCTCTCTGTGAAGCATAATGGCTTCATTGATATCTTTAGGATCCCGTTGCAGGTCAAAATAACTTTGGATTGCAGTGGCAAGATTGTGAAGAGAACTGCCACGGTTTGGATCAGAAGGGTCCTGAAGTCCCACGGACTCTCTAAGTACTTCAATAGACATTTTAAGATTTTCTGTGTTGCCCTTGAATTCAAAACAGCAACCAAAGCTCGCCCCTAATTGGTTCAGTAGGGGTGCCCTTTTGTTATGCCCCCAAGACAACAAAGACTCCGCCTCTTCCAAGTTTTTCACAGCTGCATCCAACTTTGTTAAATCAAAATCCATGTTGAATGCTCCGAAATATGCTTGACCAGCCTGAGCCATTTTCAAGGCCTTTGCATTGCTGTGAGCAATCTTATTGGCTAGTTTCATGGCCATAAGCATGTTTGACTGCACATTTGGCCCCTCGTATCCAGTTGCAAGGGCAGCACAAAGACAAATCAATCGATTAGGCTTGTTTTGTTGCACTTGATACAAGCAACCAATAGCCTCTTCTAATGGCGCAACATTACCAGTGAGATGGAACTGGATCAAAAGACCTTCAGAAAGCTCCCACGTTATATTCCAATGCTCCGGGTGAGATTCTGGGAGCAATTTCAATGCTTCTTTATATAGCAAGATGGCATTCTCCAGCAACACTTGGTCATGGACTTGGAGAAAATCCGTGAGAATCGATGTGGCATTCTTCATCATGTCCTGTGTGTTCACTTTCTTGTCATCATCCTGCAAATGACATGTTTTAGTTCACATAAAGACACTGTCATTGATGGCACCTACTGTGTATTGAACATGGACTTTAACAGGGTGACTCAAAACAGGCCCAGCACGGAGATTTACAGCATTTTGAACATCTTCTGCTTTCCCAGTGTATATGAACCTGGTCAGAAGTGCTGTTGCGAATTGGTTGAAACATTCCTGATATTGTCGGTCTCCATTAGAGCAAGTAGATGCAGCATATTGAAGGAGTGTTATGGCTTTGTTCAGGCTTGAAATGTCTCCAGCTGATTTGAATTTTCTCAAGCAATCATGTGCCATCTGGAAGTATTCAATGGCATTGCCTTCTGAATCCTATTCAAATTTGGAGTCAGTTTCAAAAGTCATGAATGAGGGACAATATTACGGCATCGTTATTAGGGGAACTAACAGGGAAAGATCTCTCTCTTTCTCGGATCTTGTCTTTCAAGTCCTGGTTCCCATGTTAATGTTCTTAGCCAAGTTCATGATGCAGAAGTTGCTCACGGTTTCGTCACTTGTCAGTTTGGGAGACGGAGATTCCACTGCTTCTGGGACCATGCCTTTATAGTCCATGTCGGCCAACTAAACACTTGTAGCGCAAAGAGGCGCAGAAAACTCGACAAGCTTGTGGGAGCCCCACACTTCCCTTAACCTTTAATATCGACCGTCCCTGGTCGATGAAACCTGTTAGAGGGTGGGGAATCAGCAGGGGCACGCTGGACCTGGGATGTTATATAAGCTCAGTGCGCATAAGCCGGGGGTAAGATGTGTATCTGGTGTTCTGTGGCGTACATTTATCACTCAATCTTACTTGATAGTCCGGTCATCTATCATAGATGTGATAGTGGCTGGACTTGAACATAGCAGTGTGAATGGTGTAAAGAGAGGTGTCTAAACACCCAACAAGTTGCTTCTTGGGGTGGATCAACAAAGGATGGGTAAAACGAGAATCATTGCTTGTGCATGAATGGAGGCAGTAAGTTTGGCTGGCCGCATACATATTGAATGCGTAACACTAACGTCTAAGCTTGGCATCAGTGACTGGTATCCGCTCTAATTTCGGAAAACATCCGGCCAGGGGTATATATCCTTTTGTGGTATGTCCAGCGCAGTCATTGGTTTGATATACTTAGTGCGAGGTACGTAGTGGTACCTGGGGCCCGGCAACCGGGGCCAACACGGTGTCTGTTTGCAGTTGTTTATTTTTCTTCACGCGTCACCCCAGCCTTAGCAAAGGTAGAAGACACTAGAGCTGTGTGGCGGCTATCTGTAGATGATAAACAACATATGGTGCCTGAGCTTCTGAGGGAGATGGAATCACACCGGAAGGATTCCATTTCCATGCAGAGCGGAATTTACACCAATCCGCCGCAGCACTGCTGAGAACAAAACCAGCAGAAGAGATAGTTCTCTCAGTCTGCAGCAGTGCAATGATCATCTTTGAGGGCCGCCCTCACTGCATCATGCAATGATTGCTCCTGTCACAACTGCAGTGATTAGGAACCGCAATTTTCGAGCTTACCTGGATTCGATTGCAACTTTTCAAAATAATTATTCCCTGCAGCTTCCATGAAGGTCTTGCTAGTATGCAACTAGTAAACGCAGTGCTTGTGATCTACCCCCAAATGCTGCACAAAATCCTATCACTATCCCATCCTAGTTGTCAGTTCTCGAATGACCTGATAGCCAATCTACATTTAAGCCAAAATTTGGACGTGAGCTCTCACCACAGACAGGTACCATATCGCTTCGCGCGATCGCATTTGCGTTTCGAAGAAGTCCGCTTGATGCGCTCCCGAAAGAGAGTTGCAATTATTTTATGTCAAAACCTGATTTGAAAGGCAGTGGTTTCCGAGAAACCCCTCCAAATTGGGCAAGGTTGCTGCCAAACTCCCCAAGAACACCGGGTGTCATCGCTGTACTTTATAAGTGGAGGGATCTTTTGATATTCCATCCTTTGGGTCTAAATAAAATTAGGATGCCTATAGGTGTAATATAAATTCTTTTTGAATGTTTCGGCCTGCGGCTGAATGCCTGTCGTGGCGTAAAAACACAGTGAACCATAGATCAAATTAAATTAAGTTCAACATACCTCGACACGTTCACCGTAATCACCAAATGGGTTGGAATCTTTTGAGGCCATTCCGTCAAATAATGCGGCGGTCGACTTGGCACGTGCCGCCTCCTACGCCGCCATCTGCCCGAGCTCCTCTTCGGAGGGCCTGGGCCTAGGGTTCAACAATATCTGCTGAGCGGCAACCCTGGCGGCAGCAGCGGCCGCGACGAGGGCGGTGAAGGACATAGTGGGTGGGAGCCGGAGACGGGGTGGGAAGTGAGAGGCAAAGAACTTGAATGCCTTAGGAGATTTGGGGCAATTAAAGGCTGGGCTCGGCATCCTAATTAATGGGTTAATGTGAGCAAGTCAATCTTCAGTTAAGACGATTGTAATAGGATCAGACTAATCATGTCTCAAGAAATATCGGGAGACCAACAGAGGCGACTCGATCCGACATCGCCATTCCATTGCGGACTGCGGACTAAGCCCCGCTTGATTCTGTAAATAAAGGTATACATTCCGGCACTGGAGAATTCGGATTGCCCAAAGTAATGTTGTGAGTTGGCACGTAGGTGTTTAAGATTAGAAGATGTGTGGCCTCGATTAAATAATCTGTGCAACATCCTGCTTGGGTAGGCCAATGGAGTCTTCATTAATAAACGACGGCCATAGACATGTGTTCTATCAAGATTCAACCCCTCAATTTCGTGTATTCGTGCCGTATGATATGTCGCACAGCAATATCTGTTGAATCTGAATGGTCATCTCGATGGAGAAGTTGAAACACATACGAGTTCGAAAATGGGCTCATAAAGAAAATGGTCCGATGTTTGAGAAAAAGGTCCAATGACGATCCTCGGCGTGGAGCGACCGAGAAATGTGTGTGTGGCGTCGTTCGGTGGCCAAAGCCTCCTATTCGGAACGGGTATGGAAGCTGTATTAGCATTACTTTGCTTGCAAGGTCTTTCCACGCTCCCATTGATTCGAAGTCGCTGTCCCGGTTCATTCTGATCAGTGATTCACTGCGTTCCGGGACCTCCGAGACTTAGCCTGAGTCAAGCCGTCTAGGCGGACCTAAGCACAGCACTCTGTTTAGTCGGCTAAACAGAGTATTTTTAGGTCTGCCCGATTCTAGCTAGGTCAGCGCAGGTTAGTGGAGATTCATGTAGGTCAGCATAGGTAAGTATAGATCTATCCAGGTCTGTCTAGAGACAGAGTGCTACTGCTATTCTGCACATGAGACAGGGATATGTCTAGACAACGAGGCGGAACCACACTCACCTACACAGAGGCGGGATCGATGACCTAGGCTGATCCACCATCAGAAGAATTCAAAATGAGTGTAGGCGGCCTAGACAGAGGCATTTTTGGCACCTAAACTCAGCTAGGCTGAACCCCCCACAGAATGCCAGATTCAGTCTAGGAGTTCCCGGAACGCAGTGATTGGTGAGTGCATCGGTCAACACGGGCCGGAATGTAAACTTCTTAGCCTATAAAAGTTCCGATGTCGTACGTAGTAGACCGACTGTTCTAATTGTGGGACCGTGTCAGTATAATATATCTCCTCCTCATCCTACTTAAATGCAATGATCACAGTAATACGTGCAGCTACTGAATCCTTTATTGCCTCCGCGAGAACACTGATAATCTACACGTGTAGCAATACATTATCCAAATTGCCTGGTCCTTCTGAAGGGAGTGGCCGCTTAAGAACATTTATTTTGATTCCGTAGCTCGTGCTACGAATTCTACGCAGAACTGCGTCTGCCCCCCAAATCGCGACCCGGTAGACTTTCCATGCGGGCCGAATATACTTTCTAGCCATAAGCCAAGTATTAGGTGCTCATAATATTTCTACGGTCCCTCAGAGAGCTAAGAAACACGATGAAATGCATAAAATCATTGTTTCATGTTGAATGGCTCAGGACTGCCCGCATACATCTGCAAAGGGATGACTTACAACAATATTCTTGAGACTGGTGGACACTGGGGATTTTTACCTGGGAGGAGAGTCAAGCTCCTCCTGTACACTTGCGTATTCCGCTTGTGGTCAGGTCCCATGAGGTTCTAACCAGATGTCCTGCCATACAAGCGGTCGACCGGTCTCAGGTTTATCAGTGTCTTGTGATGATCTACCCCCTAGAATGATGTTGTGTTCGGTTGGCTTCTTGTAGTTTCTTGGACGGATAACTACCCCTACAGTACTACTTGTTAGTCTTCCCTAAACTCGTTATTCACTTGTTGGACCACATGAGTATAATATATCCCCCCCCCTACTGCTCTTTGCGGACAAAAAAGTGTTGCTGGCGTTTTCCAGCCAGCTCCCGTGATTTTCAAGAGACAGGCAAGACTAAGTCCTTAGGAAAGAATTTTAAGGGATGATTCTATTAAGAAACCCGGTTTCCAGTTTTTTTGTTGAGAAACCGGGTTGCGAGAAACCTCTGCCGCATCCGGAAGGGCTGCCGGATCGCGCTGGTTCTGAGGCGATGTCTTCAATACCGCCAGAGTCCGCCACAGACATCCGTTGTTAGTCAGATAATGTTACTTAAGTACTTTAAACCCTTCAGTGCTGGGTTGAATGTAATATCCAACCTGTAACATGTGGTATGCGGCTGATTGATTCAAAATTGATTCCACAGCTACCGACCCAGTTCCACAGCGAGTGTCATGGATTTGGACATATCATAGCATTGTTAGAGATTCTAACAAACAAATCGGTGGCTCAGTCCACGCACCTGTTCATTTTCAGGGTCAAGGAGGCTCGATGGAATTTCTTGACCGTGGGGAAATGAAGCAAGCAAGCTGTTAGCGCTCACGAGGGATATAAAGCCGATTGGGATGACAGAGCTGAGTTAGGCCTCAGTGTTGCGCTCGGAAGCCCATTTTGACCAACTAAAATGTTCAAGTGTGGCTCACGCAAAGCTCCAAAAGCGTAGTTGATCAATTTCAAACTCCGCATCACGGCTTGATCGCCGCGAAAGGTGCTTTGGGGTTTCTCAATAATTTTCGGGCAGGGTTTCCACAAAATTACCCAAAAAGGAGGAGTTTCCGCCTGCAACTGGGGTTTCTCAATAGAATAATCCAAAGTTAAGAACCACACATTGGTATGTAGAGGAAAATTCTGGGGATATTACTACGTTCCCTAACCATCTAGTCTTAGCCTATGGCTAAGCTGTTAAACATATCTAGACAGAGCCTTTTTGGGTATGCGAAGGTGTGTCTAGTTATTTGTACAAACTTTTGAACATTGAGTGTGACCGGACCTCCTGATTTTTTGGAAAAATGAATATTCCGCGAGATAGAATGTTTCGACATCCAAGCTTAACGGACGGTTTGAGCAACCAGAAACAATGCGGCAGAAAACAGCCAGCCAGAGGCTGTTTTACGTTTGATAAGTCTCAGCCACGAATATTGAGCGCAGTAATTTTGGGAACTATTTGTGGTCAGAAGGGGACGGAGACTAGAACCGAGAAGAAGGGGTGCCAGTTGAGAGGCTGCAAGAAACACTGAGGAATACCAGGTTTTTATACAGCAGCAAGCGGTGCAAATCTACGTAGCCGCAGTAGTAACTTCTCCTGCGGCACAGTATGGCAGCGGAGCTTGTGAATTACGCGTCTCGGTGGCACCTGCGGCACAGTAGTCGCCAATTCAACACATGATGTCTGTTAAATCAACGTCACATTCTTTCAAGCTTCCGTTCAAATATTCAGTATTGATTTTGTGTGTCTGGACCGACCTGCCTGTCTGCTTCGTCGTGTTTCATTCACACCACCATTTCAAAATTTGATACATTTTCAATGCCCCGTTGACTTTTTGCAGACTTTCAAGTGTTGAGCCTCATACCACAATTGGCTTTTGCCATACTATTATTCCCAGGCTGCTCGAAGTTTTCACTTGCACACATCCGTCTGTTGATGCTGTCTTGGCCGCCCAAACTGCGACCGTTAAATTTGCATGGAGTTGGTTGTATCATGCACTCGAGGAGACCCATGGTATATTGGCTTTTACATTCCAGATACACACATAGCTCCCTACCGTTGCTCTGGCTTCTATTCTGCTTTCATGTTCAGCTATTGATCCATGTTTGGATTCTCATCCCCATTATCCTTTTGTTCGGGCATATCTATTTGGGTAGGCAAATAATCCATGGAAAACATTTTCTTTCGGATTCCGCCTGTTCGGTCGGTGTTGTGGTATATGTAGTGCTCATCCGGAAGCCTCACTCACAGAGAACCCAGAAACCCTAGGTTTCCGGGCTCCTCTTCCCCAAAGACTTTTATTGTTTACAGTCCTCACGACTTGTTAGCCTCATCATTACTGCAATCGTATCGTATCGTATGTACATCGTGTACTAAATAAATAACATAAATAAAATATGAACCGTACGCCTCGCGCTTTGTGCGTATCCACTCATCATCAACAACGAACGGACTATGTATACATGCGCTCCCTCCCACTCGTAAGATTAAATAAATAACGGACGCGCCCCGCGGCCCTTTCCCACCGTACGAGCACTACGATTGCGCACCCCCCCTCCCCTCATACGGCGGCGGCAGGTGCGCGCCCACCCGCGCTTCGAGGTCCGCGAGGCGCGCTTCGAGCGCCGCGTTCGTGGTGGTGGTGGATGCTGTGTCGTCTAACGACGACATCTGCGGCCCCTGTGCAGATGGAGGCGATTGCGACTGTCTCGCGGACGCTGGTGATAATTGCGATTGTCCCTGCAGCTGCGGTGATAATTGCACTTGCCCCACACGCTGGGGCAGCAGCGGCAACGGCGGTGCGTGGGATTGCGCCGGCGAGACGACGGACTCGGTGGACGTGTAGGGCGTGTGCTGGGTGGGGTTGTTCCAGGCGGTGTCGTCTGCGGTGATATTAGCGTTAGGAAAGGGATGAGGTGGGTGAGAGCATGGGAAAATATAGGAAGCGGAATCGGGGATGGCGGGAAACGGGAGGAGTCAGGATCGACTCGAGCGAGGGGATTTTTTTGCATGCAGATTTGGATAGGCAAAATGGCAAATAGAGGCATAGAGGCGAGCGCGAGGGAGGGGATATATAACGATTTGGATAGAGAAAATGGATAAGGGCGGATGGGAAAGGGATGGGGATGGGGATGATGGCACAGGAATGGGAATAGGTTGAATGAGGAGCGGGACGGGTGGGACGGTCGGGAGTATCAACACTTATTGGTATTGGGATTGGGATTGAGTGGGAGGATTTGGAGGAGCGATGTGGGCTTGGAGTTGGAATGTGGATGTGGATGTGAAAGAGGGGGCGGGTGAGGGCATGGGATTGGAATAGGAATGAATTGGACGATCGGGAGGGAAGGAAGGAGGGGAACAGGCGATAGGAGGAATGAGCGAAGGCGAACTGGATGAAGTTGGATGTATAGAGAACATGATAGTGGAATGGGGATCGAACGGCAAATGGAATAGGAATATATAAGGGAGGAAGGACGGCGAGTGGAGCGGGAATGGGAAGTGCAAGTGGAACGGGAACAGGAACAGGAACAGGAACGGGAACAAGGAACGAATAACGCACAAGTTTTCGCATCGGGGTGATGCGTCGTCGCGGGCGAGGTGGTGCTCGCCCACGAGGACTCGGGCGCTGCGGAGGTCGGGCTCGCCGAGGTGTCGATAGGGGCGACGACGAGCGGCTCTATGTGCGCGGGGTTTCGGCGTCGGCGGCGGCTTAAAAGGAAGAACGCTAGGGCTGCGAGGATGCCTAGGCCTGCGATGACGGCGCCGGCGATTACGCCGCCGGAGGTGCTCTTCTTCTTGCTGGGGGTGCTGGGCGGAGTGGAGTCTGGGGTGGAGGAGGTGGTGCTAGGGGTGTGTTGGCATAACAGATGAATTGGTGTGAGAAGGAACGCACGATGAGGTGGCAGGGACGTCCGCAGTGAAGACGACGTAGTCGAATAGCGCAGTGCTGCCATTGGTCTTGGTCGCATGCACCGCCCACTCGACGGTGTGGTTCACACCCGGCACGAGATCGTGCGCCGCGAAAAACAGCGCGCGGAAGACGAACCGGTCAGGGCCGGCGTAGTGGTGCGCCTCCCGGGGCTTGCCGTCGAGGGCGAAGGAGATGTTGGCGGGGTTCGCGAGGTCGATGCCGTAGATGTACACGTCCGAGCCCTGGAACACGAACGACCCGGAGCTGAGGTTGGTGCCGTCGTGCCACGTCTGGTTCTGGATGTCCGTTGTCGGCGGCTGCGCAGAACAGAAGTTGCACGGCGCGCCTGGGGCGATGGCCGCCCAGGGCGCGGAGGTCGAGCTGGTGGAGGCGGACCAGGTGAAGTACGCGAGGTCGGCATCGTCGATGGTCACGTTCGTGGGGACGGCCGCGACGAGCGAGATGAGCAGGAGGACCAGCGGGAGGGGGGGCGCGAGCGCCATGGTGGTTTGAAACACGGAGCCCGAAATTTAGTACATGTAATCATGATAATCACCACACTAGCACCATGTGATCGCCACCGGATAATTAAAAATTGCGGCAAATTAAATTTGATAATGTCTAGACCTATGCGGTGGGTTCTTTGAGGAAGGATATAGTGAGCTGGTGTGTGTTGCGCTCCAGCGGGGAGGTGAACGAAAGTCTTCATTTTTTCTCCTCTTTTTCTTTCCCTTTTTTTGAACACCGCACCGCCACTCAGATCGGAAACACCGTGATCGGTTGCCAACCAATCAACGGAGCGTCATCCGTACTTCATCTAAATTACGAGTCCTAATTTATTAGGTCTCGTTCTTGGTAATCGTTCTCTGCGAGAGCAAAATCACTGTTTCAAGGTTTGATTTGAAACGTGACTTGTTTTTGCCTGTATTAGGTGATCGTCTGTATGTTCCGCACATGCCGTCTATTGATGCCGTCGCTGTCCTCCCATATCCTCCGGATAAGAAGCAGGATAAATTGTGAGCCCAGCTAGGTCCCCTTTCGGAACGTGCCGGGTTGTAGTCTACTCGTACATGCGGCCCAACTACGTACTTTCAACTACGCTGATACCCATTTACCTTCGACGAGCTGACCACATTTAAGGCTGTAGATCTAAGCACCTGGATACCAGCAACAGCACACAGCAGTCTGGGACATTAGAGCATCGGACGACGTGAGGATGCCGGTCGGCGTAACGGCCGAGTCGAAAAGATATGAAACGTTTGCGAAGCAAATTTAGCAATACGGCAAACTGTCTCTTTATTGAAGATAATCTTCTTCAGAACGACCGTTGCATTCTCCTCATTTTGCAAGGTTAACACTGACGGGGCTTTGGCTGAAACCGCGCGGACAAATTTATGCCTGACATCTGCAAGGTTCTCTGACCCTCCGCAGAAGAACAGGGCATGCTCCACAGTCTCAACGTCATCGCAGCCAAATCGACATAGACGCAAGTGCCTTTCAACTCTCCAATAATATCGGGAGTTGTAACGCAAGCTCTCGATGGCAAGTCCATGTTGACTAAGGAGTAGTCGTGTCAATGCCCGTCGATGATCAGCGTTCACGACCAATTTCAGATAGTGACGAAGAATGGCAGTAATAGGTCGTGCTGAACCCTCCTCAACAGGTTCGTCTCGTCCATGCAGTAGATACAAACGCGTAGAGCCTATAATGGCAGCTTCCAAACTCGTCATGGCTGAGAAGTAAATCTGCTTACACAAAGACTCGCACGTCTTCGCAGTAAACATCTGTGCATTAGGCACAGTCACAGGAAAAGGCAGAGACTCAAGAGCATAGATGAGATCCATCCAGTAGCCCTCACAATCATTTTGAAATAAGTTGAAAGAGTCCGCCAGAGCCAGCCAAGCATAATGAGTTTTCTCGAGGCCCACAACGTAATTGACATAGCGTATGGCCAGGATAAGCCGCCTATATCGCACAGGCAGAAGTCCCATCTCTGTGAACAACGGCGCGCATATGGATGAAGTTCCCAGTCCCAAAATCCTACGCAGATAGGTCTTCTGGACTTTTTCAAGGGCGGAAAGGGCCGCGGCATCGACATCTACAATGATATCTGCCCCACTAATAAGGTGGGGGTCTACACAAGCCATGTAGAGCACGCGCCCCTCCTTTGGAGGTAAGTCTCCAACCCAAGCCTCAATTCCCAGCACAGAAAAGCAGCAGTTGCGCGCCGTTTGGGCCTTAGCAGCGTAATGAGCAGCAAAGATGTTCCTATGATTAGACTGGAAAGTAACCCCCACATAGCAAAATTCATCCTTATATCGTACAGTCACTCCGTTCAACAAGAAAGTAGGCAGTTCACGAGGAGCTGAGCCAAAGACCATAATCCAAGACTTCCCGGCATTTGCTTCCAACATATTATCACCACACCAATGTGCGAAAGTGTTCAAATGACGCTGCAGTCCAGATGCGGTATACGATACCACAGCCATATCATCTGCATGTTCCAGATGAGATATCATGAGCCCGAAGATCATAATATCGTCGGGATCCGGATGCAAGTCGAAATCAGCAAAGAACAAGTCCCACAACGTAGGGGATGCAGGATCCCCGATGAGAACTCCAATATTGGATTGAAAGACCTCAGAATAGTTCCCTCTCAGCGTCACCATGTACTCCATCCGCCCGTACAGCATTCGTATCCAATCAAATAGCTTCCCAGAGACACCCAGATTAAACAGCTTCAACCACAGTAGATCACGATTTGTAGACGGAAATGCATTCGTAATATCCAAGAAAGAAACCCATAGAGTTTTGCCTTCAGCCCTGGCCCGTTCTATCATACAGCGAAGTACGAAAGCATTGTTGTTGGTTCGATAGTGCTCTCTAAAACCGTTCTGAGAGGGGGGAATAATATTGCGGCTCTCCGCCCAGTCGTATATCCGTTTATGAATAAGCAAACAGACAAGCTTCAAGAAGCAGCTTTCAAGACCAACGGTTCTGTAGCTGTCGACCTCTGTGAGCGGCTTGTCTTTCTTTGGGATCGCAGCAATCAGCGTTGTCAACCAGACACTGGGAGCGTCGTTCCGATCAATGCAGGCGTTGATCATCCTGCAGAGCACCTCATTCTCAAACTCAGCTATCTCCCCGTAACATGCTCGGTCCAAACCGGTCGCAGTACTGAAATGGCCCTCCAGATGGTCTTTAGCCCACGCAATGTCATCCTCCGTCACCCGCCCACTGAAGCATTGCTCCGGTGTTGTGTCTATAGAAGGGACAGGAATTGAAGCCGCCGCCTCCTCTACAGCACGTTTATATTCCATGTTAAAAGCAGCGGGAGGTGGGTCCTTTGCATTCATTCTTTTCTCAAAACACGCCGCAAGCTCAATCAGGTCCACTGCAGCAGGCTTAGACTTCGGACAGGCCATACTTCTGTAAAGTTTCCAAAACGGGGCAGAATTCGACGATGCATTGGTAATTTTCCTCAGGTTCGTCCGTTTAATCGCACGATGCAGAGAACGACCCCGGTGCGGCTGGCGATAGTGATTGACATCCGGCATGTCAGAATCCGTGCTCATTTTGACAGACCGTTTATCTTTTGTGGGGAGTTCCGGAATGTCGCTGGATACTTTGGGTCCGAAAGCATGTCCACCTTCTGTCCATTGTTCAGATTGATATGGAACTACAGGTGCTCTCAAGCCGACGTAAGTCGTGGAGGGTAGTGCAAGCTTTGCTCCTTCTTTAGCCAGAGCGTCTGCCGCATCATTATGCATATTACCCGAGTGAGCAGCGACATATCTGAATCGTACTGCAGCTGACCGATACCGGATCCAAGACACGATGTCCTTCAGTAGATCTCCGTTGGCACATTTCCATCCCTTTTGTTCATTCTTCACAGCCCAGTACATTATTGAACGAATCGCATACTCAGAGTCGGTGTATATTTCGACCGCCTCCCATGGTCTAGCTCTTGACAGTGCATATAAGATTGCCAGTAACTCCCCCCTGTTATTTGTTTGAGAGCCAGAGACTCTCAACGCCTGATTACGAGGGTTGTTAGGGCCAAAATAGACACCTGCCCCCGCGCGCGCATCCGGTGAGCCATTATTGTAACAGGAGCCATCAGTATAGGTTTTTACATACTCCGACACATCTAGAACCGGGCCATACAGCTTCTCCCTAGCAGCCTCCGGCGTCAACTTTGAAGCCATAGTTTCCCTCAATAGCACATCCAGGTAAGCCGTACTCTCGTTCGCCTCCCGCCGTTTCTCACGAACATATTTCTTCCCCGGGTTACTTTCCATCGGAACATCAGGTACTTTCAGCGTCAGATATAAAGGTGCATGGTCAGACCAGATCCCAACCAAACCGACCTCAAAGTCCATAACCATCGAACAGCTCTCAAGATTACACAATCCATAGTCAACAACAGACCTGCGCAGCTTGGGGGGTGGACCATCAGGAGTGGGTTTCTGTTTATGTTGGAATGTCCAACCCCACGAAGCCGAACCAAACCGCGAGTCTCCATTCATAACTCTTAAATTACAGTCGTCCGCAATTGCCAAGAGTTCTTTTCCCCGCGCATTCACTGTTGTGTCCATTGAGAATCTTCTCAGATGATCCTTCGACACCCGACGATTCCCAATCCTTCCATTAAGATCTCCCACAACCACAACTGCTCGCCCACACTCGCGCGCGATAGCCAACGACTGAGCCAACTTCTCCAAGGGATGCACCCGAGTCCATGATTCCCAGGGTGAACCGTTAGGAAGAACATACGCACTGAATAAGAGCAAGCTTCCAACGTTCAGGACGAGTAGGTCGGGTCCAGACAAGTCGGCGTTGACTGAGGTAGCCACTCTATCGGATATGATCGCCGCCACGCCACCCCAAGATTTAGCGAATGTACCGGAAGGTTCCCTTGCAACTGCAAAGACATCGTAACCATCCGGCAGGGGCAATGTCAGTTCTTGACCGGGCCACAAATGTGTCTCCTGAAAGAGATTAATGTCGTAGTCAGACAGCTCTGCAAGGAAATCAGGATGCGACAAATTTGCCGCCAGCCGTCCATCCACATTCCAGCATCGGACAGTAATCTCACGCCCCTCGTCGGATACCAGAACCGGTGTACTATTAACCTCGGTGTGGTGTACACTAGATATTACATGAGATGTTACAGTAGAGGAATTATCACTCAGAGCGCGAGCGGATAGTACAGTAGATGGTACAGAGGGAGCAGTCGAGTAAGTGGGCGCATGGGTAGATGGTACAGTAGAAGGAACAGGATCAGCAGCATGAGTCACAGTATCAGGTCCATATCGAACACCAGGAGAGGGGGACACACGACCATATGGTACATGAGAAGGAGCAGAAGGAGCACAGGACGAAGGGGGAGCATGGGGAGGGGGTACAGTAGAAGTTACAATATTGGAAAGAGCACGAGCCACATATGATGTTACAACGGAGCGTGGACTGTCCGGTGTCCTTGAACGCTTGCGTCTGCCTTCTTGAACTTTCTCAGAGCTGGTAGAAGGTTCAGCCGCGCTCGTGGCAGTCCCAGATGTGCTCACCAATTTCGCCGACGTCTTAGAGTAAGCACTACTGGGTGCCCAGTCGTTCCACATATTCATGAACCGGAGTGCATCGGCAGCATGAAGGAACGAGGCCTGGACAAAGCCATGGCTATCCGCAGCGGTCACGAACTGAGGGCTCGGCATTGACAATCCCAGATTCGTCTCGACCATGTTCACGATCTTGGCCAGCGCCTGGTAAGTTCTATCACCCCAAGTTATCGGACCAATGGCCACCGTGTTTTTCGACGTGCGGGATGAGCTGGTGTTGGCTTGTTTGCCATTGGGTAAGCCCCGTTGTCCACCACGTCCTCGCGGGCCTCCACGCATGCCACGCATCCCTCCGCCACGGCTCGCTCCTGAGAAGGCGCCGTTCACGGGATGGGTCGCCTCTTGCCATCCATAGGATGTAGGAGGTCGTGCGTGCGACAGAGGTATCACCTCAGGTCCTGCATGCATTGGTGGAGGCGGTGGGGAGGGAGAGCTGTGGGCAGCCATAGAGCTTGCATATTGTTTAGTCGAGACTCGAGCAGGACGACGCGGGGGAGGAAGCACGGGATAGTGCGGTGCCGAGGGCTCGGGGCTGCGTAGGCGATCCGCAAGCGAAAGGCCACCGTTGCCGTCTTCGACCATGGCATCCTCCTCCGTCTCCTCGTTGCGGTGTTGACGACCCCGTTTCTTCGGACGTTTCTCGCCCTCAGACCCTCCTGAACAAGCACGGCGTTTTCCTGCCTTGCGGTCGCGCATCACAGACGTACGAGACCGCGCGCTGCCCACCGATGCTCCCGACTCTGTAGATTCAGAGCGAGCCGAGCTAGTGGCGTACCCACTATTAGCTCCCCTCTCCACCCTCAGTTCCGCCGTAGCATCCTCGACCATCGCCTGCAAAGCATCAACGCGCTGCAACAATTGCGCAACCTGATTTGACGACTTTCGCAATTGGGCAGACGCCACCCGCAGCTTGCTATTGGTCGCGGAGATCTGATCCGCCATACCATGATATTGGTCCAGCGTCTCCTTCCGCAGTTTCTCAATCTCCTGCTTCCCAACCTGAATCGCATGTGCGACGGTTTTCTTTGAAGGCTCCACACCATCCTTGGATGAGGACGCAAGGTCCAGCACCGTGGAGGATGACGCCTTGCGAGCGGTAGAGCGCTTCGCAGTAGACGCACGGGCCCCCACTCTGGGCGGCACCGTCGTCGGCGTCGAGGAGGGAGGGGGGCCCGAGGCGGCGGGGGCAGGGACAGGTATCACTGGCGTCACGGCCACAGCACTGGCCGGTTCGTCCTCAGGAGGCGGCGAGTCGCCATAATCAAGCACATCGTCGACGTCGTCGTTGACCATTGTACGAAAGCACAGGAATAGAAGGGCAATAGCCCCAGAGGTTACACAGGAGTAGCAGGGGAGTAGCCCCAGTAGATATCAGGTAGCAGGAATCGGACTATTGATCGTCGTCGTCCCCCCTAGAGTTAGGGGTAACAGCGATCACGACCAAAATTACAGCAATAGAGCCGTACAGAGGAGCACAAGGCCGTTCACCAGGTAGGACAGGCGTACGCTAGCAGTGGGGGAAGTATTGAGCACAAAACTTGAGAAATACGTCGGCGACGAAGATAGGGGTAAACCCGATGTCGACGAAAAGACACCAAAGTACCACGGCCGGAATCGCACAGACTGCGGGAATGCAGTGCACAATATGGCCGTAGAAATAGACAAGTGTATCGTAGATTAGACGAGTTTAGATTTTTGATGGTGGTGGTCAAGGTTGTCGGTCGCCTGTGTTCTCCGTTCCTTCGCCGTTTTCCCGTTTTCAGCTTCTTTTCTTTGGGTCCCAGTATTTCCTTTGCGCTCGTTTGCATATGGCCTGGGTTCTTTTTTCTTCGTTTCTATTTTTCTGAGATTAGATAGAGCGGTGTGTTTTCTGCCGTGCCGTCGTAAATCACCTTCCATCTGATAGGCGCTCAGATCTCACTCCATCTCCTTACGGTTTCGCCGTCGATCATCGGCAAATCCGGAAATATCCGATATGTATGTCGTGCCTTCAAGTTGTCTGCGTTGCACCTTGCAAGCCATTGTAAGCAAACCAAGCACCGTTTATTCGTATACATGGCTCTCATCGGCCCGGATATTTCCTTGCAAAGTCACCAAAGGCTGCTATATCCGTGTATGCAGCTGAACTTCCGAGGGACTTTTAATGCCCGTGTCTCGGAGTAACTAATTCAAGAGTTTTCCGCCAGAAGTAAAATATTCCTGAAGCACTCTGAGAGCCGCAATTGACGTGAACTTGAAGCATAAGCATTAGCCCTCGCGATGATCTGGTCTATCCGAGTGCGCGCAAGAGGCGGCCAAGCGGGCAACAAAATCACGATCATCGATGGTGAGTTTCAAACTCCGGCATGTCATTGCGTGCTTGTTTGAGACAAACATGTTGATCTTTCTTCCCTTTCTCTTACCTCGCTCGGTGTCCCACTTATCCCGCCCCACTGTGCACATCAGCCAGACAGTCCAAGTCCTTGCCCAGCCCTCTCAGCCCCTGGCGCCTCTCTCTTGGAGCCTCTCAAGGGCGGCACTCCGATCTGCTCTGCTTCAAGCGTCAACAAGTACATGTCTCGTTTCAAAGTCTTGGAACGTGTGAACCTTCAATCTCCTCAATGCTTCCCTCAAGAATCTCAACTGGACAAAGCCTCTCACATCTTTTGGCAAGGGTTAGGGCCTAACGCTACAACTCGGCCGTCGACACGGTGTTCCGCATCATTGAAGTCCTGTCTCCAAGCCGGTCATTCACTTCTGCTCGCTACTTGTCATGGTGCTACACCGTATCAGCCCTCAATGTTACGCTCTCAAGTATCCCCAAGCTGATTCCCTAGTGTCCGACCTCTTGACCAGGATTGAGAATGATCAGCGCGCTCATCAGCCAGGTTCAAGCCGTAAATTGTGGCCCGCCCCATTTCTTGTTGCATCTTCCTTTCCGCGAGCGCTGCGTCGCATTCTGGCCATTTGTGGCATTCTTTCCCGAGTTCCCCGCCGTCTATGGCCGCTCCATCGCCCCGACATAGGAGATATGCTGTCTTGTGCATGTAGCTGTAGTACATGCAATTGGATCGTTATGACCTCAGCGGTGGAACTATGATAAAGGCCTATCTAACCTTATAATCGACCTAGAGGCTAGAGCTCATCCGCCTTACGTGTTTTGACTTGGCAAGATAACTCTTACAAACTGCTGTGGACGTTCTATAAGCTAAGTTGAAAATTTTCTTACGGTTTTGCTGATGGCGATGATTGGATCCGTTAGGGAACGTTGCCAGTGTCTCGCGCACCAGAGCAGCTCCGCGTCCTCTGCTCTGGCAAGTAGCATCGTCCATAGCTCCGCCTCATCGGTTCGCCCTTCTTCGAGTGTACACCCAAGCAGCTCCGTGTCTTCCACTCGTGCAAGTACTAGTCTCCATAACTCTGTCTCAGTTCGAGCTTTGAGTACCGCGTCATCCACTCGTGCAAGCAGCAGCGTTCGCAGGTCTGCATCCTCGGTCCGCATTTCGTCTACTCTGCGCCCTGGCGGCTCCAGGAGCAAGTTTCTTTCTTTTACATTTATTCCTATTGATAGTTCATTTTTCTTCTTCTTTCATAGTCTCCTCATGTGTTTCCTCGTCTGCAATTTCTCGTTCGAGCGCCGTGTCGGTTCCTCACTCTCCATCGTCGAGTGTGCACCCTAGTAGTTCTATTGGCTCTCTCTCGCCCGCCAGTAGCTCTGCGAGCAGTGTTCGCAGCCCAGTATCCTCATGTATAACCTCCGAGGAGCATCTTCGGCCCTGCGATTCTCTAG
This sequence comes from Mycena rebaudengoi, assembly GCA_029282285.1. Classification (NCBI taxonomy): domain Eukaryota; kingdom Fungi; phylum Basidiomycota; class Agaricomycetes; order Agaricales; family Mycenaceae; genus Mycena; species Mycena rebaudengoi. The sequence continues at coordinate 311,797 of JARJCX010000065.1, forward strand.
TATGCTTTGTTGTCAGCTTCGATGTCCGCCCTTCAATGGCCTCTGAGATCCGCTTACTGATTTTTTCTTTTAGTTTCTTTTTGTAAATTCCTAATCGGTGACGTCAAGCACCTCGTCGGCGCCCCGTTCTTTTGCATCAACATATCGCGCCAGCTCCTCGTCTGTTCTCGAGCCCGCCCGTTTTCGCACTTCTAGGTTTCTTCCTCGGTGCCGATACCACGCTCGTCGCGTTCAGCTTCGGCGAGTTGTTGTTCCGCAGCTTATGGCCTGACCCCATTCAAGTAAACGACCAAGATCTCTTCGAATCAACATCCCTGCACTCGTCAGCGGCTGGCTTTTCGACCGTGGGCATCTCAATGTCCCTTTCTTCTGCGCCAGCCCTTCCTCTAGGCTTGGCTGCATGGCCGGATCTACCAGCAGCTGCGCACTGTGAAGGCCACGCTGTGCTCATTTGCCGTCATGCCCAGGAGCTCATCGATCTGTACGACTACGTTGTGGATTTCCTGCTGACGACGGGTTTTCGGGGCAGCTCTATCGCGCCGTGGCGCAAGCTGGTCACAGAGAGCAGTGTGTTTCTTCCTTTCCCTCATTGTCTGAATGCTGATTATATATAGTCGGCCCCCGCCATCACATACCGCCTCCTAAGCCCGCTTGCCACCGTGACCGTTGCCGCGGAGGGCCTAAGTGGATATGCAACGCTGCACACGCACGAGGGGCGGGATGACTTCGAAGCCGGACTGGGAGCGCAGACGGGGTGCGATCGACTTTACGACGGCATTAGTGTGGTCGCAGATGGGGTGCAGCATGGCACACTAATTGTCTACTGCTTGCCAAGCTGCTGTACGCTGATGGGGTGCTCAGGTGTAACCGCTCTTCTCCAGGTGTGCGTGCAGAGAAGGGCATGGAGCGTAGGTGAGCGTCGCGAACCTCCGCCAGGACCGCCGGGTTTGTGAACCTTTTGAGCGTGGCGCCGCTGTTTGGCGAGTAGCAAGGGAGTGAGCGCGGAGTGTGAGTGGTTCATGGTTGGCCTGGTGGTACAGAATGAAGGGATCATGGTGCGTGTGGGAGGGGCGGTATTATCCGCTGAACACAATAGTGATCGAGCCGCCGCCGGTAGTCCAGCCGAAGTTCGCTGCAAGAGCTGGAGTAATATTTTGTCATGTAGGTAGAAGATTGGTATATATTCATTGCTACATACTTTTACTCCGGTTTTTTGTTTCTCTCAGCTGCACGCACCGGAGCAAGTCGTTGTGTGACACATCAACGTACTTTGGTGGGAGGTCACTGTTTCCCTTCCTGGTTCTTCAAGATCCCTGTTGAAGTGCACCACCTGTGGGTTGAGGCGTCGAGCTACGGATTTAGGTATAGAGACATTCTCATTGATCATTGCTCGTTTTTATATAGTGCTGTGGAGATTCACTGTGTTTTCCAGAAAATATCCCAAGTCAGGATTGCATCGGGATTCATTCGTGGTCAGAGTATGTAGGCAGATGAGATTTCCTACAATCCCGCGGATCCGGAGCAAATTTTGATTAATCTCAACTATTCCCAGGGTTGACGAATGGAACATCTCGAGGTTCTTGCAAATTATTTGATATCTTACCTTCAATCTCAGGCGCGGAATATTGGGAAATCACGGCTCTGGATTGCTTGATGACTCACTGTGGATGGTCGGATTTTTGGAAAAACCTCTGGGCAGTTCGGAAATCCGAGCAGGACTTTTCGATGACACGGACAATGCCTCAATATAAGTTGACACTGTTTTCATTTGACTACTCGGTGTGATTTTATCCTTCCCATCGTGCCCGCCTATCGTTCTGAAGTCTCCCTGAGGGTTGCCTTTCTGCTTCTGGTAAATTCACTCAAGTTTCTGGTAACAAAGTTCTTCATCTCCCCGTCCACTCTATTGACACACAGCTGCTCATTTCCCCCAAGTTTCTACAACTTAGAAGTTAGGTGCACCTCTTCACCATGACCCTTTATATTAAAGCGGAATGCCTGGCCCGGTGCGGATCCTAATGAATCCGATCCAGATTGTACCTTTTCATATTTTGCTTAGCGCCACAGCTGTTGACCCTCTGGGCCTTGCTCGACGATGTGTTTGGGATAAACAACAGCAAATCACTCATTTACGGCTGTGGGCATGCTGGGCAGTGGGAAGCATGGGATTTATTAGACCGTACAGATTCGTGACATATTCCTCAGAGACACATAGATATCCAGAATAGATCTCCAAGTAGATTTTCAAACGGTGCCAAAGGAATTTTGGGCAATTCCTCAATTGTCCGTCTGCATTTTGAAATATCCATCAAATTTCCGGGCGACGAGGGCAGAGATAATCCCGGGTTGGATTTTTTTGAATCTGGCTTGTTGCTTCACTCTATTCCTCCATATCCCATGCAAAACCTCTCTGGATATGTGTCGGAAAACGCAGTGATTATCCGTTCTCTTAACGAAATCTCTTGGATTTGTTTGTACCTCTTTGTGCACATCCCCGTGAGTATTATCCCCATCATCAACTCCCACCGTGCCGAGCTGCGCCGCAGGAATCATACAACCTTTTCCCATTCTCCTCGGCAGAACTTCGCATCCGTAATGACAGCAAAACGGAACCAAGACCGCAGCAATATCATCTGAAGCGCTGGATGTGCTGCGAAGACGTGTAATCGGCAAGGTCTGGTGCCGTGTGGAGAAGTTATCGCTGCGGCCGCTATTTTGCATCGTGTCCTGTTTTATAAAAAACGCGGCACAATTATCTCTACCAAGGTTGTCCCACTTATGCAAGATTTCGATGTAGCAGCTGAAATATGAGCTAAAATCCCCTATGGAAAACGAAGGACACTTTGTCTAATATAAAAAATACTTCTCCCGGGTTTATAGAGCATTCCAGTCGGATTTGCGGCCACCAGAAAATCAAATCCTGTTTTTGAGCACTGTTGATAAGCCCGTATTTGGCCGATCCACCTCAGTGATGTTCCTGCGAGCACAATTGAAGCTCAAAAATTATAAAACTTTAGCCCATTGGAAATCGTATGGTAAGGATTCCCTATGTGAATCCGATGCTCTTTCGGCAAACGGTTGTGGAGCATAATGCCCATCAAAATTATCTTGCATAAGTGGGACAACCTTAGTACTGTGTTGAATTCCCTTTCTCATTTTCTCTTGACGGATCCACTACTCAATATTTCTCAAACTCGTGGACCTGCGCAATGTATTCGAAGCCCAAACATGAACACCATCTCTGACCGGAGTACCTATTCCCCAATATCAAGCCTCTTGCATTTGCCACAACAAACTTGGAACATCTTGTTGGACCGATCTCAGGATACACATATGCTCTTCTGGAACAATTAAAACAATTTGAATACTGCCGCAACTCAAATTTACTCTCGGGCACAACTCGGGCACATTTTCCGTCTCACCATCACCTCCGCCATCACCACGTTCTGTCCTCCAGAGATTCCAACCATCCCCGCCATGATATTTGCTAGTCTAAAGGGTCCATAGCAATTGGAGCGTAGTGGAGGACTCTTCTTTTTGCGCGCCTTGATGCTACTTCCTTTGCGGCATTTTTTCATTCATCAAGTCCCCGACAGCCTAGACTCGAACCAGTCGCTTCTCAAAAATGAGCAAAGATAATCATTTGATCAAAGATGCAGTGACAACCGTAACTAAGTTCGGCCGGAGATTGCTGAGAATAACAAAATTGTCTTGGCCAAAGTTTTGACAACGGCAAGACAAAGTTGTCCGTTCCACAAATCGTAGAGCTACGAATTCTAAGGTATGTGATGTTCTTAGATTTTTGAGGTGTGTACGGCTCATGCAGTAAATGGACTTCTCAAGGGCCCGGTGTTTCCTGTAAGACACAGATTGTGCACCGACGGCTGTGCTGTGTCAGCCGAAGAGCGCAGAGAGAGGACGTAGTGTTAAGGATGGTCACTCATTTTCTGGTGTCACAGGCTCAGGACTGTCTTGTGGGTGGAGTAGGACAGCTGGGAGGTTCCCGTTCAGACAGGAGGTGGGGGCTTCTGGTGCCGTTTGGATGTGGTTGGAGGGATGTAGTCTACATCAGAGTCATTTCTATGGTGTTTAAATGGCATGTCGGGCCTCAGAGGGATGTGTAAGCAATCGAGCCACCAGCCCATAAAATTCCTCTTTATCCGCTGGCTTCTAACATAATTAAAAATCCCAAAACATCATTAGATTAGTTTGAAAAATATGAAGGGTATCCGTTGACGTGTTTTAAATATGTTGTGGAGGCTGTTTTTTTGTAGAGGTGGATGAAATATCATTATGAGATGCTCTGATTTTTTCTGTAAGATATGGGCAAATTATGAGCGACCTTGAGGCATTTCTTTTCACCGTTTTTTGGTTGTGCAAGCGAGGCAGTGACATATCAGTGATGGCCCCGCTTGAGATTTCAAACTCCGATGCACTTCGTACTCGCTACGGTTATCGAATCCTAGCCTACGGCTCGAGAACGTAAGGAAACGATACTGATAGACCAATCACTCCGAGTCGGCCGACCAAATAATTTCCGAGGCTTGTCTCTTCTGGCAGTAAAATAGATATACGTGCCTTTGCACATTTACAACTCATTTATGTGTGCGACTGTCTTGACAAATAGTGTATAAGTGGCTTTACTGTCAAGATATTCATAATATGATTCTGCGATGTGCACGTCACTGATGATCAAGTCAGTTTAAAAATATAAGGGACTCGTACTGCCATGCGCAAGCATTGGCCTACAAACCTAGTTAAACAAGACGTCCGCTCCGGCCTCAACAATTTCAGTTAAAAAATCAACTTGATTTAATAATAATAATACGGACATGTACTAAGGAAGAAATGAACACAAAAATGGGCAGTAACCGGTGATATTAGATGAGGCGGGGAGTGTGAATGTGCTCCGGGGGGAGGAAAAATCCGTAGGTACGTACATACAGAGGAACGAAAGGTCCAAGAAAAAAAGCTGCCAGAAGATCCAATTTGTTGGCTTATTCAATACGACACCCACGGCGAGGGATTTGAGGATAATATGGATCTGCGAATATTATATATGATGCCAGTTGGAGGAAACCCGGGACAACGGTGCGCGACCAGGAGAATGAGCACAACTAGGGCATCCGTGCCACAGGAATACCACCGCACTGCGCATTTCTGTGGAATGTACATTCGACTTCAATGCAGGAGATTCCGGTTTCCGGTTTAGGCCATATTTTCTTTTCCCAAACAAGAAATTCGAACCGGACCTACGACCCATACAGATCCAAAAAAAATTTTTTTCCAGGTCTGCAAATTAACAGCTCTTTTAAGCAAAAATCAGTTGCAAATGTCTGGTGACTTCTCAGATCCGTGAAGCAGTCTCGTGTCTGGTCGCTGATGATGCCGCCTTGCTTGTGTTGGTGCGCCTTCAGCATGCCTGCGGTGGTAGAGCTGGAAGAGCAGGCTCGACATAATGCCTAGTGAATAGCAGTCCCTATGCGAGCAGGAATTCGCTGTGCATGTACCTGCTTCTGATAGCCAGCTTTCTTTGCTTGCAGCCCGTGGATCTGATCGTTGAGTACGTCGATCTGGGACAAACCATCTGCGGCTTATTTCCGGCAGAAAACCATGGGAAAAGAATCAAGATCCACTGACTCCTGAGTCCATCTATTCCTCACTCCAGATCTTCCGTTGCAATCACAAATATATAAAATATGAACACGCTGCTCATACCTATCTCGAAAGTGTAAGTATGCTGAGTTTCGTGAATATTTCGAAGTATTAACTTGCAGGGAATGAGGGGAAGCTGTGAACGGGTCGCACTGTAGGCTTTCTCCGAGTTGGGGAGGCGGAAGCGAATAGTTTCGGTAACTGTTTTGAGTGTGACTCGAAGTGGATGAGGTGCGTTGGCATTGCTGTTTTTGTACGCTCTGAAGTCAACTTCTGCGGAGATGGCATAGCGGCGCCTGTCGATCTCTTCGTATATGATCGATACGAGTGTCCCCGGATTCCCATTGGAAATCCCTAGCTCCGTTGCAATGTTTTTCGGTGCAAAATACCGCCATCCCAGGTATATAAGGTACTTAAGGTATTTGGTTAGTCGTGAGTGACAAAAAAATAGACAACATGACAGAAAACTAATACCTTGCCGCCCAAGTCGTTAGCTTCTTTGACCGAGGCTACCTCGGCTGCTAGGCCGGTGAGCTGCCGCCGTTTCTGCCCTCGCCCCCAGCTGTCCATGGCATGATAAATATGGCATTCTCAGTAGCGAAGGCCTCAACCATGTTGTTATTACGGCAGTCTCGGGCAGCATTTAATACAATTGAAGTGTCTAATTGCAATTTCGGTGTGTAATTGGCCATATATTCAACCATAGCCATTGCAATGGAGTCGGAGGCAGTTTGTTTGAGGTCAGTGTTACATCCAAGACAAAGGGTAGCAGTTGGGTTGCCGTTTAGATGTCCATTTACACATTGTATTACAAGATCACCGGCATCGTCAAAATCTGTCTCCGCAACAAGGGGTCGAGGGAGTTCAAACCGGCAATCATTATCGGGGTCAACAAGTGTATGATATTGCTCATAATAAAAATGAAGAACTTGTGGACCTGGAAGCGTGGATCTGCAATCACTGCGTTGCGGCCCCTCGTAGTCACAGGGTATGACTACATGGGTAGACCACCCTGGTACACACAGGTGTGTGACTACCTGTGACTACCCGTGTCGATGCTGGGTAGACCATGGTGGGCTACATTGGTTGAGCTTGGTCTACATTCGTGTAGCCGGGTGTACCCAGGATAGACCAATGTAGAATAGTTGGAGAACGGGATAGACACAGCTCGCAGACGAGTGTTGAGCATTGCCACTGCAAAATGAGTTGAAATTGAGGTTTCTGCGATCAAAGTGTGGTTGTGTTGTGACATATTTACTTGCTCGCTTGCGGGAACCGTCGGTCCGGGCCAGTGAATTTGGGAAGTAATATGGGTCTTGGGAAGGTGTTAGGAGTGAAATTAAAGTAAAAACTCAAGTGACTTGAGCATGAAGGCGAAAGCGAGGTATGTCTACATGTTGCTACGTCATGTAGACCAACGTCGGCCCGAGTAGCCCAATGTAGCCGAAGCGTGACAAGCCTGTGACTACGGCGGCTCTGATCACGTAGCCCAACGTAGTCACAGAATGGGTGTACCCCACGTACAACACCCTGGATAATACTCAGGATAATTTATTTCTCCGCTAGGTCCCCTTTCGGAACGTGCAGAGTTGTAGTGTTCAGTACATTGGCCATACATGTACTACCCACTACACCATAACCCACATATTTTCGACGAGCTCACCCCATTTCAGGCTGTAGATCTAAATACGTGAGCTGCAGTAAGATTTAAAATGCCTACCGAGATTGTTCCTTCCACCCTTGCAACGACTGTTCCGAAACCATCACCATCCTTCCGGCCATACAATAGCCACACCTTCAAATATTGAGAACACCCGATGGACATATTTCGCCAATTGGCATATAGTGTCTCTATTGCACACCATATTCTTCAGCACTATTGTGGCATTCCACGGGGTTATTAACCTGGTTGCGCAACAGCCACTGGAGCCACCTCGTGGCTTTTTCGACGTGCGCAGCCGAATGGCTCCAACCCCGCCAAAATAGCCATTGCAGCCAAAAATAGCCATTCAAATGGCTTGACATCATATTTTTGGCGGTGGAGCCATCGAGTTGCGCACGCCAAAAAAGCCACGAGGTGGCTCCAGTGGCTGTTGCGCAAACTCTCTATTGAGCGCACCGCCGGATGCTTCGCACACATCACTGATTTAAAGCTCGCCCGCCTCGCCATCATCTCCTCTGTGCCTTCACAGAAAAATAGCGCATGTTCGACAGTCTCCACCTCATCACATCCAAATCGACATTTGCGCATTTCTCTAGGCACCGGCTCCTCATGATAGCGACGAGGATAGCGTAGGCGTTCCACTGCCAGGGGATGCTGACTGGTAAGCATCCTCGTCAGTGCCTTCCGATGGCGGGGATTCACGACTAAAACCAGGTAGTGTCGAAGAATTACTGTTATGGCCTTTGGTGCCTCATCCTCAAGCGGTTCCATGCGATCGTGCAGCAAATACAAGCGTGTCGATCCATTTAAATCCGCTGTCAGGTGTTTCATTGCACTTGAGCCCTCACATACTTCGTCACTTCGTCAGATGTGGATCTTCGTCGGATAGCGGGGATCTTCGTCGGATAGCGTGCCAGTTCGTTGCATGCCAAATTTGGACACGCTTGCTTAGCTGATGTGAACAGTTCTGTATGCACGTGTCAACGAATTTCGAGCAGTTAGGGCAAGCGCAAACTGTGGGTATCCACTGGTTAGGGTTAGGTTAGGGGTTAGAGGTTCGGGTTAGAGTTAGGTGGTTAGGTGGTTAGGTAAAGGACAGAAATTTCCGCGGAAAAAGCTTGTGCGGCCTCCTTCAGCGCATCAAGATAGTGCTGATGCGCACTCTGATCCTGCCGTACATATTGATAGATCTGCATCAATTCTCCATCATAACACGACGATCCTCCATCAACTGACGAAGATCCTCATCTCACGATCTGACGAAGTACTATACGACTCATTGCACTTATATGTACCGCCTTCCCCAGATCCTCGCAAATTTCTTGTGTCATGGTATGCAGATCGGGCAGCTCAACGTGAAACTTCAGAGCGTGCATTGCATACTCCAAGTCCATCCAGTACCCCTGTTTGCCCTCCAAATACATACTATACGAGTCTTCCAGGGCAATTCGAGCATAGTGCGTCACTGGCCGGCCGACGAGATATTTCACATATCTCAGGGCAAGTATAAGTCGTCTATATCGCAAGGGAAGCAGGCCCATTTCAGTAAACAATGGCGCACGCATGGAATATTGTCCCAAGCCCAGGATTCGCCTCACATACGCCTTCTGCACATTCTCAAGGTCGCCCAACGCCACATCCTCAACGTCAATAATCACATCGGCGCCGCTAATGAGGTGCGGGTCAACACAAGCCATATACAGGATTCGTCCCTCTTTGGGCGGTAGATCCCTGACAAAAGACTCCACACCCAGTATAGTGTAACAACTGCTGCGCGCCTTTTTGGCCTTTTGGTCATAGTGTTCTTTAAAAATGTTCCTATGAGATGATTGGAATGATATTCCAACATAGCAGAAGCGATCCTTATACCCCACAATCAGCCCATTCAGCCTGAAGACTGGTATGTCCCTCGGTACAGGTCCGAAGACCATGATCCAAGACTTGAAAGCATTAGCTTCGAGCAGGTTATCTCCACACCATTGTGCAAAGGTATTCAAATGACGCTGGAGCCCCTCAGGAGAATAAGATACAATGGCCATGTCATCTGCGTGCTCTAGATGTCCAATAATAGTGCCCAAGATTTGCACATCATCCGGATCCGGGTGCAGCCTAAAGTCGGCGAAGAACAAATCCCAGAAAGTTGGAGAGACCGGGTCTCCAATGAGGACTCCAATGTCGGAGTGAAAAACATCCGACTGTGCACCCTCCATTGTTACCAGATATTCCATCTTCCCATACAGCATACGCATCCAGTCAAAGAGCTTGCCCTTTATCCCCATTTTGTAGAGTTTAACCCATAGCAGATCCCTGTTTGTTGACGGAAACGTGTTCGTGATGTCTAGAAAAGCCACCCAAAGTGTCTTTCCTTCTGCCCGTGCTCGTTCAATCATGCTTCGGAGAATAATCCATTGTTATTGGTCCGGAACCCTTCCCTGAAGCCATTCTGGGAAGGAGGGATAATATTGTGCTCCTCCGCCCAGCTGTAGATGCGTTTGTGAATGAGCAAGCATACGAGCTTCAAAAAGCAGCTTTCCAATCCCACGGTCCGGTAACTGTCTGCTTCTGAGAGCGGCTTATCCTTTTTAGGAATCGCCGCAATGAGCGTGGTCATCCACGCTTGCGGTGCATCGTTTCGCTCCAGGCACTGGTTGATCAGTCTGCATAGCACTGCATTGTCAATGTCCAAGACCTCGCGGTAGTGTACCCTGTCAATCCCCACGGCCGTATTGTAATGGGATCGCAGGTGATCTTTGGCCCACGCAATCTGCTCTTCCGTAACCTTTTGATTGAAGGTGTCGTCCTCCGCGTCGAGCCCCGATGGCCACGGTATACTCCTTGCGTATTCTTCCGCCGCCTGCTTTTGTCTCATGTTAAATGACGCTGGAGGGGGATCAGGAGCATTCATGCGCTTCTCAAAACACTCCGCTAGATCTACGACTGTAACGGCTGGCCGCTTCTTCCTATCGCTCGCCATGCTTCTGTAGGCCTTCCAAAAAGCATCTGAATTGGACGAGACCGTCTCCGTCAAGCGCTTCAGGTTCGCCTTTTTTATTGCTCGATCCAACGCCCGCCCTCTGTGCGCTCCATACCGATATGTTTTGTCCGGCATCGCACTGTTGGCCCTTGGGACTGTCTCCGGGTCTTTGCTCCTTGGGCCTCGCGTCTTCTGGAATGTCACAGGTCACTTTTCTGAGATTGTCCGATATACCTGTGCACAGCGGCTCCTCTGGCGCTCTGCATTGCACATAGCCTTCAGCGGGGAGCGGTAGTTGCGCACCCTGCTTTGCAGCAGTATCTGCCTCCTCATTATGCTTATTGCCAGCATGTGCCTTGACGTAACTGAAATGGACCGGGGCGGACCGAAATTGTATCCACGACGCAATATCCTGCAGCAGGTCTGCATTCGCACACTTCCATCCTCTCTCTTTGTGCCCTACGGCCCAATATACAATGGACCGAATTGGATACTCGGAATCGGAGAAAATCGCTGGTCTACGGGGTTCAACCAAGGTAGTACAATCACGTAGCCCAACGTAGTCTCACTTGTGACTACGAGGGGCCGCAACGCAGTGAATGCTCAATAAGCGTTGCACCTCAGGTGCAATCTTCAAAGACACCTTTCAGTTTCATCCCCGGCATATGCCGACGGGGCAGAGCGCTCTGTCCTTTCGAGAATTTGTGCGACCCAATTGGGATAGATAGGTTGATCACGCACGTTGATTGGAGGAAGATCCACCGTTCAGAGGGTCCCTATGCCCAGTGTACGTCTGGCCGTCTCGGCATTGACTGGCGGACTTGCGCGCACGTGCGTCCACGCTTGGTCCACGCGGCATAGCAACCGTTGTCCAGACCAGTGTATGTCGGTTTCTGTCGAGTTCCGCGAGATGAGCGCGAGTGTAGACAGGCAGAACGCACCTCCGCTTCTGTTGTCGCTGTGAGGCGGACCTGTCTCAGAAGTTCTCAACCGGTGTCAGGTCGAGCCGAGCTCGACCGGACTGGTCTAGCCAAATAAGTGCATATAGATCCGTTCTCCATTTTTAGTGGTTTAGGCAAGGTTTAGGGACCCTCTGAACGCAGTGACCATTTTCCATTTTCCATTTGGGGGTGCGTGTAGAAACGACGATCAATGAATCATTGGTTCCTCAACGTAACAGCAACCTCAGGGCCAAGGAAGCGTGGGAGATGGGGTGATAGTTATACCACACTCGAAGTTCGTGGTATAAAACCTAATCCGAGCCCACATGGTCAGTTATATTGGAAATATTGTACTGAACACGGCGTGATTCGCCTTGTATTCTGGTTGATTTTAATTTCTTGTTCTGCTTTCCGCTAGAATTCGTTACGCTGTGTTGTTGAAACCTGGTTGCGAATACATTCAGAGGGACTTGGCGCAAAGCTGAAGCTGTCATTATGGCTGTCTCACCGGTCTTACCATATATGTGCTTCTGCCGCATCGGCGCGATTCGTCCTTCAAATGGAAAAATTAGGCAAATCCGGGCATGTGGTAGTAGCCAAGAGGTTGTCCTAATCCGTAAAATTAATCTCCTCTTAATCTCCTCACTCATGGTCATAATAAGACCTGTGCATCTCGTTCCGGAATCTGAACTGCTATGTCGAGCACCAAATTGCATGTCCCCAACGCGCTCGACGCACACAAACAGTAGCGAATCTCCTGCGTTGCGAATACGTGTATCTCACCCTCTCTTCTAGGGATGTCTCCTTGGTATTCAACATTACGGGTATCGTACTCACAGGAGCGTTGCTGCTTGCGATCGCATGCGCCACCTGGAACCCCGTCTCGCGGCAGCATCTTAATCGCGTCAGCTTTCGACTACTTGTTTGCGCATTGATAGCAAAGTGAGAAATTCTGAGCGCGACTGTTCACATATCTTATCATTACTAGTCTCATTTTCGCCGCGACTTCGATCCCGGTCTTTTCAGGCCCCAGTGCGGGGTGCAGTTTTATGGCGTTCTTTGGAATGGTGCGTACGCGCGGCCCTTTTTCACCCCACCAGCTGCTGACACTGTATATAGAGTATCCTCATGTTCTCAGCATGCATGTTCTTCTGCACCGCACTTAACCTGCAGTTCGTATATGTGTCATTTTCCCACTCGCCTGGCATTGCTGACTGCATATACCCAGATTGGTACTGGTATACCACCTCAACGGCAACTCGATAGAAAAATTCTACTACATTGGCTCCGTCATGGCGGTTGCCATCCTGAATATCACCCCATATGCCGCTGGTCAGTTCGGGTACTACTACGGTACCTGCTGGTTCAGTGATCTGCGGCCCGACGTCCAGTTCCGCTGGCTCCTCTGGTCGCAGGCCGTCTGGATCCTGCTCATGTCCTCAGGCGAGGTGGTGTTTTTTTTCGTGATCCTGGGGTCCATGTATATGTCGTTCAACGGCCCGATTCCGAACCCACCGATTGTGGTGTACTGGAATATCATTCTTCGAATCGGTTTGCATTAAAAGTCTTTCTAACGTACGGCTATTCATTGCGGTATTAGGTCTCTACCCCCTCCTCTCGTGCTGTTTGAACTTCACCGGCGCCATCTTGGACATCTGGCTGACCAAAAACCCCGTCCTCACAGAACTAGTATGTGCACATCTGTGTTTTATCCGAAAGGCTCAGTTGGACCGTCCTGCGTACAGCAATGGCAACTCTCGTTGGTCGGTGCGTTTATCCACTACACTTCTATACATACCCTGAAACAATCCTCTCACACAGACTTCTGCGTATTTGCCCTGCGCCCCATCCTATACACCCTCCTTGCCACAACGGATCCGGTAAATCTTCCCCAATAGTCACCAGCTCCCCATCTGACCGCGCGCAATCTCACCAGGGCTTCCTCCGTGCTATGCATGCACTCCGCCACTACAGCAGATCCAAATCCCCCACCGGCTCTCCATCCGGTACCAGCGCTACACATTTCACCAGCCCTACTTCCAAGTACACGAGCTCGCACAGGATGAATCGGTTCTCGACGAACAGCCCCGCGCTTGTGCACGCACAGCTGGAGCATTCCAAGCACTCGACCAGGTTGGGGGCGTGGGGTCACAAGTTGCGTGTGGATCACAGCAATGCGAATTTGGATCCGTCCGAGGAGCAGAGTGTGGTGAGTCACGGAAACGCCAAGGTGGAACGGGGGCAGTCGTCATTCGTGGAACGGGAGGGAGGGAATAGTGGGTCAAGTGAGGCGGAGCAGGAGCGGGAGGCCGAGGATGAGCTGGATGCTGAAGCGCAGATACGCTCCAGGACGGAGGATATCGCGCGGCAGATATGACTATTGGCTGAGAGTCCACTATGTACAGTCAAAACTATCCTAACTAATCAGTGTTGGCCCGTTGGTGTGTCCAATTAAGGAGTGTGAAAGCCGTCATAAGCTGGACGTTCCTGCCCAGTAAGAGAATAGTAACTCCCATGACCAGACAAAATTAACCAATGAGTCCTGTACAAGTTTCCAGGTGTCAAAACGTTGTTAATGAAAAGATTACCTAATAAATTAGGACTCGCAAAGAGGTCCGGTGGCGAGTTGCGATTATTTTATTTTAAAACCCGGTTTGAAACGCAGTGGTTTCCAAGAAACACCTCAAAACTGGGCAAGGTTGCCGCCGAACTTTCCAAGAACTCTCGGTGACACCACCGTACTTTATAATTGGAGGGATCATTTGATATCCCGTCCTTCGGGCCGGATGAAATTACGATGCCTATAGGTGTATTATAATTTCTCATTGAATGTTTCCGCCTGCGAAAACACAGTGAACCATAGATCAAATTAAGTTCAACATACCTCGGTACGTTCACTATACTCACCCAAAGGGTTAGAATATTTTGAGGCCCATTCCGTCACATATAGAAGAATCTGATGAGTGTTTCCTGATATTATAATAAATATCCCTGCCATGATACTTGCTTCCGACACAAATTTGCGTTTTGTGGTTCACATCATTGATCAGTTTCGTGGTCTCTATTCTGTACCTAAAAAATACCTCAAAGCTTATGAACAGCCAGAACATAGCGTAAACACTGTCCTGACCATTTGGGCTCGCGGAATACATCAAAACATGGGGTTTTCGCGCATCCCCAGGTACTGTCAACAAAAATCTTCATTCACTGATGGCATTCAGGGACCCCCTATATTGTGGAAATCGTAGAACATCTAGCTTGGTCGAGATGACGTCTATATGCCCCTTTACCTAGACCTGTCAAGTCTTGGCGGTCTAGACCCGGCGTCTACGGAGACCGTCTGAGACGGGTCTATGTGCCGCCAGTCGAAGGTGGCTTAGCTGGCGTCTACAGCTGCCTAGCCACCTAGAAACAGGGTGTCTAGTCAGCTAGGCACATCTGCCCATCTAACCGCCTTGACGCGATCCAAACTAGGGGGCCGCTGAATGCAATGACTAGCTTTCGGTGTCGCTGTTATAAACGGGAGAGATCTTTCCAAGGCGCAGGGTACGGGACACTTTTCGTTGAGCGGACACTGATTCCGTCCGGATCCAAGTTCCGTCTAACAGCCAACCGGCATGTGTTCGGCAAAGTTTCACTTGCCGTTCCAGCCGCCATCAAATTGCCGCATTCGGATGTCATGTTCTGGCGATGGGGTGACTCTGATACTCGGGGAGGGCACTTTGTCGGGCTCGAGCTTGAGTAGAGGAGAGGAATGTTTTTCCCCCTTTTTGCTTGTCCTGCACCCGTAGACCGCCATCAATGCATGATCACCGATCAGGTCTCAAAACGCTAATGTCCGTCCGCCTATGCTGTTTGGCCCCTCATCTCCTTCTACTCACCGCTCTCCGATCCCCTCGACGTTGCAATCCGACATGCGCCCAGCGCCCTCGCCGATGCGCAACCGAAGCCACAATCGAAGTGCCACCTAAGCCAATCACATGTTTTAGGTGCGTTCTCCTCCTCCTAACATTTCCATCATGCGGATTTGGGGTCTGGGGAAAGACGCCGGAACGCCTCGATCTCGTCATGCTCTGGGAGAACGCGCGTCGGACTACGCTCGCATCTTCGCCCGCCGCACTCATGCATCTGCGCCGGCGCGACGCACTGCGCCTGCGTGAGGTGTCATACCACGTCTCAACCCTGGCCGGCAGCTGCTGCAGTTAGATAGATAAACAGCGGCTTTTCAGCTCCTTTATAGGCTTGTTCTGCCCGCGCATACGCAGGTCAATTTTCTCGTGTCGCAGGGGGACACCACGCCCGCATTGTTCTCCTAGGATGCAATCCCCTACCTACATGCAGCCCTCGCGACCGACTGGTGGCAGTCGCGCTTCTATTGGTGCTCATAGAGAGGAGCCTCCCTCACCGGCGCGTTGTACTTGTCGTGCCCGCTCGGCGCGCTCATCCTGACGCTTGCCGGGTTTTCCTCGCGCCGTGCCTCCGCTGCTGCTGTGTTCCCCGTATGCCATACCGCTGTCTTGAGCTCTCTTCTCTCCTTCTTCCTTTTCCATTTCGCGCTCGAATGCGCTTCACGGTGCACGTCGGGCGGGGGCGCGCTCCCCCACTTTGTCCGAGCGTACGCGGACGCCCTAGACCTCGCTCGCCTGCATACACTCTTCGCTGCTTCTGCGGTGTACAATGGTTCTCTCTCCGGCTTTTACTCGCTGCGCTATGTAGTCACGAGGACGTACGAATTGCGCGCGCCGAGGTTCGCGCTGGGGGTTGTGCGAAAATTTACGCGGGCACTGCGCGCCGTACTCAAGACCTTGCCATGTCCATACTCCTTCCTGGGGATTTTTTTTTGGCCGCACTTCTGCATATGTAGGGCCGAGGGTGAGCGCGCTACCTTGGTTCGTGTCGTTCTTCGTTTGATAGCGTCCATCGTTTCCCGTTTCCCATCTGGCATGCTACCGTGGGTCGAGATCGTCGTGCGGGATGACAGCAACACCGGCGGGGGATGATGAGGCCGAAACACTGACGGCGGGCTCGTGCACATGGAAATAACTACGACGCCAGGCGTCTGGGCTTCTTCCTCGCATGTGGGATTCTTCCCGGTGCGTGGGCAGGCGACGTGCGGGGCGCAATACGCGCTTGTATACTTGCGTACGATATATGCGAAACACCAGCTGGTTGGCCTTGCCATCCACTGGTTTATGCCATCGATATCATTCTGTGTTGTGGAGCATCTGAATACGAATACAAATTATAATTTCTTCGACAGCTGTATCGATGAGAATCCCGCACTGTGAAAGTGCCGTTAACACACACAATTCCGGAATCAAGGTTTCTGGGAGCACGAGATGATGAACTTGGATCGCATGTGAGATGCTGCTGTGGCTTCTATCTCTCTTTTTCTCTTGTCTACATGCCGTTTTTCAGTAGCCTGCGGTGCGTGCTTGGTTGCAAGGGAAGGGTGCGTTCGCAGAACATCTGCCGCAGCTCCCCGGCACTGGTGATATTTATTTATCGCATGTACGTCATACATACTGAGCCAATGCTCAGCTCAGTGATTAATTTGTTCCTTCCTGGTTCTCTTTTTTGGACCACACCGCAATGTCTCTACCATACTGTGGATTTATAGTAAGCATCGATGCTGAGAGCTGCACTCCGTGTATATCAAAAATCCATCCAGAGTACCCGCTGATGCATGAATTCAGATGGATTTTTGTCCTTACAATTGTGAACTCGGGCTAAACGGGTGACTCGTGATTTGGATCGCGGTGGGCCGGTTCAGACCGCTGTGCCTCCAATTCCCCCATCCTTCTTCTTGTCTACCTCATTTGAGGAGCACAATTTGAAGAAAAAGGCTAAAGAGGCGGCTCGGAGTCGCTCGTGGCAGATAGCTAAAATGAACCGGTGCATTTTTCACGGCAGAGTTTGACATGCCGATACTAACTCATACACAGAGATATAAATCTGAGGCGATTGTTGTGCACAAGGAGTTTCCCTGTGGGCCGGAATCAAGCTATACACTCTAACTCACTGATAAATGGGCTTGCCCCATTTTAATGCAGAATCAGGGCTATTCCATCAAGCAACGTGTTGCGGGCACATTGTTGACTTACAAGCCATTGTGAATCGCACACCTCAGCGGTCATCTGTTGCCCTCATGGAAATGGAGTTCCGTCGATTATTCAATGAGGTTATCTGCCTTCACCTCCGTGAGCACATGCGTGGGTTTGGTTTCGACTTTGATTCCATTGTAAGTGGTTTGGTTTGGGAATGTGGATTGAGTTACTCAATATCTTCACCAGGGTTTCGATGTTCTTCGAAATGAATGTGGTTCTCTCATTCTGTATGTTGGCACATCAAGTCACACTGAATAGTATACCATCTGTATCGCATTGCAATGCCGGGTTTTCCGACCAGTGATTCTTATTGATTACTTTCCACTCCGCCCATTACCCGTGGATGCGTTACGAAATCACAATACCATTCAGTGGTGGGCCTCAATTTTGCCTTCAATTTAGTGGCTCCAGATTGAATACCCTGGACATGGGGGCAGCCATGAGGTGTAATTTCCCACAGACCAATTCAGTTGTTCAACCCTTCCCCATTAACCGACCATTAACATTGAATATATATTTAATTACCAAACGGCCAGTGTGGCCATGGGAATGACTCCACTATACCTCTGGAGTCCGGCCGGAGGCCCATCTTCTGATTTGGGCAAGAAAAGAACTGGCCGTTGCTGCAAACATTCAGCTCAGCTGCTACACAGTCTGTCTGTTAGTGTGGTTGAAACTAGTCGGTTCTTTTCAACCCGCCGGCCAGAGGCTCATCACCTGGTATTCTACAACCCACTCTCCGCAAACAATGAATCGCGATGGCTGTACGGAAGGTGTAGTTGAAAATTTGGTCCAGTGGAGGTTGGCCAGAAGCCAATTAGCAAAGCATGGCTTTGGCAATATTTGAAGACAAGGCTTCCAGATCAATGAAAAAATACGAGGACTATCTACTAAGTAATGAGGGGAGTGGGAACAAGAAAATGGGTCAGCCGTCGACCGGAGGAACCAGGTCTGCCCTAGGGGTGCTCAATTCTTATCTTGTTGTGGATTTATTTGTTCAAAGCAAATAGAATTGAAACTCCGCCATCCAGCAGACTTTTTACAACAAGGTTACAGCTGTTATGAGTGTATACATCTAACCCTAAAATCATTGAGGACCTTCTAGAGTACTTTAGTAACAATTCTGATGCAGCCATTGTATGGGCACAACATCCAACTGTCCACTTGCAGGACCACTTCAGAAGCGGAAAAACCGAGATATAGTACTGTATCAGCCACTTTGTGGCCAAAAAGATGGGTCTCAATTTTTTTTTCCATGGACAGCCTTAGATTACCGGTTTGAATGCCGGTGCCACCCATGGGTATTGGAGGATACGTGGCCGCAGTTAGCCCGCAGACGCACCTTCTGTGGCGCAGCAAGCCTACAGGGGCTTGGTATTTAAGTATACATCCTGCGGAATGTCCAAATGGGAACGACTGCGCTGCGGCCTGTGTCATTGAGATGTTCTAAGTGTAGGAGGGTTGAAGAAACGGAGTTATTGGTTATAAATGGGGCAGAGCTGTAGGCCTACTGCCAACTCGTGAGAGATGATAATGTCGCAGACGGTGCCCGAAATGTGTTGTTTCGGCCCGAACAAATAGCTTCGGGGCTCCTGAAACTAATGTTTTCAGCCTCACTTATATCTGTATTTAAAATCAATGTTTCGCACTCAGTTACTTCTCTCAACTCATTCAATTTGATTTCCGGTGTGTCGTTAAGCGAACGAATAATTGAGCGCATCTGTTTCTGGCCGCCAGCGCCTCGCGCTTGATTTTTGCTTGATTCTTTCCAAAATTTGGATCTCCTCCCAATCACCCACAAGATATGTTGTACAGCCATCTGAAATGCTGTGTCCTCAAACCTTTCCATCTCCCACCATGCAGCCACCAATCGCCAGGAGAGGTTCGGAAGTGTACGCAGCTGGTGGTCAGACAGTAATCCTAATCTTCATGGTCCAACCATGACTCCGCCCACCCGCACCTCGAGCGCGGCGCTCGTGAGGCGCTCCCAGCACCATCACCGCCCGCCCCTCAAACCACATCCAACGTGCAATTCTTCTTTTGTGGTGGGGGGGGGGGGCAACTGGATGACGTGCGAACTGCCTTGTGTGGGGAAGCGTATGGTCCGTGCGCGATGTTTGGCGATGTATTTAAACACGTGAAGGCGTCACACGTTTGTCACAGACACTACCACAGACTACCACCAACCACCACCGACGATGCCTTTGACTTTCAAAGCCTCCGAGTTGCCCAACCCTATTATCCTTACCGACCGTGCGAATCTTGCGTTCATGGAGGAGAAAGAGAAGGAAGCTGCACAGAAAGAGCAGGAACGGAAAGTCCTGGCGCCGACCGCAAAGACCAATGTGAGCTCCTTGCGCATCGTCGCGCAAATTCCAGACCTCATTCTTTCTACCAGAAGAAACGCAAATCTGAAGACGCGTCCGGACCTTCCAGGAGCGTGAAAAAAGTGAAGAAATTCACCGAGTCGACAGATCTTTTCGACATCACTCTTCCGGGCGACGAGGACGCCAGCGTCAAGATATACGACTCGTGCGACGAGCTGCGTCGCAAGATCAACGCGATTCTCGCTACTGGCACTACCACCAAGACCGCGCTTCTCCGAGACATGTCGCGCGCTGCGTACACCGACGCGCCGAACATTCAGTCGAAGCAGCTCACTGACTTCCTCACCAAGAGCGGCGCGACGAGCAGAAGTACCAGCCGTGTCTGCTACGCGTCGTACGTGTATTTTGAGAAGAAGAGGATCTCGGAGGGGAAAGAGAAGAGCAAGCACCGGCGCGATATGGAGGAACGTTGGCTTGGGAAAGGCGGCTTGCCGCAGAGGAGGCAGGAGAAGTACTGGTGTGCGGCCAATGACGACGTTGTCCAGGACGCGCTTGGGACGGTGCGCACGGTTCCTCGTGGCCGTTTCTAATGTCCACCGTGGCGCAATCCTCAGAATCCAATCATTCAAGCAGAAGTAATTTCTTGTACATGCCGGCCTACCTTACCTATTTCTTTTACTACAGCGTGCTTTATATGCAGGAATCCAACAAACACTAGATCCCCAATAAATGTGATCCGCGATTATTTCTGAACCTGTTGCACGGACGCTTATTTAGGGAGACGGGATGCTCTGATCTTCTAGCGGATGGTACCTCGACACATTCCGCGTGTCGTCGCTGTGTACACGACGACGGAGAGGTTTACGGTCTCACGCCCACTCCCGCTGGTGATATAACACCTGGTATAATGCCCACAGACCGACCGACAAGACCTTCTGACCATTTCTATATTGATGTCTGCTTTGTTCTCCAGAAGCAGCTTGGAGCGCTGTTCCGTATTCAGCGCCTACGAACATCATATTTTTACCCATCATAAAAACAGAAACGCTCATCGAGAAGATTTGGGTCTGCCTTGTGTGCAAGAAGCAGTTCGACAATCATGGGAATAGCTGCACGTGGCAGCTTGAAGCGCCGTGCCGTATTCACCCCCTAGGGCATAATTGCGGGGCACCATCCTGAAAATGAACAAAAACACTCACTCTGGATATTTGGCTCTACATTGTATTCAGAAAGCAGCTTGACGATTTCCGATTTCCCGCTATGACATGCCGCTTGGAGGGCCGTTCCATATTTTCCCCCTCAGGCATAATTGTGGGGCGCCATGGGCAAAATAAGCAAAAAGGCTCGCCCTGAATATTTGGCTCTCATTGTATTCAAGAAGGATTGAGTTATATGCCCGGACTTACAAAGGACGCTGGTGTACATCAGTGTACATCAGATGTCAGTGATATTCACCTTGATACGGTGGATGTAATCAACAATATACATGGTCTGTTGATCCTCACTGCACTTGTCGCCTGATCCATCATGATCCGATGGAAACATGGCTCCGTTCAGTGGATGATACTGGATCCAGTGGACTTAACTGGAGTTGGCAAGCATTTCAGTCTAATTGGGACAGCATCATTAAATCTTGAGAAAGACAATACTGGATTTTAGCCACAGGTTCATAGCTGGATTAGATATGGCTTCAATTGCTTTATTTCTTTTCAAGTTGGATTTTTATGCAAAATCCAGTGAACTTTCAGAAAGATCCGCTGGAGACCAGTGGATGACGAATGTCAAGTCGATTGATCTTGAAATCCACTGAACTCGACAATTACACTGGATACCAGTGGATGTACAGTGAGAGCTGCTACATTTTTTACTGAAAATACACTGGAATATGCTGTGTCCACTGGATCCATAATTGGAATCCAATGTATTTTTCCTCAATTCCTGTGGATACCAACAGATTTCAACTTGTTAATGAACTAATTACTACATGCATTTAATGATATGGGGAGTAATCCGGCAATATCCAGTGGATGTGGAATATATGGTGGATTCTGCTGGATGCGTGATGATATGGTGGACATGAGTGGATGGGCTGACACGTCCCCTGGAGTTCACCGTCGGTGGAAGCCGGCGAACTGGACCGGCTTTGCCGGTCCGCGCATAATACTGCTCGGATTGGGCTGCCAACAGAGTTTGAATTTTCTGGCAGGTGCCGAGATCGGCCAAGAACAAGCCATCAGACATACGATCAAGTCCATCAATTCCGCCCGAAAGTTCATAGCCTTTCCTGCTCTTCCACCCTCAGTAAAAAGAATTCTGAGGAGGCAAATCTGTTCATTTTTAGCATATGAAATCTCATGACCCCTTCGATTGCATTAAGTACCAAACTACAAAAGAGAACAAGAGCCTCGCGTGCTGAATCTGCAACTGAAACTTATAATTTAAGGTGCTATTTCAACCTTGCAGAAATCGTTGCTGAAACTAACAGCTTCAGGCATCCTGAAGTTGTAACTTAATATAATATATTCAGTTTCACCTTCAGGCATACTGAATGTGGTTTCCAAAATTAATAATTTAAGTTACATCATCAGCCTGCCTGAAAACTTGCATTTGGCGGTGTGAATGCTGTTGCGTTCCTTTCTTCTTCTTTCATATCCCAACACCGTAGCCACTTCTGTATTGCCATCCTCCCATTGAAGGCTAAAATATGAAATATGAATACAAATATATTTTGAAAATATTCGAAAATATTCTGTGAGATTCCCTGGGCAAAAAGAAAAAAAAAGTGGCTCAACTTTTTTTTGGTTTAAACCGGTTTAAGCTGGTTTAAGCCGGTTTAAACTGGTTCAAACCAGACCAAAAAAGAGTGCAAACATTTTTGGTTTAAACCAGTTTAAACCAGTTCAAACCATAACAAAAAAGAGTGTGAACATCTTTGGTTTAAACCGGTTTAAACCACCACCTAAACCTGCTTTCTATAGGCTTCCAGGGGGTGGTTTAAACCATGCTACAGTACACTGATTATGAATGCTCTTACAAATTCAGTGCCCCATATTCGGGATGTGGAGTGTCTGGCCATACACATTTCTGCTGAGCATACACTGATACACTGTCAGTGTCTGCTAGCAGAGCTGAAGCCTAAAACAAAGTAGATGCAAGGAGTCAGCTGCTGGAAGGACCGAGTAGCTGAGAAGAAGAGAGAGAGGGAACGTTCAGCAAAAGCTTAGGGCTTGTTCGCGATGAACTGGGAAGCGCAACGTGCCGTGAGGTCTGCAGTATACTGTGAACAAACAACGATAACAGGGAGGAGCGTAGAGCGAGCGAGGCGAGTGCGACAAAGACGACAAAGGACTGTGAGAGCGAGAGCTAGACGGACTGGGTTGAACTGAGAACAAGAGGGGGAAGAACTTGTTGTTTTTATTGCACAAATGTATCTACATTTTATACCATTTATACAATTGGCTAAATCCATAGAGAAGTGAGCTACCATTATTTGGGGCCAGTAAACAGGGGAAATAAAATGAATTTAGATGAATTGTGCATGTGTAGAATGCATGTTGAACGGCAGCATGCTCAGGGAATGTTGAAGGAAACAGGGGGAAGGCTTTTAGCAAGATAAACTGGGAAAAGGCTCTCAAGGTGAGACCGGAGTTTTAAGCCAGTATGGTAAGGTTTAGATGAATTTGGATAAATGGGTGCTGTAGTCGAGGGCGGAAGTGCGATTGAGGCAGAGCGGGCGGCGTATGGCAGTGTGGATTCATTCGTGCGGCGTAAGGCGGTGTGATTTCAACCAGAGTGTAGCTTTGTTTGGTTCAACCTTGGTGCCGGACAAGCTGGTGTCGTCCGCTTCCGTGCTTAGCGTCGACCAGCGCTCATCAACGCAGCGGGGGGGGGATGTCCCATCTTTTCCGCCCTATCCTAGGTGAATGGGTGCGATCGCCAGCCGGCCTCACATACGGCGTTGAACACGGTGGAGGAGTTTCATCGAGCATTTTGAGGAGTTTATCCTACCGACTACATATGCAGCCAGCCACGCACCCGGACCTCCTGCGTGGGATGGACGAGATGTAGAATAAACATTCATTTGATGTGCAGCACATTGTCGTCAAATGCAGCACATCAGAGCAAATCAAAGCCGAAATCGCTCGCGATCAGTGGAAAGTGTAGCACATTCCCACGTTACGACAGCGGCCACACCCTCGGCACATCAATGATTTGAAACCCCCCCCGCTCAACCGGCGCGTGCAGCGCCAGCTCCACGCAGTGGGCCATCGCTTCGAGCGAAACAGCCCCGCGCAGCGGAGAGCCCCGTGCAACGGCAGCCCAGCGCAGCGTAGGGAGTCTGGGCAGCCGAATCACTCCAATTTCAGCTTGCAAAAAGCTGCAACAGTCACACAGCAAGAAATTAATAGTGCGTTGAATACACTAAAATAGGCCCCGCGCCAGCTGAAAAGGCCAGCGCCAGCGAAAAGGAGAGGTCTGATCCCCCAGTGTGCCGGAATGCCGGAACTGATGGCGCAACCTGCACAGCTGATGTAGCCGTCAAAACCCATCGCACATTCTCAAATATGTGCCGAATCTAACAGAAATGTGCTACACATCAAATGTGTCTGTGTTCTACATCTTGTATATCCTCCCTCCTGTGTCGTCGACAATGCGCCCTACGTGAAATCGCAGTCCACAGATTATTTAAATCAATTGCTTACTGGAACCCGATTTAAATTCCTGACCACAGAGTTAGATTCCTGCCAGAGACAGAGAGGAATAGAGTATACCGGCCCTCGCGAGATGGATGGGCGATGGAGGTGCGATTCCTGCCAGTACTTCAATGCCGAGCGCACGCAGGCTGGGGAAGCCAGCCAGTGGGCCTGTAGATACCGCGCCAGGTTTCTTTTATTTTTGGCGGCCCAAATCACACACACACAAAACACCCTACGCACCCCCCCCCGCCCCTCATACACCGGCGGAAGGTGCGCGCTTACCTGCGCCTCTAGCGTCGCGAGGCGCACCTCCAGCGCGGCGGAGGTGATGGACGCCACGTCTCCGGCCGACACCGCATCGGTGGAGGCGGCGTTTGGTGGAACGGAGTGCGAAGGCGAGACGACGGACTCGGCGGACGTGTAGGGCGTGGGCGTAGTGGGGTTGTTCCAGGCGGTATCGTCTGTGGTGGTATTAGCGTTAGGAAAGGGATAAGGTGGGTGAGAGCATGGGAACGTATAGGAAGTGGAATAGGGGATGTTGGGATACGAAACGAGTGAGGGGGGACGGGATGGTGGGAGGGGGCAAAGGGATTTTGCCGCTGCAGTGCCGCTGCCGCATGCAGCGGCAATCTCAGCGGCAGTCAGCTTTGCGGCACATGTTGAACTGACCCTTGGCGCTGCATTTTGGTGTTTTAAACCATGTAGGTAGATAGTATGGGACTTCATACATTGCTCTGCATTTAAATTGGTTTGAATAAGACGTCGTGCACGACGTTGAGACAAATCTAGTCATCCGTGCAGCGGCAGTCTGCGGCAACCAAACACATGCAAATATTCTGCAGCGGCAGTCAGCGGCACTTTGCAACGGCAAATTAGCACTTTTCAGCGGCAGTCGTGCTGTTTGCAGCGGCAGTCCTGCCTATGTCTGCCGCAGTTGGAAGCGTGACACGGCGGCAATGTGACCCTGTCGGCGGCAATTTTCAACACTGTAGCGGCAGTTCTGCTTATGCCTGCGGCACTCTACCTTCTGCCTGTGGCAGTCCTTCCCATGCTGTTGGCGGCAACAAGGTTCAAAAATGAACTTATCATCTATATGCTCTGTCTCCTCACCCTCGTGGGCGTAGAGCCGGGCTTCCCTCAACTTCACTGTCCAATGGTTGAATTTGGTCGACAAAGAATTCTACCTCGGCGTTCGCGATGCAATGCTGGTTAAATTGCTTGAAACTATTCGAAAACATGACGCGGACACTACCACCTGCAAAATAATCCATTATATGAAGTGTGCGGCCACCATATAAGACGCGCGGCAGTCGTGTTTATTCCTGCAGCGGCAAAACACAGCCACCCTGCGGCAAAGTACCGTTGCCGCTGAAGTCAACTCTCGGGAAATGAACTTTGAGAATAATGAACCAAAACATTCTAATACATTTATAAGACATCCTGGTATGTACGAAACTGACCCCTTCGGTGTTTAGAAAGAACAATTCAAAAAATAGTCATTGATTCGGAAACATTGGCAACGGTGGACGAACTGCATAAAAGGAGGAAGAAAGAAGAAGGGGTGGCGAGTGGAGCGGGAAGTGGAAGTGGAACGGGAACAGAAACGGGAACAAGGAACGAATAACGCACAAGTCTTCGCACCAGAATGGTGTCGTCGCAGGCGACGTGGTGCTCGCCCACGAGGACTCGGGTGCCGCGCCAGCTGAGCCGTGGTGTCGGTAGGGGCGACGACGAGCGGCTCTATGTACGCGGGCGCGTGTATTCGGTGGCGGTGGCGTAAAAGGAAGAACGCTAGGGCTGCGAGGATGCCTAGGCCTGCGATGACGGCGATGATGGCGCCAGCGATTACGCCGCCAGAGGGGCTCTTCTTCTTGTTGGGGGTGCTGGGCGGAGTGGAGTCTGGGGTAGAGGTGGTGCTAGGGGGTGTGTTGGCATAACAGATGAATTGGTGTGAGAAAGAACACACGGTGAAGTAGCAGGGAGGTCCGCCGTGAAGATACCATTGGTCTTGGTCGATTTAATAATAATTTGTGTAGCCCGCTGCGCGACAAAGGCCCGCTATCATCAATCTCCATGGCTCTTCAGTACTTGTTTCTGGGAAAACGAACTGCTCTCGGAGTTTAATTTCAGTGGTTCAGAACAGATTTTCGAAGTATGTACGGTTTATCAAAATGCGAGTTGTAAGTGACCTGGTTCTTACTGGCTATCATGAATGATTCGGAGTCAGGAGGGAACGGTTTAAAAGTGGTTTATTAAACTCCTACCCCACATATCAGGAACGATGAACCCTCAGTATAAAATCAAGATCGTGTAAGCTGTAGAGATCACTCGCTCAAGTGATCACTCGGGATAACTGACGGTAGAGAAAAGCAGAAAGGGTGGCTGTTGAATTAACTGTGGATTAAACTGCCAACATGATGTGTAAATAGTTTGATTTCTGTGTTCCTACCCAACCTTCATTCGGTCGACGCGAACAGATTTGGACAGATAGACAGGGCCTTTGGCCCTGCTGTCCTGGCAGAAGATAACAACAGATGTTTTCTCAGCGTGATTCTTGATATTTCCCCGAATTTGAAGCATACCTTCAATGTTGGTCCCAGTGAAAATACTGGAACCTTTATATAATCAATCAAGACAAGCTTTCACCGAAGATCTTAGATTTAAACTAGAACTAGTGTCTTAGTTTAAATATTTCAGGCTGCTGACGGAGCTTAGAGAAGGATGAGCGCTGGTGTCCCGACTTGAGTATCACGCATGTAGCGGTAAGTGAAGGTTCACAGTGGTAGATTGTAGTAGTTAGATTGGATGAGTTACAGAAAGGAAGTGTTCTCCTTTATCTATAGTACCTAGGGATTATTCTATAACCTTCCATCGCACTCCGCCGCAGTCAACTGAGTCATGAAGGCGGTGTTCTGACTCAACAATGCCCGAGGCCTGCCCGCGTACAACAACGGCAGTGTTGAACCATGAGAAATAAATAATAAATACGAGGTATGTAGGCTGAAATGATAACAAATAGCCTACAGGCCCCAAAGTGCTATAATCCATCAGAACCACTTAGTTGCGTTTAGCTGGTGTCAAGCTTGTCCGCAGATTAATGGGAAAATATCACATTTCTTGAGAGAGCACCATCGCCTTCTAGAGAAACCATTTACATAATAAACAGAAAATGCCGGGCTCTCGGCGCATGGACGTGGATTTAGGCAACTAGCACTCTTGTAGTGACGACGAACCACCATTTTAATTCCACATTTAAACCTCGGAATATTAACAAAGTTCAACCACAGTTCATTTCCAATCATTCTCGGTGATGAGTGGATCTTCATCTACTAATCCTCTACTATTTTCGGGCACTGAGTTTAAGGTGGATCACTGTTCCGTGTTTTCATTTTCGTCAATGCAGACACCGTGTTTCAAAAGGGATGATTTATTTGTGCCATGTCGATGCAGACTC
Organism: Mycena rebaudengoi; assembly: GCA_029282285.1. NCBI lineage: Eukaryota > Fungi > Basidiomycota > Agaricomycetes > Agaricales > Mycenaceae > Mycena > Mycena rebaudengoi. Next base: position 339,615 of record JARJCX010000065.1, read on the forward strand.
TTCCACCATGATGACCGTCCTCAACGCAACGGCGGTTACTCCTGCCCTGATTCTTGGTGTATGTTCTCATTTTCCCAGGACAATTTCATTGAGCCAAACAGCCGCGAAAAATTGAACGCGAGCATTTCCCGCAGCCCTGATTTTGATAAATCCTCCCCGACTTTGTTCTTCCATTCCCTTCAACCACCGGAAAAGATTTTGAGAGATTGAAAGCAGAACTTTAAACTTGAACATTTGTGCTAAATACCGAGTTACACTACGGGTGCTCAATTCTTGGCTCATCTCGCCCATAATTTTTGCTCATCTCATATTTGTTCGAAACAAATAAACAATTCAAACTCCGCTTTGCGGCGACTCATCCGGCAGGACAATGGTACTCGAGTTAAACAGTTTAGGGTTAGAATATTAGCATGAAGACCTTTATTCATGTATTATACACCATTCTAGCCAGTTAAGGCGGGCCGGAGAAATTTGAGGTTACCGCCGTGAAAGTTCTAAGCTATAGGGCAAAGAACTCCTTATATACTTGGTTTTAAATTAAAAAGAAATGCGAAGGGTTTTATTATAATGACACGCATTTCCAGTCCGTTATGCGGGTAAATACAGGTGCAAGTAGATCGAAAATAGTGCGTTAATGCTAGCCAGGCTAAGCGGAGTTTGAATTCTTTATCTATATCGAACAAATAAGAGATGGGCCAAGAATTGAGCACCCATCGTACTGCAACCGGATAGGAACTGATAGCATATTTTGCTGTTGGGTTGCCCAAACAACTTATACCTCATTATCATTTCGGTGTAGGTAGCAAGATATGAGATTTGAGCAACTGATGCTTATTGTTAAAAATTCATGTTTAACTGGTTGTTGGGAAGAAAAGGGGTGCTAAATTTTGCGAATTCTGTGTAGAGGTATGAAGCTGCAGAGCTATGAAACAGGCCTCCAGTTCTCTTTGCTTTTACTTAGAGTTTCGCCATTGACTGAGCTAGTTGGAGATTCTCACCCATTTCTGCGTTGGATGCACTCTTTCAACAATACATAGTTCCGGGCCTAAGTCTCTATTTCTCCCATAGTTCCGCTAGCCACTTTCCATTATATGAGGACTGTGTGTTCCAGATTTATTTCGGTACTAGCGAGAATCGAAAACGAAGACGAAGATCCATCAACCGGCTGCCCGGCCATCAGGCTAAGTGTGTCACGCTCGGCTAATGTTTACAGCAGTGTTCCGACATGCTGTTAACTTCGGGTGCCACCTTACTCAAATGTTACTTGGACTCCCGTCTGCCCATTGTGCAATCTAACTGTCTACAATTTCAATGAATACTTTACAATATTATTACAATATCCAAGGTTCCCAAAATGTAGTTTTCAGTCAAATGTGGCCATCAAGCCTTGTTCGGTATATGCAATGATCGGTTTTCGTTTTTAAGGTCGGCAAACTGGCCCTAGACTTGAAAAAATTGTATATAATGAGGCCATTTCTCTGCCGGGTTCGCTCTGCTCTCCCCCCACACCACTGTCTTTCTTGCTGCACTGTGCTCAAAAACTCGGCTTGAGAGTTAATGTCAAGTGAGCGAGTCCAAGATTGTGAATACTTGGCAGTTGCTGAAATCACATATTAGAATATGAGAAGCCTCGGCTTCGCCTCTCCTCGTCCTCACGGTCTTCTAAAATCAAGGCCTTTCTCTTGCGCAGTTTTATAACACTCTTTATAAGCACTCTCCTTGGCTGCTCTTCTCTCATTGATCATGCTCCGAATGCGAACATTGTGGTCACTGTCTGTTCTGCCGTCTACTTTTCTGGGTATCTGACAATCTGGTTAACTGTGTTGGGTCTCATTTTCTGCATCTACTGAACTCATACATCTTTCAGATCATTTTTTCTTCCCAGTAACCGTCAAAGTGGCCAGTCTTATTAATTTTGACCACGTCCGATTCCATCGATCTCATATATCCCATATGCAGATAGATCGAATGCGTCGTCTCCCTGGTTATGTGAATCCGCGCTCGAATTCAGTGACCTTTGGATATCTTGTTTTGCTATTCTCAATCTGGTTACTAAATCTGTTTGCCGGCTCTGGGCAATCATATGCTGCAACTCATCCACATGAGAGCAATTCCTCTCGCTTTGTTTTTCGTCTGCAGAGGAACGCTAGTTCCGAAACTCATTGTAGGTTTGATCACCCGTCTGAGCTAGCTGACTGAATTTGTTCATAGTTGAGCAATCGGACTTTGGCGACCTTTACCTACCATCGGGCCTTTCCGATGACTCCACATACACGTGCTATGGTCCAGCAATTCGTCTTCGTGGAGGTCGAGGCTCAGATTCGGAGGGCAAGTTCCTTCAGTTATTTTTTTCCTCTACATACCCTGAATAATTCTCACAGACTCCTCCAATGACGAATCAGATCCCGATGCACCTGGTTCATCCAGTAAGCGGAAGAGAAACCCTCCAAAGCCGAAGCCGCGAAAGCGCAAGAGCACCGGCAAGGGGAAGGGTAAGGCCCCCATGCACGACTCCGACTCCGACTCTGAAACAGGACTTCGGGTTACACTCGGGGGAAAGAACGGAAGTAAGGGGATGTTTGTCGATGAAGTAATTGATCTCTCTGAGGCTCCAGAGTGCTGGCCTGTGCCATGGCATAGAGTTGCATATATTCTTGATGTGACTGCTACACCGGAGTGCCTTCAGGGCCGCCGAAAGCAGATGTCAGTTGATGGATATGCGAAAAAACAGGCGACTGTTCAATGGAATATAGTTAATGATACTAAAAAGTCCATCCTTCAGTGGCAGGACGCATGGGATGGTCCCACCGGGAACAAAAAGAGAGGTCTTGCCAAAGTCACCATCTTGGATGAAGGTGCTATCGTTGAATGCCGTCGTTCAAATTTAACGTGCAACTGGATTCTTCACATGTTCGTTAGCATCTGACGACTTCCTGTCTGACTTCGAGCGGTGGGAGGACGACTCAGTGTCTGCGACCCAAGACCTTATTTCCGGTCCAACCCGGACCGCTAAAATCGCAGAAGCCAGTGATGTTGCTGCCGTCGCAACTGCGTAAATATATGCCCCATTAAAGCTGAGATATGTCTTACTTGTGTTCTAGATTTTATCGCAGTGTAACCAACCAGAATTGCAAGATAAAGACTGATGGCCAGTTCCCATGTGGTGGCCATGCAATTCTTCGCAAGTTCCGTGAGGTAATGTGCTCGTTTTGTTATCCGTCTCGCCACTCATGCAATATAAGGTAAATCTAACGGCAAGGCCCACTTCGTCGGGTGCTCAAATTGGGTCGACGGTGACGGTTTATCCCATCGCTTCACAAAAATTCCAGCGGCCGTGCGGGAAGACATTCTTTGCCAGCTCTTTAGGGGCGAAGAAATTGTGGTCGAAGACGCTGAAATTGTCGAAGGATTTTGTACCCATATTGTACATCCGTCCCATCTTCCGATGAACAAAGTTTGCCGTGAGTATTCATTGTCTAAGGCTCTGGTATGCCTGTATTCATCAAATTTTCAGCACGCATTCATTATCGAGACCACAAATCCGTAATTGGGCAGCTTAAATCAAACACCTGTCATGCAGAACTGTTGATACTCATCCCTGCTGACGAGACCGACCTGCGTGCAGTTGTGATACCGAAATTTGATATCCCTCATTGCCATCCCACCTTCCTTCGCACCAAAGTCCCGTTTACTGCCGCGCAAAAATACAATCAATGTATTGAGGCTGTGGGACCAATTGGAACGACCACTCTTCGTGTTGATAAAGGTGTGTTCTCTCCTCCTTGCTGCTTTGTTTGATCTCATATACTATTTGTTTAGCCCCCAGCACAAAATCGCTCCCTGGCGGAAAGCTTCCCCAGGAGGTCCACCCAAGCATGATTAATAATCGCAAGCATCGGGAGATGGTCCAGAAAATTCGCACGATCCAGATCCCCGAGGGTACAGGACTGAGAGGTGATGATAATGCTGCTCGGCTTTCACTAAACTTACTTTACACAGCGGTTTGGAACGAGTTTGAAAACGAACAGTCTCGGGAAACTCAAGACCGCTATATCCATGCTGTCACCATGCAGACGGATATGCATGTTATAATTACGGCAAATCCGGAACTTGCTGCCCTGGTACACGACGCCTCTTGGATCATGGTTGACACGACTTTTGCTGTTGTTCACGGCACAACTAATGAGTGGAAACTCCTCATTTGGTTGAACGGTCTCGATAAGCGTGAGTTTTGATTGTTATTGCTTGTACCACGGGTTAATTTTGATATGACCTGTACAGGAACTGTTATCGGGCGGGTCTGGAGTAACAGGGCGACTCGCGAGGCATTTGTACTTGTCTGGAATGGCATATTCAAGGCCATAGAAAAAATTACTGGGAAGGCAATTAACTTCAAGGTTTTCTCGAAGGCGTCCTCCCTCCTCGGAGCCATTGGGGATTCCGAGGGAGCGCAAGCTCAAAGTTTGGGCGATGTCATTATTCTTCGTGGCATGAATTCCTCTGCCATCAATGGTATTCCCACTGTTACCGTCAATGGCATTCTGGTCTTCATTTGGAAGACGTGCATAGTCCACTTCAAACGGTGAGCTACTCTCTTATGTGATTAGTGAATCTTCTCAAATTCGTTCTGTTCAGCAGCGTTTTCGCACTTGAGGCCCATGTAGATGACTTTGTGTTCAACTGCCTGCTTGGGTTTCCCTATCTCGATAGCCTGGAGGACATCGCGACTTACCATATGTTCTGCGAGAATTCAACCAACCCCAAAGTCCAGAGTTCGACATTCTTTCATCCCAACCATTGCAATATTAATGTCAGTGTAGGTTGGTGGGAGCACAAAATTAGTTATCCACGGCTCCTCCCTTCGTTGAATCGGTGTTTGACCTCAATGAGCAAGCTTCACTGGGATCTCACTCCTGGAGACACCAATCCGATCGAAGGCAGCCATGTTCAAGACAATCAAGTGAACGCAACTAATCATACCTTGATAGAGGCAATATTATTGTCAGTTCATAACTACCTGACTCGATCCACCTCTGAACATTATCACACAGAGCTCGTGATTATGACAAGAACACTGCCCGGGTGATCATGGCCTCCCTCACATCAGGGATAATGGAGAATGGCAATAATTCTCTTCAGGCCCGATTCGCTGCTGCGGCTCGACGACAGTCCCGAACAAAGGCCAAATCGACAGAAAAGGCAAATGTGGATGGGGGGTAAAATGGTCAAGGCTAAGCTCCGGGCATCTGAACGGCAGTCCAAAGACAAGGACACAGAAATTCAACGTTTGAAAACACAACTCGCTGCATTTGCAGACGCTGGCCCTTCAACCCCGACCCGAAGGGGTGTGTATAATTAAATTATTTGAGCCTAATATAAGTTTCTGATATCCTTTCAGCTCAACCATCGCACCGTTACATCAGCATTGATTCGCCTGAAGACCTCTCTCCCGTTGCGGGCCCTTCGAGATTGCCAGAATTGAACCTCTTCCCTGACCTTCCACCCATGACACCAATTGCAGAGCCCCGATCCGATTTTGACTATCAACTCGCCCTGAGATCTGATATCCTAGATGTGGCGCTCAACCGAATTGCGTATGACAATAGTAACCCTGTCGACTTTGACTCCCAAGATCACCCGTTGTACAGTGTTGGTGACTCCGAAGATGAGATTCTTGTTTCTGATCCTTACTTACAATCGTAGATATTAGATTGCAGTCATTATCTAGTTTACGGCTTCTACAGCGTCGTGGTACACTACACTAATATAAATATAGTTAATATTGCATTGTGTCTGAGGTAGGTGTACCATGTATGAATCCATACATGTGTTAGGGTGAGCCTTTATAATTCAAATTTCGAGTTGAATTGAATTCTGAAAGTATTGGTGGTGTTGTTCAAGTGCAAAATTCTTCGCCACCATCACATCGCGATCGGAAGAATAGATGTAAACATGCAACAAGACAAATTTATTGGGAGTGAATCAGTTCATGTACAAAGATTTGAATTGAGCTAATTTGTACCTTGCTCGCGACTACCTCGAAGTTGCTCTCTGGATCAGCGCCATCATCCCGTCATGATGCGCACAGTACTCGGCTACTAAATGTGACCGCTTATTTAGCCGCCTCCGTTACCACGGCCATCTTTCGGCATGCCCGGCTGTTGTATATATAGATCGTTTTCGTTTTCGTTTTTGGTATATACCCGATTTATTTTCAGCTTAACAGACGACAAAATTAAACCTTGATGGACACGCGTAACACAGCCTCTCAACCGCTGTTATAACGGCACAGTGGGCAGCGGCACCGCGAGCCCCTTCTGCTCCACCACTCTCACCTGCAATTGCGGAAATCGTGGCTGGCTTCGCTGGTGCGGGCACCACTCTCGCCTGCACGAAAGCCGCCACATCCGCAGGCTTCACGGGGCGTCACATTCATTGTAATGAGCAGCATTCCACGATAAATGTGTCGATGTACGCATTGAGCCTAACTCGATTTCCCATTACAACAATATGAGCTTTTTCATATCAACTGCGGCACGCTCACTGTGGCATTTGGGCGCCTAACTCTAAATTTTACTAGTTATTGAAGGGGGGAAAAAAAATTATAGGGAACACAAGAGCACGACGCCCCGAGGACAAATAGGAAATGAGATTTCCGGCCATCGTGTCCGCGGTTTTGTTCGCGATCCGGGATCACAGATCAGAGGTCGATGGCAAACAAGGGTACATAGTCAGCTACTTCATTTGAGCGCGTTTGGGGAGTGTCATGAGCGACTAGCAAGCACAGAACGCATCCCTGACGCATTTTATTACCCTATAAGTCACTAGGAATCCAGTTGGAATTCAGATGACAAAATTTTGTCCAGAATTGGTCCAGAATGAACACTACACTACGCGCCGGACGGCGTAAATGATGTATTTCGTACCGACAAAAGCACCTTTGTCTGTGATGCGCCCTCATTCGAGGTACCACCATTTTTATTGGAGCCCATTTTTGACATCCATGTTCGACACACACGACTGCACGACGGTTCGACATCAAATTCTCCGCTGAAGCTCACCATCATTCCCAATGAACACAACTCAAGAGCAGGTGCTCACTAGCGCTCACTAGTATGCTCTTACACGCTCTCCAGCACATATAGGGGCCCCACCTGTTTGAAACTCCGCTCTTCGGATATCACCGCCGGATACACTGCCAACCAGACCGTCACTGGAGACCAGTGGAACACAAAACCACTGGAATACACAGGTCTCATCTGTTGGATTTTTTTCTTTTCCACTGGAATTCTACTGATCGGCAAACCGGTGGATGCCAGTGGGAGTTGCACTGGAAATCCACTGGCGCATTTCACGTGGTTGATGACACTCCGTCAGAACAATGACCATGATCAACTGTGGTTCACAGCGCTCAAGGGCAAGTTGGACCTCCGAGCGGCTCCAAGCAGGATGCAAATTCGAATGAAAATGAAAGCTGAGATTATTGGTTGCAAGATCTTGCAGCTGATTTTTGCAGCCCTGGAACCTTCCCAAATGACTGCCATGACGATGATCCATCAATATCTCCGTGATCCAAACTGATAATGACACTTCAATCATGTCGGTACACTACATTATGGCGCAGTTGGAGAACACGCTTCCCGTGTGATTCTGTTTTATTCACAGGTTCGAACCTCTTTTGCTGCATTTTCCCTTGCCCATTTCCTGTCGCTTCACCGGGCCAAAGCTTTCACTGCTCTCCAGTGGTTTGTCGATCTGTGGAAATCCACTGGATTGGCCTGTATCACCCAGATTGTGTCATTCCACTGGTCTCCAGTGACAGTCTGGTTGGCAGTGTATCCCAATTCCCATTCTTTCACGACGCCCCCTGCCCCCCATTGTGCCGATCTCAAAGGAAGACTGACGCCGCTATGTCACATCACGCACCAGTTTTCTTGATTATTTATTTATTTTCAGATAGAGGCATCAATGTATACCCCGTCTTTTTGGTGCTTGGTTCTAAGGGAGAAGCCGCTCAATTCTTTGTGTAAGTTGAGATATCTAAAGAACAGTTTCTAGAGGGAGATAGATACCCTCAGTGTCGCATACTTGCCCCATTAGCCTTCAGAAAGATCAACGATCTGGTCCTTTGAAGAGCATTCAATTTTGACAATATAATAGGGGTCTAAGAAGTTGGAAGTAATTAACTTGAGCCGTTGGTTGGTTGAGGTTGAAGTTGTGAGGCTCAGTCATGAATAATCGATAGTATCCTGGCGAGTTACTTCCTGCAGACGCGCAATGTGTGATTGACCCTGTACGGCACGGTCCTTCCTCACGAACACAAGAGTGGGCAGATATCTGCTCCTCCAATCGTGTCCTGAGCTCTCCGATTATCGTAAGATGCTCGAGTTAAGACGTACGTCGTTCGTTCCGTAGTTTATCGAGTAGAAATCCTGTATACAGCTAGTTACTTACGAGGTCAAGACGACTACTCAGCTTCTAATCTCCAGTTGAGTCACCTGTCGCCTAACAGCCTAGACTCGGAGGTTCTCGACGAGATAGGCTCAGAGCGACAGATAGTTTGTAGATTAAAAAGATAGATTAGTCATCTGTGCTGTCCGTTACTTAGCTACGTGACAGGAACAGTAGATAATCTAATCTAAGAACGGAGAATAGTAAGTAAATGATCAGAAAAGAATTTATAGTAAGTGTAGAATGAAAAGAGGTCCTTACAGAAGTTCGAAATACAGTCCCTGTGTTGAACACAAGTGGTGGTTGAATAATAACCTACGTGGCGTGAGCTCGCAGTGGGCTTCCAAAAGCCTAAAAGTCAAATATTTGACCCATGAATAGTAGGGTTCTTTGCACTTACTTGCCTGAGTTTAAAAGCAGCTGAAAATATCGAATTCAAAATGGCACATCAATCCACCTCTTGCCAACTCGGCTCGGACAAGTTCAGAGTTCAGAATTCATAGAGATTCATACAGCCTGAATCTTATTTGCATCTCATATGTACTCAGCTGGGCCTAACCAAAGTCACTCAGTCTTTTCTTCGTTACATTTTGGCTCAAAAGTGTTGAATAGGGGCGGAGAGTAAGCTGGTTTACGACGTCTACCGGCATATCTCGGCAATATCTACGGCCGGTCCTTCTGCCGAAGCAATTTGGAAGCTGCTGACACATAAAAATGACGAAAATGTGATCCTCCGCCAAAAAGCACTTTGATCGCGAAAAAGGTGTAAAATGTGTTTTCGCGTTGCGCTACGCGCGGCTAATGGTCCCAAATTCACTCTCAAAAGTCGCCAAAAAGCACCCAAATTTGGGTTGCTCCAGCCAAAGTTTTGCTCCGGCCGATTTGGCCGCTGCACAGCCACTGTGCAAAACTAGCGGTGACGCACCATAATGGTAGCGGGGATTACCTAAAGGTAGCGGGGATGAAAAAGACGCTGAATGGATGACAGCCCAGGGAGATTTCCGTAGGATCGATTGAGAAATTATTGGGTTATGATGCCGTTGCTTAACCCCATTAGGTTAGGCAACCAAAAGGATGCTGCCCCGCAGGAGGGGTCACTTCCCGAACATAAATTCGGTCTGAGGGACGCGAATGTCTCATCAATGATTCAATCGTCGACCACCACAAGCAAGCTCAGATATCCCTTCAGAAGTGAATTTTTCGAATGGAAACATCAGACTTTTGACAAAAAAAATTGCGGCAGCTTGTGGGAGCTTGTTTGGGCTTGTACAAGCCGAACAAGCTCACAAGGCACAAGTAAAAAAGTTTGCCCCGATTTCTGACAAGCTCAAATTTTTCTTTGAAGGCATACATTGACATCGTTTTCATCCTCGAATGTAATAATTGTCAGGGTCTCAAGTGACATGCTGTAATGCGGCGATCTGATGAATATCGGGGCGGAGACAGATGGACTGGTGGTTTGGTACTAAATGTCGCGCATATGAATTAGATCTTGTTTCTTCAGCCCTCTCACAATGTCTCTCCCATCCCTGGACATCATTACCGGGTACGTTCTCTTTTGTTCTCCCTAGCCTGCTTGGCTCAATCTTCATTTTACAGTGCACTTCTCATCGGCACTTGGGTCGGCTCCGTAAGCAGATTGCTTTCTGCGTATCTCCGGAGCGTCGCGAACTAATCCTGAACACCAGCTTCTGTACATGGTCGAACTGATCCAGGCTGTGTACTACTTCCGCCACTTCAAACATGATGATTGGAAGTTAAAGGTATGTCCTTCCCGCTAGTATTCAATTTTTGGCTGGATTCTACGCAGACGCGAGTAACGGTCGCATTGATCATCGACACCGTGTCCGTCCTCTCAAACTATACCTGTGTCTATCTTGTGAGCGTTCAGCTCCTGCCCTTGACAACTCCAGGGTAATCTGATGCATACATAGTATGTGATAACTCATTCTGGTATGTCTTTTTTTTATTCCGCAGATTAATAGATTTATTGAAGTTGTTCGGGTACTACTACAGGAGATCCTGTATATCTTGCGAACCAGAACTGGGTAGGTCACTTTGACGGGATATATCTCAACTCTATGTGCCAACCGGCGCCTTTCAGCCCATGCCGCTATACATCGTTGCCACCGCCATAGTAGCCGTCCTGGTCCAAAGCTTCCTGCTCGAGCGATACTGGCGGCTGTACGTGCTTCGCCGCCGCGCTCGCTGTACATAATCGTTCATCTTGCGAACTTCCAGCACCAAAAACATAATCGTCACCCTTTTCCTGGGCCTTTTGATCATTGCCGGAGTACGCACACGTTTGTCTCTGCCCATCGCTTCCTGCTCATGATTCCTGTGTGCAGTGTGGGGGCACACTCGCATGCGGCATCGTGGTCGCGTTGTATCCCGCATTTACGGACCGCGCGAAAGTCAAGATCCCCGGAATGTGCGTCGCACTCACGTAAACGGGACCCATCTAGGATTCACCCATTTATTCCCTCGGATACCTTTCAGGACTTGGGTGGTGACTCAGGCTGCGGCGGACCTGCTCATTGCCGCGGCGCTCCTCTGGGAGTTCAAGAAGGCCAAAACGGGGTTTATGGAGACGCGGAGGTGCGCGCGCACTCTATCTGTTACCTTGTGGGCACAGCTGACCCCGGGGCGGTGGCCATGACAGTTGGCTCAATCGCCTGGCCGCGCGGACGATCCAGACCGGCACCGTGAGCGCGACGATTGCGGCCATAGCTCTGATGGCGTGGGTACCACCAATTTCTGGGATTCATGAAACTTACGAAACATTGCAGATATCTGTTGAACAAGGAGAGCAATAGTGCGTTTTCCAAGCTGACGGTGCACCTCTAGCTCATCGGTATCGCTCAGTCACCGTCGCTATCGGGTTCTGCATCGGCCATACTTACGTTCTCACCATGGTTCGTTCCTCGCAGATATTAGGCTTAGCATGTGAGGGTAATTTGACCTGTAGCTCTCGAATCTCAACTTCCGCCGTTCAAAGTCTCTCTCTAGAAAAGGCGCGACGACAGGGACGCGCAGCGGCACGCAGGTGACGCTGGAGTTTAGAAACAGTGGCATCGCAGACCGGAGCGGCCTTCGTGCGGTGTTTTTCTCTCTCTCCCCGTCCATAGAGCTGATCCCAAGTTGCGCGTATAGACTTCCATCGTTCGGACGTTGTACACCTGTTCGATGTTTGATGTATATCCGTACTCATTTTCTCTCTGCAGGTAATCGACAGCAACCAGGACTTCCTTTCGGAGCAGTTCAAGAGCAAGAGAAGCGTGAGAAGCATACGTAAATATATCCTTTGGCGTACTACTGACCCGCGGTTTAGTGTGTTAATGATAGTTCTGTGGAAGAAATAGAGATGTCGTCCAAGCAACAATCAGGGATCTTCTCCGAGTGATGTACGCGTGCTCTGGTCTTGGAAATCCATGTATTGCATTGTGCATTGTCTGACTGATGATTACTGTATTTTCATTTGCAGCCGTTCGCATAATTGATAGTTTTGTCGCGAGGTGAAGGTAGATCGAGGCCGTTACCAGCTCCCGTTGAACATATCTAGGCAGGGATTTTGGGAAAATGAATATTCCGCGGGACAGAATTTTGAACATCCACGCGAAACAAACAAATAAATGAATAAAGCAACGCACCGCAACGCACGTCGTAAGATACATGTTGCTCTTCCCTTCATTCCCCTTCTCTATACGCACTCCCCGCCCAAGATAACCAAACAAACAAACAAAACCTACGCCCCCCGCCCCCTCCCTCATACGCCGGCGGCAGTTGCGTGCCGATCCACACACACACACCACAATTGCCAACGTCGGGGCGGCGTGCGACGAACATCATACCCTCACAACAAAACCTACGCCCCCCTCCCCTCATACGCCGGCGGCAGGTGCGCGCCGACCCTTGCCTCCAGGTCCGCGAGGCGCGCCTCGAGCGCGGCGGTGGGCGCTGTGCCGCCCGTCGACACCGCATCGCTGGAGGCGGCGTCAGCACGAGGTGTGGATGGCGCGCGCGGTTGGGAGGTCGGTGCGGGAATTTGGGACGCCGGCGCGAGCGGCGGTGCGTGAGACTGCGCGGGCGAGACGACGGACTCGGTGGAGGTGTAGGGCGTGTGCGTGGTGTGCGGGGCGGGGTTGTTCCAGGGGACGTCGTCTGCAGTGGGGGGTTAGATCAGGATGAGGAGGTGGGGGTGGAGGGCGGGTGGGTGGGGGTTTGGGGTAATGAGAATGGGAACGCATAGGAAACGAACGAACGAGGGGATTTTTCTGCATGCGGATTTGGATGGGCGAGAGGCGAGCGCGAGGGAGGAATTTGGGTGAGGACAAGGGAGAGGGAGTTGGATAAGGATTTGAATGGAGATGGAGATGGAGATGGGGAGGGTGAGAGCGGAGGGATGGGGAATATGGGGAGGGGAGGGGGAGGGGGAGGGGCGGATGGGAGTGGAGTGGGAACGAGGAACGAGGAATGGGATGGTTGGACGGGAGGGCGTGTCCAGCACTTAGTGGTATTGGTATTGGATTGAGCGGGAGGAGTAGGAGGAGCAGAGAGAGGAGTGAGAGCATGGGGATTGGAATAGGAATGAAATGGACGATCGGGCGGGCCAAAGGGATTTTGGAGGCGAAGTGCATTCGGAGTTGGATATATAGAGAAAATGGGGCGGATTATAGTGGAATGGGGATCGAACGGGAAGTGGAATAGGAATGAGGAAAGAAGGATGCGAGGAAGGGAGCGGGGAAGGGAAGTAGAAGTGGAAGAAATATATTAATATGAAAGGAGTAGAGAACGGCACGCACAAGCCTTCGCATCGGGATGATGCCTCGTCGCAGGCGACGTGGTGCTCGCCCACGAGGGCTCGGGCGCCACACCAGGCGAGGTGGGGCTCGCCGAGGCGGCGGTGTCGATAGGGGCGACGACGAGCGGCTCGATGTGCGCGGGCGCGTGTCGTCGGCGGCGGCGGCGTAAAAGGAAGAACGCCAGGGCTGCGAGGATGCCTAGGCCTGCGATGACGGCGATGACGGCGCCCGCGATTACACCGCCAGAGGGGCTCTTCTTGTTCGGGGTGCTGGGTGGAGTGGAGTCTGGGGTGGAGGTGCTAGGGGGGGTGTTCGTATAACAGGTAAAATGGTGTGAGAAGCAGCGCACGATGAGGTGGCAGGGAGGTCCACGGTGCTACCATTGGTCTTCGTCGCATGCACCGCCCACTCGACCGTGTGGTTCACACCCGGCGCGAGATCATGTGCCGCGAAGAAGAGGGCGCGGAAGACGAACCGGTCAGGGCCGGCGTAGTGGTGTGTCTCCCAGGGCGTTCCGTCGAGCGCGAAGGAGATGTTCGCGGAGTTCGCGAGGTCGATGCCGTAGATGTACACGTCCGACCCTGCGAAGACGAACGACCCAGAGCTGAGGTTCATTCCGTCGTGCCATGTCTGGTTCTGGATGCCCGTTGTCGGCGGCTGCGCGGAGCAGAAGTCGCACGGCGCGCCTGGGGCGATGGCTGCCCACGGCGCGGAGGTCGAGCTGGTGGAGGCGGACCAGGTGAAAGTACGCGAGGTCGGCGTCGTCGATCGTCACGTTCTTCGGGACGGCGGCGACAAGCGAGATGAGCAGGAGGACCAGCGGGAGGGGGAGCGCATGAAAGGACGAGAGCATTTGGGAAATGGCCAAAACGCAAGGGGTCCCAAATATGCGAAATATATATATCACCTACAAATTTTTTTTTCAGGGGGTCCAGAGACCCCCCCCCCAAATCTCGCCCAATAGTGGATGCTACCCCCCCATATTTTGTGGGCATTTTCAGGGCATGAATGAGAGTATTTTGGCGCTTTGTATCATTTTTTTCCGCTCCCAGGCCATTTGCTAGGAGACGAACAAGTTTCTCCGAAATTTGATGCACGTCAGAAATTCCCTTTTTGGGAGGGGCTGTACAGTGGCAGTACACTAAATTTCGCCCAATGCAGTAATAATGTACCCCCTCTATCTCAATGATTATTCAACCTGGCAGCTTGAAACCAAGATTTTCGGATTCGGGGCGGGATAAACCCCCTAAATCGACCTGGTTTGAAAATTTTTAAGCTTCGGGCCCCCTTGCCAAAACGGCAACCGGGGGACGGGGATCAACGGGATCACCGGCGGCATGGTCGGCTCGATCACGAAGTGTCACTCGGCTTCATGGTATAGGCGTCCAATACAAACACCTATCATTAGGCAGTATTATGCTCGTCTACTGGGCTCAAGTAGACAGGGGGGCAATTATGGATTTATTTTATGACCAAATATATTGTCCTCTTGGTCGCGATTGGCCAAATGCCCTGTCCGCACTCCGTGTAGGTCGAAAGACGCTACCTCGTCGGGATTGATGCCATCAATATGTTCTTGACGCATGAGTAGGGCTGCCTTTAATCTAGGAAAAATACAGGATCTGTCTGGCATGTATAAGAATTCAATCCCACATGGCGGGCTTCTTTTTATAACAAAGGAACGTGGTCAAAATAGCCGCAGTCGAAACACCAACTTGATTCACGTTACATGCGGCACCTAGGGCAGTGAAATTGACACTGCACAACAATACTGTATTTACAGTCCCCATCCTATATTTTTCCTAGTGGACTGAGGACTCATTGTCACTTAGCCCTAGATTCAAACTCGATGTCAGCCGCCGGTGACATTTGCCGGTACGGCCAATTCCCGAACTTTGTGGAAGGGACGGGTCTGAGACACGGAGCTCGAATTTTAGTAATCGTGATAATCACCGCACTAGCACAATACTAGCACCGTAATGTCTAGATCTGTGCGGTCACCGTCTGCGGTGGGTTGGTTCTTTGAGGAAGGATGTAGTGAGTTGGTGAGTGTTGCGCTCCAGCGGAGAGGTGAACAAAAGTCTTGATTTTTTCTCCTCTTTTTCTTTCTCTTTTTTTGAACCCTGCACCGCCACTCAGTTCCGAAATGATCCGTTGCTTACGGAGCCGTCACCCGTAGTTAATCTAAATTAAACAAGACGTCCGCTCCGGCTCTGTTGAAAAATCAACTTGATTTAATAATCATAATACGGACATGTACTAAGGAAGAAATGAACACAAAAATGGGCAGTAACCGGCGATATTACATGAGGCGGGTAGTGTGCATGTGCTCCGGGGGGAGGAAAAATCCGTAGGTACGTACATACAGAGGAACAGAAAGTCCTGGGAAAAAAAGCTGCCAAAAAGATCCAATTTTTTGGCTTGTTGAATACCACACCCACGTCGAGGGATTTGAGGATAATAGAGAGTTTGGGCCGCAGCCGTCAGAGCCATCCGATTAGTCTAGAGTAGATAGGTTCAACTTTCGTGCCTCAAGATATCTATCTGACGTCTGCTTTTTGACGCGTGACCCACACGGTAGGTGATTTTCAATCTCCGCTCAATTTGCCCTGTAATCGGAGTTTAAAATTTGCTCAATGGCAATTTGATGATGTTTCCTCCGGCTGTCCAAGAATATGTTTGTGAGGGCCCCAATCTCTTGCATAGACACACATATAATATGTGTCGATATGTGGGTCAAAACCCTGTCCTCAGAAACCTCCTTGAAGCTCCGAAATTGCTCAATCTTGTTTTCAGTACGATTTGGCCTATTTCCACTCAGTGATCGTACTACGGGCTAATATATGCACTCTTAATTTACAACACAGAAGTCCTGATGGATTTGGGCCGCAAAATCTGGGTCCTATGTCCTGTAGTAAGTCTCTGCGGTGCACTCTGTTCTCAAAATAGCTCAAAACCGAGTAGTTCCTGTACCAACGAGCGAAGAATATATCTACAAACGTTTCCAGTGATTAACGGCCGTACTAATAGTTTGCTAAACCGTCTTGTGGCTTCCAGGACAATTCTTTTACTTATTATTTTGATTTTTCTGAGTATCGCTTCAAATTGATCTGAAAGAAATCCAATTTGGTCCCAAATGCACTATAGCTACTAAATATGTGTATATTGTCTTCTCTTTGTCCATTTGACACGCGAATACGGCGTTCCAACGCATCAATTCGACGCGCGTCGTTAATGGGACAAATGTCAACCACACGTGATGAATGCGGAGTTTGAAAACCACCTACCGTTAAGGAAGGTGCTTATAAAAGCAGACGTCAATGAAACATCCTGAGGCACGAAGGTTCGGGTGCAATATCTACTCTGACTCGGGGAGACTGGCTTTTTTGCATTTCCCAAATGCGGGATGCCGATGCTGATTCCGTGCTCAACCCTCACTTATACTCATTCGAGCAGCAGCTTTCGAGTGCGAGTGCGAGTTGGAGCCCGGCAGACTTGCAATTATGGAAAGGAATCTCAATTTGAGTGGCTCTTCGTCAATAATAACGAGAGTGCTTGAGTCGTTCTTGGAGACCGAAACTCACTGCGTTCAGGCGCCGGATAGCCGAAGCCATTTTTAGGTCATTGTAGCCGCGGCTAGCTTCGGCGAGGTCCGGCTAGTTGCCAGAAATAGCTCGTCCCGGTCACCTAGACAACGGCTAGCCGGAGCAATTGCGAGACGATTGTAGGTCCGCGACGCTCAGCTCGACGCAGCTTTTCTAGCCTGGTAGCATGACCTCGAAGCCGTTTTGCTAGGTCCGCCAGAGCTAGCTATTCCTCCGGCTACTAAAAGGCGTGGTTCTGTCAACTGTAAGTACTAATAATAAGATATTGCATATTGCAAGTTAAATTCTGCTGCAATCACCACCTGGCCTCGCTTCAAATTAAGCTCAAGATGGCCCTTCACCTTGGGAATGGAACAGAGGAGCCTGCTACAGATGGATTAAGTGGCGCGAGCACCAGAACAAGAGTGTTTGGATCATAATAACACTGCCACTTGATACGGGACAACCAAACATCCACTCACTTGCCACCCACTGCACAACCAATCGGCAAACCTTAATATGCTTATAATTATAATAACCTACCTTCTGAATGCTATGGGGCATGGCTAGAGATGCGGGTCCTTGGCTAGCTCTGGCTAGATGGCTAGCCACGGCTAGACGGATCTCGTCGAGGTGGCTAGCATGATCTCGACATTTGGGGCCGGCTACTTCCCGGCTATACGGCTCGCCACGGGGCCCTGCTACCTGGGGCCTGAACGCAGTGACTATGATAAATATCAGTGTAAAACCACTGATGCTTCATGAAATGTCCCTTGGAGAGTAAATATTTTCTCGCAGTACTGAAATCTTTGAGTATTGCTTTGACCAACAAGGATTTAGCGATAAAAAAATATACATTTCGTTTGAATGTTCCGTAAAAGCGTGTTCACTTTTCTGCTCAATCACCCCATGCGTGTCAACAGAAGTCCAGAAATCCCGCAATTAATGCATATCCCGAGGCGTGAAAATTCTGGTCCTCCTTCGCCTTGAGAAGAAACTGAATTACATAAGGGTGCTAACAATTTTCATTGAATGAGTGAATGGTCAGAGATCAATCCAAAGAAAATGTGAATGAACAAGCCAAAGTGTGTGGTCGAATCAATGGGTGTTCAACATTGAATAAGTAAAAATTACTACACTCGCCAAGTTGAACAAGACAGACAACGAAGCATTCTTCTTTCGCGCTTTCCGACCAACATATTCATCATATATATATAAGTACATCCATAAGCACCAGTATCAAAGTGCGAACACGGAAAATTTGCGACGCAGAGCATGATGCCCATATAATTTTGTTGACAATGAACCGCCACACAGAGAACACAACTACAACCCATAATGCACAAAGGGTACCCAACGATTGAAGGTCATGCCTGGCTGCTTCCGGAGCTCAGACACGGCAAGATGAAGTGCTTCCGCTGATTTGGTAAGGTCTGGGACAACAGGAGGCACGGAGTTTGGATCACAATCTTTGAACAAGTTTTCATAGAATGTGTCCGTAATCTTGGGGCCATCCTCGTCGTTCATCTTCCTGCATCGTGAATCAGACTTTTTACCAAAGGAAACAATAAAGAATTGTCGACTTACCACATTGTCGCGACAACTCCGCGGAATCCTGCAAACAGTAGAGTTGCGGCGAGATGCATGGCTTCATCCGGTGTACTATCATCACCCTTCGCTGTTTCACAGGCACTGAGGAAAGCTAGTGACATAGATTTCGTGTTCGCATCCATGCTGGCATTGTCTTGCTTGCGCATGATCTGGGACACCTTGAGGCGGCCATCAGAGAGCATAAGGTCACTGTCAAGGGGATTCTGAGAGTCTTGGATGCCATGGCATGCAAAATGAACTATTGATGACTCTTCTAAGATTGGGGCGACCTCGAGCCCTGTAGGACTCAGAAGAGAAGTCAGCCATTGGCCAGGGACCCTGTTCACAATGCTGGCCAACTCTTCAGCCGTGCCTGGGAGAGGCGAGCAGTTTGGGGCATCTGGTTCAATCACAGCCGTCATCTTGAACGATGCCGTAGTGTTGGTCGGAGGATCCAGCAATGCAGCAAGGGTGGGTGTGTATGAGGAAACAGCATAATCGGAAATACAGTCTGTTCCATGCTCATCGTAAATCCCTGCTGCATGAATAGGCAGAAAGGCAAAAGGCCCGGTTGGACACCACCATAAGCGAGGGGGGCTTGCAGACTTCTGTAAGAAATAGGTCACACATATGTAAACTCAAATAGGTGTCAACTTGCCTTCAAACTCAGGGCATCAAACACAGGTGTTACAATTGTTTTCCACATTTCAGCCAGGTTTCGACGAAAGATGTCATCCGTGCTCATATTGATATGGTCGTCTCGGTATCCGAAAAGGCGGGCCTCCAAGTCAGGCTGATCCAATGATTTGCCACTGGGCCCACGAGCATCCAAAAACTTCACAATGTCAAAATTCCCCATCAATAGTGCACGAGGGAAGGTAGAATAGAGTTTGACTGCCTGAAGACTCAGCGCAGGAAGTGGAACATGCTGGACATCATCAGAGGATCTTACAATCAGTGCTGAACACGCTGATTTGCCGGCAAGCAAAATTATGATGGGCCCAGTGACTGCTGCCTGACGTAATGAAGCTATGCTCTTGAGTCGCATGAAATCTTCAAAACCTGGCAGCTTTTGAACAGCTTTAATGGTTTCCTCCCACTCATCATTAAGCTTGCGACACCAAGCTGCCTCAGCCTCTATTCCCATGGCTTCGTGCTGGCTCTCAGTCAACAAGTCTCGGGAGGTATCTCGGAAAGAGGCCAGTTCCAATTGTTGCGACAATGTCCTCAATTTGCTGGCAAGCTGGTGATCTGCTTTTGCTAAATAGTCAAGTGGAGTTCGAAGATGCAGTGCTTGGACCCAAAATATTGAGCGACTGCCCTCTAGAAACTCCACAGCAACATTATTCTGCTGTAGACCAATAGCACACATCGCAGAAGTTGATGCAAGAGAAGTAATGATTTCCCTGGTCAGGCATTTGTCGGCGGGACTTGATGTCCAAATGGAATGCTGCCAGCTGTGGAAGGAGGCTTATATGGGTATAATAGGGCAGGCAAACAGGAATCATGGCCATGCGCAGCAGAAATGATGGTCCACGTATGGGAAGCATCATAGCGTGAGAGTGGAGAGGAGAACAGGTATGTGGATGCTTCCTGAAGCATTGAGATGGCTTCTTCCAGAATTTTCTCCTTTGGTTGATGTGAATAAGCAATGTGGAGGATGCTACCAAAATTTGCTAGTCGCATGCCACAGGATGGGTGAGGGGCAGGAGAAAGCTCCGTCAGCTCTCTGAGGAGTTGAATAGCCTCTTCAATGTACTTAGGATCCTTGTTCTGCTCAAACCGCGCATAGAGTGAATATGCCAGATTGCCTAGATAATTGGAATATTCTGGATGAGGTGCGGAATAAGAACCTATGGCCTGTCGAAAAAGCTCTATAGCCTCATCGATATCCTTGGGATCTCCTAAGTTCTCAAAGCGGACTAGGATTGCGGTGGCTAAACAGTTGAGTGACTGGCTGCGATCATGACGAGAGGCAGAACGAAGCTCAAGTGCTTGTCTGTAAAGTTCAATAGCCTCATCAATTTCGTTTTGAGCCCTTTTTAGCATAGCCCGGGTTTGAAGTACGATGCCCTGACTCCTCAGCATGCTGCTGCGGTTTGGGTGGGAGACAGGACAAATGTCCAATGCTTCTCTAAGAAGTTGGATGGCCTCATCAATATCCCTTGACGTCGCCTCGCTGATTGAATCGGGTGCGGATTGCAAGACCAAGTCTTTGGAGGGATTTACCACGACCAGGATGAGGAGCACGACGAATCTCAAGAGCTTCTCTGTGAAGTTGGATAGACTCATCAAGATCCGTTGGATCTCCATACTGGTGGAACCGAGCAAGGACTGCACCTGCTAGGGTGTTCAGAGCCGCACTGCGTTGTGGGTGAGAGATAGCCAAATTGCTAGTGCTTCTCTGAGCTGTTGAATAGCTTCATCGTTATCTCGTGGATCTCCCTGCTGGTTGAAGCGGGATATGATCGCAGTTGCAAAATTGACGAGGACCATGCCGCGGTCTGGATGAGGGGCAGGACAAACCTCTAATGCTCGTCTGAAGAGTTTAAGAGACTCATCAAGATCGCCAGGATCTCTTTGCTGCTTGAACCTTTCATTGAGTGCACTAGCAAGATTGCTGAGGCAGCGGAGATGGTTCGAATTGGAGGAAGCACACATGTTCAGTGCTTCTTGATGAAGCTGAATAGCTTCATTAATATCTTGTGGATCCCCCCACTGAGAAAACCGAGAGTAAACTGCATTGGCTAGATTATTGAGGGATGTGCCACGGTCTGGGTGAGAGGAAGGAAAAGTCTTCAGTGCTGCCCTATTCAAATCAATAACCTCCTCAATGTCCTGTCGATCCCCTCGATATGTGAAGCGGGTATGGACTACTGTGGCTAAATTGCTGAGGTGGTGCCTGCTGTCTTGGTGTGGGAGACAAATTTCCAATGCTTCTCTAGATATTTTAACAGCTTCATCAATATCCTTTGGATCCCCTTGATGCAGAAACCTGGTGTGGAGAGCTCCAGCTAGATTACTAAGTGCAGTGTTTCGCTGTGGATGGGAGGGAGCCCGAATTTCTACCACTATTCTGAGGAGTGCCATAGCCTCATCAATATCCTCTACATCGTTTTTTTGCTTGAAACGGGTTTGTAATGCAGCAGCTAGATTATTGAGGGAGACACTATGGTCTCGATGATGCCTGCCATGAATCTCCAGTGCTTCTCTGTGGAGTTGTACAGCCTCCTCAATGTCGTTGAGATCTCCTTCTTGTGTGAACCGCATCTGGAGTGCACTGGCCAAATAGTTGAGGGAGTGGCCATGATTTGGATGTGGGGAAGCATGAACTTTCAATGCCTCTCTGTGAAGCATAATGGCTTCATTGATATCCTTAGGATCCCCTTGCAGGTCAAAATAACTTTGGACTGCAGTGGCGAGATTGTGAAGAGAATCGCCACGGTTTGGATCAGAAGGGTCCTGAAGTCCCACGGACTCTCTGAGTGCTTCAATGGACATTTTAAGATTTGCTGTATTGCCCTTGAGTTCGAAACAGAAACCAAAGCTTGCTCTTAATTGGTTCAATAGGGGTGCCCGTTTGCTATGCCCCCAAGACAACAAAGACTCTGCCTCTCCCAAATCTCTCACAGCCGCCTCTAACTTCATCAAGTCAAGATCTATATTGAATGATCTGAAAGCTGCTTGCCCGACTTGAGCCATTTTCAGTGCTTTCGCATTTCTGTGAGCAATCCTATTGACTAGATCCATGGCCATAAGCATATTTGACTGCCCATTGGGCCCTTTGTATCCAGTTTCAAGGGCAGCACAAAGACAAATCAATCGATTGGGCTTGTTTCGTTGCACTTGATGCAAGCAAGCAATCGCCTCTTCCAATGGTGCAACATTATCGGTGAGATGGAACTGGATCAAAAACCCTTCAGAAAGCTCCCACATTATCTTCCAATGCTCCGAATGAGATTCTGGGAGCAATTTCAATGCTTCTTTATATAGAAAGATGGCATTCTCCAGCAACACTTGGTCATGGACTTGAAGGAAATCCACGAGAATCGATGCGGCATTCTTCATCATGTCCTGTGTGTTCACTTTCTTGTGGTCATCCTGCAAATAACATGTTTTAGTTCACATGAAGACACTGTCATTGATGGCACCTACAGTGTATTGAACATGGACTTTAACAGGGTGCCCCAAAACAGGCCCAGCACGGAGATTTACAGCATTTTGAACATCTTCTGCTTTCCCAGTGTATATGAACCTGGTCAGCAATGCTGTTGCGAATTGGTTGAAACATTCCTGATATTGTCGGTCTACATTAGAGCAAGTAGATGCAGCATATTGCAGGAGTGTTATGGCTTTGTTCAGGCTTTAAATGTCTCCAGCTGATTTGCATTTGCTCAAGCAATCATGCGCTTTCTGGAAGTATTCAATGGCATTGCCTTCCGAATCCTGTTCAAATTTGCGGTTAGTTTCAAGAGTCATGAATGAAGGAGAATATTACGGCATCGCTATTAGGAGAACTAACATAGGAAGATCCCTCTCTTTCTCGGATTTTGTCTTTCAAGTCCTGGTCCCCATGTTACTGTTCTCAGTCAAGTTCATGATGCAGAAGTTGCTTACGGTTTCGTCACTTGTCAGTTTGGGAGACGGAGATTCCACTGCTTCTGGGACCGCCTTTATGGTCCATGTCGGTCAACTAAACACTTGAAGCACAAAGAGGCGCAGAAAACTCGACAAGGCGTTAGAGGGTGGGGAATCAGCAGGGGCAGGCTGGACCTGGGATGTTATATGAGCTCAGTGCGCATAAGCCGGGGGTAAGATGTGTATCTGGTGTTCTGTGGCGTACATTTATCACTCAATCTTACTTGATAGTGCAGTCATCTATCATAGATGTGATAGTGGCTGAATTTGAAAATATCACAGTGTGAATTGGTGTAAAGAGAGGTGTCTAAACACCGAACAAGTTGCTTCTTGGGGTGGGTCAACAAAGGGTGGATAAAACGAGGATTTACTTGTGCATGATTGGAGGCAGTAAGTTTGGCCGGCCGCATACATTCCTGGTACCAACTCAGGTACCAGGTCTCTAAATCAGAATTAAAACTTGTCTATTGCATGCGCCTTTTTGCCGGATCAGCGGACCGGTCGTTAAGCTAGGCACCGTGACAGATCATCGGACCTCAAGGCCTGAAGTCCGAGAACATTCGAACCTCCTGCAGATTCTGATATCAACAGATGTACTCAGAAGAAGAAATATGCGACCGCTTTCAACCTTCTGCTAAATGTCTAGATACAAGAAAATGCTCGGAGAGCCATCCAATGGCTGTAAATATTTTGGAAAGAGCTATCAACTTTAACAGACTCAGAACTATTGCAGCAACAGCTTGCTCACTGACTTTGACCTTGGGGGATGCCCGGAGGGCCATCATATAGCAACTGCTGGTGACAAATTAATTGTTAACCGGTCCAACCGTATAATAAGGTGTAGTGGGAGGTACCAGGGGATGCTCGGAGGGCCTTAGTATACTGAATGCGTAGAACTAATGTAAGCTTGGCATCAGGTGACTGGTCAAAATAGTACCCGCACTAATTTCGGAAAACACCCGGCCAGGGGTATATATCCTTTTGTGGTATGGTCATTGGTCTCATATACTTAGTGCGAGGTACGTAGTGGTACTTGGGGCCCGGCAACCTGGGCCAACACGGTGTCTGTTTGCAGTTGTTTATTTTATCTTCACGTATGGTACCTGAGCTTCTGTGGGAGATGGAATCACATCGGAAGGATTCCATCTCCACTCAGAGCGGAGCTTACACCAATCCGCCGCAGCACTGCTGAGAATAAAACCAGCAGAAGAGATAGTTCTCTCAATCTGCAGCAGTGCAATGATCATCTTTGAGGGCCGCCCGCACTGCATCGTGCAATGATTGCTCCTGTCACAACTGCGGTGATTAGGAACCGCAATTTTCGAGCTTACCTGGATTCCATTTATCCACGAAATAATTGTGCTTGATACATCGCCCACGGCCCAATTGCAACTTTTCAAAATAATTACTTCCTGCAGCTTCCATGAGGGTCTTGCTAGTATGCAAATAGTAAACGCAGTGCTTCTGATCTACCCCCAAATGCCGCACAAAATCCTATCACTATCCCATCCTAGTTGTCAGTTCTCGAATGACCTGATAGCCAATCTACATTTAAGCCAAACTTTGGACGTGAGCTCTCACCACAGACAGGTACCATATCGCTTCGCACGATCGCATTTGCGTTTCGAAGTCCGCTTGATGCGCTCCCAAAAGAGAGTTGCAATTATTTTATTTCAAAACCTGATTTGAAAGGCAGTGGTTTCCGAGAAACCCCTCCAAATTGGGCAAGGTTGCCGCCAAACTCCCCAAGAACACCGGGTCACACCGCCGTACTTTATAAGTGGAGGGATCTTTTAATATTCCATCCTTTGGGTCTAAATAAAATTAGGATGCCTATAGGTGTAATATAAATTCTTTTTGAATGTTTCGGCCTGCGGCTGAATGCTTGTCGTGGCGTAAAAACACAGTGAACCATAGATCAAATTAAGTTCAACATACCTCGACACGTTCACTATACTCACCAAATGGGTTGGAATCTTTTGAGGCCAGTCCATCAAATAATGCGGCGGTCGACGTCCTCCTGCTTGGCGCGCGCCGCCTCCTACGCCGCCCTCTGCCCGAGCTCCTCTTCGGAGGGCCTCGGCCTAGGGTTCAACAGTATCTGGTGAGCGGCAACCCTGGCGGCAGCAGCGGCCGCGACGAGGGCGGTGAAGGACATAGTGGGTGGGGGCCGGAGGCGGGGTGAGAAGTGAGAGGCAAAGAAGACGAATGTCCTTGAATGCCTTAGGAGATTTGTGGCAATTTAAAGGCTGGGCTTGGCATCCTAATTAATGGGTTCATGTGAGCAAGTCAATCTTCAGTTAAGACGATTGTAATAGGATCAGACTAATCATGTCTCAAGAAATGTCGGGAGACCAACAGAGGCGACTCGATCCGACATCGCCATTCCACTGCGGACTGCGGACTAAGTCCCGCTTGATTCTGTAAATAAAGGTATACATTCCGGCACTGGAGAACTCGGATTGCCTAAAGTAATGTAGTGAGTTGGTACGTAGGTGTTTAGGATTAGAAGATGTGTGGCCTCAATTAAATAATCTGTGCAACATCCTGCTTGGGTAGGCCAACTTCATTAATAAACGACGGCCATAGACATGTGTTCTATCTGCGATGAGGATTCAACCCCTCAATTTCGTGTACTGTATTATTTCAATCAATTCGACAGTCGCGCGTCACAGGGGGGTTGTCAATTGCGAATAATGGTGCTGTGTCACGGGTCACGGGGGTATTTGTCGAACTGCCCCAGCCGTTTGTCACGCCAAAACGCGTCGAAGAGGTGCAAAAAAGTTCGATTTTGACGAAAATTCCGGTTCGTTTGTCGAAATTTTCGGTCTGGTCACGTAAAATTTGGCGCGTGTCAAATTGTCGAATTGGAAAATTTGCGTCACGGTCACACCCCCTGTTGAATTGATTGAAATAATACAGTATTCGTGCCGTATGATATTTCACACAGCAATATCTGTTGCATCTGAATGATACGAGTTCGAAAATGGGCTCATAAAGAAAATGGTCCGATGTTTGAGAAAAAGGTCCAATGACGATCCTTGGCGTGGAGCGACCGAGAAATGTGTATGTGGCGTCGGTCGGTGGCCAAAGCCTCCTATTTGGAACGGGTATGGAAGCTGTATTGACATTACTTTGCTTGCAAGGTCTTTCCACGCTCCCATTGATTCGAAGTCGCTGTCCCGGTTCATTCCGATCAGTGATTCACTGCGTTCCGGGACCTCCTAGACTGAGCCTGAGTCAAGCTATCTAGGCAGACCTAAGCAGAGCACTCTGTTTAATCGGCTAAACAGAGTATTTTTAGGTCTGCCCGATTCTAGCTAGGTCAGCGCAGGTTAGTGGAGATTCATGTAGGTCAGCATAGGTAAGTATAGGTCTATCCAGGTCTGTCTAGAGACAGAGTGCTACTGCTAGTCTGCCCATGAGACAGGGATATGTCTGGATAACGAGGCGGAACCACACTCACCTACACAGAGGCGGGATCGATGACCTAGGCTGATCCGCCATCAGAAGAACTCAAAATGAGTGTAGGCGGCTTAGACAGAAGAATTTTGGGCACCTACACTCAGCTAGGCTGAACCCCCCACAGAATGCCAGACTAAGTCTAGGAGTTCCCGGAACGCAATGATTGGTGAGTGCATCGGTCAACACGGGTAAACTTCTTAGCCAATAAAAGTTCCGATGTCGTACGTAGTAGACTGACTGTTCCAATTGTGGGACCGTGTCAGTATAATATATCTCCTCCTCATCCTACTTAAATGCAATGATCACAGTAATACGTGCAGCTACTGAATCCTTTATTGCCTCTGCGAGAACGCTGAGTTCGCGAGCTCAATTCATAATCTACACGTGTAGCAATACATTATCCAAATTGCCTTGTCCTTCTGAAGGGAATGGTCGCTTAAGAACATTTATTTTGATTCCGTAGCTCGTGCTATGAATTCTATGCAGAACTGCGTCTGCTCCCCAAATCGCGACCTGGCAGACTTTCCATGTGGGCCGAATATACTTTCTAGCCATAAATAAAGTATTAGGTGCTCATAGTATTTCTACGGTCCCTCAGAGAGCTAGGAAACATGATGAAATGCATAAAATCATTGTTTCATGTTGAATGGCTCAGGACTACCGCATACATCTGCAAAGGGATGACTTACGACAATATTCTTGAGACTGGTGGACACTGGGGATTTTTACCTGGGAGGAGAGTCAAGCTCCTCCCGTACACTTGCGTATTCCGCTTGTGGTCAGGTCCCATGAGGTTCTAACCAGATGTCCTGCCATACAAGTGGTCGGCCAGTCTCAGGTTTATCAGCGCCTTGTGATGATCTACCCCCTAGAATGATGTTGCGTTTGGTTGGCTTCTTGTAGTTTCTTGGATGGATAACCACCCCTACAGTACTACTTGTTAGTCTTCCCTAAACTCGTTATTCACTTGTTGGGCCAAGTGAGTATAATATATCCCCCCCCTACTGCTCTTTGGGGACAAAAAAGTGTTGCTGGTGTTTTCCAGCCAGCTCCCGTAAATTTCAAGAGACGGCCAAGACCAAGTCCTTAGGAAATAAAGTTAAGGGATGATTCTATTGAGAAACCGAGTTGTGAGAAACCCTCTGCCGCATCCGGAAGGGCTGCCGGATCACGCTGGTTCTGAGGCGATGTCTTCAATACCGCCAGAGTCCAGCCACAGACCTCCGTTGTTAGTCAGATAATGTTACTTAAGTACTTTAAACCCTCCAGTGCTGGGTTGAATGTAATATCCAACCTGTAACACATGGTATGCGGCTGATTGATTCAAAATTGATTCCACAGCTACCGACCCAGTTCTACAGCGAGGGTCATGGATTTGGACATATCATTGTTAGAGATTCTTATAAACAAATCAGTGGCTCAGTCCACGCACCTGTTTACGAGTCCTAATATCTATTAGGATTCGTTCTTGCTGACGTCGATTCAGTGTTTTTTGATTGAGGTTAGAACTCCGACATCATGCACTGCTTTTCGGTCCGGGGTTCCGCCGGCTTTTCAATTTTATGCAATTTAGGCACGCAACCTGAAGGAAAAGTCCCGGGGAGGTCGGCGGCAGATCAAAGGCTCAGCTTACCTCTGTCTCGGTAACCCAGACATTGAGGAATGATCGGCCCGGCGGGCCTACGGCCCGATCGGAGTTTCAATAAATTACGAGTACTTATGTAATAGGTACCGTCCCTTTCAAACTCCAGGGCACCAAAAATACTCCTGATTTTCATTAGAGACGGCAAACGTGGAGGGACTTCGTAGTGGCTGTGTGTACTTAAATTAAGCACAGCCCCTACATACATTTCAATAAAATCTATTGAAAATTGCGGCTGTACAATTGTACCTGTTTACTTACTCAGGGAAACAGGGGTTACTCAGGAGTCAGGAGAAAAACAAAAACTTTTTTTGCGACTTCGGATCAATCCATCAGTGTTTTCCGACCATGCTGCTCGGCAACTTCCGCACTGGCTGCGAGGAGTCAACCGAAGGTTGACGACAAGCAGTGCGGAAAGTCGAACACACAATCATAGAAATGTTGAGGAGGGGACTACTAAGGAGGGTGAGGCAAGGACGGAGTGCAAACGGTACCCTTGGTGGAGAAACCTAGATTTCAGATGTGCTGAAAATGAAACTGATAAAAGTGTTTTCAGCTTTGAGCTGAAAAGTGTTCCGAAAATAGTAATTTCGGGAGGCTCCTGAAAAGTGTACCCATATTACTATTTTCGGCTCACTTTTCAGCGGATCTGAAAAAACTTATATCAGCTCACCTTTCAGGAGCCGCCGAAAAAACTATCATCGGCTTCATTTTTAGCCCCGCTGAAATCTACCTATTTACAGTGTGCAAGTATGAGAAAAAGATGGGCCGAGAAACGTCTGGGTTACCGAGACAATACTTCACGTTAAACGTTAGACAAAAATCCGACGCGCGCGGCGCCAAGACATCACCTGATCAGCGAACTAAAACAAATGTGCCGTACTTAGGTCTCGGGGAGGCCTCGGTGGCAATCTCAAGGCCTTCCAAGACTCAACTTACATTATTGTCTGTTCATTGAGGGTATACTTCACATTAAACGTTAGACAAAATCCGACACGCGCGGCGCCAAGACCAAGCCAAGACATCATCTGACTGAAACGAATTTGAAGGGTTCCGTACTTAAAGTTAGGCTCTGCGCAGAGGTTCCTCGCTCTTTGTCGTTTTCCCTCAAAAAAAAAAAATGGACTCGTACTGCCATGCGAAGCACTGGCCACATGCCAAGTCATTTTCAGGGTCAAGGAGGCTCGATGGAATTTCTTGACCATGGGAAAATGAAGCAAGCAAGCTGTTAGCGCTCACGGGGGAGACAAAGCCGGTTGGGATGACAGAGCTGAGTTGGGGCTCCGTGTTGCGCTCAGAAGCTCATGTTGACCAATTAAAATGTTCAAGTGTGGCTCACGCAAAGCTCCAAAAGCGTAGTTGATCAATTTCAAACTCTGCATCACGGAAAGGTGCTCTGGGGTTTCTCAATAATTTTCGGGCAGGGTTTCCACAAAATTACCCAAAAAGGAAGGGTTTCCGCATGCAACTGGGGTTTCTCAATAGAATAATCCAAAGTTAAGAACCACACATTGGTAATGTAGAGGAAAATTCTGGGGATATTACTACGTTCCCTAACTATCTAGTCTTAGCCTATGGCTAAGCTGTTAAACATATCTAGACAGAGCCTTTTTGGGTATGCGAAGGTGTGTCTAGGTATTTGTACAAACTTTTGAACATTGAATGTGACCGGACCTCCTGATTTTTTGGAAAAATGAATATTCCGCGAAATAGAATGTTTCGACATCCAAGCTTAACGGACGGTTTGAGCAACCAGAAACAATGCGGCAGAAAACAGCCAGCCAGAGGTTGTTTTACGTTTGATAAGTCTCAGCCATGAATATTGAGCGCAGTAATTTTGAGAACTATTTGTGGTCAAAAGGGGACGGCGACTAGAACCGGGAAGAAGGGGTGCCAGTTGAGAGGCTGAAAGAAACACCGAGGAATACCAGGTTTTTTATACAGCAGCAGGCGGTGCAAATCTACGTAGCCGCAGTAGTAACTTCTCCTGCGGCACAGTATGGCAGCGGAGCTTGTGAATTACGCGTCTTGGCGGCACCTGCGGCACAGTAGTCACCAATTCAACACATGATGTCTGTTAAATCAACGTCACATTTTTTCAAGCTTCCGTTCAAATATTTAGTATTGATTTTGTGCGTCTGGACCGACCTGCCTGTCTGCTTCGTCGTGTTTCATTCACACCACCATTTCAAAATTTGATCCATTTTCAATGCCCCGTTGACTTTTTGCAGGCTTTCAAGTGTTGAGCCTCATACCACAATTGGCTTTTGCCATACTATTATTCCCAGGCTGCTCGAAGTTTTCACTTGCACATATCCGTCTGTTGATGCTGTCTTGGCCGCCCAAACTGCGACCGTTAAATTTGCATGGAGTTGGTTGTATCCTGCACTCGATGAGACCCGTGGTATATTGGCTTTTACATTCCAGATACACACATAGCTCCCTACCGTTGCTCTGGCTTCTATTCTGCTTTCATGTTCAGCTATTGATCCATGTTTGGATTCTCATCCCCATTATCCTTTTGTTCGGGCATATCTATTTGGGTAGGCAAATAATCCATGGAAAACATTTTCTTTTTGGGGGGAGTCGTCTTCGCGGATTCCGCCTGTTCGGTCGGTGTTGTGGTATATGTAGTGCTCATCCGGAAGCCTCGCTCACAGAGAACCCAGAAACCCTAGGTTTCCGGGCTCCTCTTCCCCAAAGACTTTTATTGTTTAGTCCTAACGACTTGTTAGCCTCATCATTACTGCAATCGTATCTTATCGTATCGTATCGTATCGTATGTACATCGTGTATTAAATAAATAAAATAAATAACATATGAACCGTACGCCTCGCGCTTTGTGCGTATCCACTCATCATCAACAACGAACGGACTATGTATACATGCGCTCCCTCCCACTCGTAAGATAAAATAAATAACAGACGCGCCCTGCGGCCCATTCCCATGCACATACACACACCCACCCGTACAAGCACTACGATTACGCACCCCCCCTCCCCTCATACGGCGGCGGCAGGTGCGCGCCCACCCGCGCTTCGAGGTCCGCGAGGCGCGCTTCGAGCGCCGCGTTCGTGGTGGTGGTGGACGCTGTGTCGTCTAACGACGACATCTGCGGCCCCTGTGCAGATGGAGGCGATTGCGACTGTCCCGCGGACGCTGGTGATAATTGCGATTGTCCCTGCAGCTGCGGTGATAATTGCACTTGCCCCGCACGCTGGGGCAGCAGCGGCAACGGCGGTGCGTGGGATTGCGCCGGCGAGACGACGGACTCGGTGGAGGTGTAAGGCGTGTGCTGGGTGGGGTTGTTCCAGGCGGTGTCGTCTGCGGTGGTATTAGTGTTAGGAAAGGGATGAGGTGGGTGAGAGCATGGGAAGATATAGGAAGTGGAATCGGGGATGGCGGTAGGGATGAGGAACGGGAGGAGTCAGGATCGACTCGAGCGAGGGGATTTTTTTGCATGCGGATTTAGATAGGCAAAATGGCAAATAGAGGCATAGAGGCGAGCGCGAGGGAGGGGATATATAACGATTTGGATAGAGAAAATGGATAAGGGCGGGTGAGAGCGGAGGGATGGAAAAGGGATGGGGATGGGGATGATGGCACAGGAATGGGAATAGGTTGAATGAGGAGCGGGACGGGTGGGACGGTCGGGAGTGTCAACACTTATTGGTATTGGGACTGGGATTGAGTGGGAGGATTTGGAGGAGCGATGTGGGCTTTGGAGTTGGAATGTGGATGTGGATGTGAAAGAGGGGGCGGGTGAGGGCATGGGATTGGAATAGGAATGAAATGGACGATCGGGAGGGAGGGGAACAGGCGGTAGGAGGAATGGGCGAAGGCGAAGTGGATGAAGTTGGATGTATAGAGAACATGATAGTGGAATGGGTATCGAACGGGAAATGGAATAGGAATATAAGGGAGGGAGGACGCGAGTGGAGCGGGAATGGGAAGTGCAAGTGGAACGGGAACAGGAACAGGAACGGGAACGGGAACGGGAACAAGGAACGAATAACGCACAAGTTTTCGCATCGGGGTGGTGCGTCGTCGCGGGCGAGGTGGCGCTCGCCCACGAGGACTCGGGCGCTGCGGAGGTCGGGCTCGCCGTGGTGTCGATAGGGGCGACGACGAGCGGCTCTATGTGTGCGGGGTTTCGGCGTCGGCGGCGGCGTAAAAGGAAGAACGCTAGGGTTGCGAGCATGCCTAGGCCTGCGATGGCGGCGATGACGGCGCCGGCGATTACGCCGCCGGAGGTGCTCTTCTCCTTGTTGGGGGTGCTGGGCGAAGTGGAGTCTGGGGTGGAGGAGGTGGTGCTAGGGGTGTGTTGGCATAACAGATGAATTGGTGTGAGAAGGAACTCACGATGAGGTGGCAGGGACGTCCGCAGTGAAGACGGCATAGTCGAATAGCGCGGTGCTGCCATTGGTCTTGGTCGCATGCACCGCCCACTCGACGGTGTGGTTCACACCCGGCGCGAGATCGTGCGCCGCGAAGAACACGGCGCGGAAGACGAACCGGTCAGGGCCGGCGTAGTGGTGCGCCTCCCGGGGTTTCCCATCGAGCGCGAAGGAGATGTTGGCGGGGTTCGCGAGGTCGATGCCGTAGATGTACACGTCCGAGCCCTGGAACACGAACGACCCGGAGCTGAGGTTCGTGCCGTCGTGCCACGTCTGGTTCTGGATGTCCGTCGTCGGCGGCTGCGCTGAACAGAAGTCGCACGGCGCGCCTGGGGCGATGGCGGCCCACGGCGCGGACGTAGAACTGGTGGAGGTGGACCAGGTGAAGTACGCGAGGTCGGCGTCGTCGATCGTCACGTTCGTGGGGACGGCCGCGACGAACGCGATGAGCAGGAGGACCAGCGGGAGGGGTAGCGCACAGAGCGCCATGGTGGTTTGAAACACGGAACCCGAAATTTAGTAATCACCGCACTAGTAGCACCATGTGATCGCTGCCGGGATAATTGAAAATTGCGGCAAATTAAATTTGATAATGTCTGGACCTATGCGGTGGGTTCTTTGAGGAAGGATGTAGTGAGCTGGTGCGTGTTGCGCTCCAGCGGAGAGGTGAACGAAGGTCTTTCATTTTTTCTCCTCTTTTTCTTTCCCTTTTTTTGAACCCCGCACCGCCACTCAGATCCGAAACACCGTGATCGGTTGCCAACCAATCAAAACGGAGCGTCATCCGTACTTCATCTAAATTAAACAAGACGTCCGCTCCGGCCTCAACAATTTCTGTTGAAAAATCAACTTGATTTAATAATAATAATACGGACATGCACTAAGGAAGAAATGAACACAAAATGGGCAGTAACCGGCGATATTAGATGAGGCGAGGAGTGTGAATGTGCTCCGGGAGGAGGAAAAATCCGTAGGTACGTACATACTGAGGAACGAAGGTCCAAGAAAAAAAAGCTGCCTGAAGATCCAATTTGTTGGCTTGTTGAATACGACACCCACGGCGAGGGATTTGAGGATAATATGGATCTGCAAATATTATATATGATGCCAGTTGGAGGAAACCCGGGACAACGGTGCACGACCAGGAGAATGAGCACAACTAGAGCATCCGTGCCACAGGAATACCACAGCACTGCACATTTCTGTGGAATGTACATTCGACTTCAATGCAGGAGATTCCGGTTTCCGGTTCAGGCCATATTTTCTTTTCCCAAACAAGAAATTCGAACCGGGCCTCGACCCATACAGATCCAAATAGTTTTTTTTTCCAGGTCTGAAAATTAACAGCTCTTTAGGAAAAATCAATTGCAAATGTCTGGTGACTTCTCAGATCCGTGAAGCAATCTCGTGTCTGGTCGCTGTTGGTACGCCTTCAGCATGCCTGCGGTGGTGGAGCTGGAAGAGCAGGCTGGACATAATGCCCAACGAATAGCAGTCCCTATGCGAGCAGGAATTGGCTGTAAATGTACCTGCTTCTGATAGGCAGCTTTCTGTGCTTGCAGCCCGTGGATCTGATCGTTGAGTACGTCGATCTGGGAAAAATCATCTGCGGCTTATTTCCGGCTGAATGGGGAAAGAATGAAGATCCACTGACTCCTGAGTCCATCTATTCCTTACTCCAGATCTTCCGTTGCAATCACAAATATATAAAATATGAACACGCTGCTCATACCTATCTCAAAAATATAAGTATGCTGAGTTTCGTGAATATTTCGAACTATTAACTTGCAGGGGAATGGTGGTTGCTTTAATTTTGCCTTCACAACACAATTCAGACAGCACTTGAGCACAACTGATGTTGGGTAAATAAAATAAATAAATAGGCAGGCTACATACTGGACAAAAGGCTATGATCTGGACAAGGCATGCTGTGCACACCAAGAGCAGGTGGGTATGTATTCATCCAAATAAGGGTGGAGAAGTGGAAAAAACAACAAGATTGAAACACAAACCCGACTATAATTCAAACCAAGATTCCTTGATTCCCCTTGTCTCCGACATCACTTCCTTGATCCGATTTTTCCTCTTCCTCCTCCTCCTCCTCAGTGATGTATGCCTCCTCCAATGCACCAGCAGGTACATGCAATTCCAAAAGTTGTTGAAGTTGTTCCTCATACTTGGCCAAAACTGCAGAGTCAACCTCTGCCAACTTTGCATCAATCTTGATTATATCCTTCATCTGGGAAGATCTTTCAAACAAGGGCCTGGCAGTCTTCCACAGTTCAACTGCCTTCATGACCTCTCCACGATCATTCAGTATATCGGCAATTCGGACCATACAATCTGCCCTCCAGCGATGGACATCCATAAATGTGAACCCATCAAGCGCAACATTGAATAGGCTGAGCGCAGTTTCATTGTCCCCTTGGACTGAAAAAATCTGGCCAAGGCAGCGGAATGCTTGCATTGTCTGGTGCTTGTCCTTCAAGTTCAAGGCCAGGCCAAGGAAGATCCCGGTCCATCGCAGTGTAGTTTGGATATCATTCATGCCAGTGGAAAGATCTCCAAGCCTTTCTAGACACAGGAGTGGAAGCTCTGATAAATGCTGAGATGCCACAAAACATTTTTCAAAAAGTGCATTTGCGGTGCCAAGAGCGTCATCTCGAAGACAGAGTTCAGCAGCTGCATAATCAAAGGAAAGACTTATATATCTGCCCATATACCCATGTAATGCCTTCAAGTGAGACTGACCCATGTGTAGATTTTGGCGAATGATTTTGGAGTCAGCACCAGTAGCAATATCAATGAGAGCAATATTCAAGTTTGCCAAGATGGCATTGTATGAAGGAGGCTGGCAGCTGGATAAAATGGCAACCTGCAGTTTTCGAGATTGCAGATACTCAGATTTCATAAGGTGTATTGCAGCCTGTTGACTTAAGAGAGTTAGCTGCAATACACTTTGTTGTTGACCAAGAGTAGCCAGGATATTGCTGGATTTTTGCAGAAGACATTGAGCATGCCAATAGTTTGCCAGTAGTGTGTGACATCTGCCTTGATGCCAGAGAGAAGATGCTTGTAAATAGATGTCCCCTATGTGCTCAGCATATCTATGTGCCTCCTTGGCATGTGTGAGTGCATCCAAGAGTTTTCCAGTAACAATCAGGATGTTGCATATACTGGTCAATGCATGGATACGGGTATCCGATACTTTCTGCCAGAGAATAAGCTTTTTGATAGGACTTCAGAGCTCCCGCCAAATCCGACTTTGCCCCCCGGAAGTAGATTCCCACAGCACGATACCATTTGGCTGGTGAGAAATTAGTTAGGTGATCACAAGCACAATGATTGTGTCTTACCTTGTTCCAGTGGAGCTTTTGATGTAAAATATTGATTGCCTAGAGTGACAGTGCTATTGAGATCCAGGTTGGGCAAATATTCTGAAACTTCCAATAACTCGATAAGATATTCCCCAAAAATTGGATTGCTTTTCCAATGCAGCATTTGCCCAGAAAGCTGCAGCAACAGTGTCACAGTCAAGACTCAATCTCGTCCACTCTCGGTAAGATGAGAGGGATTGGGTAGTGAGATGTGTAGAGCTCGAAAGATGATGGAATAAAAGGTTAACTACTACAAGCGAAACACTACTCTACTTATACTAAACGGTCGTAACCGTGTGAACTATGTACATATGGAAGCCTGGAAGTAAACGTCTCGTAGCCTCATGTCCGAATGTTCTTCAATGTTCCACAACGTTCTACGAGGATAAATATATCCATGATGTCATGCCTCGCCTTAACCGGCCATCTCCCAGTCCTCTCGGCTGATCCCGACATCGTTGTCGTCGTCGATATATATAGTCTGGGCGCTTATGATCTTGGGCGTCAAGATAGGGGATGTCGGCGTTGTCTCGATTAGATTAGATTTGGCATCAAATCGTGACAAACAGGGGTGAATATGTGTTTTGAACCCGATCATAGAAATGATTGAGAAACAGGATGCTCCTAAAATTCTGGACAATATCTGGTCCCTCTGATTCAAGCCCATCATGAAGAACAGTTTCGATGTTGCCCAAATTTCGTGAAATTTGTGGGTGTATATCTGTTACATTGAGATTCTTGAATTGGTTCCATAGATCAAGAATTTGATGGAAGTGTTCCCGGAGCTTTAGCTTCAAGGGTTCTCGAGGGGGGTGTGTATTCATCATATGTTCTCGGATTGGGACCAGCACCTTCAAGTGTTGATCCTGGCTAACAAAGGCCAATGATGTCTGAATAAGAGTGGCCTTGCAGGCCAGAATGTCAGGGAGTGGCAGTTGGGCCTGCACCAAATCTGCATCTGCAAGCCCATCTGGTAGCAGAGACAGAATGCTGAGCAACTCCTGAGCTCCTGGGGTCATCCGGGAGCTGGTGTATGACAACATGATGGAGATGTCTAGGCTTGATCTCTGGTCATACCCTTCTGAAAGCATCCGAGTACTTTCTAGTTTCCACTGAGAAAGTGCCTGGGCACATCCCTCAGAACCTGCCACACTTGCCATGAGGCTGACTGCAAGTGGAAGATTCCCTGTCAGTTCAAGGAGTTCTTTGATACTGGCATCATCATGGCCTTCATCAGCAACCTCAATAAATGTCTGCCAAGCAGCCACATCGGAAAGTGGCTTGAGAGGGGCTAGGAAAGGCCTAGTCCATTTGACTTTGCTTGGTCGCTCAGCACCTCTCAGGGTGATCTACAGGAAGTTCAAGGCATTTTTGGATAAACTCAAAACATTACTCACCATGAGACCCAAGTGGGGGACATCAGTAACAAGGGATAGAAACTCCTCAACTTTGGGGCGAGATGACAGTGGTTCCCAAGTGGTCTCCAGATTGTCAAGGACCAGAAGGGAAGGAGGAGCATGGGCAAAGTAATGTGCAATCTTCTTTGTCAGGTTTGAGCCCTTCTCCACCCCAATATGAGTGGCAATTGTCGCTGCCAGCTCAGTGCAAGTGGGGCTCGAGTGGCATGGAACAAAGTATCGATGTGGATACTTGGCTTCCACCTGTGTCACTATCCATTAGTCTCACGTCACGGCGCTAGCCAGGGAAATTGCACCGTAACGCCACGACTCCAGCCATCCACGGCTGGCGCGGTTCCCAATAGCCTTCTCCTCTTCCCCTTTTAGTGAGCAGGCGGTGCATGTCCTCGCCTCGCTCTAATTGATGGGTCGGCTAGAGTGTTGCCATGGATCCATTTTATGGATGCGACGGTTAGTGATCCAAATATCTTGACGCTGCGATCAATGACGATCAGATGTCGCCGACGTCGTTGGCGACAATGACGACCAGAATTCCGAAATTTGCTCCAAAATAGCAAAAATATTGGAGGATACGCAGTCCATATGTATGATACAGTGTACGGGGTAATGAACGAAATACAGTCAAACAGAGACATAATACACCCTTTTCATTCAATTGTTGGCTGCATCCATTACGGCCCGGTTGCAGCTCGAGCTCATGACTTCTGCACTATGCAGTAGGAATGGGACAGGAAGGGGTCAAGCTTGAATACTTCAGTGTGAGCGGTGTGCTATGTCTGAGGACTAGGCCAGAAGAGCCTCCTGCGTGGATGAGCAGTACAGCCACTGATTGACGTGATCGATGTACCCAATGTGGAATGATCCCCCTGAAACTCGACGATTTCGCGAATTGCGGATGCATGGGGAAGCAATCTCTGCATAAATCTCCCAGATAGTAAGACTTGTGTAAACAAGTATTTTTAGGGAGAGAAATTAGGACTTGACCATTTTTTCTGGTCGAGATTTTGCTCAATTGCTGCCTGTAGCAGAAATAATGATTGCCTTTCCGTCGTAGCAATATTTCATCATGTCTTCTTCGAGTAAGAATGGATTCTTTTCACAGGAACACTAAAAAAAATGAATTGGGGGTCGAGGAAAGTCCTGTACGATGATTCAGGCCTCTCTGGGGTCTGATAACCAGGCTTATTTCGTTGCAACGGGACGCAGTTGTGGCTTGTAAATTCATATTTATAGACGCCATAATCATGCCTACACACCCATATAAATTTTGGGATGATCAGAGAAGGTTTATTTTTCACTCAGGAACACCTTTTTTGATGGTTTTCGGGGCATGGAAGGCTCAGATATCATATTATTAGTGCCTAGAGTGAGCAATAAGGTCATATGGACCTTATATGATTGAAAGATCTGGGGTATTTAACCTTCTAGGATGATCGTTGACTCAATGAGCTCGAAAAGTGGGGTAGTTGAATGTTGTTAACCGTCATGAACATGTCACACAAGTTTGATCAATGGCTATATATCGTTAATGACTCAAGTTGCTGGTGTTGTTGTTTTTAATTCAAGAAGACACATCCTATGGAAGCTCTCCGAGATATTCCTGGATTTTTCCTAGCCCTATCCCTTGCGCTATTGCTCGATTGGATTTTAAGCGCCCGTGAAGCGCCGACCGGCCCGCAAGTCCGAACATCAGTTCGCGACAAATCAGTTCGCGACAAGCATTCGCAAGCATGCCAAGTCCCAAAAAAATGATAACCAACCCGATGGCATAGAATTTACCTTCTTGTACAATATATTGGCTCCTTATTTCATCTATAGACCAAAATACAAATCAAAAGACAAATCAAAAGGAGTTGATTTTAAGAACTACAATACAATTAGGTGCACAAAAGCAAAAGGTGGGTGTGTACAACAGAAAAGCACCGCTTTAGTGATGTATGTGGAGGTGTGGGAAGTGTGCAAGGGCAGCGCGAACGGGGTGGGCGGCACAGCGTGCGCAAAACCGCGCCCGTGACATGCGGGGAACGGCGGCAAAGGCTGGTAGCGCGGCGTAGGGAGGACGGGAAGTGGTGTGTGCCGTAATACCAGTACCGCAGGAGTAGGGTGCAGGGCGTGTAAATGGGGGGATGGGCACAGGTAGCCGAGCGGTGTGGGCGGAACGCGGCTCGGCAATGATGGGAGGATAACATGCGCAAATAAATCGGCGTGGGAAACCGGCAAGCCGGGAAGCGCACAGAACGGAACACGATGTCGGCATCATGGCGCGCATCCCGCCGTGGCTCGGGTATTCGCTAAATATCGAAATAATTGGGCCGCATCAACAACCAATGAATGATCTATCTATTTGCTTCCATCAACCTTTGATCAACATAATAAGTGCCAGGCCAAGCGGAGTTGTCCTAGCCGATGGATGGCTGGAGTCGTGGACTTACGGTGCAATTCACATGGCTACAGCCGAGTGCCAACAGTCTAATGTTTAGTGCTACGGCTCTGGCTTCCACTTGTGGATTATGGAGGGCTGCAGTGGCTAGACTGGTTTTCCCCATACCACCTGTACCTAGGATCGCAACACGGGCGGAATTTTGGAGGAGCACATTGACCACATCCTTCAGCTCTGATTCACGTCCATGGAAGATTTTGGGGGATGCCGGGAGCAGACTAAATGAACCTGAACTATAATGTGAAAATCAGCCACCATGGATTATTACACCCCCCAATAACGCACCTATTTGCGGAGCTTGAAAGAGTCCCAGTCACCTAAGTAAGAAACATAAGCTGGAAAACTGGAGTTTGTTTTGAAATTGCAACTAACAGAGGAGCGATCTGAACTGCTAAGGTCCAGATGGGCATTCAGGAGTGCCATAAGCTCATCATGCCGCTGCTTTGCTTCTTTTTTCACATTCCCTATCTGAGCGAGTGTTGAGTCCCCAGCTCTGACCTGAATGAATTTCATTGATGAGATCACAGATGCCTAAGGATCCAATGCCATCAGATGTACCCTGAATATTCTGATGGCCCTATTGAGTTCCTGCTTGCATGTCTCCAATTTCTCGGCATTATCGGGCTGCTTGAAAAGTTGCTTGATCTTTCCCATTTTCTGCTGTGCTGTGAGAAAAGTGAAGATCTTCTGAAGTGTTCTGCCATGATGTCTCACTGTGTGTTACCCAGAAAAATGCAACGACAACATACTCAGTGAATTTTGCAATGTCGTACAAGACTGCCGTTGCAAGCACCCCTTTAATTTCTGATGTGGAGCACAGGGTTGTGATAGCACACAGGATCTCGTGGATTTGTTCAACCATGATCATCCACTCATTCCTGTTGGATCTGGCAGCCTATATTTATCTTTATGAGCAAGGTATTTTTTACTTATCATGAGTCAGACTGACCTCCACACATTTCAGAATTGACAAAGTCAATGCTGTGGCTGAGGATAAGAAGGGAATCTGGAATGATCCCGCAATCCCCTCAACGGTGCTAGCTGCCACTGTTGTATACTGGATTAGATTCTCGAGTTGTGCTGAAACTTTTGTTGGAGTCTGGTGTTTGGTTCGGACGATCACATGGATTGCTTATTGTGTTGATACAGATCTTGCTCTTATTGTTCTTATTGTCCTGATATGGATCAGTATCCTATTGTTCTTATTGTCTTCACTGATACTGATCTTCCCCTTATTGTTCTTATTGTCTTATCTATCTCTATTGTTCTAGGACATATATAGGTAGCTAGGATTGAATGGATCTGGGCTTTTCGCCTCCCATCTGAGACCCATCTGAGACTTGCCTTTTCGGCCCCTATCTGAGACCATCTGCGCTTCCCACTTTAACAGGTTATTGGCCCCCGCTCTACCTCTCTGCTCTTCACTCTTCATATCTTGCTGCTTCTTTCCCCCTCTTTGTTCTTATCGCCACATCTTATCGCCACATCAGTAACCATGGCACCCCCCACCATTACCTCTGCTTTGACTAATGTCCTCACCACTGTTGCTCCTCTCGATGCGACCAACTGGTCCAAATTTGGGAAGGGATTCCGCATCTTCCTTCTTGGCCTTGATGCCCTCTGGGTTGTTAATGGCACAGGTCCAGCTGCCGACAATGCTGATCAGGCTTCTCTTGATCGCATGCTTGTGCCATACCTCTATTCCAAGGTCACTGAGGACTATCAGTACTTGGTTGAGGATGCCACCTCAGCCTTTGCTGCTTGGAAGGCACTCAAAAGTCACTTCGAGAAATCGAACATGACCAACCGCTTTGTTGCCCGTGGTGAGCTTCATGCCATCATGCACAACCCTTCCAAGGAGGTTTCGGTCTACATCCGGGCCATTGCTGATGCTGTGGCCAAGCTCAAAGCCATGGGTGTTACCATTGATGACACCACCCACAAGGATCTCATCCTTCTCAACCTCCATCCATCCTTCCGTGCTGTCCGCACCATCCTGCTTGCTCGAGCGACAGAGCCCTCATTGGAGGATATTACCAGTCTTCTCAATGCCTCTTCGGCTGATCCTGGTATTAAGCAGGAGGAGGACAACCTTAGCGGCATGGCCTTTCTCGCTCGCACAGGTCCCCCTCATCGTACTGCACCTGCAGTCACCACCACTCCCTCATCTCCGTTGACTGGGAAAATTGGAGCTGATGGCTTCCCAGTCGACTCTCAGGGCTCTCGCTGGTGCGATCCTACCAACAACAACTGTCATCGCTGTGGTCGTGTCGGTCATATTGCCCACAAGTGCATGCATACCATGCCATCCTTTATTAAGGATTGGATCCTCTCCAATGCTCGCACTTTCCCTACCGCCTCTGCCGCCTTTGCTGCAGCTCTCGAATCTGGCCTCACTCCCGACACTTTTACAGAAATGTATGATCACCATGCAGGTTTTCAGTCGGCCGCATTTTCTGCGACTGTCCCTATGCATGCTCCCAATGGGAAGCCTTGGGATGAACTCACTCCAGAGGAATCGAGGAGATATGCAATTCGCACCTAGGTATCGGATTGGGTGGGAGTTGTGCAAGATTTGGTGGGAGAGTTATTGTTGTTCATTCCGTCCTCCCAAAGGTGGGAGTGTTGGAGTCTGGTGTTTGGTTCGGACGATCACATGGATTGCTTATTGTGTTGATACAGATCTTGCTCTTATTGTTCTTATTGTCCTGATATGGATCAGTATCCTATTGTTCTTATTGTCTTCACTGATACTGATCTTCCCCTTATTGTTCTTATTGTCTTATCTATCTCTATTGTTCTAGGACATATATAGGTAGCTAGGATTGAATGGATCTGGGCTTTTCGCCTCCCATCTGAGACCCATCTGAGACTTGCCTTTTCGGCCCCTATCTGAGACCATCTGCGCTTCCCACTTCAACAACTTTCATGTTCGGGGATCAAGGAGTGCACAACCGAAACTCAGTGACTCTTATCTATGCTACGGATGCTGTTGTACAACAGTTCAAGATTGCTATCAACAGATATGCCGAACTATGTTGCACTGCATGTCAAATTGCAGGCATAGGAAGTCAAGAATCCACTTACCATGATACACCTCAGGGAACATGGGGCCATAGTGCGGGGCCAGGATGGTACATTCGATAAGATTTCTGAAATTGACAGCAGTAGGCATGGTGGGCATTGTCCACAGGAGGCGTGCCACTTGTAAATATAAGAAAAATAAGAAACTGAGACAAACCTTTTGTTATATAAGGATCTATTGATGTTCCCCATCTGAAATAGACCATATGTTTCACAGGTAGCAAAACAGAAGAGTGAGAATACTACTTGATTCCCGTGAAATTCCATTCCGCCATTGCACACATCGGCATATCGACCCCAGTTGACAGGGGAGCAAAAATGGAGGACATCAGAGCTGTGTGGCGGCCATCTTTAGATGATCAACAACATATGGCGCCTGGGCTTCTGAGGGAGATGGAATCACAACAGAAGGATTCCATCTCCACTCAGAGCGGAGCTTACACCAATCCGCCGCAGCACTGCTGAGAACAAAACCAGAAGAAGAGATAGATCCCTCAGTCTGCAGGGGTGCAATGATCATCTTTGAGGGCTGCCCTCACTATATCGTGCAATGATTGCTCCTGTTACAGCTGCGGTGATTAGGAACCGCAATTTTCGAGCTTACCTGGATTCCATATATCCATGAAAAAATTGTGCTTGATACACCGCTTTTATGACCTCACGGCCCGATTGCAACTTTTCAAAATAATTATTTCCTGCAGGTTCCTGGAGGGTCTTGCTAGTATGCAAAAAGTAACCCCAGTGCTTGTGTTCCACCCGCAAATGCCGCACGTTCTCGAATGACCTGATAGCCAATCTACATTTAAGCCAAACTTTGGACGTGAGCTCTCACCACGGACAGGTGCCATATCGCTTCGGGCGATCGCAGTTGCGTTTCGAAGAAGTCCGCTTGATGCGTTCCGGACAGAGGTCCGGTGGCGGTGGGCAATAATTTTATTTCAAAACCTGATTTGAACCCAGTGGTTTCTGAGAAACCCATCCAAATTGGGCAAGGTTTCCGCCGAACTTCCCAAGAACACCCGGTGACACCGCCGTTCTTTATAAGTAAAGGATCCTTTGATATTCCATCCTTCGGGCCTAAAGAAAATTACGATGCCTATAGGTGTAGTATAAATTCTCTTTGAATGTTTCTGCCTGTTGCTGAATGCCTGTCGTGACGTGAAAACATAGTGATCCATAGATC
Organism: Mycena rebaudengoi; assembly: GCA_029282285.1. Lineage (NCBI taxonomy): Eukaryota > Fungi > Basidiomycota > Agaricomycetes > Agaricales > Mycenaceae > Mycena > Mycena rebaudengoi. Next base: position 383,686 of record JARJCX010000065.1, read on the forward strand.
AAATCAAGTTCAACATACCTCAGCACGTTCACTATACTCACCCAATGGATTGGAATCTTTTGAGGCCATTCCGTCAAATATAGAAAAATCCGATGAGTGTTTCCTGACATTATAATAAATATCCCTGCTATGATATTTGCTTCCGACACAAATTTTCCGTTTTGTAGTTCACATTGCATTGATCAGTTTCGTGCTCTCCATTCTGTACAAAAAGAAATTAACTCAAAGCTTATGAACGGCGAAAACATAGCGGAAACACCATCCTGACCGTTTGGGCTCCCGGAATATGTCAAAACATAGGAGTATAGCTTTTCGCATCCTCAAATACCGTTGAGAAAAGTGTTCTTTCACCAGCTTTCGGTCTCCGACCAGGTGTCTGTTATAAACGTGAGAGATCTTCCGAATCAGAGGAGGAATATCCTAGGGTATTAACCGCAATAGCACCCCAGCAAAAAACAAATCACGTGCTTTTCAGTAACGCGTTTGTGAATCTCAGAGTCAGAGTGGCTATTTAGAAATTTACTGTAGACACAGATACGTTATGTGCATGGAAAGAGAAAATAACACAATGAATATTGGGACTAAGGAAACAAATATTAACAGGTGTGGCAGTGGCATTGGACCATCTTCCCCGCGCACGCCGTCGTCATCGCCGCCCACTGCGCCGCCCGCCCGCGCATGTCCTTACCCTGCGCTCTGCCACCGTAATGTAACGACAAAAAACGAAAACGAAAAACCGCCCACACCACGGCGGCCGGCGGCATACCGCACGCATGACGCGCCACGACGAGAGGCGGTGCAGAGAGAAGGCCATATGTCGCAGTGACAGCAGGAGATGGTACACACGCGCGTCACGGAGTGCGTCGGTCGACGGTGAAAAGCCGGTGGCACGACGTCAAACCTGACGCGCCAAGGTGGGCATATTAGGATGACGGGGCGGCGGGCACACGTGTTAAGTACAGTGTGTGGTATCATGGCACGCAAAACTGGGTGGAACACGTAGAGGCGTCGGGGCTCAAGTACTTGGTGCGTGTGTGGTGGTGGAGGAAGAGACGAAGACATATCATGATGGTGTTTGTTTGTTTGCTGATGAGGCACTGCGTGTTCTGCTTTTTGCGGGGGTGCGATTGCCCGAGACTCCTAGGGTAGAGATTCCCACGCGGAGGCTGGTGGAGGCGGACCAGGTGAAGTACGCGAGGTCGGCGTCGTCGATGGTCACGTTCGTCAGGACGGCAGCAACGAGTGAGAGTAGCACGAGGAGAGGGAGCGTGTGGATGGCGCAATGGTGGTGCAGGTCTGAGACACGGAGCCCGAAATTTATGGTGTACTCCCAGATGGAAACTTCACAAACACTGCTTCTTGTTTCTCTACATCAGCCAATTAACAAATTGATTGTGACGTTTTTGGCGTTTTTTTGGCGTTTTCGCATTTTTGACAACTTCACAATGCCAAGGTGAAAAAACACCAGCCAAAAAAAAAAATCTTACCCCCATTGAAATGTGCTGAGAACCACAGTGCAATGATTTAAAAAAATCTGAGGGAGACATTGTCAGATTTTTTTCAAAAATTGCGGCGTTTCCGCGTTTCCGCGTTTTTTGGTCGTGTTGTGGGGTTTTGGCAAGACGTTGTCACGTTGCGCAACGCCTAACAACGCCGAAATCAAAATGTCAAAACACTGATGTAACTTCCGGAGTGCCTCAAGTTTCCTCTGCTTGTAAGTTGAATTGATGTTATCCACATCTACAAGTGTCGTCGAGGTGAGTTCAAAACCATCAGATCCGTCAAATAACTCGGAATTTGCCTGATCTGAATATGAGGTATATGATGACCCTTGATTATTTGCGGAATTTGTACATAGAAAATCTGTAACCGCAAGCGGGCAGTCATATACTGGGTATTCCTCTAAATTTTCAATTTCTGTGTAAAGAGGATTGTTATCAATCAGCCAGAATAGAGCAGTCCTGATCTTCTCTCGACGTACCAGCAGTGGCGTCCTTTTCAGCATGTCATGGGTTACCTCCGTGTCAGGCGAACCAACAAGTATCACACAGATCTCATCCCATAATCTGAATAATGGAACAGGCGTGGCAGATAAGACAGAAGTTGTGTCTTGAGGCAAGATACAAACATTTCCGCGAGCAGCAAACTGACCTGACGGTCCTAACGTGACCTTATACATACATTTTGTGGCGCGGGCTCCTGCAATACATTGTTCTTCCAAAAATGTCAAGTCTTGAAGCTCTTCTGGAACTCTGCCTATCAAAGACCATTAGCATAACTGCGCAAAGGAATTGAACAAAAAGAATGTTTACTGACAGCAGAATTGCAAAGGTGACAAAGTACATACAAACCATTGATAACAGAGGAAGGGTTGAACGATTCAATTTGATGTTGCCGAGACATTATACGAAGTTCTCTAACAGCTGTATCGAGAAGGGAGATATCAAGCTCGGCGACGGATTTCATTTTGATATGAATCGCATTTTCAAATTTACCACAAAAGGAGCATGCATCTCGCTTCAACGAAGCATTGCTGGTAGCTTCACAAAATCCACGAACAATTTGGTCTTTCTCGTTCTGAGGTAGCACAATGGGGAAATTAATACCGGGTGCAGATGTCTCAAAGGACAGACGTGGAACCTGGTGAGCATTATCAAGCAGGGGGAGAGCTTTTCTTTTCTTGGACCGAAGATCAAAAATCAATGCACACTCTCGAAGTTCACTGGGTGAGAGCGAAATCGGACTTAACCCAGCCACCATAGCTTCAGACTTGAGTATAAGACATGCTTCCGTACATTGAAGCAAAAGAAATTCTGTGCGTAGAGCATTAGCACTTTTCCGCCTTTCACCCGACTCTCTTGCACACATATGCTGATGACGAATATATATTGACTGCTCCAGTGACGTGATCACTCATTAATATTATCTCCGGGATGCCAGATCAAAAAAAGGTCGGTGGTGGTAGAATCAATTGCGGTTCTGTTACGGATCAAACTGCCAACATGACTTGACTTGTGAATTGTTGTAGGCCAAGAGTTCAAGGTCAGGAGTCTATCCTGCGACCGTTCTCTTCAGACTGAAGAGATCGGCCGCAGGCCTCCGGTTAATACGTAACCCCCGCGAACCAAACACCGCGTAACCGTCGCGTCTATAGCGAGGTCACTACTACAACATGAATAGTTAGATTTCTATATATTGTACCCAAGATTTTTTTTCCCCGCCCAACCTTCACTCGGTCGCCGCCAGATAGGGGATGGGAACAACGGAATCTCATATGGTCTAGAATATTTATTCCTCTACCCTCAGTGATTTGAAAGTAGTCCAAAAACGTGTTGAAAAAGTAGATCAATTTTGGTATTTACCTGCTACCGTCAAATCTGGTATGAAAAAAAAAAAAAATCTGTTTCCGAAAACCAAGTCCAACGGAGTGCGGTGAGGCACCAGTCTGGGAAGAAATGAATACAAATGAGACTCATCACCCCATTTTTCCTTCTTTTGTGGATGTGTAGCCAGCCATAGAAAGAAGGAAATAGCCTGCGCCGGAAGTTGCCATCTGGTACACGGATAATGACGAAGATAAGATAAAACGCGCCGGCATCAAGAATGCTCGATCACACCATATAAAGTTAAGATAGCGGGAATAATAATACGGAAGGAAGAAATGATTCTCATGAAGCTTCGTTATTTGCTCGAGGTACGTCCCAGCTCTATCTCGCCAACATGTATATCGGGGCGCGCCCATCTCCACCTCCACATCTCTTCCATCTCCGCACCCCGTCAAACTCTGCTCCCGGATCGAATCCCTGCCGGTGTGCTGGGCAGTCACGTCAAAGTCAACGGGTCTTCATTTGAAGAGTCCTACATAGATGCTTTCGTCCTTTTCTGGATCTAGTGCTAACCACCCTCCGCTCTTTAGCTTAGTCTCTTCAGCTTGGTACGTCAACAATTCCATATTGCGTTTCAAATTGATTCGTGTTTGCGAAAGAAAGAAAAAAAAACAGCTTGTACATCTGGGTAGGATCAATTTCTTAGTACGTATATCACTTTTCTTCCGTCGCGCTTGCGTACCTCTCTTTTCACGCGGACACCTCCAATCTAATCCCAGGTATCTCAGGCTTTCTTTTTTGGCGCCTTGTTTGATTGTTTGATTGATCCCATGAATCGAGCATGAATGAGAAAAATCGGGTAGACGTTACTACGGATACGGAGCTTTCCACAGCGCAGTTAAGCGGTGAATTGGTGCAGACTACAGAATGGGGGAATTTCCGCCCCCTATTCTGTCTCCCTGAGGGTAGTAAAATAATCGCTGTCACCAGGTATCAACAGCGGTTTGAAATTTTCATTGTGCAATCCCACTTGAATCCACATGTGGGGCCGACGATGGAAAGATCGCGATGTCGGGCATTGAGCGTACGGAAATCCAACTCAGCTCGGTATGAGCTAGCGTAGCAGGCAATTTTCGTAACATAGTGTCCTAAATGCTACGGCTAAGAGCGATGATGAAGACTTTTGATGCGCTACGTTAACTATCCTCAGGTGCAATCTTCAAAGACACCTTTCAGTTTCATCCCCGGCATATGCCGACGGGGCGGAGCGCTCTGTCCTTTCGAGAATTTGTGCGACCTAATTGGGATAAATACGTTGATCACGTACTTTGATTGGAGGAAGACCCACCGTGTACATATGTCGTCTAGCCGTCTCGGCATTGACTGGCGGAGTTAGACGCCGACGTGCGTCTAGGCGGCATAGCAACCGTTGTCTAGACTGGTGTATGGCTCTCGCCATTGTCCCGCCATGTCGAGTTCCGCGAGATGAGCGCGAGTGTAGACAGGCAGAACGCGCCTCCGCTTCTGTTGTCTCTGTGAGACGGACCCATCTCAGAGGTTCTCAGCCGGTGTCAGGTCGAGCCGATCTCGACCGGACTGGCCTAGCCAAATAAGCGCATATAGACCCGTTCTCCATTTTTAGCGGTTTAGGGATCCTCTGAACACAGTGACCATTTTCCATTTTCCATTTCGGGGTGCGTGTGGAAACGACGATCAATGAATCATTGGTTCCTCAACGTAACAGCAACCTCAGGGCCAAGGAAGCGTGGGAGATGGGGCGGATAGCCAGCAGCAATGGCGTGTGGGACGGCTGAGGAGGAGGATATTTGTAGATTAGAAATAGTCATTTGATTGGGCGGATCTGGTACATATCAGCCGACTACCACACTCGAAGTTCATGGTATAAAACCTAATCCGAGCCCACATGGTCAGTTATATTGGAAATATTGTACTGAACACGGCGTGATTCGCCTTGTATTTTGGCTGATTTTGATTTCTTGTTCTGCTTTCCGCTAGAATTCGTTACGCTGTGTTGTTGAAACCTGGTTGCGAATACATTCAGAGGGACTTGGCGCAAAGCTGAAGCTGTCATTATGGCTCACCGGTCTTACCATATATGTGCTTCTGCCGCATCGGCACGATTCGTCCCTCAAATGGAAAAATTAGGCAAATCCGGGTATGTGGTAGTAGCCAAGAGGTTGGTCCAATCCGTAAAATTAATCTCCTCTTAATCTCCTCACTCATGGTCATAATGAGATCTGTGCGTCTCTTTCTGGAATCCGAACTGCTATGCCGAGCACCAAATTGCATGTCCCCAACGCGCTCGACGCACACAAACAGTAGCGAGTCTCCTGCGTCGCAAATGCGTGTATCTCACCCTCTCTTCTAGGGATGTCTCCTTGGTATTCAACATTACGGGTATCGTGCTCACAGGAGCGTTGCTGCTTGCGATCGCATTCGCCGCCTGGAACCCCGTCTCACGGCAGCATCTTAATCGCGTCAGCTTTCGACTACTTGTTTGCGCATTGATAGCAAAGTGAGAAATTCCGGGCGCGACTGTTCACATATCTTATCATTGCTAGTCTCATTTTCGCGGCGAGCTCGATCCCGCTCTTTTCAGGCCCCAGTGCGGGGTGCAGTTTTATGGCGTTCTTCGGAATGGTGCGTACGCGCGGCCCTTTTTCATCCCACCAGCTGCTGACACTGTCTATAGAGTATCCTCATGTTCTCGGCATGCATGTTCTTCTGCACCGCACTCAACCTGCAGTTCGTATATGTGTCATTTTCCCACTCGCCCAGCATTGCTGACTGCATATACCCAGATTGGTACTGGTATACCACTTCAACGGCAACTCGATAGAAAAATTCTACTACATTGGCTCCGTCGTGGTGGTTGCCATCCTGAATATCACCCCATATGCCGCTGGTCAGTTCGGGTACTACTACGGTACCTGCTGGTTCAGTGAGCTGCGGCCCGACGTCCAGTTCCGCTGGCTCCTCTGGTCGCAGGCCGTCTGGATCCTGCTCATGTCCTCAGGCGAGGTGGTGTTGTTTTTCATGATCCTGGGGTCCATGTATATGTCGTTCGGCCCGATTCCGAACCCACCGATTGTGATGTACTGGAATATCATTCTTCGAATCGGTTTGCATTAAAAGTCTTTCTAACGTACGGCTATTCAATGCTGTGTTAGGTCTCTACCCCCTCCTCTCGTGCTGTTTGAACTTCACCGGCGCCATCTTGGATATCTGGCTGACCAAAAACCCCGTCCTCACAGAACTAGTATGTGCACATCTGTGTTTCATCCGAAAGGCTCGGTTGAACCGTCCTGCGTACAGCAATGGCAACTCTCGTTGGTTGGTGCGTCTATCCGCTACATTTCTATACGTACCCTGACACAATCCTTTCACCCAGATTTCTGCGTATTTTCCCTGCGCCCCATCCTATACACCCTCCTTGCCGCAACGGATCCGGTAAATCTTCCCCAATAGTGACCAAATCCCCATCTGACCACGCGCAATCTCACCAGGGCTTCCTTCGTGCCATGAATGCACTCCGCCACCACAGCAGATCCAAATCCCCCACCGGCTCTCCATCCGGTACCAACTCCACACATTTCACCAGCCCTACTTCCAAGTACACGAGCTCGCACAGGATGAATCGGTTCTCGACGAACAGCCCCGCGCTTGTGCACGCACAGCTGGAGCATCCTAAGCACTTGACCAGGTTGGGGGCGTGGGGTGACAAGTTGCGTGTGGATCACAGCAATGCGAATTTGGAGCCGTCCGAGGAACAGAGTGTGGTGAGTCACGGAAACGCCAAGGTGGAACGGGGGCAGTCGTCATTCGTGGAACGGGAGGGAGGGAATAGTGGGTCAAGTGAGGCGGAGAAGGAGCGGGAGGCCGAGGATGAGCTGGATGCTGAAGCGCAGATACGCTCCAGGGCGGAGGATATTGCGCGGCAGATATGACTATTGGTTGAGAGTCCACTATGTACAGTCAAAATTATCCTAACTAATCAGTGTTGGCCCGTTGTTGTGTCCAATTAAGGAGTGTGAAAGCCGTCATAAGCTGGACGTTCCTGACCAGGAAGAGAATGGTAACTCCCATGACTAGACAACATTAATCAATAAATCCTGTACAAATTTCCAGCTGTCAAAACGTTGTTAACCAGAACATAGCGTAAACACTGTCCTGACCATTTGGACTGCCGGAATAAAACATGGGGTTTTCGCGGAAGTATAGTTTCGCGCATCCCCAAGTACTGTCAACAAAAATCTTCATTCACTCATGGCATTCAGGGACCCCCTAGATTGTGGAAATCGTAGAACATCTGAGACGGGTCTAGCTTGGCCGACATGACGTCTATATGCCCCTTTACCTAGACCGTCAAGTCTTGGCGGTCTAGACCCGGCATCTACCGAGACCGTCTGAGACGGGTCTATGTGCCGCCAGTCGAAGGTGGCTTAGCTGGCGTCTACAGCTGCATAGCCACCTAGAAACAGGGTGTCTAGTCAGCTAGGCACATCCGCCCATCTAACCGCCTTCACGCGATCCAAACTAGGGGCCGCTGAATGCAGTGACTACACGGCGAACCCGGATGACATAGGAATCCAAGGGGATTGATGGCCGTCGAATTTCGACGGGAGGTCCAATGGATGCCTTTGATTAACCAGCTCATCGAAATTCAATGGACTGTCCCTACGAAGTCCAACGACAAGTCGCAGGCCAATTGGAAGGCAAGAAAAGACGCAATTTTGTGTCGAAATCAATGGAAAAAGATCCAAATGAGATTCGAACGAGTGACCACCAGTAACAATTCAATTAACACCACAAGAGGATATTGAAACTTAATTTCAAGGCGATATGATACGATACACTGATCACATCTGGGTCAAGAAGGTCTTTCCCACTCCGCAGTGCACGTATATGTACCTCTACGAAATTCATGTAAAATCTCTTCCACTTAAAGTTACAATAACAGTGATAGTACAGTTTCAAGTATTCAGACTGACAACAGTAGACCCCCGGGCTGAGTAGCAAGCCAAGTTTTGCAGCAGATTTTTTTTTAGGGAACGGGCCGTGACTGGAGTCAAGATTTAAAGTGTTGAAGGCTTTAACCAGTACATAGCTAATTAAAGCAATTGCATCAGGACTCTACTTAGACAACTTGCACATCAACAGTAGTACTCAGTATGCGTTCATGGAACAGTGCAAACCCTTGGCAAACCCATCAATAGTGATGCTCAGGGCCCGGCTCGGCCTGAGTACCCCGGCCTGGGCCCGGCTTATGACGGCCTGGGCTTCACAAACCTCAAGCTCAAGCCCGAGCCGTTAGGTAGGGCTTGAAGTCCGGGGCTTGGGCTTGAGGCCCGGGCCTATAAATTGATTTGGGAGATTTTGTGTTACAATTAGTTGATTTTATTCATAACAAATACATTAGACCTCCGCTGAAGGGATATAACCTCGTAGTTATCGGGATCATTGTCAACAACTAATATCCCAACTTTTCGCACCTGCCCTCGCTTTGACATCCGGCTCTTCAACCACATCCTCATCCACAAGCGCCTCCGGCACTCTAAACAAAATCCAGCGCTTCACGAATTGAAGTGCCTCGACAACATCTCCCTTCAGTCGGTTACGGCGCTTGCTAATTGTTATTCCTGCTGAAGAAAATGCGCGCTCGGAAGAAACAGAAGATGCCATAATTGCGAGATAATGCGGGCAAGAGATCCTCACGTCGGATAGCGGAGATAGTTACGCTGTTAAAAGAATGCGAGATCAGCAGTGAAAAAACGACAGAGAATGCTGCCATGGTGCGAAGTCACATTTTGTGCAAGGGGGTGGCGGGATCCGAAGCCGAGACCGCGACCTGGGGGGGGGGGGGGTCTGGAATTTGGCTGAAAAAAAAATTATGCACCTGAATTTTTTAAAGCTTCAAGCACACTGAATAGTGGTTTAAGCAGGACCAACCCTCAGAAGACTTCAGTACTATGATTTTGGTATGTTTCGGCTGTGCGACCATATATGGCAACTTGGGGTAAAGGGCTGTGGCTACGCCCGGCAGGAACTCGTACTTATGAGTGTAAATGTGAAAGCCATAAATATGATCAATTAAAACAAAGGAACCGAAGTAAGCTGATGGTGAATAATATAAAGTTGTGCTTTCAAGAGAGGTGTGGTAGCTAATCACAATACGGCACAACATGCGTTGTTCCTTCGGACATGATCTCTATAGAGTCATCAACTAAAAGATAAATAAAAATAATTATTAGTATAAGTTCAGATCGTCGGCGCAGTACTCACAGTCAAAGCCGAAATACATTACGTGATCCATGACTCGCTCCCATTTGCTGAAGGAACAGGCGGCCAGTTTAAAGCTGTCGAGCCACCCCATATTGTCGAGCAGCTCCTTCCACAAGTAGCTGTAATGGCTGTCGTCGAGAATGAGCAAGAGGGGGTATTTATGAAGCAGATCAATGTAAGTGCGAGGGTAGACGATGGTATCAGACACTGGGACCAGATGTTAGATACGTAGAGCGGCACGAGAGGGAGGCAAGTGAAGTGTAAGACAACAACAAACCCTTTATATCCGTCTGTGACCAGGGACTTGGACGCTTGAAGTTGCGAGGTATCTTTGCGAGCCCGCTTGGCCGGAGTTCTGGATTCAATTTAATGAGATAGTCGGCCCACATTATAGAGAAGGATGTTACTGATTCTCCGTTCCAGTCTCTTCAAGAGTATCGGATGTGGAAGGCGATTCAAGAGGGCGCTTAGACGAAAGCTGAAGGCGAGAATGGTCGCTATACAGGCAAGTAGTTAATACACTAACATATGATGGGGATAAAATACACACTCAGCTATCTCTGGAGGGGGAGTAGTTTCCCATTCGATCCTGGACAGGTCATAAGTCGAGAAGAACATGATAATAGGCACAGCAACGAATTAATAAGACTAACGGAGATTCGGATGTCGCCTCTGCGACCATAGCCGGGGCGGCCGTCGCTGCTGGGGATGACGATATTTTCCTGTCGGACGGCATATGAGTACATGTAAGAGAAGAGCTCGAAAATTCGAACATACTTCGGCGATTTACCACCGGTACTCATACGGGCAGTACGTCTAACTGGCTTTCTGTACAGCAGATATTAGAAGAAGGCCAGACAATGAGATGATTTGAAGACATACGCAGCAGGATCTCCGAGAGCTCGACGAGGGGGCATTGGATGAATGGGTATAGGTCAGAGCTGATCGCGATATTTATAGGAAAGTGACTGCTCAGTTAGAAGCGAAAAAAAGGAGCAAAGTAAAACTTCAAGAGGGGGACTGAAAGATTAAGAATGAAGGACTGATAAGATCGGAGATCAGGGACGAGGAAGAGGAACCATAGAGATCGAACGGTCACATTAACACACAGCCTTACACTGGGTTTGCGTACAGGGTTATGGAAGAGCCGGCATGCAATTGACATATGTTTTTTTATTGGTCTCCGATAGGCTGCGAGGAAGAGCTGTTGATCCGCACCCAAGACTAGTCGTCGGATGGCATGATCGCCCGTGGGTCCATGATCAAAGACACCCAAGCCGATCAATATAAGGCAGTGCGAGAAGGAGTCATGGCGCCAAAGGAGATTAGAAAGACAATAGAAGTGGCAGCTCATGATAAGATCGAGGGGTTGAAGGAGAAGGAACCCGCAGATAGAGGTCGGTGCCGCCAAACAACGTCATCCCGCTGAAAGCGGAGGCTGATCGGTGATCGCCGATTGATTGTAAGCGCCCACCAGTGAACTTAGAAGAAAAATGATTGCAAAAGCACAGTGGTATCTGGGTATATATAAACCGGAGAAGGACAGACGGAGACAACATCCCTCAATATGAACCCTTACTACAACATCGAAGCCGCTAGTGAGCTGCAGCCTGCAAAACACTTCTGGCCTTAGACTAACAAGTGCGCTTCAGAGAAGTCGATCGAAAGGCTCACCGACTACATGCAAAAAGAGCAATTTAACTTGAAGAAAGTCTTCTGCGTCGGGCCAGCATCCAGGGTGGAGGTGAGTTAAGATGCAGCCATATATTCAAGGCTAACATTAGTACCTCACAGATTGGGAAAGTTTCGACAGAGGAGATCGGGTTTCCAAAAGCTCACAAGGCCGTTATTAAAGACGAAGCGGGGACAGCCAGAGAACTCACCTTCACTGTTGTGGGAATGCTGCAGGATATGGATCTGCCTCCGGTCAGACGTGGCAGGTGTGTTCAGTATGAATCGACATAAGCCAATATTGATTTAGATGCAGAGTGACTTCCCGCAATATTCCATTTGTCCGTCAGCAGGCCTCCATCGTCGGGCTTGGAACCGATCAATTCACCAAGGCCCTGGAGAATATTCTGCAGGTTGCCATAGAGGTGGAATTAGCCTTCGACTCCAACGACGTCACATCTTGGACTCCAGCTCCGATATCCGATGAACTCGGCGATTCCATCCAAGCTTCGGCTCGCTATTTCACTCTTGCAAAGGACGCCCCTGAAAAACAGGTCGTCGAATTTAACAGCCACGTCGATCCGTCGGGGGTTCTGGGAGGAATGCTGTCTAAAGGAATATTCCATTGCGCCGACAATGATGTGAAGTACATGAACCTTGATGGGGGAAAGTAAGCCATAACCATTTTAATGCCGACCGCGGGGTGACTGACTATTATTGTACAGGCTTTAGCTCAAAAATCCTCCAGGGTTCAGGGAAGGCGACATCGTAGAGATGGGGTTTAACGTGGTCGCTTTCAAGCCGCAGAGAGACGCGAAGGCGGTGGTGAAGCTAGTGATGAAATCGCTCATTTTCCTGGACGGCACTCAAACGAGGGTAAGTTCCCCATTTTATCACTTTGTTTTATGCTTTATTATTAACCATATACCAGGATGCTGGTGTCCGCCAACGCATAGCTGAAGTAAAGGCCGAGAGGTATTTGATGGACGAGGTAGCAATCACGGCGAAGAAGGCCAAGAGGCACTTGGGGATTAATGACGGTAATACAGGCGATGAGGAAAATAGGCGACCAGGACCGATAATTTTTGGGCAAACAGGTGATGAGTTCGACAGCGAGTTGGACGAGTAGACACGAGGCCCACACTTTGTCGTAGAATATTAATTTGGATCATACAATTTATTATAAATTTAGTCCGACACGTTCTATGCCCTAATGCCAGCCAAGCATTCTAGAATCCGAAGGGCGACCAGTATAAGGAAAATATCGAGCTGGCAAAGTACCAATAGTGGCAGGAACACACAAATGCAATCTCTGACAAATTTGGTGTCAACAAGTGATACCTGGAGCGATTGATCTCTTCAGCTTGTGCACGAACATGTTTTTACACTGAGCTTCATTCCTAATTTATGGGAGGCAGAATGTATCAAGGGGTTAATCCAACTCCTGGGCGTTTACCTGTCAGAGTACTATATTTATCCGTTATTTTTCGGACATAAACCTAGTTACAGTGCATTCCAGGTGTCGTGGATCCTAGTCGGAGATTAAAATCTGAGAGCAGTGCGCTCATTCCATTGGGACAATTGACGAACAGCCTTGAATATTGATGACTGCGGGCTTCGCCGCGTAGTGGGCTACAAGATTAATATGAGAGTAAGCATAGGAATGTGGAAGATTAACTCCCGATCACGGGAGCAGGCGAAGAGCTGGTTGGCGTCGGTGATCCCCGACTGAATAAGGTTGGGGACCCCTTTTTTTACTCAGTGGAGACACAATGTATGGCCCTGTTAGCAACAGAGGGCAATACAGGGTGAGCAACTACACGTGATATCTGTGCGGTCGGATTTTCCTGACGGTACGACGGAACGAACTGACGTGTTAATTGTTATGGCCATTTAAATTGAAGGGTGAGCATTTCTAACTACACAAGCAGTATATACTGAAGCGGTCGGAGCTTAGGAAAGATATATATAGGCATATGAACGTGGAAGAGCAGTTTACCCGATCGCAGGAGCAGGTGAAGCGTTCATGAAGCGTCGGTGATCGCCGATGAAACAATCCAAAGTGGCTAAAAATTTTTTTTGTCTTGTTTACACAAGTTATGATTTTTCACCGAGTAGGGGGTTTTTTTCCCCGAGTAACCATAACAAGGACAACGCCCAGCCACTATTTTCAATAGAAAAAATTGAAGCATGTTTAGGCACGGCCACTAAATATATTAAGCACTGCCACTAATAACTCCCTCAATGAAATCGGTCTCTAATGAAAATTTGATCAAATTTGGGTGCCCTCGAGTTTTGAAAGGGACGATCCCTATTACATAAGTACTCATAATAAGATGTCACGTGTAGCTGTCAATCATTGTGGCCAAAGCGATTCGAAATATAATCATGTTCTTGCCTGTACACTCCTTGGCCCTGAGCAGTTATCACAGAAAAACATTAAAGTCAATACCACACTGATAGTAAGTAGATACCTCTCTTTCATAACTCCTCACCACTGAATTTAGCTCATCTGCGTGGACAAAATGCATGTACAAGTGGTTTGAAAGGCCGAAGATCCAAGGATTGTTGAGTAGTTAGTGTATACTACATCTAAGCAGCTAAAGGCCTATTCTATATAGTAATAAACTTCGCTTTTGGCAATAAATAAAATACTTTTAGGCGTGGGAAATCATTACCCTATATAGTAAGGAAGGGGGGGGGGGGGGGGGGTCCGGATTTTGGCTGAAAAAAATATATCGGGTTGATGTTATTTTTTCGAATCCCGCTACCCCCTTGATTTTGTGACGAATTTTATACCCGTGAGGTGCCGAGAGATGCCGAGGCCCAGTGGGGTAGCACATAGAGACACATAGGGCTTGCACAGATGTTGAAGAGACGGAAATAGCGTCGTTTGTTGGCCAAAGTCTAGAGATACAACAAGTGACTGATTGATGCGCCATCACCAGTAAGCCCGGGCTTGACGGCTCGGCCTAGGCTTGAAATTCTCAAGCCCAAGCCCTAGGCCCGCTCAAGCCCTGCATCGGGCCCGGCTCGGCTTGGGCTGCCCGGGCCCGGCTTAGCGGGCTTCACGGCTTGAAGCCGGGCCCTGAGCATCACTACCCATCAAGTCGGAATTCAAACGGGAGGTTTCGGTCCCGATGGCCGGATGTTCTAGGGTCGATGGCTAGGCCATTGGAATTCGACGGGCTGCCAAATCAGCGGATTCCAACGGGCTCATGACCGAAACGCGAACGGAATCACGTTGATACGTTGACGGCCATCAATCCACATGGATTCCTATGTCATCCGGGCTAGCCGTGTAGCTTTCGGTGTCGCTGTTATAAACGGGAAAGATCTTTCCAAGGCACAGGACAAATATCCAAGGGTACGGCAGACTTTTCGTTGAGCGGACACTGGTTCCGTCCGGATCCAAGTTCCGTCTAACAGTCAACCGGCATGTGTTCGGCAAAGTCTCACTTGCCGTTCTAGCCGCCATCAATTGCCGCGTTAGGATGCCGGAAAGTGCGCTGTAGTTCACCGCACCAGCATCATGCGATCGCCGGATAATTCAATTAGAAATTAAAATTGGTACGGGAAGAGGATGGGGCGACTCTCCGTCCAAAACTACCATAACATGGCTGAATGACATTTATAATGCTTTCAAAGACATACTAACATACACGGTGCACTGCATCTGGGCTGCACTGTGGTTGTATATACACTTGTTTGGGCCCGAGGCCATAGCCAGACATCATCATACTGATCACATCGCGCTGGTCTGTGTGTTCTGTCTGGACTATTGTCTGGTGTCATGCCAGATCGTATGTCTCCAACAGGAGACCAGAAAAGCCCTAAGCTAACAGTGACATGTGTACGTGGGTCACGTGTGAGGTGACAAATTGACTTGCAACGAACAAACTTCAAATATATTCTAGAGGCTAAATCTATGGAATAATTTGAACTCAATCACCTGATAGAACTTCTCAAAGGATATGGGGGCGAATTCCGGAACGAAATTAATAAAAATAACTGTGCCAAGTCAATATATACTGGGATAATTATAAAACCCGTGAGAGGTATTCAATACTATGTGCTTGGTATTAGCATGATAGTTCAGCAGCATGTTGACCAGAATGTGTCCAAGCTTACACTCGACATATGTGCGTGCCAAGCCAACAAATTGACGTGTGCGTGCGACAAATTGACTTGCGCAATCAAAATCCACGCACAAGTCAATACAAGTCAATTGGTATGCTCAAAAGTGAACCCTCCAGCATGGTGCTCTCCCGTGATATTTCGGATAATATCAGACCTGGCGGTGCACGAGCCCAGTGCAGTAGCCATAACATACTCAATTCCGTTGTGAAACTTCTGGAGTCTCTGCCCACCAACCTACACTGGGACATTTACTTGATACTAAGTAATTTGGTGTCTCACAAGTCCACGATGACAGCAGTCCTCGACATGTTCCCCTACAATCTGCCGGGGTCTCACTGGTGGTATGTCTCCATTGACTTACACATTTCCCAAGATGCTAAAATGTCCTCCAGTAAAAGTGTCGACGGTACAGCGCTGGTTGACCCGCTTGCCAGTAGCTGGGAGGGTCTGGTGATCGCGAAATGGCTGGATGGTCGGTGTAAAGCGGCCGCTAAGGCTACCTGCAATTCACTTGTGGCTCTCGTTTGGTGAGATATCAGCAGTGTATTTGCTACCGAACCTCTTATCTTGGTCGCCAGCAACAGTGATATACCCCAGGTGGTCAATAGAGCATTATGGGTACTCTCCCGCGTTCCTCAGATCAAATTCCCGCGGGCCACAACTGGAGTACCCATCGAGGCAAAGCTACTAGACCACATTGCTGACATGCTCAACGCCCAACGACAGAAAAATGGTCCTTTCCGGTCATATTTCAGATATTGTCCCACCTGGCGCTCCATGAGTCCACTGCTGTAGCCATCGTGGTGGCAAACATACTCAACTCTGCAGAGAAACTTCTAAGATATCTGCCCCCAGACCTACACTGGGACATTTATCTGATGATGGAGAGCTTGGCATCTCACATGTCCACTGCGACCGCAGTCAGGACTTTGCTTGTGACTCTCTGGCAGTATGTTTCCCCTCATTTGTTCATCTTTACAGAGATTCATAAACTCATCCAGTGAATACTGTGATTGTCGCCCGCCCGCTGTCACTGCTCATGTAGCTGGCCTGCGTAACCGCATCGCGAGATGGCAGATGTGCAATAATTGCGAGAACGACTCATCATGCAGAGAAAGGTTTGAACCCCCCGAGGCAGCTGCGAAATCTACCTGGAGTTGGAGAGGCCAGCGGCTGTCGGATCCGGAACCGCTGAGCTTCAGGTCACAGGGCAAGGAGATGTTTTCCTGCTTTGCCTAGGGGGGTCCATCCAGCATTTTCATCTGGGAAGAGATGAAAAGGAATTTGGACATCCACTGTGAAAAGCACGGATTTTGATATAAATTGTGAGTCCTTCCAGCATAAATTTCTATACAAGATATTCGAATGACGACTGCTAAAATAGAAAATATGCATTGTAAAACTTGCATGAAACCAAGTGTGGGTGTCCAAGAAAAAGGAGCCGCGTCAAAACAGAGCCAATCACTGCAACCCTTCTGCGCGCAAGTTGTAACATTCCCAAATACACAAATACTTTCGGTATTGAACTACATAGATGATCATAACCTATAAATCTCGACTAAATCCAACCTAAATTCCTTCCGAAAATCTGATTCTCCAGATGAAAACACTAACATGTGGCTACGATTCCCATCAGAGGCGCTCAATTCTTGGGTCGCCCGGTCGGGTCATTGAACATAAAATAAAAAATAGACACAAAGAAATACACACTCTCTATTTCAAGTCATTTGGATACGCTTCTGCGCTTATCAGGAACGGGTGGTATGTCCCTTAGCTAATCTTAGACCCCACTGGAGGTAGTTCAGCCGATTTAAACCTAAATTAAACAAGACACCATTTGCTTGGAATTTCGGCTCAAAACTTTCTGTCGTAAATGATTTCTTCTGAGCGGAGAATATTTCATCGAAGGTCCCTTTTTTTTCAGAGACTTCTTGAAGTAGCTAGGATTCTTCAGAGTAAGAATCTGCACGCTACGGTCAATCCGAGGCAGTAAATCGCCCGTCGAAGCGATAATTTATCTTTCTTTGCCTCTATTTTTTCATTTTATTTTAAACAACCTGACTGAGTCGACCTAAGAATTGAGTACCCCTACTGTTGCCACTTCGTGTTAATTGTTAGAATTCGTCCCAGCGAGGCTAAGATTGGCGAGCACGAGGGGAGTAAACGAGCAACAAAAGATTGTTTGTCCTCATAGGTACATGGTGGTACAGAGGCAAACGGATGGCGTACACAACAGTAAAGCGATGGAATATGATGGAAGGCTTACATAAAGTGGCCCGTGCTTTCCATCAATGACCGCGACCTCTTTGCTGCTCGCAACCCATTCTGGGCCAGCCCAGAATATTTCAACATTAATTACCTAATAGGCGATCTGATGATGTAACTTCAATGATTGCTTTCAGAAACCAGTTTCAGGAAGCCTTGTTTTGTACCTTAAATAATTGTTTTCAGAACACCCTAATTTGTGGCTGAATTTCTTACCTTCAGCTACAGCTGATGGGAGTCTGGAACGTTAAGTTTCAGGCCCAATTTCTGCAAGGCTGAAACAGCGGCTTAAATTATAAATTTCTGTTGCAGCTTCAGTAGAGCTGAAATTAAAAGATTAAGGGTACCCAAATTGAAGACTGAAACTAACAGTTTCAGCGGCAGCATAATGGGGCCTTAAACTAATAGATTAAGGCGCACTGAAAACGGCACTGAAAACAATGATTTCAGGCGGAGTTTCGGTCCGCCCGAGACAATAAGTTGAACGGGGATATTCTGCAGCGATCCAATTACTATTTGATGCAAACACTGTCCACACTGTCATCAAGCGGGTATCTGCGCGCACCGATGAAGTGTATCAAAGAGGAAAAAGGCTATGACTGTAAATTGTCTCATCCGTATACAACTGGAAATAAGATGAAGAGGCTACATAGTACGCATCTACAAAGATCTTGCATAAGTATCTACAAGCGGAGTATGGGAGGAGCTTGACTCCCCCCCCAGGTATAAATCCCCAGTGTCCACCAGTCTCAAGAATATTGTTGTGAGTCATCTGGTATGGTGAGGATTTGCGTGCATGCGAGTCCTGAGCCATACAGCACTGCAAAGAATCCGCAGTTTTACTTAGACTCTGAGACAATGCATCTAATATCATACACTGCGTTTCATGGCCGGGTCCACCGAGTTCACAAACTGTGCCAACCCGGCAGCTTCCCGGCTCCATGAACTCTGCCGAGCCGGGTCGGCACAACTTGGTGAATCCGGCCACGGAATGCAGTGATAGTTAGTGGCCTGGTTAAATACCTCGTTAGCACACTCATACATGGGCTGGGACTGTCAATATTGAACCTAAGTACATAATATCATTGTCCAGGTGGAGGAACCAGGACTGCCCGGAGGGCTTCTGTATTCTCTGTATTCTTCATAAATATATTGGCCGTGTGCTCCTCATTCAGCGTTCCGAAGCTGTAGTTCACCACCCCCCCCCCCCCCCCCCTAAAAAAAAAAAAAAAAAGAAAGAAAGAAAGAAACCGGCGAGGAAATTTAGTAGACGCTTCAGAGAGTTCCATATTTTACATGAGGAAATATATATACCAGCTGTGGTACACCCTAATTACATAGAGAAGAATAGACGAGACGCCTGCGAATCAATACGAGGCAGAATACTGACTGACGCGTCTGTCACGAGAGCCTACAATGGTGATGTGGTGCGGGTGAATCTCACATGCGAGCTCTCCGAAATTCTCCTCATCAAACCCACACCCACCGCGTCACTGCGCAGTGAGTGGGTCTGAGCGCCAAGCACAAGCAAAGAGCATTACAAATTACTGCATCGTATCGTATCGTATGTATGTACATCGTGTATTAAATAAATAACATATGAGACGTAGAGTAAACAACGAACAAACGGCTTATGTATACACCCGCCGCGATCGCAACACGGCGCTCCTTCCCACGCGTAAGATAAATAACTGCCCAACACCTCCCGCGCGCATGTCGCACCCCGCCAGCCCTCTCGAACCACAGTGATGTCAGTAGCTAAAATTAAGTCTGTCTTTGTTTTTCAAACAACTTTAAATTAATTTTCTTTCTAACTCAAATACATGTACTACAGCGTAAACTGACATGGTAATATTAATTCCACAGAGGATGAAATAGAAGACAGAGTCAGCGAGAATGAACGCGAGGAAAAAGAATGAAACCTACGAAAAGTAAAATTAATTTTGTTTTGGTGCAATGAATCTAGATTGAGAGCGAGTAGAGAACTTCAAAATAAATCTGGATTGGAATGCTTACAGAAAGTAAAATTAATTTTGCTTTCATGCAGAATGAATCTGGATTGAAGAAGCTACATGGGCAGGGTAGAATTAAAAATTTACTCAGTGGAATTAATTTTGTGTTGGAAGATAGAATGAATCTGGGCTGAAGGATGAGTTGATCTCAATGCAGAATGAAACTTACACGAAGCAGAATTAAAACTCACACAGAGTGGAATTTATGTCTGGAATTAATTTCGGCTTGAATTATAATTATTTAAATGAACAAAGACGTGGCAACGTACCTCCCGCAGCTGCGTGCAGACTGGTGAGGTTAGTGGATGGCAACGACGAAGGCGGCGCAGCAAAGCTTCGTGAAAGCGGTGGGGAGGTGGCGCGGTCGCGTGGAGAACAAAAATCAAATTTAGGCGTCGATGGTGTCGCTGCACGCCGCAGACGTCTCGCGAAGTAGTTCCATAACATCTTGAGGAAAGTATAAGTACACCGTAGTGAGAATAAAAAGGTGAGTGATAACCACATATCGTGAGTACTTGAGACACCAAAAAGCGCCCCGCGCGCGAAATTGAGGGTGCAAGGGTTCGCGTAAGATTTGATTGGGTGCCGGTAACTCCGTAGTTTGGCCGGAATCTTTTGCGGTGGCACCAGGCACACTGCGAACTCACTGCCAGTGAACCACGAAGACCATTGCCACGCGAAGTGGCACTGGCCATCTGACAAGGGTAAGTTCTGAGTCCTGACACGCAGTCAGGCCAGAGACGAGATCTGAACAAGAGTCCAGAGCTTGAATGGAATCTGTGGTTGGGAGATGGTGGTAGAGGTGAAAGAGAGACGAGACGTGCTTTTGCTTTGGCATCAATGGCCATCATTATTTCTCATTGTTTTGCCAAAGAGTCCAATCGTGATTGATTATTGATGGCAGCTGACGACGCTTTCTTCTTTCTGCCACCTCCATCTGCAGCAAATTGTTGTGGTCTACGCACCCCATCTTCAAGCTTCCAGTTGCGCCCGGCGCGTGGATTTCGTGTCCTGCTCCCCTAGTGGCTGCTTGCAGGTGCTGCCTTTCGCGATTGAGCCGCTCCGGCCCGCTCACGCCTATGTCCCAGTGGCACCAGGTACTCACCTCCGAGCCCCACGACCGCAATACACCCGTGGCATGTCCCACCCATTTACAACGGAAAAACAAGCTTGCACTAGATGCTGAATCGAGTCATCATTTTTTCTTCTCGCTGTGTGGGCTTTTTCACTCGTAAGTTCCATCACCCCTCCCATGAACTGAGTATGTGCTAAAGCTGTACTTCAACCTATATTATTTTGTCCTCTTCCGTTGCGCACCGGCCAACCCACAAGCTTTGGGGTCCACAGACCTGTGTATGTACTTATTTCATGGGAAATGTGTGTTATAATACGTTTTCAAGGCAAAACTGCCAAAATTTGGTCGTCTCAAGTCCTCGAAGCTGCGAATACTCTCCGCTGCGCGACACAAGGACTACTGTCTCGATATATACGCGGTAATTCCATTTCTTATTCACATTCCTTTCAACTTCCAATTTCATGCTGCTGAGCCAGTTTCCGTTTCATTTACAGTCTCATATCTTCATTTCCATTTCGTATTGACTGTTGATCCCGCCACCTATCCCTTTTCATTTTATAATTCATGTTGATTTACTTTTGATTCTAAGTCACCCAAGACATACCTATTGTGTCCCACTCACTGGATTTTCATTTTCATTTTCATTTTCATTCTCATTTCTTTTTTTTTTTTTTTTTTTTTGGTGGTACATTGTTGTCCGAAGGACAACTAGTTCCGCCGGACAGCTAACGATAGGTTAGCCTCCTTTGGACGTAATGTGTAGAGGATTTTCGACCTCCTAAGAGAGATATTATCCACCCCTGAGGAAATGCCTTATGCACGAAGCGGTAGCAACAGTGTGGGGCTCAAGCCGTTTTAACGATTCCGGCCCCTCCGACCTATGGGAGGGGACAGGGGTCTATTTGACCTCAACGGTTCTATACCCACTAAAACCTCAGGTCCTCTAATCCAGTTTTCTGGTAGAACCCCCTCGTCCTTGAGTGTGCCTTTCCAGGTTTCTAATACAAGGGGGATTGACAGGGAATACTGTTTTCCGTGCTTGAGTTCACTAGTTAAATTTCTGTCAATGCTCAGACGCTCATTTATTATTTGGAGCCATCGGTTATGCACTGCGGGCTTACTAACGGGCACACCTTCATTTGAGATAACGCAGTCATTTCGCAGCTTCCAGATCAGGAAGGCGGACTCCGTAATGAGAATTTTATATAAACGGTCGGCCGCGGGCGTTGGTGGTCCTTCCCCGTCGAAGCGGGCTAAACCACAGCCCAGTATCATACCCATTGACATCTCTGGCCATGTGTTGCACTTCTTTCTCCATAGATCTTGTGCTAATTTCCAGACCTCGCTCTGTCCTGGTTTCTTACAGCGGAGTAAAATATGCTCAAGGCTTTCTGTCTCGTCACAAAAACTGCATGTTGCACGTTCTTCGAAGCCAGGGATATTCAGCCAATATTTTCCAATGCGGTGTGCTCCGTGTATTGACTTCCACAGAAAAGTCCTGATCTGACATGTTATGTCTTTGTTTTTAATTGACCGCCAAATTGTCCATGCTGCAGGCATCATGGAAAACTGTTCTTTCATGGTATTCTGGATCATCAGTATATTCTCACTGGTAGTTTTCCTGTAAGGTTTTTTCCTTAGTTCTTTTATCCCTTTATACGCCAGTGACTGTGTCAGTGACCGTAGTTTAGCACCTCGAAGCATCTGGTCCGGATCAGCGTGAAGACTGATCGCATCAGGATTGACTTTTAGCGTGCCGTCTCTCGCGAGCTGCCTCGCTGCGACCGTTCCCACCGTCGGCTCATCTACCGCTTTTAGTGTTGTCTCCGCCTCCCTCGCTCTTAGGGATGCAGCAAGTGCTCGTAGTGGGCCGACGTCGTTACAAACCGATCCAGCCGCTGTCTTCGAGCGTATTTATCTTATTTACCGCTTCTACTACTGTTCTGTGTTCGAACTCTATCCTTAGGACCATTTGGAGCGGGGTTGTCTGGACGGCATATAGCGCGGCGACAATTTCTGCACTTGAGATTGTCTGGTCGAAATTTTCTGGGAGCCTTAGGCTTTTGTTCCTGTGGTTGCCTTCGCCGTACCATACACCGGACCCCGCCTGTGTGTCGGCTTGACCGATTCCAATGCAGGCGCCGCTCACGACTACTTCTCTGCTCATCCCTTCTAAGTTGACCTGGACCACCAGTGGGGCAGCGTCCCCTGCTACCACTCGGTTTAATTTCGTTAGGACCCGCAGGCCCTCGGAGATGTGAGATATCTGGGGCGGCGGCTTAAAAATTACAGGTGCATCATCTGCAGGCTGTTGTTGCGCCCCCCTTCCTGGAGTCGGCGCTCTCGGGTCCCATTTGGGGAGCAGTTCACCTAGGCGCCCGCTCACCGCGATAGCGCATGCATGAGGGTCTCTACACCCCATGTCTTTATCATCCACACAGTCCGTGCATTCACACCACGCGTTCGGGGAGTGCTCCTCGGATTTCATTCTCATTTCAGTTCACACCGACTACTCTTGTTCTTCATTTTGTGTATGCAGAGTGTTCACATTCATTTCAGTTTCATTCCTTGCTATTTATATATACAGCAGTGGTTGAATTTTTATTGCATGCAGAAACACTATTCCAGGAAGGACATATGTGTGTTCTAATATATCTCTCTTTCATTATTTATATCTTCTCTTCCCTCCAGTCTTCACAATACAAAGTCTTTGTTCCATCACGGCAATTGCCGTAACTGTGGATGGCAATGTCCAACCTAAGTTCAACTACCTGTCGGCGGCGAGTTTTTTCCCCCCTTAGATAAATATCTGTCTCAAAAGCTCTTCTTCTATTAAAATTTTCTTACACTCTTTGGGTATTTGATACTCGCTGATTCAGTTGAGAAGCTTTCTCGGTGCCTAACATTGGCTTAACAATTGGTATATGTGTGCTCCCTCATGTTCAAAAACAGTATGCTGCGAGAAGGAAACTCTAGGACATGCTAAAGGTCACTTCTGTGCGTAAAATAGCTCAAATAATATTTTCTCAACCCGTGGGCCCGTCAAAAACCCGTTACGGCCGTGCCGTTGACCGCGCCGTCCCGTGAGGAACTCTCAAAGCCACCCAACGGGCCGTTGTTCGACGGCCCGTTGCCGTCGAGTAACCGTTGAATCGACGGCCGTTGCCGTCACGGGCACGGGTGGCAGCCCTAGCAAAGACCAATGTGAGCTCCTTGCGCATCGTCGCGCAAATCCCAGACCTCATTCTTTCTACCAGAAGAAACGCAAATCTGAAGACGCGTCCGGACCTTCCAGGAGCGTGAAAAAAGTGAAGAAATCCACCGAGTCGACAGATCACTCTTCCGGACGACGAGGACGCCAGGGTCAAGATATATGACTCGTGCGACGAGCGGCGTCGCAAGACCAACGCGATTCTCGCTACTGGTACTACCACCAAGACCGCGCTTCTCCGAGACATGTCGCGCACTGCGTACACCGACGCGCCGAACATTCAGTCGAAGCAGCTCACTGACTTCCTCACCAAGAGCGGCGCGACGAGCGGAAGTACCAGCCGTGCCTGCTACGCGTCGTATGTGTATTTTGAGAAGAAGAGGATCTCGGACGGGAAAGAGAGGAGCAAGCACCGGCGCGATATGGAGGGGCGTTGGCTTGGGAAAGGCGGCTTGCCGCAGAAGAAACAGGAGAAGTACTGGTGTGCGGCCAATGACGGCGTTGTCCAGGACGCGCTTGGGACGGTGCGCACGGTTCCTCGTGGCCGTTTCTAATGTCCGCCGTGGCGCAATTCTCAGAATCCAATCATTCAAGCAGAAGTAATTCTTTGTACATGCCGGCCTACCTTACCTATTTCTTTTACTACAGCGTACTTTGTATGCGGGAATCCAACAAACACTAGATCCCCAATAAATGTGATCCGCGATTATTTCTGAACCCGTTGCACGGACGCTTATTTAGGGAGACGGGATGCTCGGATCTTCCAGCGGATGGTACCTCGATACATTCCGCGTGTCGTCGCTGTGTACACGACGACGGAGAGGTTTACGGTCTCACGCACACTCCCGCTGGTGATATAACACCTGGAATGTACCACAGGCCGGCGTATAATGCCCACAGAAATGTTAGACTACACCCACCGACCGACAAGACCTTCTGACCTTTTCTATATTGATGTCTGCTTTGTTCTCCAGAAGCAGCTTGGAGCGCTGTTCCGTATTCACCGCCTACGAACATCATATTTTTACCCATCATATGATCAGAAACGCTCACCGAGAAGATTTAAGTCTGCCTTGAGTCCAAGAAGCTGTTCGACAATCTCATGGGAATAGCTGCACGTGGCAGCTTGAAGCGCCGTCCCGTATTCACCCCCTAGGGAATAATTGCGGGGCACGATCCTGAAAATGAACAAAAACACTCGCCCTGGATATTTGGCTCTGCATTGTATTCAGGAAGCAGCTTAACGATTTTCGATTTCCCGCTATGACATTCCGCTTGGAGGGCCGTCCCATATTTTCCCCCTCATGCATAATTGTGGGGCGTGGGCAAAATAAGCAAAAGGCTCACCCTGAATATTTGGCTCTGCATTGTATTCAAGAAGCAGCCTGATGATTTCCGGTTTCCCGCTGTGGCATGCTGCTCGGAGGTCGGTCCCATATTTACCGCCTAAACCATGATTGGGGTGTTATCCTGAAAATGAGCAAAAATGCCCCCCCCGAATATTTGGCTCCGCATCGCGCTGAAGAAGTAGTGTGGCGATTTCGGGTTTCCCGCTGTAGTATGCCGCTCGGAGCCGCACAGACCTTCCCTGGCCATGAACGGGGTCAAACGGAGCTTGGAAGAGGGAGATAAATCTGCAGATCTCGGCACACCTCGGCAGAGCCTGTGCCTCGGCGCCCAGGGAACGTGGGTTCCCCAGGATAATGGCAGACGTGGTGTCAACGGCGCAGAAGTTTGCATCACCGAAAGAGCGTGGCTCGTTCCAGAATCAAATTCCCGACCCCGCCATGACAGACAGGTGGAGGGAGCCGAGTACGGGGACAATTCGTTTGAATATCTGTTGGTATTGAGGAGGACCCGGTGGATTGCCGGGCGCCGCTGTCTTCACTTTGACCTTAGATTGTGGAGTTCTGTTGAAAAGCATGCCTACCATCCGGGTCAATTAGACCGTTAATCATTTCAGAGTCAACACCCTTCACAGTGTGGATTAGAATTGTGACGTGTTCCGGAAATGTTCGAACCGTAAGACAAATGGGGGCCCAGAGTTTCGCCCGAATATATGTCATCTAAGAATGCCGAGCGTCCTTAGTCGCCCTTATCAATTCCAAAACGGGCTGACCAGTACACGTAGCAACAGAGATTCCATTAAGTTCTCTCACAAAGTGGTTTATGTCGCTGCGTTACGTAGAACTCTAATGATTATGTAATTTTGTTGCTAGTGGTCCTGGGTTCGAACATCAGCTGTTGTCTTTTTTTCCTTAACATTTTACTCGCCCCACGCAGTGGGCCCCCCGGCGAGCCCATGTGCCACGCAGTGGGCCCAGCGGCGAGCGGACAGGCCCAGCGCAGCGTAGGGGGTCTGGGGGCAACCCCAGCCGGCCCGGCACCGGCCGCCGAATCACCTCCCCAAAAATAAGTAATAAGCCGCAATAATGCAGCATAAGTAATCTACTGTGCACTGAACTTGACCAAACACACCCAGGACAGATTTATTCCAACCTATGTAGAATGGTGGGGTAAAAGTTTACATTTTTATACGCCTTTTTAAATATATAAAAAGATTTACTTTTATTTTAAATGAAAAGATATAAAAAAATGGCAACTTTTCGTGACACTTTCAGCAATTAAGAAAAATTTTACTATCATTAATGCACGAAAGGCCTTTTGAAAGGACACTTTTCAGCAGGCCTTTCAACAAAGGAATAAAGGCTGGATTTTCTTTGTACCTTAAAGTGTTGTGAAAAGAACACCTTTTTGTGCTCCTTTCAGGTACAAAGAAAAGAAAGCCTTTCTAATTTTTGGTAAGTCATGCTGAAAGGAAAACTTTCAGCATGGCCCCAAGGTGTACCCATGGGTGCACCTTCCCTGAGGCATCAACCCTCACCACAAAGTAGGGTGTACATTATGTGTATTACATGAATAAATAATCTATTGTTTCTTTCCAAGGTCACGGTGAGGGTCGAGGCCTTGGAGAAGGTGCACCTGGGGATCATGCTGAAAGTTTGCCTTTCAGCGTGACTTTCCAAAATTTGGAAAGGCTTTCTTTTCTTTGTACCTGAAAGGAGCACGAAAAGGTGTTGTTTTCGCAGCACTTTCAGGTACAAAGAAAATACAACTTTTATTCCTTTGTTAAAAGACCTGCTGAAAGGACTTGGGCTTGAGCCACTGCGTGCGCATGGCAACGAGTCCGGTGCGCCTTTGGCACCAAAAATAAAAATACATCCGGGGTCCACTTTTCTTGCTCGATTCACCTGTCGGCTGCATCGACTTTTTTATTCAGTTGATATTTCGATTTTTATTCAAAATTTCGCGTTCCCGCCGCCCCTTCATTGTATCCTCGACGCCCAGCTGTGCTTGGAACCCCCTGACATAATATCCAAGATTTTAGTCCCAACCACTCGCGGTTTATTCAGCATTTTGCAGACCCGCGAACTGATTTCAAGCTGCAACGCGCCCGAACCTCTTCATTCAAGCCCCGTGCATCGTAATCCGAACAGATCCTGCACGACTTTCACCTCAAATTTTTTTCTAAAGTATTCAAATTGAACTAACCAGGTACATGTTATTTTAATTCCGTAACGCTCCGTATATTGCCTCATTAGTCCTCCCATTTTTCATCTTGATTGAAAGATCCAATGTAATATAGAGCAATCCGGCATTGAACATAACCAAAAAAATATGCATGATGGTCCGAATCATAATGTTCGATTGGTTGAACCCTTTCAAATGAACAGCATTGTGTGCAATCAAGGCATGTTTGAACTCATAATTGGACATGTTCATCAATGTATTGCAGCAGTCTCTATGGCTGCCAAATATGTGATGGCCCACCAAATTCACTTAAAAATGATGACTGCATATCCTAACTATAGTCAAGATTGCTACAAACCTTGGGGAATTCAGTTCAGTTGGGACCACATCAGCGAAACTTTGATCTCCGGTTGTCCCAGATCTGTGGCTTCACTCAGACCTCGACATATCCGCCGGGAGGGACATTAGGGATATTGGGTGTGCATGAGATGACTGGAATTGGATGCCTGACACTTCTCCTTGCTGATTTTTTATCCTGCTAGACGAAGAATATTGCCCATGAGGGATAGATACGGGGATGTGGGCAGAGCCACTAACATCTTGCTCAAGAGTATTGCATAGCAAGTTGTCAAACAGCGTCGAATATGTGGGATGTGATAAAAAGGTACAGTGTAAATACCAAAGGCCCTCTGGGCATCCCTGGTACCTGGATCATGACGAAACTCCAGTATCTCATAACTTTACAAATATTTGTTGAGTGATGTTTGATCCATTAATTAAATTCTCCAACTATCTACCACGTGGATATTTACTGATGTCGTGCACTGCGCCAACCGATGTCTTGCAAACGCGCTTCCTCAATATCCGGAAGGGATTTCTCAAGTACATCAATTATGTCAGATTGGCGGGAGACACGTGAAATTGGCGAAACACTGCAGGAGATGTGTCATTTTGGTGAATTGCGCGTCAACACATGCCAAGTACGTGCCTTCAACCGAGTCGCGAGGGGACAGAAGAATCACGGAAATGACGTGCCAAGTTCCTAGACAGTTGCACACAATCAGTAGCTTCAAATTTTGAATTCCTCGTACAGGGCAAATTGTCAGAAGGAGTTCCAAGACATCAAGTTTGAGTTTTTTGGCCCCGCGATTCCAAGAGGCAGGCGAAAATTTATACGTAACTTCCGACCTCAAAATCCATTTTTCGTTCTCCGAGACCTTCTAGTGCCCTCATTTGATGGTGCTTTCGGCATTGCTTTAGCACCCTCAGTTGTTAGACATTTCTGGTTTTTCATTGACCTACCTTCCCACTTCTGCACTCTAGCCACCTATAGTAGATGTGCCTTCTCCGGATCTCCCACGCGCAGAGCAAGAGACTGTTTTTGATGATTTCCTTATGATTGAGAAATGGAGACACTGAGTCCCCGCTTGGCAACTTTCTTGTGGGCAGTCTATGCTGATTTGGTGTCCAGTGATCAAAGAGAATCAATGGTGGTTGAGAATTGGCTCTTCAGTCCTGTCTAAAGTAAAAAAATGCTTGTCTGAGGTAATCCCGGACCGAAACAGAGGTTGATATTCCGGGATCTATTCCTCCCAGCCTCTTGCACGAAGCAGGCCAGAATAACATCCTCCGAATCAACAAAATGGCGAGCCTGTTTGAATTTTGCACCGGCTTTTGAGCCGGGAGGTCGCAAAAATTTGAGTTTGAGATTGCAGCATTAAAGTCTTGAAGAAGGGGTCGCAAGAAGGCAATGTTACAAGAACGCAGGAATTGGGACGCACATTGGACGTAGGTGCCACAATTTGAGCACAACTCGCAATGAAGTCAGTTTTATAATACCTCGGCGCGGGAAATAGAACAAGAAATAGTGACACAGCCTAGCTTTTTTATCTTCTAATGATTGATGTTATATATGGTTCAAACTGTAAGCAACAGACGGGATTTTACACGTGCAATGCCCAAAAATTGAGAACTTGATCCCAGGAAAATATAATTAAGAGTGAACAGGGAATGAGTGACAGAATGAAGTATAGCGCTCACGGGATGCCCAAAAATTGAATAAAAATCCTAGTGAGGACTCGCTAGATGGGACTTCAAGTGAAGGGATTAGAATCCCAGGAGTCAGCGGGAAGTCCAAAATGTAATGGAAATTCAAGAGGATCGCCAGAATACGGGAGGTTGGTTGCTGTAAGAAGCCAGCTGGGAAGCATCAAATAAGTGAGTACTCACTTGCTCGCTGGACGCCTAAAAAGCGAAAAATGACTTGCCGCTAGTTGTTAAGTGAGTTTTTGTTACATCCCAAGCGTTGATTCGAAATTTCCAACACCAATATTTGTGCCGTAATAGGTGAGGACAGGTCCTTTTTTTTTTTGCGGACGTGGATATGTGCGGGTGGGTGGACATCTAGTCTGAGCTTCACCCACAGTCTTTATTGAGCAGGCTCGGCGGCCTTGCACATGAGAAGTAGATTCAAAGGGATCACTGAGCGGAGAGTCGAGACTTTACATGGTTGAAATTGAGTGAGGTTGGGAATCAACCCGATCACGGGAGTTGCCACAAGGGTGCATAGAAGGCTATAGAAGGGTTAGGATAGACATGCACAAGTAGACGCTTCAAAGGTGCCCCCCCTGGGATGGATAGGTGTCTGATGAGCAAAGGCAAAAGAGGTATTAATTGCGGAAACCGATTACGTTTCATCAGTTCGAAATCAGCGCGATCACGGATTCAGCCGCAGGACGAGCACCAACTTTCTGTCCGTTAAAGACCCAATGTTACGGTTGCTAGGGGATGTACTAGATCACAAAATTCGCATTAAGACTTTCAGACCTGGTAGCCTACATCGGTACCAGGAAAATGAAAAATGAATGCTCTAAGTGGACTGCTAGATACAGACGATAGATTTGAGATTTGGGCCTCTCTTTTATTTTATTTGATGAAGCGTATTTTTTGATAATTTACTCCAAGTAGCAGAGCTGCCGCCACGACGAGCCGGACACGGCTGGCCGACGAGCAGCTGCATCGGCAGATGAATCGGCCGGTGCCCAACTCGCCTCGCTTGCACTGTACACGAAGGGGCAGTAAACAGACACATGAGAGTTACAAAGGGACACCATGTATAAGTTAAATAGCAGCAGTCCCGAGGACATCCACCGCCTGGCGCATGAGGCGCACCGAGTCGGCATCCCGCACCTGTCTGCAACGTCGCGCATGATCGCCGCAATCACCGCGCTTGATGACGACGACGGTCTGCACCGCGCGCCGCTGGTCCGTGATGCCGATGGCAAAGCGGTCGGGGTTGCAGATCTGGAGGGCGGGGGGAGGGGCGTACATGACGGGGTGTATGAGATCAAGGAGGGTGTGTACGACGAGGCGCCGTTGCACTTGCACGGAGGTGTATATTAGTTAGCTGAAAGTAAGTAACAAGAGTACTTAAGACTCGACACGCACTCTAACTGCTACACCTAAGCCCTGGTCCATCACCCCAAACTCGCGCCAAGGACCACAAAAGATGCGCTCAGGCCCTGCGCACACGCGGCCTTACGGTACCCGAGTCGGAGTGCCATGGCCGCGCTCTGTTGAACTGGCAGGTCACGCAGAAATAAGGAGGCAACTGATATATTGGGGACCAGATACAGAGCATCCAAGAATAAGCGGAAGTACAGAATACAAGGCGGGAGTGTATAAATAGCATGCACAGGGTGCGAGCTAGCGAGGGACAAACAAAGCGAGGTGCGGGGATGCGAGACCGCAGCGGAACGGCGCGTGACGGACGGTCACCGCTTTTCAACACGCTCTCCTTGCGCTCTCCCGAGCCGCGTCTGAACCGCCGCCGCTCAGCAGCTCAGCCTGGCGCTGAAGTGCTGGAAGAGACCAGGGTGGTCTTGGGAAGAGAAGTGATCAGGAAAGATTATGATTAGATCTCGCTTAGATTACCGATTAGATTGATACCGATATTTGTAAATTACGCCGTCCAAGCTCGTCCAAGGCTGTCGAAGCTCAATGGTGATGAGAGAAAAATATAGCACGGCTCACCAAACTATTCCTTGATGCCTGCGTGCTCCAAGGCGTGTTCAAATTCAAAGCCTACCATGCCAAGATATTTTGCCGTAAGAATGCCAAGAGAATTCCCACGTTACACAAATCGTCATCGGCCAAAATGATGAATTCCTGGTGTAAAAGATTGGAAAAGAACGAGTCTAAAAATAAATTTTTAGGACTCGTAACACCTTTCGGCAGGCCTTTTGTCCATTAACAATAGTAAATATTTTTTTAATTGCTGAAAGCATCGCGAAAAGTTGCCGTTTTTTAATATCTTTTCATTTAAAATAAAAGTAAATCTTTTTATATATTTAAAAAGGCTTATAAAAATGTAAACTTTTACCCACCATTCTACGTAGGTTGAAATAACTCTGTCCTGGGTGTGAAAAAGGCCTCTGCACCTGCAGGAAAGGGCCCCGTGCCAACGGAAGAGGCAGCGCCAGCGAAAAGGGCGGTCTGCCCCCAGTGTGCCGACGTGCCGAGACCAAACACGACCAAATGATGGGGACGATTAAGGGCTGTCAAGAATAGGGGTGCTCAATTCCTATCTCGTGGGCCGTCCCGTGGCATATTTGGTCGAAATAAATAAAGATTCAAACTCCGCCAGGAAACAAACCGTTTTGCACATCCTCTTGCTTCATTTCCTAGCCCAACTTTGACTCTAAACTCACTCTAACCTTCAGTCACTCATCTGGATCAATTTTACAAGGCCTGACAAATTTGAGGGGCCCGCAACTTCGGGGTTTTACCACATTCATACAAGTATATTTATATCTGGCAGTGGACATTGTATTGAAGGAAGATAAACACTTGGGGTACCATTCTTTACCTCATTGAATATATTGTGGGGCTCATTTGTCTCTGAAATGTGGGTAGGAACAGTGGGGTTGAGACCAAGACGAAGCGGAGTTTGAATCTTTATTTGTTTCGACCAAATATGCCACGGGACGGGCCCACGAGATAGGAATTGAGCACCCCTAATGCCAGTCCATCCCAATTTGACCAGGTCCCGGCTGGCTCTTGTGCTGAATGTAGAGAAGAAAGTAGATGAAGGTGTTTGTGTTGTTCATCCAGCTCAAGCTGAGCACGATGTTGGCGTGGACATTGAGAGTCTGTGAGTCTGACCCTGCACAATGGCCGATATGAGTACGGCAAAGGCTGTGATAATAATGGTCGTAGATTGTGTCTCGACCGACTCCAGCTCATAGCGCTCGACCTCTCTATCCAGAGCGCCCAGAGAGCCGGAACAAAGCTGATTAAGTTCTGCATATAGATTACCGCCCAGACCCCAGTCCCAGCAATGTCGGGATCTGAGGGGATCGTACAGCCCAGGGAGCTCGTCGCGGCAAACGAATACGGAGGAGCCCACGGGTCATTTGACATCTGGAACTGATCTGTACCCGATTGGGAGGAGACTTTTTTGAATGGCTTGGCAAATCGGCTTTGTCCTCAATAGCCGGTTGCTCCGCTTCAAGATATGTAGCCCCAGCAATGCTGATCTCAATAAGTTTTCCATCTACATTTTCAGTGAAAAAGGTGCGAAAAGATAAAGTTGTCACAAGTGAAAAAAAAAAACTTGAAAAGCTCAACCAGTGCTGGGCATACACAGATGTTCTACAACAAAGTGTCATTAAACGCACTGTGCAAGTGTCTTTCATTCAACAGACTGTGTGTCCAAGTATTTCAAAGGTTTTATTGAAACAAATTTATGGGGCCCTCCGAGCATCCCTGGTACATACTTGGATTAACACCTGAGGGTAAGAATAAGAATAAGAAAAGATGCAACACAAAGGCAGGTAGGTAAGTAGCGACTCTCAGCATATTCACTGGTTGAGTATTTAGGAGTTTTTCACTGAGAATATTGTTGAAACTTCCTTTATTTTTCAGTGTTTTCACTGTAAAATTATATGATAGGTGCCAGCTGTCAAAGTCTTGTATGCGTCCACCACCTCGACATTTTCAAAACTCACACATCATCAAAATCTGCGCTGTCCCACCACCCTCCCTTCCGTTCTTTTTGTTAGCTTATGTTAAGGTTGCTTTGACATTGCATTCTTTCTCGGCTCGGACGTTCCCGCCAGCTTTGGGCTGTGTCGCGAAATTACCCTCTCGGCCGGGAATGGCCTAACCCACCCCCATCTCATTCAGCGACAGAGCTCCGCAGGGGCTCCCTTCTCATACTTCCTCCCAACCCGATCACTAGTCGTGAACTAATAGTAACTTGTCAAATGGCCTCGAGTTTGAGATTATTATTGATGGATTCAAAGTCGTGATCCTGTTAATGGAGGCACGACAACTTTAGTATCATAGTCGTATCATTGATCTAGTGATGACTACTTTGATTGTTGATACGACTATTTTGATACGCATCTCCCGCTATATCCACATGCCAATCCCACTTTCGAGCAATTAGGGCAAGCGCAGCGCGCCCTAATTGCGGGTATCCACAGGTTAGAGTTAGGGTTCGGTTAGGGTTCAGGTTCAGGTTCAGGCTCGGGTTCGGGATGGTTAGAGTGAGGGTTAAAGGATATAATTTAAGCACGAACGAGGCTTTAGTGTGCCGACCTGAGATGCCCCGGCTCAGAGGACCCCCAAACACAGTGAGGGGGGGGAGGGGCATCGAATGGTTGGTCCTCTTCGCGCAAATGAAGAAACGAGTGTGTTTACGCTATGCCTTGGGCACATCATGGCGCGATTGATGGAATCAAAATAGCCCTATCTCATCAAAATAGTTGATCAAAGATACGACTATGATACTAAAGTTGTATGTAACTCCTGTTAACGCTAAGAATTCAACAAGCGAAAAAAGCGGCGATCCCAGGCCTCCAAGCGACGTCACGATAATGAAGCGAATAATTTGAACGACAAGATTCGAGTCTTCCGATATGCTGTCTAGATTTTGCTTGTTTAATTTTCTCAAACGAGGAAGCGTCACAATAACTCCACACCTTCTGAGTCTCCTCCGCCAAAAAAAGACCGCGTTCCCCACTAATGACTATGAATGTTCTTACAAATTCAGCGCCCCATATTCGGGATGTGGAGTGTCCAGCCATACACATTCTACTGAACGTACACAGCGGGGGGGGGGGGGGGTGCCTCATCTTTTCCGCCCTATCCTAGGTGAATGGGTGCGATCGCCAGCCGGCCTCACATACGGCGTTAAACGCGGTGGAGGAGTTTTATCGAGCATTTTAAGGAGTTTATCCTACCGAGTACATATGCATCCAGCCACGCACCCACACATCTGCGTCGTCGACAAAGCGCCCTACGTGAAAGTCCACAGATTATTTAAATCAATTGCTTACTGAAACCCGATTTAAATTCCTGACCACAGAGTTAGATTCCTGCCAGAGACAGAGAGGAATAGAGTATACCGGCCCTCGCGAGATGGATGGGCGATGGAGGTGCGATTCCTGCCAGTACTTCAATGCCGAGCGCGCGCAGGCTGGGGAAGCCAGCCAGTGGGACCGGTAGATACTGCGCCAGGTTTCTTTTATTTTTCGCGGCCCAAATCACACACACACAAAACACCCTACGCACCCCCCCGCCCCTCATACACCGGCGGAAGGTGCGCGCTTACCTGCGCCTCCAGCGTCGCGAGGCGCGCCTCCAGCGCGGCGGAGGTGATGGACGCCACGTCTCCTGCCGACACGGCATCGGTGGAGGCGGTATTTGGTCCCTGCCCTGCGGCGCGGACGCTGGTGGTAATTGCACTTGCCCCGCGCGCTGGAGCAGCAGCGGGAGTGGTGGAACGGAGTGCGAGGGCGAGACGACGGACTCGGTGGACGTGTAGGGCGTGTGCGTGGTGGGTTGTTCCAGGCGGTATCGTCTGCGGTGGTATTAGCGTTAGGAAAGGGATGAGATGGGTGAGAGCATGGGAACGTATAGGAAGTGGAATAGGGGATGCTGGGAAACGAAACGAGTGAGGGGGGACGGAATGGTGGGAGGGGTCAGGATCGAGCGGGGGGATTCTTTTTTTGAGGGTGGATGGATAGATGCGGATTTGGATAGGTAACTGGAGTCGAGCGTGAGGGAGAGGATAAGGATTTGGATTTGGATAAGGGGCGGGTGAGAGCGGAGGGATGAGAAAGGGATGCGGATGCGGATGATGGCACAGGAATGGGAATAGGTGAATGAGGAGCGGGACGGGACGGTTGGGAGTGTCAACACTTATTGGCATTGGAATTGAGTGGGAAGATTTGGAGGAGCGGAGTGGGGAGTGAGAGCATGGGGATTGGAATAGGAATGAGGGACGGGATGATCGGGAGGTGGGGGGAATAGGCGGGCCAGTGGGGGTAGGAGGAATGAGCGAAGGCGAAGTGGATGAAGTGGAATATAGAGAGAGAAGATGGGGCGGATGATAGTGGAATGGGGATCGAACGGAAAGTGGAATAGGAAGGAGGAAGAAAGGATGGCAAGTGGAGAGAGAATGGGAAGTGGAATAGAAACAGAAACAGAAACAGGAACGGGAACGGGAACAAGGAACGAATAACGCACAAGTCTTCGTATCGGGTGGTGGGTCGTCGCAGGCGACGTGGTGCTCGCCCACGAGGACTCGGGTGCCGCGCCAGCCGAGGTGTGGCTCGCCGAGGTGGTGGTGTCGATGGGGCGACGACGAGTGGCTCAATGTGCGCGGGCGCGTTTCGGCGTCGGCGGCGGCGTCAAAGGAAGAACGCTAGGGCTGCGAGGATGCCTAGCCCTGCGAGTACGGCGCCGGCGATTACGCCGCCGGAGGGGCTCTTCTTCATGCTGGGGTTGCTGGGCGGAGTGGGGTCTGGAGTGGAGGTGGTGCTAGTGGGGTGTGGGCATGGCATATAAATCTGGGGGGAAGGAACGTACGATGAGGTGGCAGGGATGTCCGCTGTGCCCGTGCGCCGCGAAGAGCAGCGCGCGGAACACAAACCGGTCGCTGCCGGCGTAGTGGTGCGCCTCCCGGGGTTTCCCGTCGAGCGCGAAGGAGATGCTGGCGGGGTTCGCGAGGTCGATGCCGTAGATGTACACGTCCGAGCCTTTGGAATACGAACGACCCGGAGCTGAAGTTCGTCCCGTCGTGCCATGTCTGGTTCTGGATGTTCGTTGTCGGCGGCTGCGCGGAACAGAAATCGCACGGCGCGCCTGGGGCGATGGCGGCCCAAGGCGCGGAGGTCGAGCTGGTGGAGGCGGACCAGGTGAAGTACGCGAGGTCGGCGTTGTCGATCGTCACGTTCGTCGGGACGGCGGCGACGAGCGAGATAAGCAGGAGGACCAGCGGGAAGGGGAGCGCGAGCGCCATGGTGGTTTGAAACACGGAGCCCGAAATTTAGTACATGTAATCATGTTAATCACCGCACTAGTACCATGTGATCGCCGCCGGATAATCGAAAATTGCGGCAAATTGCAAATTGATAATGTCTAGATCTGCGCGGTGAGTTCTTTGAGGATAAGATGTAGTGGGTGTGTTGCGCTCCAGCGGACAAGTGGAGGAGAGTATTTTTTTCTTTCTTTTTCTTTCCCTTTCTTTGAACCCGCACCGCCACTCAGATCCGAAACACCATGATCGGTTGCCAACCAATCAACGGAGCGTCATCCGTACTTCATCTAAATTAAACAAGACGTCCGCTCCGGCGCCTGGCTCCTCAACAATTTCTGTCCAGAAATTAACTTGATTTAATAATTTGTGTAGTCCGCTGCGCGGCAAGGCCCTCTATCATCAATCGCCATGGCTCTTCAGCTCTTGTTCCTGGGAAAGCGAACTGCTCTCGGAGCTTGACTCAGTGGTTCACAAAGCATGTACTCAATTCGGAGCCAGGAGGGAACTGTTCAAAATGGTTTATTAAACTCCTACCCCATATATGAGGAAGGATGAAGCCACAATCTAAAATCAAGATCCTGTGAGCTGTAGAGATTCCTCGCTCAAGTGATCACTCGGGATAGCTGACGGAAGAGAAAAGCAGACAGGGTGGCTGTTGAATTAACTGTGGATTAAACTGCCAACACGATGTATAAATAGTTTGATTTCTGTGTTCCTACCCAACCTTCGCTCGGTCGACGCGCAGCTCAGATTTGGGCAGATAGGCAGGGTATTTGGCCCTGCTGTCCTGGCAGAAGCGAACAACAGATGCTTTCTCAGCTTATGTCTCGATATTTCCCTGAAATTGAAGCATACCTTCAATATTGAATCCCAGTGAAAGTCCCCTATGTCGAAACCTGTCCGAATCTGCCGAAATCTGCGGCGCCGGTTTCACTTCTTCGGGAACCTCGGAAATACCCTCCAAAAAATCACAAGCTGGTCTCGACTTTCGTTTTGGACGACTTCCGTCAAATCAGAGTTCTTCTGAACGGTCCGCAGATGGCCCGTGCGCGGGAAGTCGGAGTCTCAAATCACTCTTGCCTCATACCACCTTCGCTTCGGTCCTCTCGCCCTCCTCTCATTTCCTCCTCGTATCCGTCCCTCTCCCCCCTCTCCTCTCAGTCCTCTCCCCCCTCAGGGCCACTCCCATCTAGGTCCACCGGTATACCGCATCTTTACCAAGAA
This sequence comes from Mycena rebaudengoi, assembly GCA_029282285.1. Lineage (NCBI taxonomy): Eukaryota > Fungi > Basidiomycota > Agaricomycetes > Agaricales > Mycenaceae > Mycena > Mycena rebaudengoi. Next base: position 421,772 of record JARJCX010000065.1, read on the forward strand.
GCTTTGAAACTCTACTGGTACCGAATTTCTTCCTTGTCACATTCGGTCTCTAATCTAGTCGCTGCAGCCACAGCACGTTCATATCTGTCATATAGGTAAGAACCCTTTTGCAGACCCTCTTGCTGTGGCGCTGAATTTCGCCAGCCTGAAGACAAAACGGCTCTGCGGTATCTGTGTCAGGCGGTGTTCTATGTGGCCATTAAAGTGCGTTTTTTTTTGTTCTCTTTTCGTCTGTTCTTATTAGCTCATCGGCGTGTCTTTGGCACCCCTTCGCCCCGCATACACCTCTTCGATCGCGCACGCGACTCGTATGCGATCCTCGACGCCATACAATCATCCGCCATACGCGATTTCTTCACGCCGATCCTCAGAGACGTCGTGTAGGTACGCTCCTGCGCCTTGGCGACTTGTCCAAGGAACACCCGCGCGCACTTTCTGTCACGCCAAAATGAAGAGAGGGGGGGAGGGGGGATGCGGGACGACGGGATGCGGTGACGTGGCGCTCGTATCTTCGCGTGGGGCGGGGTAGTAGCACGTAGCACCAGATGCATTACATTAAATATAGCTGAATATATGTGGTGTTTCTGCATTACATTGGGTGTGCGTACTAGAGCAGAATGGCGCATTTTTGAACCGAGGAGCGTATGCATGTGGGAGCAGATCTGAATAGAGAAATTCCAACGGCCGATCTGCTGAAGACCCAAATCTAACCTTGGATAAGCTCAGATATGCATACTGTCCTGTCAGACAGCAGATTTCGGGCGGTTTTGAGTGGGTGCCAATGGGGACAAGAAATTCAAAAGGGGAGGAAGAAGAGAGCTCATGAAAAGTTCTGGGAACCAATTCATTTGACTTTGGATCAACTACCATACATGTTTTATTGGTTGCCAAGCGAAAATACAGTGGGAAAAAACCCCCCCCGAGTAGTCTCTGCCGGATTTAGATATCTATCCGAACTCATTATTAGTGTCTTTAAAGTATGTTAAGGTGGTTAAGGACCATCATCTTCTCTTTAGAAATGAGTCATTCAAAATATGAGGATAAATACCCCATAATCCACGTTTTCAACTCCGAATAAGATAGGACGCATTCGTGGTCATCAAGATGACGTCACATCGTAAATATTGAGTTTACGAGCACCCGGATGAAATAAAATAAGATCTCCTGTCAAATTATTCTAAAATTACTCCTTCATGTATTCCAAAATTCTTGTGTATTATGAAGATGTGCTCCGGAACTAGATAGCTTTTTGGTCAATTTGATGGGAAGTTCAGAATATCCATGGGACCACCAAAAAGCTTTCTTGTCTCTCGTTTCCTTGTCAAATTTTCTCATTTTTTGGCTATCGACTCTTGGCGAGTTTTATAATAGATTGACAGGAGATTTAATTCAATTTCATCCGGATGCTCGAGGAACTAGATATTTACGATGTGACATCATCCTTTGAACAGATCCAAATAAATATTTTACCAATTCTGCGAACCCGGGGTTAACCGCACTTTCTTACATACCACTCTTTAAGCATTACAACTGTCTGGTGACTTCTCAGATCTGTGAAGCAGTCTCATGTCTGGTCGCTGATTGGAGCTGGAAGAGCCGGCTCGAGACAATGCCCAGTGAATAGCAGTCCCTATGCGAGCAGGAATTCGCTTAACACGGGCCTTGAGAGCGTGTATGTACCTGCTTCGGATAGCCGGGTTCCTGTGCTTGTAGCCCGTGGATCTGATCGTTGAGTGCATGGATCTCCTCAACATGACGTGCATCGACCTTCTTGTACTGCTGAATGCACTTTCATGGTTTCCTTCACTTCCTCCAGCTTTTGCCGCTTAGAAACCCTTCTTTTTTCCAGTATCGGTGGCCATCATATCTTCCGCTTCAATGCCATCTGCCGTTTCTTGTGATCATCCACGTCCATAAGCGAAGACGTGGGCCCCGGCGCGTCCTTGGCAGCGCGCGCATTTGCGGCTCTGGCGGCACGGTCCCCTTTGTTGGTACGTTCTTTTGGACCCATAAAGGGATCTTTGCCGGAGGGGAGGGTCCTTGGGAATCCTTGGGACGCGTCGGCACGTCGACCGCGCCTTGCAAGGCGCTACACGGAGGCGGAATGCAACTTGCAGGGGAAGGTGGACTTTAATTTGCCTTCACGACACAGTTCAGACAACACTTAAACACAATTGATGTTGGGTAAAATAAAATAAATAAACAGGTAGGCTACATACTGGACAAAAGGCTATGATCTGGACAAGGCATGCTGTGCACACCAAGAACAGGTGGGTTTGTATTCATCCAAATAAGGGTGGAGACGTGGAAAAAACAACAAGATTGAAACACAAACCCTGACGATCCAACATCCAGACTACAATTCAAACTAAGATACCTTGATTCCCCTTGTCCCCAGCATCACTTCCTTGATCCGATTTGTCCTCTTCCTCTTCCTCCTCCTCCTCTTCAGTGATGTATGGCTCCTCCGGTGCACCAATAGTTACATGCAATTCCGAAAGTCGCTGAAGTTGTTCTTCATACTGAGCCAAAATTGCAGAGTCAACCTGTGCTAGCTTTGCATCGATCTTGATTATATCCTTCATCTGGGAAGATCTTTCAAACAAGGGCCTGGCAGTCTTCCACAATTCAACTGCCTTCATGACCTCTCCATGATCATTCAGTATATTGGCAATTCGGATCATACAATCTGCCCTCCAGTGATGAACATCCATAAATGTGAACCCATCAAGCGCAACAGAATAGGCTGAGCGCAGTTTCATTGTCCCCTTGGACTGAAAAAATCTGGCCAAGGCAGCGGAATGCTTGCATTGTCTGGCGCTTGTCTTTACACTTCAAGGCCAGTCCAAGGAGGATCCCAGTCCATTGCAGTGTTGTTTGGATAGTATTCATTCCAGTGGAAAGATCTCCAAGCCTTTCAACACATAAGAGTGCCAGGTCTGTGTTAGTATCCAAACACAATGCAAAACATTGTTCAAACAGTGCATTCACAGTCCCAAGGGCCCCATCTCGAAGCCAGAGTTCAGCAGCCACATAATCAATCAAAACAGACATCTGTCGGCCATCGTACCCATACAATGCCTTCAAATGAGACTGAGCCATGTCTAGATTTTGTGCAATAATTTTTGAGTCAGCACCAGTAGCAATATCAATTAAACCAATGTTCAAGTTTGCCAGGATGGCATCATATGAAGTTGGCTGGCAGCTGGATGCGATGGCAACCTGCAGATTACGAGATTGCAGATACTCAGTTTTTACAAGGTGTATCTCGGCCTGCCAATTTAGTATGGAAAGCTTCAATCAACTTTGTTGTTGACCAAGAGTAGCCAGGATGTGTCTGGATTTGTGCAGAAGATGTTGAGCATGCCAATAGTTTGCCAATAGTGTGTGACATCTTCCTTGGATGCTAAGAGACACTGCTTGTAAATAGATGTCCCCCATGTGCTCAGCATATCTATGTGCCTTCTCAGCATGTGTGAGTGCACTCAAGGGCTTTCCCGTATCACTCAGAACAGTACTTATGCTGGCCAATGCATGGATGCCAATAATGGTGGGGTATCCAATACTTTCTGCCAGAGAATATGCTTTCTGAAAGGACTTCAGGGCTCCTGAAAAATCCGACTTTGCCCCCCGGAAGTAGAGTCCCACAGCACGATACCATCTCGCTGGTGACAAATTAGTTAGGTGATCACAAGCACAACAATTGTGTTTTACCTTGTTCCAGTGGATCTTTTGATTTAAAATGCTGATTGCCTAAAGTGGCAGTGCTATTGAGATCCAGGTCAGGCAAATGTTGAGAAGATTCCAGTAGCTCAATAAGATATTCTCCAAAATTTGGATTGCCCTTCCAATGCAGCATTTTCCCAGAAAGCTGAAGCAACAGGGGTGAATATGTGTTTTGAACCCGATCGTAGAAGTGATTGAGAAAGAGGATGCTCTGAAAATTCTGGACAATATCTGGTCCCTCTGGTTCAAGCCCATCATGAAGAACAGTGTTGAAGTTGCCCAAATTTCGTGAGATTTGGGGGAGTATATCTGCTACATTGAGATCCTTGAATTGATTCCAAAGATCAAGGATTTGATGGAAGTGTTCCCGTAGCTTCAGCTTCAATGCAGTTTCGGGAGGATGCATACTTAAAATATGTTCTCGGATCGGAACCAGAACTTTGAGATGTTGATCCTGGCCAACAAAAGCAAGGGCTGTTTGAATCAGAGTGGCCTTGCAAGCCAGAATGTCAGGGATAGGAAGTTTTGTCTGCACCAAATCAGCATCCGCAAGGCCATCTGGTAACATGGACAGAATACTGAGCAACTGATGGGCACCTGGGGTCATCCGGGAGCTGGTGCATGATAACATGATGGATATGTCCAGGCTCGATCTCTGGTCATACCCTTCTGAAAGCATCCGAGTACTCTCCAATTTCCAACGACAAAGTGTCTGGGTACATCCTTCAGAACCAGCAACACTTGCAATGAGGCTGACTGCGAGTGGAAGATTTCCTGTCAGTTCAAGGAGTTCTTTGATACTGGCATCATCATGGCCTTCATCAGCAACGTCAATGAATGTCTGCAAAGCAGCCACATTGGAGAGTGGCTCGAGAGGGGCTAGAAAAGGCCTAGTCCATTTGACTTTGCTTGGTCGCTCAGCACCTCTCAAGGTGATCTACAGGAAGTTCAAGGCATTTTTGGATAAGCTCAAAACATTACTCACCATGAGACCCAAGTGGGGGACATCAGTAACAAGGGATAGGAACTCCTCAACTTCAGGGTGAGATGACAGGGTTTCCCAAGTGGTCTCCAGATTGTCAAGGACCAGAAGGGAAGGAGGAGCATGGGCAAAGTAGTGTACAATCTTCTTTGTCATGTTTGAACCCTTCTCCAACCCAATATGAGTTGCAATTGTCGCTGCCAGCTCGGTGCAAGTGGGGCTCGAGTGGCATGAAACAAAGTATCGATGTGAATACTTGGCTTCCACTTGTGGATTATGGAGAGCTGCAGTGGCTAGACTGGTTTTTCCCATACCACCTGTACCTAGGATGGCAACACAGGCGGAATTTTGGAGGAGTACATTGACCATGTCCTGCAGCTCTGCTTCACGTCCATGAAAGATTTTGGGTGATGGTGGGAGCAGACTAAATGAACCTGAACTAATATGAAAATTAGCCACCATGGATTATTACACCTCCAATAATGCACCTATTTGCGGAACTTGAAAGAGTCCCAATCACCTAAATAAGAAACATAAGCTCGAAAATTGGAGTCTCATTTGAAATTACAACTAACAGAGGAGCGATCTGAACCGCTAAGGTCCGGATGGGCATTTAGGAGTGCCATAAGCTCATCATGCTGCTGCTTTGCATCTTTTTTCACATTCTCTATCTGAGAGAGTGTTGAGCCCCCAGCTCTGACCTGAATGAATTTCAGTAATGAGATCACAGATGCCTCAGTATGCAATGCCATCAGATGTAGCTTGAATATTCCGATGGCCTTATCGAGTTCCTGCTTGCATGTCTCCAATTTCCTGGCATTATTAGGCTGCTTAAACAGTTGCTTGATCTTTCCCATTTTCTGCCGTGCTGTGAGAAAAGTGAAGATCTTCTGAAGTGTTCTGCCATGATGTCTCACTGTGTGTCACTCAGAAAAATGTAATGACAACATACTCAGTGAATTTTGCAATTTCATACAAGAGTGCCGTTGGAAGCACCCCTTTAATTTCTGATGTGGAGCACAGGGTTGTGATAGCACACAGGATCTCGTGGATTTGTTCAACCATTATCATCCACTCATTCCTGTTGGATCTGGCAGCCTATATTTATCTTTATGAGCAAGGTATTTTTTACTTACCATAGGTCAGACTTACCTCCACATATTTCAGAATTGACAAAGTCAACGCTGCGGCTGAGAATAAGAAGGGAATCTGGAATGATTCTGCGATTCCCTCAACAGTGTTAGCTGCCACTGTTGTATACTGGATTAGATTCTCGAGGTGTGTTGGGACTTTCATGTTCGGGATCAAGGAGGGCAGAGCCAAAACTCAGTGACTCTTATCTATCCTACGGATGCTGTTGTACAACAGTTCAAGATTGCTATCAACAGATATGCCGAACTATGTCGCACTGCGTGTCAAATTGCAGGTATAGGAAGTCAAGAATCCACTTCTGGGAAAATGTGGCCATAGAGCGGGGCCAGGATGGTAGATTCGATAAGATTTCTATGCCGTTTGCTATATATCTGTTGATGTGTTCCTCCCACAGACCCCATTCTACGTGCATTCTCAGCATCAGACTGTGTGTGCGGCTATAATGATCTATTGATGTTCCCCACCCGAAAATAGGCAATATGTTTCACAAGTAGCAAAACAGAAAATTGAGAATACTACTTGAATGCCGGTGAAATTCCATTCCGCCATTACACACATCGGCATCTTGACCTCAGTTGGCAAGGGAGCAAAGGTAGAAGACACCAGAGCTATGTGGCGGCCATCTGTAGATGATCAACAACATACGGCACCTGAGCTTCTGAAAGAGATGGAATCACATCAGAAGGATTCCTTCTCCACTCAGAGCGGAGCTTCCACCAATCCGCCGAAGCACTGCTGAGAAAAAAACCAGAAGCAGAGATAGTTCTCTCAATCTGCAGGAGTGCAATGATCATCTTTGAGGGCCGCCCTCACTGCATCATGCAATGATTGCTGCTATAACTGCAGTGATTAGGAATCGCATCGCAGTGCTTGTGATTCACCTGCGAATGTCACACAAAATCCTACCACCATCCATCCTAGTTGTCAGTTCTCGAATCACCTGATAGTCAATCTACATTTGAGCCAAACTTTGGACGTGAGCTCTCACCACGGACAGGGACCATATCGCTTCGCGGGATCGCATTTGCATTTCGAAGAAGTCCGCTTGATGCGTTCCCGAAAGAGGTCCGGTGGTGAGTTGCAATAATTTTATTTCAAAACCTGATTTGAAGCATAGTAGTTTCCGAGAAACCCCTCCAAATTGGACAAGGTTGCCGCCGAACTCCCCAAGAACACCCGGTGACACCGCCGTACTTTATAAGTGGAGGGATCCTTTGATATTCCATCCTTTGGGCCTAAAGAAAATTAGGATGCCTATAGGCCTATAGGTGTAGTATAAATTCTCCTTGAATGGTGAAAACACAGTGAACCATAGATCAATCGAGTTCAACATACCTCGGCATGCTCGCTATACTCACCCAATGGGTTGGAATCTTTTGAGGCCATTGCGTCAAATATAGAAGAATCCGATGAGTGTTTCCTGACATTATAATAAATATCCCTGCCATGATATTTGCTTCCGACATAATTTTCCGTTTTGTAGCTCACATTGCATTGATCAGTTTTGTGCTCTCCATTCTTTACAAAAAGAAATTAACCCAAAGCTTATGAACCGCAAAAACATAGCGTAAACACCGTCCTGACCGTTTGGGCTCCCGGAATACGTCAAAACATAGGGTATTGCGGAGGTATAGCTTTTCGCATCCTCAAATACTCTTGAGAAAAGTGTTCCTTTACCTTCGGGCTCCGACCAGGCGTCTGTCAAAAACGTGGGAGATCTTTCCACAATGAACCGCAAATTAGATTCCCTCATGGCGGAAAGATGGAGCACGTACCAGGCCTTACAATATAATCGGAATGTGTAGTACCCATCGATTAAGGGTGCCCTTACTGAGCTCGCCGTGTCCGGTGAATGAAACAGACTTGGTGTGCATGACGTCCCGAATCTGGCATAGGTACATTGAATTAGAGGGGAACATTCCGTATAAGGGAGCATTGCCGTCATGAAATAAATCCAGACACAGCCGTTGGTGATGAATATTTTTAAACATTCATCCTGGATCTGAAGCAAATTCCGGTTGATGATAAGCAAGGGTAAATTTGTAATGTGCGTGACAGGGATGAGAATAGGACAGTACAGAGTGCCCAGACTGCCTACAATTAATATTCGACGGACACGGGGAAGTAGATACCCACCAAATAGCCTGCGTGGTGGAAGGGCAAATATCCGGGATCCTGGGTAGTAAGAAACAGGTACAGCTTCCAGTCGGCTTGAAATTAATATGAGGGGAAGGAAAGAATTTAAGTTCAGCAGCACGTTGGATACAGTACATCGATAAAGAGACGCGGGCAGTTCCGCCCAGATTCAGAATGATAGGGACATGTCAAGATGGAGGCGGAGTGGAAAATTCACTGTTGTTTACAGTACGAACTGAATAGGATGCCAAATGAGCCGAAACCAGTCTCCCGCAACGGTGGAAATATCGGGCACATAACGTAGCAGGTCTTACAGCACCTACAGATACACCTTGTTCGTCAGGTGAATGAATAATATATGGCTAATGCAGCTAGCCAAACGTTTGTGCTCGTGCGCATGACCAGAATATCTCCAGTAATGGGAGAACATCCCCAGTAGTGGAGTCGATGCGCGGAGAAAAGTCCTCGTTAAGGGATTATTCAGGAACATGTGCACTGCCTGGTGTACCACGCGACAGAGGAGATGGCTAAGAAAAATTGCGGAGGATCCCGATGACCTCAAATCAATGATAAACCCGGCGTGGGTGTAAGTGAATGGACAAGGGAACAAGATACCCATGGAGCCTTCTGTCAAGACGAAACCTCGGCTAACAACAGGCGTAGCGTGGCCATTGGTCGTTTAGCTCCTGAAAATAAAAATAAATCTGTGCGGAGGCGGGGAAGTAAATTCGGCCTGTACAGCAGAAACACGGACCAACCATTGAAGCCTAATAAAGATAAAGGGATCTCCAGAACAGGACCTGGAGGTAAGGAATGACGTGCTCATAACATGAGGTGAATGGACATCACCGGCGTAGATGGTAGCTTACCCAGCGGACTGGATGAGTCGAAGCCAGTTTTCAGCATGGGCGATACATCTAGCTCCCCAAACTCTCAATAACGCGATCCATGAGTATGTAAATGCTGAGCATGGGCAGTATCTCGAACATCAAGCGGCATGTCGGTCATGAGGTTGGTAGTGAATCATGGATCAAGGGTCGGAGGCTTAGATTGAGAACCTTGTGGCGGCGCATAAATCAAGTCCAGTGATACCACAAAGATACCGAGACCCGCTACACGGAATCAAAGATATCGTGCAAGCTGTCTGGGAGATCCCGACGCCGCTGAAGCTCGAGCCCAGAGTGAGTAACGCGAGCGAACCTTGTGATGTCGCACAATGCCCGAACGCCGGATATCGGCCAGCAAGGTGTCGGGGATCCTGGAGTCCTGGGGATTGTGGCATTAAATGGCGTGAATTATTCCAGTTGGAGGCAGGACATATTGGACCATCATAACGAGACGAGAGCCCAAGCGAGTGTCAAAGCCAAAAAGCGAGAAATTTTCAATTGGTTCCGAGTCTGCGGAACGTGGTCCAGGTTTTGATAGAGGAATCGATTCAGATGCAGTGCCAAATAACAGGCAGAGAGCGAGGCTCAGTTAAAGCTCAATCCTGCGGCGAACGACGTCGTATGCTGCAAAGAAGGATGATGCTGTTTGTGCACGATTGTTGATGCAATGTTCGTCCGACTTACGTCACCGCCCAATTTCCACTTCCATCTGACTCGTTCGAGCATGAATATGTTTCTCCCAGAGGCCCAGAGCGGAATGCGCCACATACACTCTTACGCTCCAGTTCCAGAACGTCGCAAAAACGGACTGGGAGGCTCAGGTACGTCCATGAGAGACAATGAACAGGCCAAATACACTTTCCTTGGATTATGTATACACTCACATCCGGGCTCGAGTCATCGAGTACCCCGAGCCCTGGGCGAGCGCTTCTTTTATTTCGTATTGCATTCCGTTCCGTTCCACGCCATGAAACCTCGAGTCATAATCATAGTATATCATACTACAGACAACTTGTCTTGAATAGCCCGCGGTCAGCGGGTAACAGTGTGCACAATCCAAGAGTGGTATAGTGAATAAATTGAGTGGGTGAGTCACTCCAAACCTGCGTCCGAGGATGTCGAACAAAGGGAAGCCCGTTTTGGGACGTCCGCTTGTGAAGCACCGTAGAAGCGCATTAGCGCCGTGTGGGCCGTGGTGCGCGCGGATAACTTGCGGCAGGCCGGACGGCGCCTGATGCGCCGTAGGGATCGTACGTATACGCCGCCATTGAGGTATTCATGGCGAGGAATATAATGAGCGAGTGGACGCACGACGCGGTTCGCGCCGCGGCGAGCCCGGATCGGATGGAGCTGCATGTGATCCGGGTGCTGCGGGGGAACACAGCGCGTTTAGGGGTGGTTCCCCTCCGTATGGAGCCTCGTCTGTGCGCGTAGGACTGCGGCGTTTCGCAGCTGTTCTCCCCTCCGATAGAGAGATGTGGGACCTCCCTGCGGTGGGGAAGGGTTTCGAGATATATTCTCGCTCGGGGCCCGGGATGTAGTGACGATCAAGTTATGATTCACTAGTAGTGGGCGATGGCCTTCGTACGGTGTTCAAGTATCATCATTCTTGTCCCTGTGATCGAGCAGGAAGGGAACACCGATTTACATTCCGAGAGGCGATCCGCGTGCTTAAAATGACGCCAAAGTACTAGGGACATAGCTGCGCTCGAAGTGTCGATTCGATACCGAAATCCCTTATCAAGCAGAAATCGAATTTTCAAAATGGGCTTGAAAAAAATAGATGCTAAGGAAAGCAACACCAGTTGGACATATAAATTGTCTGATTAGAAGTAAATGTACGCAACCTGGATTCAAATTAATCACGGTCAGGATATTCAGTTGGCTGGCTTACACATATATCTTTACGATGGTTGCGGCGGCACATCTCATATGTGCTTAACTTGTATTATTTTTATGTCCTCCTTCATTCAGGCGGCTGATCGTCTTCATCGTCCGAGCGGACATCTTCGGTCTGAGATGTGACCACCGTCCTGCGTCAGCGTCTAGATAAGTCTTCCAATGCGCATCACAGCCAAACAAGAAATGCGCACCGCACGAGAACACGCAGGATGAGCACGTACCAGTAGAGATTAAGCGCCTGAAGGAGCGCGAGGGCAGCGAATATCTGGTAGCGCACCCACGGCGCTAGCCAGATGCCGTCCGCAGGGCTCCATGCCTGCGATTGTTTTCTGTACGGAGGGCGTGATAAAATCAGCATCATCGTCACCTACCCACAACGTTCGAATAGAACGCACGGGATGAGGTCCCACTCGGTCCACACGGACCGCAGTATGAGGAGACTGAGGTAATGTCGGAAGTACCTGGATTGACGAGGGGATAGAATGTTGAATATTTTTTCTGCCAAAGACAGCAGGAACTCACGTCCAAGAGCAGACGAATATCGCGAAGGTTGCGACCTTGACGCGGTTCCATCCGACGTAATGCGCCAGTTTCGAAAACTGTATTGTTGACAGAGAATGAAAGTAGTTAGAATGGCGAGATGGGTGATATCATTCCGTACTGACTGCGAAAAACACTTCTGGAATGTCCATGCTCACGAATACCGCGTTTCCACTGAGAGTGAGGTTCATCAAGTAACTTCCCCTGTCGCAAATAAATTAAACTCTACGTGTGATGCGGAAGAAAAAAGGCGAAACATACCCGATCAGCCATAGCGTCACAAGATGGTGTACAACTATCACATTGAAGTCCTTCCTTGGTTTTTCCAGACCCAGGACGAGGACAATGAGCTGCTGACACCAATAGGCCATCTGCATGAGGTAGTACCGCTTGAGCTCGGGCTGCATTTCCGAGTGCGGGTAGTCTGCGCAGAGCCAAGTCAGTACATCGCGTATCAACGAGAAAAGAAATACGAGCCGATCCAAAAGGATTCCGTCCGATACCACCATGTGGGAAGCCCGGACATTATACGCTGCGAGTAGGTGGGTTCATGTCAGTCATGCTCGGACGCTGCGCGCACGGATGGACCCACGAATCCCCAAGCACCAAAGATGAGGAAATAGACAAAGGCATAGCCCTGCTCTCCGAACCGATCGAGCTTCGACTCGCGCTTGATGCCAAAATACTTTGCGACACGGCGGGAAACGGTGATGGTCACGACTTGGCGGACTAACGAGAAGAAGACGACGTTATAGCCGAGGATGAGTAGGTCGTGGTATCCCTTCACATAGTGTGGATCGTCAGTGGTGGAGGTGGGGGCAGGATGAGATAGAAGGAAAATGGGGTAGAATGGGTTAGCGAGGCTCGTAGAGCTTGAGGGTATATAGTGGCCGAATATTGGCCTCAGGATTTTGTCGAGATGGGGTTGAAATAGCTCCCAAAGGATGTATAGAAAAATCGGTATGGAGAGAAGCTTGAGTGCTTCGACTGAAGGGAATTCGGTCATTGACTGTTGCCCGCTGGGAGAACATTCACCCACCTGGGTCAATTGCCCAACGTAACCAGAGCGAGGCCACGACCGGCGGCAGTGACCGGTGGAGCCGTACAGGAGACGGAATTCCCTCTGCCCCATCGCGTGGATTGAAGGCGGCTGCGGAGTCGTCGGGGTGATTGCTGTGAGTCGTGTGAGTAGCCGTCAAAATGAGAGCGAAGAAATACCTAGTAAAATTATCGAGATCTGCGCGTCTTTGGTGGAGGCTCATGAAGGACAGAAGACACAACCAATCTTTTAGCGCTGGATGATATCCGCTCTCCCGTCTTCATGCTGACACATTTGCAACGACTCATCCCGACCTCCCGACATTTGCTCACGCATCTCTTCTTGAGAGCGGAGGTTTGTGCCTTAAAACAGCCGGTCGGACGCGTATGCAAGATGGAGCGGATGGAGGATCAGACTCGAAGAAGCTGGCAGGCATCGAAGTGGAGGTGTTTGTTTGGTCATGCGATTTGATTGCCGACCGATCGGGGGGGGGAGGGGGGGGGATATATTATACTCACGTGGTCCACAACATGAACAACGAGTTTACAGAAGACATACAAGTAGTACTATCAGGGTGGTTATCCGTCTAGAATTCTGCAAGATGTCAACTGAGCACAACACCATTCCAGGGGATTGATCACACAAGACGCTGGCCGAACTGCGACTGGCCGGCCATTCGGCGGGACCTCCGGTTGTAACCTCGTGGGACCTGACCACAAGCCAAAGGCGCAAGTGTACGGGAGGAGGGTCCCTCCTCCCAGGCAAAATTCCCCGGTATCCACCAGTCAACAGAAGGCTGTCGCATGTCTTCGGAGTTCGCTCAGCCTGTTGAAAGTCAAGACTGCGTGAAAGACCGGTGTAATTTTAAAGATTTGGCGCAATGGATCAACAATGTGCTATTTTCAGGTCCACGAGCCGACCGCTTTCTGTTGGCTCTCTGAATATGTTCGGAATTTTTGCAGGATCTGAGTTACTCGGCACAGCCACCGCTCAACATACGTTGAAAGTGGCACTTCACCATGAGCCACAGTCTAGCAATTATTCTATACGTGGCAGAACGGTAGCGCATCTATCGTGGGCAACATTATGCGGGTAAAGACACTCTGTGCGAGAATATTAATGCACTGGCACATTGATGCATCTCCGTTTCACTTCTCTGCCGGATGATCTCCACCCAAGGTTTTAGTGACAAGTTTTGGAGGCCTGGGGTCCATAAGCATGGAACAGGCTTCATATGCGGTTTATAAGTTTCGACACCACAAAATGATGGTAGTTGGGTAGGTAGGTAGCATTGCACGGCAGGATCCCGGTGTACTAGTTACAGGTTCTATGTACACCTTTGTCCCTGATTCAATATACTTTCCAAGCCGAACTCGCGGACGAGTCTCCTGTCCTGCTGTAGAACCTAGCTGATACATTGAAGCAACAAACACGCAAGTAACAGTAAGCATGTTTTATTTCAAACATCTGTCCTGAAAACGGGTATCGCGTAGAACACTTCGAGGAAATCATATGCGAATTTTTCCACGAGGCCAGTAGAGGCGCGTTCATAAAGCATGACCTTGAAGAACTCAATATTGTCGAGTTCAGCAAAGGAAAGGCGTAATGCAGAAACACAATGAAGAGTTGTTCGAGAAAAATACTCCTGGGTGCAACGACATCCGCGGATCCATCGCAAGCTAGCAGGGTATGTTCTGGAGTTTCAACCTCAATTTTGCAGAATCTATACACACGTCCATCACGCTCTATTTGTGGAAGCATATGATCACTGTATCGCAGAATTTCGATGGCTAGTAAATGGATGGCCAATAGAAGCGAAGTCAATGCTTCTCTGTGCTTCGTGTCTTCACTATAAGCAGGTAGTGTCGTAGTCGTAAAGTTTGCGGTGCAGGTGGTTTGTCCTTCTGTGGCTCGCGTCGGCCCTGAATAAAGTAGAGTTTGTCCGATGAGTCTACTGCTCCTTGTAACCAATTCAGCATGAGAGCGTCCACAGATTTCGCATATGCCAGAATAGATTATGTTGATGCATTTACGAGCTCGGGAGCAGGGAATGCGAATGGAAGCTTGGATGACGTCAAGAAAACTAATCAACTTGCATGACCGACCCTCATAGTATTTAAGGTTACGTTGAAATCCGTGTAGCAGGCCACTCTTCCATATAACCCGTATCCTTTTTTACATTCCAAAACTAGTCACACAGGTGCATAAGAGTTTCCAACGGCTTCTGGTTTTACAATTTATAACTATCGAAAAATCCCACTCAAGATGCAATTCAAGCGCAAAGTCTCTGCCCTTCTCTTTGATTTTCCCCTGGGCGTGCGGTGGAAGTCGACACCCCTACGTCGCCTCAGAGTATTTCACTTATCCTACTCAACAACACAAAGAAGGAATAGACTCGGTCGTAATACCCCACACGAAAGTTGGGGGATCGGGGCAGGCAGTGGGGCAGCCCAAGCAGGATTGGAACATGCATCGTCAAACTACCGCCGGGATGTTGAGGATCTCTCAAACAAAATATGTATCAGGGCTAACCAATTAGTCCTTGTAAATTGAAGTTGTTTTATAAAGGTGTTGATTACCATCCTTGAGCGCGATGAAAGTACTTGAAGCCTCTTGTTCAGATCGGCCTTTAGAACTCATGTCATCATCCGATATTGGCGAGTTCTGATTTGGTATCGGAAGAATGTTTATGGTAAGTAAATAGCGGCAGCCGTACAGCCTGCAAGATGTGCAAATGTGCAAAAGGGTCCTCTGCAGCCACGCAGCGGCCAAAGATTGAACGGGTACAGACAGTTACAGATTGGAGACATGGTTACCTACGAGACCAGGAATTCAAAAGAATATATAGCCCAAAACACGTTCGGATGGAATGGGATGAGGGGGACTACGGACTAAATGCAGCCGCGACGCGTCAGCCTTGTCAACCACCACATGGAAGAAATCGTTTCGGGACCGGGTGTGCCTTTCTGGCAAGATATGCCATGGAAGGAACTATTGTCCGTAGTCAGTCACACAGAGCACCAACTGTCTGATGCAGCCGAATTGGTAACAAATTTGGTTGCATTAGACAGTTTGGTTCATGTTTGATGCTTGTCAGCTTACGTGTCACGCGACTCTTGCGCGTGGAGCCTTGTCGGTCCCGGATTGCGTGTTGTGGTATTTAGTTCCTGCAAACCGGCAACGTGACACGCGATTTTTTTTTGGTTTGTTGGCGCCTTTTTTTGGTGTCAGGTCCGCAGTCAATCTCTGGCAGGTTCCGTCCTGTGAAGCAGGAGTTCTTTCCCCTTGTTTCCTGGACTGGGCCGAGTTTAGCGGAGAACAATTCCTCTACCGAGTCTGTGGATGGTGGACCTGATTATTTTCGGCAGCGCTTAGGATGACTCACTGCAAAGAATACACGTAGGCTTCCGTGGGCTTAATCTATGCCGAGGCGGATAGGATGGGATTACCACTCCAGATTCGATTCCAATGGCTGCGTATTCCAACGTATTTCTAATCTTGGCATGTGTGCCACTAAATGTACGAGGCATGGATGCAGAAAGGACAACCTAGTTACCTTGATCGGACTGCATGGCTGTAACCCAAGGAATACGAATTTAGGACGGAAATATCCTACAGCTCTACGTGCGTTTTGGTCTCCAGTGTGTAAATTCCCGAGCCTCACAATCTGAGCACTTCAAGCACTCCACGCGGATTTAGTACCACAAAACCGGTCAGAGGTAATTTCTGCCCCAGCTTCTATTCGAACTCCGACCCAGTCTCCTGAGTGGCTTACCATCCGGCGAATGTGTACCGTGGAGCCATATTTACAATCATGCGTCTTCCCCAAGGCATAGCGAAGTTATTTGGCACCGTGGGTATTTTTTCCATCGCTTGAGCGGAGAATAATGTTGCTGGGATGGTTCTAAGTCTGCTCTGCCAGTGGAAGAGACGTCCAATGCTCCACTTATTGCGCGAGCAATGGAGAGGACGCAGGGATGTAGTTTGCAAGAAACTTAGGACGGCGGACCGGGCATGAGGTAGGAGTAGATGCTACAGGCAGGAGCCGCGATGTTAACACATTTTTGCGTACCACGGTGCCATCGGCAAAGTATGACATTTTCCTTGGGTTCTGATTCGTCCACAACATTGATATAGTGGCACAGGGTCGAAAGATTGAGAGAAAACGAACCACCACGTTTTTTTAAAATCGCATCGGATTTTGCTACGGTGTCGAGAGAACAAAGAAAAATAAATCGAGAGGACGTAGACCGCGCAAAACCAGCGTCGAAGTTTGAAGTCTCCATGCTATCCGAGGGGACTGAATCGGCAAGACAGAGGCGCTATCGGCTCCTTTATCCCACTAAAGACGGAGAGAATATTGCGCGATACGATTTCCCTATCGCTGGTATCTTCGGACCTTCGACTATGAGAGTCAGTCGGAAGCCCTTTACGCTTTGAACCCAATGATAATATTTGCTGTGTCGAAATTCCCGAGCTGCACGACAAGTGGATTGCCAGAGAGAAACATCCGCGAGTCAGGAACGGCGGCGATAGAAGCGCCAAATTCCCGGAAAACTTGGGTCCATATTCAAGGTTTCGGTTCCGTCTTGAGGATAATTTTAGCAATAGGAACGGAGAAATATCCACGGTGAAGCAAGACCGTCAGGCAGCACGACTCAGACCCGAGGATAAAAGCACCCAAAAAAAAACAATGACGAGTGCCCTGCCCAGAAAGCTTGGAGCGGGATAGCCAGCCGGAGGTAGATTGTGTGCGTGTCCTGCGGCGCAGTTGATATTTTTTTCAAAAAGAAAATATAGTCGGTACCACAATTTAAGATTGGCTGTGCACCTGGGAGAAAGAACGAGTGATAAGAATCTGGAACACGGAGGCGGGCAACGTAATAGAAGCTGCGATTTTCGACATTGATGCACCTGTCGATCAGTCAGTGGTGGCCGTCCAAATGAATCGATTCGATGCATCCCGGGGTGCCCGAAGGTCGGAACGGGGAGGTGGACCCGGACGGATCGAACCGAGCATAATTGTGTATATTGCACACAGGAGTAATCATAATCGAGGTGAAATGGAGGCGCTCGCAATCATCGTCTGGTGGTAACGGTTCAAATGGAGTGGCGTATGGAGGTAATAAAAATACTGACGATTTGCGAGACCATAAGCGAAAGCATGCGGATCTGTCTAAAGGCGAAAGATCAATTTAGAAACCTACGCGAAGAAGCCTCTGAAACCCCAAATGGCTGCGAGGCCTAATTGAGCAAAGGTGGGACGGGCCGTGTCCACAGACGAAAAGAGGGCTTGACATAAGATGCCTTGTGTCGGACAGCCGAAACCATAAATCAAGGTACAATTACAAGAGGGTGCGGGAGTGGAGGATATGATTTCCGGGCCTGGGGTTCTCTTCGGTCCGCCCACGGGTTGCGGATATTGAGTGCTGACAACCTCAAAACCTCATTAGAGGCTGGGCTGTGTTTTTGATTATACCGGGGCCAGCGAGGATGAAGAAAAATGAAATGATAGGTGATAATACGGCCGATCAGACAATGGATATAGCAATACCTGTACAACGGTTCACCACCATACAAGGAAATTTGACGCGCAATGCTGTTGCTCCTGCGATAGAAACGGGGTGTAAAGATGACTCAGAACGTAGTAAGTTAATGAATAATATGCCTCAGCCGCTCTGGCTCCCCATAGGGAGCGGATTCAAAGGATCCAGTGTCCCCAGATGTCGGAGGTCGAGCTTGGGGTAAACGACTGAGCGAGGGTATGAAAGTAAAGAGTTATTCACTGGGAGGTATGCTTATATCGAGAGAGCACCGGACGCATGCAAGGGAGCACTCGAACGACAGAACCACATGCCATGTCGTGGTGGGTGGGAAGGAACAATAGATGGCCTTGTTTGGACTTGTTGGTTGATTAAACATATCCACACCGCCTCTCTTCGCACATCTTCTTCGTCCCCTGCTTGCGTCGGTGAGGTTGTAATGACTTCCAATTACTCTCCAATGACCTTGGCAGCTCGCTGGAATCCACTACTTTTTCGCCATCTCATTTCACAGAGTCGTCAGGAAACCATATGCGCCCATGTCGAATGTCACTTTGCCGCATCATTTTCATCTTGTCCCACCCTTAAATTGCAAACTAACACGCCTTTACGCAGTACGCTTAAAGCGGAGAGCTCTCCATATCCCTAAGGAGACCGGCACCTCAGTGACAGCTTGTCACCCAGCCACACACGGCCCTAAGTGAACCGTGGCGCTGATTCGCTGGCCGCACGGACTGCAAGAGTGGAGTGGAGACTCCAAGCACTGCGGCCCCCGGTGCGTTTTATTATCATTTATAGTTAAATCCTTGGATCTTTTTCATACAGGGAGTACTAGATTATAGTAGATAGATGGCCAATCAGTGACGCCATTTGTGCTTTAGCGTTCCGTTACATTCCCGAGCATTGCAGATCCCGCTAGCATCATAAATGTTCGGCTCTGTCCGACGGTTTAGCGCGCCGTATGGGGTAACCGGCTTGGGCAAACTTCTTTGGAATTCATCATCCGAAGGTCGACAGATCTTGAGATTCTGTAGCTGATTCGGTCAACGATTTGCGCGAATGCTGGACATAAAGCTGTCAGGTACGCTTTTAGCGGTGCCATGTGCACGGAGTCATGTCTGTAACCGAAGATCGTAACGGCAGGTATATATACCCACATCTCCAAGCCTTTGGTACGCCATCCTTCTCATTCCACGCTTCATTCATTCCTAGTCAAATGACCTTGCCTACCCACGCAACATCGTCAGCGAATTCGTGGTGGAACTACGGTACATTTGCTTATCTGGGCGCCGTTCTTAAACTAATGAAGAACTCGCGATGACCAGAACGTTCACAAATCGCCCCTGGGCCTCGCGACGGTCGCCACTTTCAAAATCCCACCGCTGACCTGCGCCGCGCGTCGCTTCCTTCACAGGAAACGCCGATATTTCCGCAACGCCACCTGCTACCCTCAAACCACTCGCACATGGAACTCCATCCCTTCCCGTCGCCGCCATTCTCCTCCCCACGCTTATACCCTGATGTAAACCCAGAGTTTACTCGATACCTCCCTTCTTCACACGTTCCTCGCGGCTGGGATGGCAATGTTTCCCTTCCTGCGTCGACATCGTGGCCCCAAATTCGTCAACCCACGATCCCGGCATTCGACTCTTATTCCTGGAACGAAATGCTCCTTTCCACCTTTGACGGCTCTGACGCTACATCGTCCACCTCCTCCCCCCACAGCGTATCCTCCCCTCTTTTCACAGAGGGACTACTTCCCTGCCCCTCTCCCTCCCCCTCCGACTCCTCCGGCCGCCTTTCTCCCCTCTTCAGTCCCCTGCCCTTACCTAGCGCCAGTCTCCATCCGGCGCAGCCGAAGGAATGCTCGCACTGCCATGCGACCTCCACCCCTCTCTGGCGGCGCGACCCTGCAACGCACCTTACTCTGTGCAATGCATGTGGGCTCTACCTCCAGCAACGCAACAAGATGCGCCCCGCAGCGCTCATCGCCGCGGACCAGCAGGATGCAGACACCGACGCGGACGCGGACGTTGCGCCTGACGCCCCGCGGTGCTCCCACTGCAACACGCACCGCACGAGCGTCTGGCGGCGGAGCAAGTGCGGCGCGAGGCTCTGCAACGCTTGCGGGGTGTACGTGCGTCTGCGTGGGCGCGATCGGCCTTTGTCCCTCCGGCGGAATAAAATCCGCCCGCGGTGCAAACATCCTAAGCCCAATTGAAGCGTTAAAGTTCAAGTATGTCTACTCTTATATCTATTAATCTCCACAATAAGTACATATACGCCTTCGTCTTCCACCCCCCTACTCCAAAAAATGGAAATTCCCCCTTGCAATTACTCAGAATACTTTGTATATTATTACTTATGCATGGCCAACGCTATACGCTATGGAAAATAGAAATTCGTGACATGATAATGTCGATGGAAGCAACATTCTGCCAGGCGATCGAGAGAATTTTCTCGCGCAATATAATTAGCATCACCAGACTCATACAATTTCGATTTCGTGGACGCCTACTTGCAACGCAGCAAAAAACTCAAATTACGCCTGGCTACAAATTTTCAATCTTCCCCACTTTTCAAACCCCATTTTGCGCGTAATTTTCATGTGCGATGACTCGCGGTAGATAGACGCGCCTAGCTGACGCGTCGCGACAAAGCCAAGCCACACCACTCGTCGACGTTCTCGGGGCTGACCCATCCAGCCCGGCGGGCACGGAAGCACCAGAGGAGGTCGGGTGACTCGACTTCTGCTTCTTCCACTCGGTGCCTGAGAACCACCGACACATTGATCATCCTGTTCCAATAAAGGAAAGCGGGCCCCGTGTCAGA
Organism: Mycena rebaudengoi; assembly: GCA_029282285.1. Lineage (NCBI taxonomy): Eukaryota > Fungi > Basidiomycota > Agaricomycetes > Agaricales > Mycenaceae > Mycena > Mycena rebaudengoi. Next base: position 442,511 of record JARJCX010000065.1, read on the forward strand.
ACGAGGCGGGGCAAAATTAATTGAAATCATGTGAGCTCTTTTGAGTTCCGCGACACTTACGGCGGTGGCGCCGGTGTTGGAGCTCTGCTGGCCGTGGAGGTCTCACATAAAACAATGTTCACACAAAGCCCGATAGTCAATTGGTCTCCTTGCTAAGTACGCCTTGACCTTCTAACTTTATGCCTCTCTCGTAGCTGAAAAACTCAACTCACGGAATCCTCATGTTTTGAGCCTCAGATAGATTAACGCCTCCCACCGGCTACTGATGTTCCGAGCGCTGGCGCTGCCAAACCAACTATTTTCTTCTGATAAGGTACCGATATTATTGCTTGGCCTGCGCAGCTTCTCGCTCAATCAGGCTTCTGCCGTTGGGACGAATGAAACGTCTGTCAGTATGATATTTTCTATCACTCCCTTAGCGCGCGCAATAATAGACCTCTGCGATAAAATGAATCAATAAGCCCCTGGGTGCGCAGAAATTTTGAGACTCTGACTCTATTGGCGCAGGTAGATTGAGCACGGGGTTTGGACGCGATGAACGTCCGACTTCACGCAGATGGTTGTCGTAAGCAAAATAAGTTAGATTCATTGTAAGAGATACAACGAGTTAAATACTACGAATGAATAGCCTTGTGAGCCATAAATAAGTAGTTTCAGAGTATTCTACAAGGTAATAAATAATTCCATAATGTTCCGCAAAGCGCAGGATGCACTGGCGAGTTGCCCGAGATGCCCGAAGGCTGTCCTTGTTCCAACAGCTCACTATTGACGCAAGTTTTACGAGCCCCAGATGTCGAAGTGATGGAATCGATTTCCGCGAACATTGACCCTTTGCTTCCAGGAAAATAAATATTGAGACACAGCGTCGCCGGCTCAACGCATTGACGTCCAGAAGGCATAATACCCGGGCTTGCGCACGTACCAGACACGCAATGTCAAGTTCCGTGTATACATATTGAATGAGCAACCGCATTATAAATCGCTTCTCATGTACTTCAGCGAAGGGAACGGATGCTCGGGGCCCTCGTCTGCAGCAGGCCCGTGAAAGTGGCTCGAGACAAAAAAAAAAGAATGAAACTCACCAAATACAAGGCTCGGCGCCAGTGTAGGGTTGGTGTTGTGATCCGCTCGCGGATATCCTACTCCGCCAGCGCTGCGAAGCCCGTGAGCGCATGCGGGTCCGGATTGATGTAGAGTGACTTGAGAGGTAGGGTGCGCGGCGTCGAGGAATGAGTGGCACCGATATTGGAAACGGAAGAGAGTTCTGTAGACTTTTCAGACAATCACCAACGCTGAGGTATTACAGCGATGTCCAATGTGAGAGAAAAGGTGCTGTCTGTCGATATGTGGAGCCGATGAAGGTTCGGAGTATCGTGGAATGTTGCAAAGGTCTGCATTGTACCGCTTCAACGGATCCAAGGTATGACGTGCACATTCACCTTGCGCAAGAGGGGGGTGGGCCTGGCATCGAGGAAACTCTATGCCTGGAAGTTGGTGAGAAATAACATTCTGGCATGTACATTGGACTGAGAACTAGCGCTGGCGCGCGGAAACCACAGCGCTAAAATATTGTCGGCTGCATCTCAGGCTGTGTACCCAAAGAATTGTGCAATGCCCGTGTACGAAATTTCGGCAGAGCCAATTTCGAGGCAACAGCACTCCAAATATCAGAGATGGAGAGCGCCACCAATCTCCACTGCCGGCAGACCTGCGAGAATGACAACGGAGGGTCTTTCAGAGATTGACGAACGCGCCCATGATCAGGAAGAGTATCGATGAATGTTTTTGAGGTGACTTCGGAGGGGAGAGTAACATCCATGATGAAATCGCCGGTAAGGAGTCTGCCAGAATTATGGCGTGATCAGGATGCACAGAGTGGAGACAATTCCTCCGAAAGCTCGCTCTAGAAAAAGTCAACGGGAAGTGAGCTCTTGCAGCCGAAATCGCGGCAATCTGGTCGTTCGCCGTTGCGATTTGGGAAGAGCTGTGGCTGTTGCGTGTTCCTGTTTTGCAGATTCGCTCCAATAAAGGACAGCGGAGATAGATGCGGGCTGTACGAGATTAATTGATTTTCATTTAAGCTATAGCAGTGCACTTTTTTTTTTTAAGTTCTGCCAAAATTATGGCGGTGGTGCGGGATCTCTGCTGGCCGAGGAGGTCTCCACTGAATACAGTAATTATATTAAAATGAAGCCCGACAGTCAATTACTCTCGTTACTGAGTAAGCTTTTTTCTAATTTTATGACTCACTGGTAGCTGAAAAGGTAGGTAGGTATTTGAGCCTCAGGTAGATTAGCGCCTCCCACCGTCTACTGAAGCTACCGAGCGGTGGGCGCTGCCAAACCATCTATTTTATTCCTGATACAAGTGGTAGGTAGATATTTGAGCCTAGATTAACGCCTCCCACCGGCTACTGAGGCTACCGAGCGCCGGCACTGCCAAGCCATCTATTTTATTCCTGATACAAGTTACCGGTTACCGATATTATTGCTTGGCCTGCTTAGCTTCTCGCTCGATCATGCTTCTCCCGTTGAGACGAGTGAGCGCCTGTCAGTATGATATCTTCTATTGCTCCCTGTGCGCGCGCAATGATAGACCTCTGTAGGCCATAAATTTGATCACTAGTTCCGCAAAGATTTTGGGGCTCTGACTCACTATTGACGCGCAATACATCCAAATTTAAGCTGTTAGCTGATCCGTTTTCAGATATTGCGAGAACTAGATGTCATCGATTCCCGTGAACATTGACACACTCTTGGCGTCCAGCAAAACACCGAGACATGGCGTCGCTGGCATATTCTACAAGTTCATTTTATGCAGCTGTCTCGCATTTCAAAAAGTTAGGTCGAAATGCTAAGTCACTGCGTGTGTCGATGCACTTTTCAAAGCGAAAGAAATGGTTTGAATTATGTGTAGCACGTTTGTTTCAGTTTGCCGGGTTCAAGGTTCTCCCTCTTGACAAAGAAAATACTGAAAGAGGCTCTTCGGTAACATTTTTTTCCGTTCAGGAAGAAGGTTTCCTTGGGTTTCCGAAGGTTGATTGAACAGTGGGAGCCATTGATCGTCTGGGCTTTGAAGATATGAAGATTATGTCTTTACGAGTGAAATAAATTAATTTACAGGCTCGGTGAGCCTTTGGCCAGAAAGGCGGGTAATAGCATCCCGGCTAACACTATAATTTACGCGCTTCCCAGTTATCAAAGCCTGGGCCCGCCCTTGGATCCAGACGAGCGCAAGAGGAGGATGCCATATACAAGGCCCGAGCTGCCAGAGTCCAGAAGGCATTAGATCACAGAGTTTTTCATGGCCAATGAAAATTGTGGAAGCCGGTCCAAAACAGGCTTACCCCTAGAGAGTCGTCATTCCGCCGAAAAATAATCTGAAAACGCTACGGCGAGCACGACAAGTTGGGAATAAAGTAGAACATTGAACCGTGCTGTTTTGGTTTGGTGGGGAAATTATACTCCCAATAGATGGAGACGCGAAGGATGAGGAATAATGTCACCTGCGCCGCTGCCACTCGATTCCCTGGCGCGAATGTACATATATATAGCCGTATCACCTACTTGAGTCAGGTCGCAAAAATGACAACCGCACTTAGAGCAGCCGCGAACGAAGCATCACATTTTTCAGCACGACGTCAAGATCCCGCCAGAAAGGCTCCTATCTCAGGGGGAGTCGGGTAAAGATGCTAAGGACTGTCACTTGCGTGGTCCCCGCGCGGTCGTAGAATGCGCTCCCTGGACTTATAAGAGATAGTATCAAAGTTTAGGATACTTATGGGTCCAGAAGTGTTCTCCCAGAGCATTGACTTGAAAATACAAATGAATCGATGCAGCAGCCTTATTTATAAATTAGATGCAATTGGCAGCACATATCCTGCCAAGTTGGGTGATATTCAGGAAAGGAGAATCGACGAAGTTCAACCAGACTCCAGAGCCGGACGGTCCAGGAAGTGGGCGGTGGTGAAAGGACAGCAACGAAATAGGCGCCGGAGATGAAGCATGGGTGGAACGTCCGAGTAGGATGTTGACTCGGTCATTCTCATTGTCTGCTCTTGTTTGTTCATTCTAGCGACGGCCGGGCAGATTAGACTCAGTTCCCCGATTTGCCCCTATTTATAACGATGAATAAGAGAGATCGGGCGGGCAGCATCATTATGCACGCTGCGGATGAATTCAAAATACTAGGGAAAGGCCCCCCAAAAATCGCAAGGGCTACTGCAGTATTTCGACCCAGTGTTCACAGGGTGTCCTGAGTGGCGACCCCAACGGCGACCCCGGCCCGAGTCACCGATGTTTCCCACACTTCTGTCACCGACTTCGACCTCAGGTCGTCGCTTCCCGCTGTGCCCTCGACTTCAATCGCCCATCCGAGTCCTGCACAGGTTTATCGAACGTCTACATCCACTTTCCGAGTCCTGCATACCCGTCCTACCTTGATATTCCAACAATGCCCCAGTTCCAGAGCCAACAGAACGCCGAGGTCTTCCTAAGACGAAGTGTACAAAACTAAATCGAAGGTTGTACGGGATGCGGGTATGTTTCCTTGTGCCCCATCTTACCTCTCCAATCTGATACGTGCCAGATGATCAGCGCGCAAAGGCTCACCTGATCATGGTTCTGCGTTCTTTCGCGACTTTTTCAATGGCTGATTCATCGTTGTCATCTTTCCACATGTGCTTACGCCGGGTCGCAGCTATAAGTACACGCGCTAATGCCACTTTCTCCTGATCCCCTCCCCATAATGCGCCCACTCTCGATATTGGACGTGGTTCTGGTGTGTCTAACGGGGTTCTCAGGTGTGAGCGCTCAGGGTGCGTCATGTCTTCAGTATTTTCTTCTGTGCAACTGATTTTACAATCCAGTTTTGGTGTCATCTCTCCTCGTCGAGAATAAAGTCGCGCCGATTGGGATTGATGTCATTCCGAGGTTCTCGTGGGTTACCACGTCGTCGGCCCGCGCCGTTTCGCAGCTTTCGTACCAGATTACGGTCTCAAATCAGCGAGCAGATGCCGCTGACGTCTGGGATAGTGGCATCGTCTCGTCTCCCAATCCTTACCTCGCAGAATATTCTGGTCCAGCGCTGAAATCCGATACCAAATACTTTTGGGCTGTCCACGTCACCACCAATGGCGGTTCCTCGTCTGCTTCATCGACCTTCACGACCGGGCTTCTTGCGCAGGAGGACTGGAGTCCCAGCGCGTGGATCGGGAAGAACACGACTGACATTTCCGCCTCGCTCTCCACCGCATTTCGCTCCGCGTCGTGGATCTGGACCCCCGAAGCCAGTCCGCCTATCGCTCCCGCCGCAGATCGCGCCTTCAGATTCACCACGAATTCCCCCAGCGGAAAGACTGCGGCGTCCGCGGTCGTGGTCGTGACCGTAGATGATCGTTTCACGTTTTATCTGAACGGGGCCGTGGTTGGTGCGTCTCCCAACACGCCAGATATATGGAAATCCGCGCAGGTCTTCCGCGTCGCGCTCAATAGCACCAACAACGTATTCGCCGTGCGCGCCATGAATCTCCCTGACCCGAATAACGGCCAGAATTCGGCCGCTGGTCTCCTCGCTGCTGTAGAGGTAACATTCACCGACGGTTCGACCACGACCTTTTCTTCCGACACCAAGTGGCGCGCGACAGCTTCGATCCCGGAAAACTTCCAGTCTCCGACACTTGACGACTCGAAATGGGCGAACGCAGCTTCCTTTGCGACATATGGGGACGGCCCATGGGGAACTCAAGTCCTCATCAGTCATCCTGCTCCTGCTACCCCCGCCCTCACGAACTCGAACTGGATCTGGCCTACCGTCGACACGCCGCCCGGGGATGTCGCGTTCCGGAAGTCGTTCGCCAGCCTCGCCGGTAAATCCGCCGCATCCGCAACCATCCTCATAACTGTCGACAACAGGTTCAGTCTTTACCTGAATGGCGAGCTTGTGGGTGCTTCAGTCGGCGACGGCGACATCTGGAAATCGGCACAGCTCTTCCGCGTTACGCTCAAGGCCGACGTCAACGTGTTCGCCGTCCGCGGGACGAACTTTCCCGATCCCAGCACGGGCGGCGCGTCTCCTGCTGGTCTCCTGGCCGCCATCTCCATCCTCTACGCCGATGCTTCGTCTGACGCACTCGTATCTGACACCACCTGGAAAGCCTCGCGCGACGTCCCTGCGGGCTTCGAGTCCCCCTCATTCGACGACTCCGCGTGGGCTTCCGCCGTTTCATTCGGCCTCTACGGTGTGGGCCCCTGGGACCGGAACGTCGCGCTCGCAGACCCGCTCGGCGAGCACCCCGCGCCGCTCCTACGCAAGGCCTTCATCATTACGCAGCCCGTCGCACACGCGCGCCTTTATTATGCCGCGGGCGGATACGCTGCGATCGCGCTCAACGGCGCCCCCGCGTCCTCGCGCGTCTTGAGCCCCGGGTTTACAAACTACCAGACGCGCGCGCAGTACGTCGCGCTGGACGTCGCGGCTCTGCTCACCCAAGGCGAGAACGTGATTTCGGCGGAGCTGGGGAGGAGCCATTACGCGGTGACGCAGGGGACGCCGTGGGCGTGGAACAGCGCGCCGTGGGTGGCGGAGCCGTCGCTCAGGGCGGTGCTGGCGATTGGGTTCGCGGACGGGACGACGCGCCGGATCGTTTCGGATGCGTCGTGGAGGGTTGAGGAGGGGCCCACGAGGCTGGATGGTGAGTCGTCGTCTGTGTGTCTAGATTTTTTTTTGCTCACTGCGCAATTCCAGATCTATTCGGTGGGGAAAATTACGATGGTGAGATCCACGAATTCACCATGGATACATCTCATCGCCAACTCCGTTCACAGCGAGTTACATAATTCCTGGGTACGACAAGGCGGGGTTCGACGACTCCGCCTGGAGCGTCGCGCAGCTTATGCCTGGGCCCGCCGGCATCCTGGTCAACGCGCCTCAGCCACCCACGCGCGTCGTCGAGTCGCTCACCCCCATCGCGATCACCGAGCCCAGCCCGGGGGTCTACGTCGTGGCATTTGAGCGCGTCGTGGCCGGATGGGCTAAGATCAGCGTACAGGGCCCCGCTAAGACGCTGATAACGATCCATTTCGGCGAGAAGCTGAATGCGGATGGGACGGTTGAGTACCAGGGTGCGCTTTTTTACTTCACGCCTTTTCCTTATTCATATGCTAAATTTCAGATATCCTGAACTATTTCTCGAACAACTTCCAGACGGACCGCTTCTGGCTAGCGGGAACCGGGGCACGCGAGACGTTTGAACCGAAATTTTCTTATAAAGGTTCGGGAATAACCCTGAATGACATCAATCTTTGTTTAACGCATTGCCGTAGGCTACCAGTACCTCCAGATCTTCGGATGGCCGGGCGCTGCACCAACTAAAGCCGATATCGTCGGCCAGGTTGTGCACGACGACCTCGCCTTGCACGGGGACTTCCAATGCTCTGACGAACTGCTTAATAAACTGCATCGCGCATCAATAAACACCATGCTGAACAATGTGCACTCCATTCCGACGGATTGCCCGACTTTCGAGAAGAACGGGTGGTATGTCGTGTTGGCCATTCATTCTATGCGCAGTGCCTGAAGTACGGTTGATTCGCAGGTCGGGAGACGCGATGGTTTCAGCGGTAGGCACCTGCATTTTTGTCTTGGTGTGTTTCCGGATATATTCGAGTTTAATAGGAAATGTTCCTCTTTAACCTCGACAGCGCCGATATGCTGGCGAAATACGCGCAGGATCTACACGATACGGTCCACGGCGGCGCGCCGGCTGTCATTGCCCCAGATGGTGGCTGGGGAGCGGGGGCGTTCTTTGGATCGCCGACCTGGCAGTACGTCCGCCAACAGCGCGCGCTTGATTGATACACTGATCCAAAGATACTTTACTTTCTTAGCTCTGCGTTTATTCTCATTCCAGCGTGGATCTATCAGTACCGCGGAGACAAGAGGTGCGTACGCACGCGTTGATTATCTGCCGCCCGTGTGACTCCAGTTCTCATTCTCCATCATTTTCCTCAGAGTACTCGCCCAGCATTATGACACTATGCGCGGATATGTGGAGTTTGAGCTCGCGAGATCGTCGAACAATATTGCGTCTTCCAGTCTTGGGGATTGGGTCACTCCTGTGAGACAAGCGATAAACTCCATGCGAATGATGTCTGATGGAATATAGGAATCGTCTCCTGCGGGAGGCAGTAATCCCCCAGAAGATATACGTGTCCCCGCCACGGCCTACTTGTGCGTCTTGGTTAACCCATAGATCTACTTCCCTAATATCTACGAAGGTACACCATGTTCGACACAATGCACACCGTGGCCAGCATCCTGGGGAAAGCAGACGATGCCGCCACCTTTGCTTCGAAGGCCGCAGCAATCAAAGCATCCTACAACAATGCCTTCTTTAATGCTGCGGCAGGCCACTACGTCGGCGTCAACGATGAGGGATATCGGCAGTCGCATAACCTGCTTTCTCTAGCATTCGGGCTCACGCCGAACAGCTCTATACAGACCGTCGCTGACAGTATTGCCGCCGACGTAGCCAATCGCGATATGCACCTGAACACCGGGGCACTCAGCACGAAGCAGCTGCTTCCGGTTCTCACAGCTCATGGGCACGGGGATACAGCGTATGCGCTCATCACGCAGACAACGTACCCCAGCTGGGGATTCTGGATTGAGAACGGCGCAACTTCGATGTATATCTGTCCGCTCGAAACTTTCCCACTTTTCTGATTCTGTTAAAACAGGTGGGAGCACTGGAAAATCGAGGCGCGCTCGCATGATCACGTAGGGATCTCATCCTCGCAGCGTGCGTCAAATTAAATCACTTTTCGCAGATGTTCCTGGGGACATTCGAGGATTGGTTTTACAAAGATGTCCTGGGAATCAAGTCCACCAGCGTTGCTTTCCAGACGGTGGATATCTCACCATCCCTTATTAACAAGATCGCCTCCGCCAGCGGGTGGGTGCTTACACCGTTTGGCAACCTCACCATAGCATACTCAGCGAATGGCGGATCCCTGAACATTAATGTCGGGATCCCTGTTGGCGTGAAAGCCACCGTGAACTTCATTGTTGGGACGCGATTGAATGAGGGCGGGAAGGCGATGGAGGGCAGCCGCGGGATTGCTGTACTTCCGGCTCTGCCTGGAAAGCCTTTGCGCGCGGCGGTTGGGTCGGGCAGCTATTCTTTTGTGGCGAAGTAGATGTATTCGGCAGGAAATATCCGCCTCAAAACTGTATCGTAAAAACGTATCCGCAATCTCTCTTTTCCGGCAGATTTTTGTGTCAGATTGTTCAGTACAGTGGAAAGGCTGACTACATTAATTTATTCTATATGTGAGCCAAATTCAAACTCCGATATAAGGGGGTGGAGAATTACAAGTACTTATGTTTACATATGTTATCGTTTCTTTCAAATCTCAGGGCACCCAAAATCGATCACTTTTTTTTACTAGTTTCCGATTTCGTTGAGGGACCCCTTTAGTGGCTGTGTGTAGTCTTTATACTATTTCTATTAGTTGAAAACATATGAAAAATAGCGGCTGTGCCTTTGTTCGTATTTGGTTAATTGTTCGTATTTATATACTCGGGGAAAAATACCCCCTACTCGGTGAAAAATCATTACTTGCACAAACAATGGCAATTTTTTTTTTTGTAGTCACCGTCATCCTTCAGCATTCTCCCTCCCCCTTTCGGACTGGAAGAAAATGAAACGATGACGAACCGGTGTCTAGATGCAATGGAGTGCAACTTTTTTGTATGGCATATTTATGCCGTTTTCAGTACTCAATATTGTGTAACGGCATATGATACACTTAGAATTGTGGTTGCAATGTTTATCGCGGGAAATGGGGGTGCGGGGCATGGTGTTTGGCCTTGATTGGCTGCAGAGGCTGCGTTTTGTTTGGCTCCGTTCATGTAAATACACAATGATAGCTTGGCATTTAGTGGTCGCCATTTGGTTAATTCCATATGTGGCTGGTAAACTTCAATAGGGTACAAAATGAGATTCATGTACAATATTTAACTGCTGAGCGAAGCGCTCAAACGGCGGGGCCGTTTTCGGCGGAACATAGACCGTTACATTAGATAAAAAGCTACGAAATATAGCGGCTGTGTGCTTGTTCGTATCAATTAACTCGGGTAAAAAAAAAGGAGCTACTCGGAGAAAAAACATCATATGCATAAACATTGGTTAAAAAGTTTTTTTGTCATTGCTTTAGTCGGGCATTGCCGAACATCGGTTAATGCCGGACGTTTATTGCGTGACTAATTGTAGTGTACGATTTTGGCCTAAGGATATGAGTGCTTAATTTTATGCAACACATATGTGCCTAGAATCAAAACAGACCCTGAATCCGAACATCTCTGCTATACATCACCACAATATTGCAGCCTCTGGCACACATCACCAAATTATCGCACCCTCTTCTGCCACACAACACCATACACAGCTCCGTCCGACTTTAGTCAGTGAATCAATATTTGTCGGGATTTATTTTGAGGTACAGAAGAGTTAATGGGCTTTCAAGGACTGCACTGTTGAACCAGGAAAATAAGCCCACTGGAAGAAAGGGGTATCGAGGTCGGAGCCTTATAACAGGAGCACATACGGAGCACAGACATAAAGGGGTGGGAGACAGCAAGCTGCACAAGCGGCCATGAAGAGTTGAGAGAGCGGAGGCTTCCATGGAGATGCCAGCAGTGCAGCAATGAAGCAATGAAGGAGGTCACAAGAGCAGACACAGAATTCGCGCCTTGATCGCAACTTTATTTGAGATAAGATTAGATGACAAACATTAATCACATGCATAGTGTAAACAAGGCAGACATCTAGCCTGCATCGACCAACGGCACGGGTGAGTTTAGCCGCAGTTGAGGCTTCGGACTGTCAGCGTGCATTATAAAGAGGAATAATGCGCACCATTGGACTTCCTCAGCGCACTCCGATATACGATGTCCTAGTTTTCCGCAACCATAGCTACGTTTCAAAAAAGCTATCAGTGTTGGTCAGAAGCATATGCCGTGAAGCCCAACTGGCGCCCTAGCAGATGGGCAGGCGGCTCTCTATAGTAATAACCATACTAATTCAACTTGGAGAAAAGATTACTGAACTGCATACTGGTGTACCAGATGGTCTGTTGCACCAGACATTGCACAACGTGTGTCGCGTTTTGCAGTGATTCGCCGTGTGGCCTTCCATTCCACCTGGCCCTGTTAATAAGAAGATCAACAGACAGAGTGTAAATATCACAGTTGTAGCTGGATTTATACAGAAAAATCCTGTAAGCTGGGCTGAAGGTGGGACTGAGAGACCCGTGGGGTGTGCCGGCTTTGCGCGGCAACACATGGATAAGAAGTGAGTTCAAAGTGATGATACATTCCATGTTTGGATGTGTTAGACACCACGGCGCGGGATGCCGGGCAATGCGCAACATTTTCTTTCTTCTTTTTCTTTTCCGTTTTGCTTATTCTGATTATTTGGATTTTGTTACAAAAAAAAAAAAAGTAAGTATGAGTTGCATGCCGGGCGAAGCCACGGCCCTTTACCCCAAGTTTCAGTGTGTTTGACGGCATGGCGACGTGCCAAGCAATATTGAATAAGCGCATGGGATTCTAATAATTGGCTGAGTCCGCTCATGTTACGTACCATGCGGATTAGCTGAGAGTACCAAAGCAATTTGCAAAGTTTGTCTGTCCTACATAATGTACTTCCTGACTAGGAGCGGGGAATTATTCCTTTGCGTTCACACAATTTCTTTTTTCATGGGTATCGATTCTCACCACACATGTCCAATGTGTGTATTCTTCGCCTGGGCTTTCATTCTCTCCTTCTTTAAGTCTTTCATTCCCATGTTCGTGTCGCGGAAGGACAACCTGGCTCTGCTCGATCAACCTCGTGTATGTCATCTCTCAGCACGCTCTCCGGCACCGCTCAGCTCACCTCTACTTCCGGACCACACCCGCAAATATAGCCATTTCTACCGTTCCTGGCATTCTCATTGTTCTGCGGACGGATTATTTTCTTTCTGCGTCCGCGCGGTTCATTGCGTTGAGTGCAGGTTTGTTCTTATGTTCAGCGTGGAAGAAATCGATAATTCGGCGCGTGCAGGATATTGTCGGGAGCGCCGGTCCGCATTCCCCGTGATCGTGCATTCCGAAAAGTGTTTCGTCTATAGTCATGTCAGCCGCCGCACTAAAGTTATACCAGCACTTGCGACCAAAATAACCGGTTGGCGCTGCGGAAAACCGGTCCCACGTCAGTTACAGCTCCCGTCACCCCCACGTCGCCGACGACATCCAGTTCGCGGTGAATAACGACCTTCCGCCGCTCCTCCACCAGTGTGGTGATCATTTAGGTCTCCTACTCTCTCCTTCCAGTGCTCATTCGCTTATCTGATTATTAGTTTATAGCGTACCGTCTAGAACCTTTGCGCCGTTCTTATCTCCGAGGATTCCACAGTGCAAATCCCTTAACGTAACTCACCGCAGTTACTTGGCTAATGCGAACTCTCCCCCATTAGGCGCCGCTCCCCTCGTCGTATTCCTCTTCTGCACGGCGGCCGTATACGTTGATACTGCCATTAACGAGGGACGTGATGCGTCGTCTCTGAATTCAGCTACAGTGTGTGCATTGCATTCGCGGTGCAGGGCCCCTGCGTCTCCGACGGTCTTCACTCGGCGTTTCTCTTTCGGGCGCTTAATCAATTTCTTACTCTTGTTGAATAGGGTGCAGGTCCCGTCCGAGTGGAGTCCGGATGAGAAGCAGGATAAATTGGGGCCATATCCGCATCTCCCACCAACGCGACCCTACTTCTACTGCGTCAATTGTGTACCAACTGTCAATGTCATGCACGCGCAGCTTGATCTTCGTGCTGCGCTCGGATGATCATTCTGATAAAGTCTGCGCGCCGTTCATGAAGTGTCTTTTGGGTTTAAACCCGTATTACAGGCGACTATTTCTGCTTCGGCAACTGCGCGCCAACTGTCAGATACACCCGGCTTGCGATTTTAGAATATCAGACAACCCTACTTCTGCTGCGGCAGATGTGCACCAACTGTCATGCACGCGCAGCTTGCGATTTTTGGTGCTACGTAAACTCGAGGTGGCCATTTTAATAAAGTCTGCCATTCATCAACTGTCTTTTGCGCTATGCCTTCCCGTCCACTTCTCTCCCTTGCCTTCTCCTGCCTTGCAACCGCTGGTGTAGCTCTCGGCTTCGACTCTCACCAGCCACTGGCCATTTCGACGGTCATCTCTCCTAAAATCGATGCCGCAATTGCAGATATTCTGCAAGCTTTCCAGTTACCCGGCGGCGTTGCAGTGGCGGTCGTCCACAAGGACGCTCATGGATCCTGGGTGCTAGAAAGTAAAGGTTATGGAAATGCCTCATCCGACGGCCACAAAAAGGTCACTGCTGATACACTCTTCGCCATCGGGTCGAATTCCAAAGTTTGCCTCCTTTTTTCCCATCCTTCTCTCACTAACAGCAAAAATTCGTCTAGCTGTTCGATATTTTGGCCACCGGACTGTTAATCTCCAATGAAACACTCACTCCTCGCATCACTTGGACGTCCAAAATTGCTAGTCTTATTCCGGACTGGAAGCTAATGGATCCGGTTGCGACAAGCGAGAGCACTATTGTCGACCTCATGAGCCATCGCACGGGTCTTCCACGGCACGATTTCATGGTCCCAATAGCTGCTTCCGTCCCTGATGTCGTAAGTCTGGCGAGAACTAAATTTTTGTATCTTGAGTGGCTCACCCGCATGCAAGATTTCACGTCTGCAATATCTCAAACCATCCACGGGCTTCAGGGAAAAATTTCAATATAATAACCACATGTACACCACCCTTTCCTATCTGCCAACGGTGCTCCTGAATACAACGTTCGAGAATTACGTCCACGAGAATATTTTGAAGCCACTCGGGATGGATCACACCACCTACTTCTATGCCGACGCGATCAAAACAGGACATCTAGCGGACTCCTTTGCGAGAGATAGGCCAAACGTGACGGAAAATCCGTTTGCTCAAGGTACTATTAGAACTCTGCCGTTTTGGGATCAAACTGGAAGCCCTCGTGAGGAATTTCCTGCTTTTCAGCCACATTGGGGATTGAATGAACGCACAGGGATATCTGGTCCTGGCGGGCTTATTTCCAGCGCGCGCGACATGGTTCTGTCCCATTCGTTATACAAGAATTCTCTGCTTATCTTCCCTCCCAGGCCATCTGGCTCCAGATGCTCCTCAGAGAGGGAAAAAACCAACTGAACAAGACGGTTATTCCATCCGAAGTGATTCGTGAGGTTGCGACTGGCATCTCGGTGCTCCAGCCTGCTGCGTACGCGATTTTCCTTTACAGGGTGGATTCTGATCAATATTTTATTATTTGGTCATTAAATTAGGGAATACCCCGAGCTGTCTCCCGTTGTGTATGGTGGGGGGCAGATGCGAGGTACTTATCGAGGTCATGGTGAGCAAACAAGTATATTTCTTCGTCGGAAGCTCAGCCGTTCCCTGCCAGAGTTTGTCGAGGTATACTCCCTCGACCTTCACCCTACATAAGCAGCACTGATGAGCGTTCTTGTTCTCAAGCATGACGGGGGTACCCCTGGTACTGCGCATCCTTCAGTTCATCCATTTTCTCTGACCCTTATTACAAGGATTTCTAACCCAAGTCACGCGATTTCCGCATGAGAATCTGGGGGTCGCGGTGTTATCGAATGATGATAGCCTCGGGACTCAAATCATGGAGTCCGTGAAATACCGTATTCTCGACTCTTTTTTCCGGCTCGAACCGATAGATTGGACTGCGAGGCAAATAATCTTTGCCAGTTACGTTACCTTCCTGATAAATGGATTCAGGTACCGCGCTGCTGCTGAGGAGGCTAGGGACAGTGTGCCGACGCCGAGCCCCCCCCCGAAAGACGCAGAGCCTCCAAGTGCTCCATTCGCTTCCCTCGCGGGAACTTACAAAGACCTGGGCTATGGGACTGTGGACTTTTGCCTTTTCACCCTCAACACAACCACCAACAGCGAATCCTGCAACCGTCTCGCCGCGGAAGTCCCCACTATTCTACCCGGAGTGATCGATCCCGACGTGCCCACATTGATTACGAAATGGGACACAGAAGCGACCAACTACGCTCTGCTCACTCATTATTCTGGCAATTTGTTCAATGTGACAGGGCTGCTCAGCCGGGTGAGTCGTATTGAATACTCCGTTTGATGTGCGCTAAACTCCGAGCTTGTGCAGCCAACCGACGTTTCTGGACAGTTTTGGGTGCAGCAGGGCGCTGGGCCGGTTGCAGTATTGAATGTCGAAGATGACAAGATCGCATTCGCAATATTTGGTATCTGGGGTGCAGGGCAAGGAGTCAGTCCTCTAATGGGCACTCTTCAGGACGTAGCAGAGGTTTGGTTTTCCAAGGTTTGAGTATTCGTTTTTTTATGCCCCGCTCGGGAAAAATAACACCCTCCGAAACGTTCAACTTGTTCTACGCTTTCGAATCTACAGCTACTTCCAGTTATTTTTGCTGTTACAAGTAGATTACTATAAACCGATTTGCGCGTGCACTCTGTGCCTGATGACACGACTTAATGCCTCTTATTCATCGCAATTTCATCCTATTGAATAAAATCGGCACATATCCAGGGACTGACCCGGATCTGACCCGGATCAACCCGACCATCACTGCAAGAACGAGAATAACTCTTCCAAACCCGACCGCTATAAACCAGTAGAAGAAATATTGAGTACTCACCTCAATGTAGTATGTTGTCTCACTCTGCGGAGCCATGATTACTGCCCGGTTTGTGCTTTTGTTCCCACAAGAATAAAGTAATCCTGGTTCAAGCTTCAAATCGGCGAATTTCAAAGTGAATTGCGAGCGAGGGAAACGACTGGACACAGCACTTGGACGAGAGAGTTTAGGCCCCTGGGACAGTTACGAGTACTTATTACGAGTACTTGTGTTTACACATGTTATCGTCCCTTTCAAACATCGGAGGATCGAAAAATGTGGGATTTTAAATAGCCTTGAAACCGTTTTCGTTGAGGGTCTTTTTAGTGGCTGTGTCTAGTACTTTTAGCCACTCATTAGATTCAGCTCTGATGAATTTAGCGGTACAGGGGTTATTTTTTTCTCCTGTTACTCGGTGAAATCTGAACAAACTTTTTGTCCAGCACTTTCCGATTGTATTCAAACGGTCCCATGTTTGGGCATATTAGGGGGAAGAACAAAAGCTTAAAAAGTATTGGACAGTTGAGTTTTTATTGCTCAACTCCACCTCCATTCTGGCTAACTCGCCTCCACACGCTCCGCTACCGGTCTTCGAGGCGCATATTCAAATGCACTGCGCAAGTTTGTGGCAAATGTCGGGTATGGAGCTGGACAGGTACTAGTGGACGTTAGACCGGTAACCGATCTCTCGTATGAAGATAGTCATTCATAGAGAGACCGGTCGATCTGGGTTTGAATTCTCAGGAGCCCCGATCAGTCACGTTTTGATCACAGAAAAATCATCGAAAAAGCGCAAACCCGACAACAACGATGCAATAAAAATATAATTAGCACATAAACTACCTCCAATAGTCTCAAGGACTCAATTAGCACCTGAAATTCAGCCCGTTAACTGGTCCACATATTGGAAACACATACTTGGCTTGTTTGCAATAATTTGGCCGAATGGACTCGGAAGATGCATATTTGAACAATTATACCCAGTCCTCCGGTTTTATACGCTCAAATTAAGTCATCTCCAATTTTTATACGAATTATCCGTTCGTAGTACGACGGGAATGCGCTCTTCTTTCCTTCATTCGTGCGATGCAAGTGCCAGAAACGTGACTGATCCGGCTCTGATCGGGCCTCCTAGGGATTTAAACCCAGATCGACCGGTCTCTCTATGAACGTGGACGTCGATGGTGCCCTGTTTGCACTACGCATGTGATTAATGTTTGTTATCTAATCTTATCTCAATTAAAGTTGCGATCAAGGCGCAAATTCATCCCTGCCCTCCGGAATCACCTGCTCTTGTGACCTCCTTTCAAGGTTGCACTGCTGTTATCACCATGAAAGTCTCCGCTCTCAGCTCTTCATGGCCGCTTGTGCAGCCTGCTGTCTCGCCCCTTTATGTCTGTGCTCCTGAGTCCTGTTGTGCTCCTTTTATAAGGCTCCGACATCATCCTCCTTTCTTCCATCCTTTCCCCGCTCCCTATTTCTTGTCTGATTGGCTCTTCGAAAGAATGTTTTTGAATGTGAATTACAAGTGCACTGAATGTACTGGTTGCTCTTTGCCTGTGCAGCAAGATACTACACTTTATAAGTACCGCTTTTTTGCTATATTTTTAGCGATTTACGACACGGCGCTAAACATCTGATTGCAGGGATAACTCATGGATACACTATTAGCGTAGTCGTCTAGTTGAGTCAAGCCAAGGGAGCGGTGTGGTATCATGACTTGAGTATTTTGACAGGCACTACTAGTAAGCAAGATGGTGTGCTCCACAGTGGGTTTCCCGAACAATTTTTGAACACCTAGAACACCCAGGGAGATGTACACCGCCAAAGTGCCGGCACGTTGCCTCCACCTGGAGCGCCCAGCTGATATCCACTTTTTGTGAAACTGGTCCCAGGATTTCTCCAACTGGTGACCAGCTTTTCTTTCCAGCCTGACATCCCAGCCTTCCACCAGCTAGGTATCCATATGGTGCCCACCTTACTGGACATGCTGGAATCAATCCGTACAAAATATCCGGCCATGTGCCAAACTTTTTTCATTGCACTTTTGAAGTTTCCCCCGAGCTCAATGTTCAATTGCACTCGCCAGAGTGATGGCGCCGGCTGCCCGCCACAACCCCGCTATACTGCGGAGTTAAAAAAATCAAAAGCACGCACACTGCGAAGAAATTCCAATCCATATATACTTGGAACGGGGTGAAAATGGACTGTAGGCAGGTATAAATGCAAATTAAGTTGCAATCGGCGGTCCGTGCACGAGTTTGTTCATGTATATTCATCACGTGCATGTTGGTCGCCCTTCACACCTTTCTTTGCCTTCTCCCTTGACTTCGGAGCGACGACTTCACCCTCGTCGCCATGTTCTTTCTCTTCAGCATCGGCAACATGTTCGTCAGCTAATCTGCCGCGAAGGCGCCATCACTAAGTGCTCCGCACGCGCCAAACGTACAGCAGGCAAGGGCGACATCATCGCCCACACCAGTGACATGGCCCCCCGTTCATGCACTCTCCGACGTTTTTACCAGCGCCTCGTCTCGTAGCTCCTCGTCTGCGTCCCCCTCCCGCGCAGCTCCGCCTCACCCATACCATACCACCAGATGATCGAGATCCCCGACTCGCGCAGCCTGGAGACGCCCCTGCCTTCTACCCCTCGTCTCCCTTCCGCTACGAACGCAACCCGTCCGCATTCTGAGGCACCACACCCTCACGATGAGGCACCTCACCCATCCACGTCACAAAACTACAACGATCTGCACACATTTTACGCAACACCTCGGACCTTTTCCTTGTTTCACTTACGATGGCTCTTTGCAACGACGCAAATTACGCTCCCCGTATAATCGCCGGCGTGCCGGCTACGTACTTAATATCTGTACTCGCCTCGCTCGCGCTGTTTCTTCCCTCCTCTGTTTCGAAAGCCGGAAACTTGCCTTTCACCTGTTTTCCACCCTAGGTCAAGCTTCGACTCAAGCCCTTAGAACTCAAGAGCATGGATCGCACTTCCAAATCAAGACTCAAGAGACGCAAGCGGCGATTTGCCAAGGCAAGACCTTCCACCAGGACCGCCGCTTTCACATTCTCTTGAAGTGTACCTTGCGTTCTCGCTAGCAGTAACTCGTCAAGAAACCCGAACAACAAGACAATATGTTCTTAGCCAAGTGTCAACCGCGAATTCCACCTCAAAGACCCGCAAAACTACTCCCGTCGAAGTAGTCGACCTCTTGCTTCCGCTCCACTGGCTCCCGCGAAGCAAGCAGCGCCCCACCTCTGTTCCCTCGCTGACTCTGCTTGTCCTGCAATTCACTCTTGATCAATACAAGGTTTGGTTTACGTGGTAGGATCGATTACCCACACCTCCGCCCCAGTCAAGGTGCCTATTGGAGGAAGATCACCGCCAGCCCCAGCCGCCATTCAAGATTATGTTACTGTTTCCGAACAAGATCGAAACCGAGGAGGAGGAGAATATGGTGACACCGACGAGGATGGTTTGCATATGTACAGTACGCGATGTGGATGTGCCTAGATAGACCAATACTACTCCTTATCCCTTTCCGTACATTTCGCGCAAGTAAACTAATATTCCACAATTATTATATTTGCCTGCGCGATTACATGTGTGCCAGCTGGCCCGCAGCTGGAATTGAGTCAAAGCTGGATCCACACTGGATCTATAGAGAATTGGGCTGGATTCCAGCTTCCAGGAGGCTGTGTCCAGCTTTCAGCAACATGTATCAGCCAGATCGCGTCCAGCTGGAGACCACGTGTGTGGCCGTTGGCGGTGTAGTAGAGCTGCAGTTATACTGTATGCACATACCACCTGAGTTTTTGCACCTTGTTTTTAATTTGAGTGCCATTTTCTTTTCTCCGATAATGCCGTTTCCAAGTATTTCAATAGACGAGGAAAAAAAGAAAATATAAAACAAATAAGTACGAGTTGCATGCCGGGCGAAGCCACGGCCCTTTACCCCAAGTGTAATAGGGATCATCCCTTTCAAAACTTGAGAACACCAAAATTTGATCGCTTTTTCATTAGAGACCGATTTCGTTGAGGGACGAATTAGTGGCAGTGTTAAAAAATGCTTCATCTTTTTCTAATGAAATTGGTGGCTGGGCATTGTACCTGTTATTGTTACTCGGGGAAAAAAACCCCCTACTCAGGGATAACTTCTAATTGGACAAAAAAGTTTTTTGCTTTCGGAATTATCCGTCGGCATTTTTCTGCGCCCTCACGCTTTCGGACTTGATGGAGAGAAAAAAGGAATAGGGTCCACCGTCCATTGACCGTCCATGCCGACAATCTGTTTCCAATGTGCACTGGAGCTCAACTGTGGTGCAGCCAAGATTCATATTGTTCTTTCTCAAGAAAAAGCACTGGTGGAACGGTACCAATACCTAATATACGTAGTTGTGATCTAGTGGCAATATAGCAGTAAAAAGAGGGCACAGTGTTTGGCCTTGCATGGCAGCAGAGGCTGCATCTTGTTTGGTCCCGTAGATGTAGATACACACTGGCAGCCATACCATTATTCGTTCGCTTTGGCAGTTAGGACTGCTGCTGGTTGCCCTTTCGTTAAATGCATCTGAGTCCTTTACTTGCCTCCCTTCTGTGCCACTCTTTTCTCTAACGGCTGGTTCCAGTGTCTGATACCATCGCCCACCCTCGCACCTATGTACATCGATCTGATTCAGAAATATCCCCTCTTGCTCATACTCGACGACAGTACCTACAGCTACTTATGGAGCAAACTGCTTGACAATATTATGGGTTACGCCGGGATTGAAGATGGACCGGAGTTTGAAAATGTGCTCGCTTCATCTCGGATTTTCTTCGATTCCCTGGATTTTTCGCGGAATATACTCCGGGGTATATAATACATTTGACTAGCAAAAAAAATGAAGCAATTCCGACCAGAAAGGAGTACGCATCAGGGCCCCAGCAAAAGATGTCAGATTCTGATTGTGTGACTCAAAATTTCGCATTCAGTACTGTTCACTGAACCGTTCCGTTTCGTATTTTACAAGCACACTCTTATGACTTAAAAAACGATGTTACCACAAGGACCGGAGCGAAAGCTTGTGCGGGGTGTCCAGGAGACGGTACCTTCACCACAAGCGTGACCTTTTACGGCAGGTGTGACAATGCGTGATTCAACCGCTTTCTGAGCATATATACCACCTCCCGGACGCCCTGCGCGAGTTATCGCCCCATTTTGGGGGTTGTAACATCGTTTTTTTAAGCCGCTAAAGTGTTCCTGTGAAAGTTGAAGTGATACGGTTTAGCGGACAGTACTGAATGCAAGGATTTGAATGGGTGAATCTGGCCTAATTTGCCCTTGGGCCTGATGCTCACTCAATTCTGAACGGAATCTCTTTATTTCTTTCTGCTGGTCTAATGTGGAATATGTGTCGGAGTACGTCCTGCAAAAAATTAGTGGAATAACAGTAAAATTGAGATGAAGCTAGTGCATTTTCAAACTCTAGTCCATTTTCAATCCCGGTGTAACTCATAATATGGGTTGGCATGACAGCTTTAAATTGGTGACTGTTCTTTCTGCAAATGGGAGCGAGTGATGGATCACATAATGTATTTCGGTATTGGTTGCGAGTACTGCGCCGTCGATTTGACCTCCTACTGATTTCTCTTTTTTTGGGTGTTTATTTCAGTTGATGACTGTATAAATATCATGTCTGAAGGAACTACGTATGTCATGCCATTTTTTAATTGACTACCACGCATCGCTTGAATGCACAATTTTCTCTTATTTACAATCAGCCTACATTAGTGGCTTAATTGATCATATTTATAGCTGTCCATTTACACTCATAAGTACTCATACCTGCCGGGCGCAGCAACGGCCCTTTACCCCAAGTTAATTTCGTGCAGACGAAATCAAAACACGATCGATATACACGAATGTAAGACACAAGTGGGATCAATACTGAATCAAACCGACAAATGGCCATAGATAGACCCCCACCCGGCAAGGCTGGCCGAATTCCCCATAACAGAAGTGTTATGTTGGGTAAGTCTAGATAAGTTGGTCGAATTGAGATAATATTGAAGTTTCGAGGAGTGGGGTCATCTCAAAAAAATG
This sequence comes from Mycena rebaudengoi, assembly GCA_029282285.1. NCBI lineage: Eukaryota > Fungi > Basidiomycota > Agaricomycetes > Agaricales > Mycenaceae > Mycena > Mycena rebaudengoi. Next base: position 464,347 of record JARJCX010000065.1, read on the forward strand.
AAGGTTTAGAACAATTGCACTTCCTTGCGCAGATGAAGCTAAAACTAGCGAGTAAGAAACTGGTCCTGCGCTGCCAAGAAGTCGTACAGTGAGGATATTGCCTTTCTCCAGCGAGAGCGAGACGGTGGATAACTCCGCTTGCAATTTCCCTAAGGCAACTTCAAAGCGGACGAGAGAGCCAATCTATGAAAAATCATCAGAATAACGCAGGAAAAATGATGATCAAGAGAAGGTTCTTACTGTGAAGGCCTCGGAGACATCGTGTATGGAGATGCTACGGCCATACAGCTCTAAATCCAAGATCACCGGCCGCACGCTCAATGTGCTGGTGTTCAAGAAAAGTCACAAAATTCGATTCAACACTACAAAATGGTAGCGTAAAAGCGATTAAACATTCCATCAATAAATTGGCGCCATGTGCGCTCATTCAACTCATCCCTCAACCGAAGAAGTACCTGCCAGAAATTTAATAACAAAGAAAGGCGTCAGTGAATGTATACGAACTTGAAGGACGAGACGGCGTCGTTGAAGCCGATGGTCGCAAGGTTGGGAATGCCCGGGCTGCGGATGGGCCCGTTCTGAGGTCCACTGCAGCCAGCGTCGCTGTAATGAGCAGTTAGTGTGAAGGAAGAACGGGGTCGTTAATTCGGAATATTACATGAAGATGAAGCAGTCCTGCCCCGGGTCGCGCCCGAAGGCCGAGATGAGCTCGTTCCAGATCACCGGGACGTTGACGCACTGGCCGCTGCTGCCGTGGAAGGTAGCGGTGCCACCCTTCCAGTGATCGTTGACGCCAACGAAGCTATGTTAATGAAATTGTGAGAGCGTTGTCATCGCGGATGGGAGTGTACTCACATATTGCCTTGGGTGTTGGGGGTAAGGCTGACCTGTCGTGGACGCGTGAGAAATGGTATTGGAATAGGATCTAAAAGAAGGTTGAGTACCAGGGCGGTGGCATTCCTGATTTCGGGCTCAACGGTGCGCACGGCAGGTGGGAGCGCCGCGACGAAGGGGACGAGCGCAAAGAGGGCGGCGGCAAACTTCATGTTTGTTGGAGAATGAAACTTGACGACGATGAGAGAAGGAAGACGATGAACGACTTGAGGTTCAATGCCAATTTGCCCTGCTCTTTATACTATTTCCGCGTGCGCATCAAGCCTGCAACTTCAACGCTTCCGATGCCCTATTCTGATGAAGGTAGATCAATCTTGTACGCTTAGATACTTCCTGGGACCGGCGTTTGTAATCGCACCTATTTACCTGTGCCATACTGCCAAGCGCTGGCACCTCATTTTGGTTCGAGACTCTTAAACTCGCATATCCCACTCCCATCAGCGCTCTCCGTCACGCACGAAAATTAGTGAACTCCATTAGTTTTGAGTTCCGATTCGGAACTCAAAACTACTTGATGGAGCTCCCTTTACAAAACTGAAAAATAATACGCGCATAATCAGAAAAGTTCCAAGCCTCGGCTGCTCACTGGGCGGTGATTTTAAACTCGGTGGAGGACGATCCGCGTACCTGGCGGATTAGTTGAGAGTTGGTGCGAGCATGTTTGAATTCGGAAGCCACAGCAATTTTCGCGCTTGCCATGGAGTCGAATGAGAATGACCAAAAACCCAGCAAAAGGCCACAGAGAACAGAGAAAGCTCTTGTCTTGGCCGCGTACATAAATTTCCGTGCGTACCATTTCGGTCCGCGAGTGAGGTACAAGCAGCGGACACAAGGTTTCTTGTAGGAGACCGGTCCGACGTGCCGCGACGGAAGATGTAGACAAACAGCGTGCGCCAAAGGCACCTTCAAGTTCGTCTTGTTTGCTCCTTGCGTGCTCCGTCGCTGGCCATCCAACGCCTCATTGTTCTACATACAGTGGGTCCCTCCATCAAGCGACTGAGCTGAGGACGAAGACACAATACACCTTCGGCGATTGCGCAATAGTCGGAATTGCCAATCAGGCAAGTCACCACCGTCTGTTCGGCGTCACTCCGCGCGTCGCCGTACTCCGCGTCCCGACCGCGCACAAACCCTAGGCGAGCGCGCGGGTCATATCTAGGCACGCCGTCCTGACCGCTCTGTTCGGCGTCGCTCCGCGCGTTGCCGTACCCGGCGCTCCGACCGCGCACAAACCCTAGGCGAGCGCGCTGGGCCGCTGGCCATCGCCACTTTTATCTGGCGAGTAGCCCATCCTCGTCCACGATAAGAATGGGAACAGAAGCCAGTGCTCCCACCACGCTATGAGCGCGTATGCACCAATACCCATGCGCGCCTATCGATCATCGGGCGTCGAGTGCGGAGCACACCCATCCGACGATGCGCAGATCCCTAACTCGACCCTGCCCCGCCCCCATCGCGCGCGCCCGCGTCCACGCGACGTCGATTCCGCAGCAACACGCGCCGCATCCTCACACAACTCGCGCAGGAAGATACCACCCGACGCCGCAGCATCCCCCTCACCATAGCATGACGATCCCCGCGTGATGTCGGCCGACGCCTGCTCGAGGCTGCGCACCCGCGGACGCACAGCACCAGTGCGCGCGGCGTAGAATCCGTCCCCACCCGGCGCGGGGAAGGATCGCGTATCCTTCGCGCACGTCGCCGACGCAGGGTGACGCGTACGTTGTTCTGTAATATCTTGCGGCGCGTCGGTGGCAGCAGCGGAGAAGGTAGTGGAAGAACGGAGGAAACGCAGGAGTACAAGGCCGGAGTAAAGCGCCAAGTCGCGGGGCTAGAGCGTCGTCAGGTGCGACAACCTGCGTTTGCCGTTTGAGGGCACTGAGCGTAGCTAAAACGTAGCCGTAGACGCGGTTCCGGGTGATCCTGGTGTGTAGTATGAAGACGCTAAGTTGGGCTGGAAAGGCTTGAGTCGTTCGGCGGGCGATGAGGTGGAAGCGCAGGAAGTACCGCAAGCGGCGGGATGCAGGGCTCGGGCGGCGGCGAGGCGCTGGTGGCTGGCGAGAAGAGATGACGCGTGGACACGTGGGCGGACAGAGAAGGCACAACAACGCGTCTTTTCTGACACATTGTGCTTCCGCCGGCGGAAGCACTGGCCATGGGCAGATGACGCTGGACCGCCTTTATTCAACATGGTGGGATTCGGCTGACTCCGTTCGTGACAAGAAGTGTTATGTTGTTCCGGCGGCGCCAAACACGTTGATGCCACACACATGCACACTCATGATCACAGCTTCTCTTCGCTTTCGACACTCTGCTTCTGACAAGGCTCCGTTGGCTGGAGGAACTGACCGACTTAGCCCGCAACCTGGATTTCTCGTGGTCGCTCCCACTCCCGCCGTGAGTACTGTGCGCCACTCGCAAACGACTCGTACTGGCCTATTTCGCTCACACGCACGGCTCTCTTCACATCGTCCACCTTGGTTCTTAGCCCTTATATTCCTGCCTTCCTGTCTCCTTGTTCGGGTTTATCTCCGTTATCTCCTGCCCCCATTCGGCTCTCGACCTACTTGAAAAGGTGAGAATAGCTTGCTTTAGGACGCGAGCTTTGATATCTCATGCCGTTTCTCAAGTACGGCGCACACCAATCTACTCGCAGCGGCGAGTTCTTCTGGATATAACTGGGGAAATTACGAGCTGCCAGTAACGCGTCTCGTAAGCCCATACATCTGCCACTGAGGAACTCTCGACCACCCCGCATTTGCACCACCACCGTCCTCGCACATCGCTCCGCGTATACCTGGCTCGAAAAGTATCCCAACCATCGTCTACCCCTATCGCAACTCTGCCCTCGCGATTGGCTTTCGTGTCGTCGTAGTCTCCACCGGCTCCAGTTGCCGTGGTTTGCACCCCCACCTCCGTGCGCGCTGCATCCCCGTCACCCACTGCGCCTCACATCGCCATCTTGCCCCACGTCGTCGCCGCCACCCTCCCCACCCGTCCACTGCAGTCGACTCCACGTGCAGCTCCACGGTGTGCGTGTATCTCTCGCATACCGCAGCGTGCGCGGATCGATACGTCTCGCTTGACCCTGTACTCCATGGAGTGGTTTTGCTCCTCCTCCTCCTCCTCCTCCTCCGCTTTCGGTACGGGCGTTGGGAAGCGAGGGCTGGAGAGACGGGTCTTGAGATGGCAGAGGAAGGCAGGGAGACGACGACGCGCAGGAAGTCGTCGAAGGGCCGCGCGTGGACCTGGAAAGCACGGCGGGAGCAGCGTATTCCTCGCGCTCGGCTCGGGTGCGAGGATGGGGAGTGCGACCTGCGACGGCAGCACGGCGACCAGGGATGGCCGTGACAGCGCAAGAACTTCGCGCTAGCGTACGACGTGCGCCCGTCGTTGCAGATGTGATACGCTCCGAGCCAGAGAATCGTGATGTGGAGACGACGACGCCCGCACAGGAATGAATTATTCGCTCATAATCTGCAAAGGTATCCCGACGAGTTGATTAGTTGCAGAATATTTCAATTCGTTGCCAAAGAATGAGTCCTCAAGTCTCGATCTTCCATCTAGTCCTATACTGGCCTCTGTTCATTCTAGCTGGGTTGTTCGCGAAAGAAGGTTCGGTCGTTGGACGATCAAAGGGAAACTTAATATATCTTCCGTTTGCAGGTTGCACGATTCTACGTATGAATACATCCGAAGTCAACTGCCGTGGTACGCTCCATTTTTACGCGGACGGGGAAACCGGTATTTATATGTGCCAGGTGACCATTCACGACAGCCACAATGAAATAATACAACCATAAATGAAATAATATAATCATAATGCCGTTAGCCAGCTTCTGGGGGGCGATAAGCCCTGTCGCCACTCCTCAATCTCACCCCACATACCCCCATGTCGCCCTCCCCCACGAAAGGTCGGCTTCTCGCCATTGGAATCCACCGGGCACCCCCTGGGATGTCTAACGAGGAGTTCCTGGGCAAAATGAAGGCCCTCGCGGCGGCTGTCGTGGCTCTCCCCGTCGTGCAGAAGAACGTGGTCAAATACCAGATCGTACGACCGAACTGTGGCCTGCTGGAGCCGTACACTGAAATATCTACTCTCGGGCCTAGATATCAGCGAACAGCTCGTTCGACGAACACATCAAGGGATTTGGGATGCCTGCTTCTGCCCCGCAGCATATTGCTCTACTCGTAGCCGAGTCTGAGGTATGATGGAGCCCCGTCGGTTTCGGATACTAACAGCCATATATCACAGACGCCAGAGCAGATGCTCGAAGTACGTAGATTTCGTCACGTGGATCTAACTCGCCTTGAATACCATCAAAAATCTCCGAGAGCCCAGAACTTCAGTCACTCGTCGCGGCTGCCGAAGAAATGACCCCCGAAAGAGGCGCCACCATATTCTCAGCGCATGTCGTAGAGAAGCTCAACAAACCCGGCCGCGGCCATAAGGACAACCTCCGCGTCGTAGGGCTGTTCAAAGTCCCGCAGCACCTCACCCCAGCACGACACGTGGAGAAAGTCGAAGCGCTCGTGGACAGCATCGTGGCGCATCCAACTATCCAGAAAAATATGCTGGGATACACGATGGCTAGTCAACCCCTTCCTCTTGGACACATGAACGTTCAATTCACACCTTTTCTAGTGGCTGCCGAACGACACTATGAGTGCTAGCATACAGACTATGAGAATTCCCGCCCCCGAGCGCATTTGCATTTTGATCCTGGAAACCGAGGTACGTTCAACGGTCCCAGCACTTAGATAATGGTCCAAGCTTGCTCAAGTTCGACACCTAGAACTGGGAGCGCACAGTGGAGGTGAGTTATACATTTCATCGGAACTATCCCAGCGGTGTTTACTTCAGACTTCAGATCGCGAAAGACGAGGACGTAGGAAAAATCATCGCGAGTGGGCATCAGGATTTTGGCTTCCTTGAGGAGAGCTCCTCCTTCTCTGCCGATTTTATTACGATGCTCGACAGGGAGTGAGTGAGAGGAGAGGCTCGGAGCGGAGTGGTTTCCTCGTCCAATTCCGTTTTTGTGTATGAATAGGTCGCTGTGTACCGATAGGCTGTGTTTTCAGGATGGAAAAACGAGTCGATGAGGATGAGATTTGGGAGGCAGGAGGTGGAGATCAGCTTTAACCTGGTCACGCACGATCGCACATTTAAAAATGTGAGAAGCCTGTGGCCAAAGAAGCCCAAAATCTAACCAGAAAGTCTGAAAATGATGACGGAATGGCTGTGAAACTCAATACGACCTCACGATAGGGCCTCGAAAAATATTTTAAGAGGCCTGAACAAGCGGTATGCATAAAATGACCCAAAATTGAAAGTAAATGGCCCACGCCTTGAGACTTCGAGTACCGCAAATTAATTGGATGTACTGGTAAACCGCGCGTCTTTGTTGAATACGATAGATAGGATTTTATGACACTAATTTTTATCGAACATGAAAGTGGAATCGCATCAACAATATGCAGGGTCGTGCCTCTCGGCCCACATCGGTCCGGACGGCTGCACGCAACCGCGCTTCTGCTCGACGATTCGCGATTATGCGCTCCCTGATTTGCATGATGAGGAGCACTATATCCATGCCCAACGCCTGGAACTCCGCGGAGGTCAAGGGCCACTCGCGTGTGCAGATCTCGATGTATGCGTCTCTCGCCTGCCAGCGACCAAGATCATCACGCTCGCAGAACTTAATCTTCTCGATGGCATCGAGTTCGGCACGCCCCAAATGATTGAGCGCGAGGGTACTTGATCTTAGTCATCTTCCACAAGTCGGCGAGCTTGAGAATGTCGCGCCACACAATAATCGGCGCATAATAAGACTCGAGATCGCTTCCCAGAGATCGTTAGTAGGAAGGGACATCGGCCAAGATGAGCTTACTGGTTATAATACACCCAGAGGAGATTCTCCAATTCCCCCTTGGTAACACCTTGCAGAGTGTAAGGTTCCAATGGGCTGACTTCCTGGGCTGCTGTAAACATTTCGCGCAACACAGGGGAGTCGCTTCTCCTTAGCACAAGGCAATCGAAAGCGAACCACAATCACGTCGACTCGAAGAATCAAACGAGTCCAACGAGATAGATTCATATCCCATGTTGGAGTTACAAGTCGATGTAGTGGGGAGAGACAAGACGTGAATGTCTAAAGAACGAGGTCAGGGCACGAGGCTGAGGCGTGCAGCCCATGTATAGCTCGCATGGGAATGTTCCCTGAAAGTAACCCATTGATCCGCAAGAGATGGACTGCGGGATGCTCCAAGTGGTATCTGGGGGCACGGCTTAGATGGCAAATGGGACTGCAGTGGCGACGGTGAAATTTGGCTTGCTTTAAAGACAGGAAGAACTGTTACACATGGGCAGTCGTAGTCTGCAGTCGCACTTTCCTACCAGCACATGCTGCTTTGAGCGTCTAAAGAAGCAGGTTAGAACAAGGCATGTGCACCAACTATGGATGTCGCAATTCGCCGGTCCCGCACAATCACCTATACTTCAGATATGCTCGCGCATAAGGTGACATTATTTTAATCGTTGCTCAGGACAGGCACAATACATTTGAAGTGCTCCAAATCCACGCCTAAGGGAAGAACGAGAGAGGTGGGACCTACCTACTATATTCGCTTTAGATAAGTAGACATTGGCGCATGCGGTTGACCGGCCCTCTTCAAAAGTTCAATGTCCATGTCCCATGTTCCAAAGACTTGGAGCTGATGAGCCAAAAGCGAGGCGTAAAAAGGCTTCGAACGAACAAACAGTGGGCGTGTGTTTGGTTTCCAGAACCTGATGGGCCAAGCCTTATGGCATGAATTGTTGTGTGAGCGGCTTGATTCATTTATGCAACACAGGACACAGTTGAAGGTGACGATATAGACATTCACCGTGCGACCGAATGTCGAGTGCGTCATCCTAAAAGATATCCCCAATGAGCGGCGCATATTCTTGGTTAGAGGGGAGTAAAAACATACGTACCGAACACCTCAATTTATCCCCGCGTCCACTTGGATCGAGTAACGCGACCATCCACCGCCGATGAACTACAAAATAGAAGGTATCAGATATATTTTTATGGAAGACACAAACGCGGATACCTGGTCGGAATATAGTGAGACTCACGAGAGGCTGCCGATACGGATACTGTGGAGAATATTTGCTCCGCAGCGCTGCCAGCTCGAGTATGTACGCGATTCTGACGTTTGGTGGTGCGGAAGATAGCGTCGTCTGATATATCTGAGTAAATGTATAGGAAGTTCAATATTGCGGTTAGTAGGGACACGAACGGGAGTCGCGGGAGTCGGGGACAGCGTCGAAGGCGCTCTGGAATTGGAATGCTGGAGCGAATATGAAGACAAAGAACAATGTTTGGCGCCCACCGGAAACCGCAGCCGGCATCATGCCAATCGTGCACTTCAGATTCGTGGACACGCTCTTCTGTTCTCGCACTGGCAGCTCACGAGTAGCCGCCCGCTCCCTCGAAATTGACAGAAAAAGAAATGCAAAATGACCGTGACTCTTCCCCCTACCCAGCCGAGTCGACCTGTGAGGAGGAGCGGTATTTTACCTATGTTGCAGGACAGTGTCCGCCCCATACAGTAAAAATAATTAGACCGGCGTCTACTATTATCATAGCTGCCTGATACGAAAACAAAGGAAACAAATCAATCGTGGTAGACAGCTCAGAGTACTTACTGATGAATGGCTATTTACTGCCGGTCTTGGTGGACTCGGCGGCTGAATCAAACGAAAGCACAGTAGGGGGGGCAGACGGTAATGGTGGTGTACTACAGTACAATCGCGGCGCGCTCGCAGAGCTCAAGTGGATCCATGTTCGCCATCAGTAACGCGCCGCGTCAGATGAAAAGAAGTACGCATGAAAAGGGGTCACCAGAAAAGGTATGAATAATAAGTGCAAGCTTCTGGGCAGTGCACCGTCCTCCGCGTCATTATCACGGTCGATGCCTAGAGCGCGGGAGGCGAGAGAAAGAGGCGGGTGTCATTCAAAGTCGCAATGTGCCGTGAAATGGATCAAACAACGGAGAAGTAATGTGGGTGGGTGGAAGTAACGAGTCGCTGGACGCGGAGAGAGGGACAGACGGTGCGAGATGGCACCAGCGAGGGTGGCGGAGGACAGAGGACGGGAGGCACAAGTGGAAGTGGGGGAGGTCGACGTATCACGACGACGGCGTATGGGAAGGAAGAGGTGCTGGCGCTATAGTCATGAAAGACACCGGGCCTCAGAGCCCACCCCCACCCATAATCTCGTCAAAAGGTAAAAGACGAGCACTCACTGGCAGATACGGCGGCACTCGCGAATTTAGCAGTCCGAGCTTCTCCGAGGGATATCGTGATTGTGGCGCGAACGTCATGGAAGGGTTGTCAGCCGGTCCACCGTGAGGCAGACCTTCAGCTTCAAGCGTCAAGGTGGCGCATCGTGCGGCCGTCATGTGACTCACGAGTCGAGGGAGAAAGCATTCGCACCGAGGATATGCACCCGCTTTCCCGGACCGTTAGATCTCACTGCGAAATCGACTCACCGTGTCCTCCAAATCACCTCTCGCCTCGCCCTTCCCTCTGCATCCTGACATTTGCTCGCTGACGCGCGCTGCAGCTCTGCGGATTTCTCTTGTGCATTGAGGGAAAGTTGTTGCCGAGAGGAGCGCAGATTTGAGGGCGATGATTTCCGAGTGCGCAGGGCGATGACGTGTACGTTGTTCTGTAATATCTTGCGGCGCATCAGTGGCAGCAGCGGGGAAGGTAGCGGAAGAACGAAGAAAACGCAGCAGTACAAGGCTGGAGCAAAGCGCCAAGTCGCGGGGCTAGAGCATCGTCAGGTGCGGAAATGGCACGCGTGCGGAGGGCTGGTGCATTACAGATAAAAAACGGGCGGCGCGTGGGCGGGCGGGGGAGCGTCGAGCTGCGCTGTAACGTATTGCTTAAGCTTGTAATGGGGGCGGGACCGACAGTCTGCCCGCGATGGATGAGGCGCACCTTCAGAGACAGGTAGCTTGCTGGTCCCAGGCGGGCTGGTTGTACACCTGCTTCAGCCAGTGGACATCCGACAGACGCAGCCAAAACGTAGCCTTAGGGCGTGGCCGCAGTTCTGGGTGACCCTGGTGTGTAGTATGAAGACACTAAGTTGGGCTGAAAAGACTTGAGTCGTTCCGTAGGCGATGAAGTGGAAGCACGGGAAGTGCCGCAAGCGACGGGATGCGGGGCTCGGGCGGCGAGGCGCTGGTGGCTGGCGAGAAGAAATGGCCACGCAGGCACGTGGGCGGATAAAGAAGGCACAACAACGCGTCTTTTACAGTGGGTCGAGCGCACGAGTGGGCGGCGCGAACGTGAACTAAATCCGCCCACTAAAAAGACAATGAGTATCGTCGTAATCACTACGCAGAAAGTCACTCCGTCGGCAGTACATAAATTATAAATAGAAAAATCTATCGAAGTGTGGAGCGATACGAGATTATTTATTTACTCGCGCGGAAGTTCATTGGATGGCCCGGGAAAGAAAGAGTGATCGGCGGGAGCCAAACGCCCCCGCCGGCTTCGCCACTGTGCTTACGCTTTTTGGCGCGCTTTTGCTTTGAGTTTCATTCGAGGTCGAACACACCAAAGGGTTTTCTGGTACAGCTCATCCTGCAAGGTCTTATTACATAATAACAGAACATTATTCCTTTTCTTTTACTGATAAGGGCGGTCGTGTTTCGGTGAGAACACGGGTTCCTTGTAATCCGTCGTCTCCACTTCCGGCTGTACATTAACCACGGCACTCTGACTACTCGCCACCCAGGGAGAGCTTAGTTCGATGTCGTTTGTGCGCCGGCGTCCGCTCTCGAACGACATCGTAATCACACTGGCCCTCCGGCCGGTGCCGTGCGCCTGGCGAATACTCCTGCGAGAGTTGAGGAGCGTCCACAGCGCGGAAATTGCGTACAATTTGGGCAACACGTTGTTGGCGATGATGGAGAGCATTACGTAGGCGTTAGGGGTAGCGCGGTTCCAGGCTAGCGTACCGACGAGGCTGACTAGGGCGCATACAACGGCTGGTGCCGCTGACTGAGAACAAGACCTATTAAGGAGGGGAACGTGGGGGGGGGGTATAGAAATATGCACCTGGAATGTCAACTTTTTGAGAGAGTGCAACATGCCCGCGGTGTCCGGCAACGCATACTCGGACTGGTACTGGTAAGAAAAATAGCTGTCAGCTGTCACTGTGGATGAGATGGGTTGTGTGATGCACCAACAGAAAATAAATGGTGCTCCCGCATAGAAGAACATCCCCGGCGAAAACCGTTGCTAAATGAATCTCAACTGAAAAGGATCCCGTTAAAAACACACCCCAAGGTTTCTACTGCTTCCTTACTCCATGTAACGTTCTGCACCTGAGCCGCGAACGTGAATACGCCCTGAACGAATATTAGCGCTGATACCATATCTAGAATTCAGCACAAAGACCACCCACCGATACGATGGCGGCTACCAAGGCAAAAATAAAAAGTGCAAGAACTGAAGCGACAATATAGACATTCCCTCGATAACGCCTGTATGGGATTAGTATTTGGATGTGGCTTGTCGCAGAGAAACCCACCCAAAGGCGGTTGCAGAAGAATAATTGGACATAGAACGCAATGAGCGCGCAGAGAGTAAGGTTGATTTCAGTGGTCCATGAGTCGGTAAACATGCCGAGTGCGGCCTTGAGGTCCATGAAGTGCTCGACATTTTGAATCCAGAAGATCACTCTGGATTTTTGCAAGGAATTTCGCCAACAAGCTCAGCGCGTGCCGGGGCGAAGGAATAGGAACACTGACAGTCCTTGTGCGCTCTTTAACGTTGTTATTATCAGGAGGACAGCAACAAAAGTGCGCAGGGCCAAAACATCCTTCTCGTACAGCGTCGTATAATGAGCAATTTGCGCAAATATGACGCCCTGGAGTATTAGGTCGCCACATATCGCGAGATCCTACAATGTGAATCAGCCTGGACCCGCGTGGATTCCTTCAAAGAGATTTACCCAACCACCGAGGAAAAAGATGATAGATGGCGGAGTCGCCATGTCGGGACACCCATTTTTTCATTTCCGTTATATATATACCTACGCGCCGATCAGGGAGACACTTGGCTATTTCGGGGAATGACCAATCCGTCAATCCGTTTGACGCCACAGGGTACAGTCCCTCTCGTATAGTCAACGTACTTGAACTGCTGGTCACGAATGTGCTCACGGCAGCTGGTAAACCGCACTATGAGACCGGTTCGGCAAGCTGTTTCTTGAGGTCCTCTTTGTCTAGGGCTACGGGCTCGGAGGGGTTCGCTGGCCGACGGGGACTTGTTCCCATATGTTCCAAGGTCGCTTTTGTCGGAGAAAACAACGTAACCTTTAAGTAGCCTTTTGACGTGAGAGTTTAAATAGCTTGGGAAGCCGTTATACATTTTACGACATTTATGCTGGCTAAGCGTTTATGTTGCTTGCTTCAACATTGAACCTGAGCACGCTCACCTATAAGTGTTAATACGAGCTCACCTTCACGGATTGCCACATCGGTTTTCATCATGAGCTGGTGGCCAGGACGGAGGCAAGCCGTAACCGTGTGGCGACGGGGACGTGTCACGGGTGATGCCGAAGCAAACCTCATTAGACCTCAAGGATAAAACTATTTAGCAAGCCGCTTGCTCTTGGCAGCGCCAAGAGCACGGAGCTCGCCAAATAACATGGTGCTGTTTGGCAACCCCCACGGCGATCAAAATCTTATTGGCTGAACCTTTAGGTTTAGCTAACCAGGAGAACTTGGATTTCGGGCTATTTTGCTACAAGGACAAACAAAAAATCTGTCACCCAAAATTGGTCATCATTGCAAAACGAGGAAAATGGACGCAGGGTTTTTTGTAAAAAAAACGCCGAAAATTAGGACTTGGTGAGTTGCTTCTGCCTTCTAAATTCTTGCTAGTAACTAGCCCATTCCCTCTCATCATCTACTCAAAGGGGGAAAAAATCACGACCGAGTTCCTTTTCATTTCTGCTTTGTGTTCAGCTGAGTGACTGTCCGATCAATTGCCAGTAACAACCGGCTGATCGGCAGTTAAATCTCCGGCATCTTGTGCCGGACACTAGTGCAGCTGATTGGACTTTCATAAGTACAAAAGTGCAGAGTTAGTCTCGTTACCAGCCATTCTGACCTGATCGGCCCTTCAGGCCATTGATCCGTCAAGACAGAGATCAGGTCAGAGTGTCTGGGGAGTGTCTGGGGCAATTCATATCGTGATGGCCCCCATCGAGTCACACCCGCTGCCCTCCCGTTCTCACATCTTATCCACAGCTTAGGATTACCACTCATACTATTTATCTAGATGTGAATTGATGCCTTGCAACTTTCCAAATTTTTCTGACCACTTCTGAGACTCATGAGGTACAATTTATGATTGCGATGTGCGATGTTTTGGGGGTTCTGTGCCATCGTCACATCCCCGACTGCTCCAAAAAGGGGGGAGAAACATTGAATACAATATTGAAGATGGCTTTGGGTTCTTTTAAATGAGCACGGTACTACCCAGGATGCCACAATGAATTAAATTCAGCTTTTGTGACAAGAATTGCGTGGCTCGATGGGGCACCAAGTGCACCAGACGTTGGGGTATATATAGATATATATATGTACATCATTTTCAAACTCCGCCGGTCCGACGGGCCGTGGTCCCGGATACCCCAGCGGCTGGTTCGGAGGACTATGCAGAGTGAGATTGTTCAATTCCTTGGGTACGATTTGCTGGTTGTGTCGACTGCGAGCCGTATGTGGCTGTGCAAATCCGGGGATTCCCGAAATCAGATGCTCCGTCGAAAGCAGGGTTGCGAGAGGAATTGAAGCACATAGGTCTCAAAGCAGAAGAAACAAAGGCATACTCTTGCGAGAGGCTGGCATGGTTCTATTGCTTGATACCAAAGGGACAGGTCAAATTATTGAACAGGGGAAATGTTGAGCTAGAACGATTGGACATAGATATTGTTACGACAGCTCCCAGCAGCTAGCAGGTTTGTTCTTGCATCTAATGCTTCAGTGTATACTTATTCATTGTTTCCTCACAGCTTCTGCAGGCCTCAGTTGCACTTTCCCACTAGGTTCACCGTATTCCCACAACTTGGTACTTTTCCTCGCTTCCGTACCCGAGCCGGATCCTCGCATCATTCGCATCGCGAGAATGCTATATTTGAGCAGTTGGTCAGGTAGCGGGTATTTTATTTTACTCAAGTGTTTCAATGTGCATTGATTGGTCATTGTTTCAACCAGCTTCGGTGCATCTTCAATTCACTTCCCCCAGTATTTCAAAGTCAACTCGTACTCCCCTTGTAAAAATTATCTCCTACCTTCGACAGACAGTTTATTTTTCAGTGGGGTTCATCATGGGTCATATGGATGCTCCTATATTATGATACTTTTGTACGAATATTGCTTAAATTGGCTATTTTTCACTGTCTTTTTCCTGATTTTCCCCCCCAGAACATGTGAGATGCATAATTCCAGAATTAAGTGGTCAGACTTTGTGAAAAGGTTCCCAAGTCAGTGCTGAAATTAATTGTCACTGCTATTCATGGGTTTGGACAAGGGTGATACAATGTGACAAGTCCACTGACGAGAATACTGACGCTTTCTCGACACATTCTCGAACATTTTCTTGACATTTTCTTGGTATTTTTTTTCTCCTCAGATCTTACCCTTTGAACTCACGCCTCAAGGTTCAGCTCCCCGCCTCGAAGAGGCCCAATCCTACGTCATCCTATCTTATCTTATCTTCTCATGAGTAATATGCACTTTCTCTACTGCCCGTGATGGAGCACCGGGTCAGATGGGGTGGTCAAACCGAAATCCTGCCTAAATTAGGTAGCTTCGGGCTCAAAGTTAGTAGTACATTATCTTCATTAGCATATGACAATGTTAGAATATGTTTTGTGGAAGTATCCGACAAAAATTGGGCGAGCACGATGATCATTTTCTCGGCGACTTGGAGCAAATTGCCATTTTAGGTTATATTCTGAATCTCATCTTCCGTTGCGCACTGTCCGTTCGCAGGTTACCCCCAGAGATTTTTGGAAAGCTGCATGAGTACCAAATAAGTATTTATGTCAAATAATCTTGTGGATATAGGACTTATTGTATTTTCAGCATCTGGATTTGTGAAATCAGGCAATTTAAGGATGTGCCTCGGTTTGGCAGACCAATCCGAGCACAAAAAAACAATTGTGGGTTGTATAACTTTCCGAAATCCAAGGTAAAGTGTAAAAGAATACTCATTGAAAAAAATGGACAAAAAGGAGGCTAATAGCGGGGTGACAAGAATCAAGGTGGAATGTACAATTACTCTCTAAAATGGTAAGGGGCAGTTCAAAAGATGGTAGGCAAGTATGAGGACACTGGAGTAAGTGCACCAGGTCATGACAAAAACAATCAGGGCAATGGGTGTTGGCATAAACAGACAAGACGCGACGCAAGTGTGCGGACGCGTCGAAATGGGAGGCATTACATAAGTCAATATCATGTCAGAATTCCAATAACACATTTAGCTGCCCTTATAGTCCGTCAGAGAGCTCATTTATGAAGGACTTGCCCAAGTCAGATTTGTTCCCAAAGGGTCTCATTGGATAGTATTCACAAAAACATTTCAGTTGACCCGGTACAAGGTCACATGCAGTATGTCCGCTCATTCCGACGCTCCAGAAAAAATCAAGTAGATTTTAAACAATAATAAAAGTGTCTTTCTCTTCAGAATCTGTTTCCCGAACGACGTGCCCATACCCTGTGCAAAAACGCGTAACATGTGTCAAGACCGTGACATACCGTGACGCTGTGGCTCTCTCACCCTAGTTCCAGGGACACCGTTCCGGAAACAGATTCTGAAGAGACAGAAACCTCTTTTTCTCCGAGCTTTGGGATGAGCAGGCACGGAGAGTTTCGGTAATATTCCGTATTACCCTCATCAATGCGCCCGGCAACGAGCTAACCATACTGTTGCAGCCCAGCCTGGGACGCCCACCGCCCCCCCCCCCCTCTACCGAGCGTCGATGGAAGCGGGGTCCTTCGGGTCCCTGCACCTTCCCACTATCCTCAACGATCAAATCCTGCTCAAACCCGTCGCCAAGTTCATCGAAGCCACAGGTCGGTTCACTTGAGATACGATTACATTACCTTACTTCCCTACATAATATGCCCTCAGTCCCTCTCTCCCTTTCCCCATTATACATTACATACTTACTTAATACTGGACGCGCTACCACATTCCGATAACTCCCACCTCGATGAACCTTTCCTCACCACGATTGTTACCTATGAATTTACTGTACGTACTTTTCCTTACATATCTTTCCCGCTCAAGCTCACCAATTTTTCTCTCATCATATTTTCGGACTATGTATTAAAACAGAACGACATTTACTCATACAACGCTACATACTGTACCCCCTCTATGGACTGCTGTCATAGCCGTATTAGGCCACATACAGTAACTAGAATGAAATTCAAATCAAATCAAATCAAATCAAATCAGCTCAAACCACCTTTTGTGCGCTCTGGCTGCTGCACCTCATTTGTCCCGCCCAGTGCCGATATTATGCCACTGCCCGGCCCGCCCCTATCTCATGCCCCTCTTGGCACCGCTCCTGTCTTTGTCGGCAGATTACCACGCCTGCCCATCGTCTTCATCAGCACAGAACCTCGTCCACACGCCGCCTTTGTCACCACTCAACCCCACCTACATATCATCTTTATTTGTGCACAACCCGCCTGTACGTCGGCTTTGTCGCGGTACTGCAGCTCCACCCGCACGTTGTGTGACCGCGTGCCCCCTCTTATGTGACCCGATATTACTCTCACGGTGTATGTATAGGCTGTCGCTTTCATTTATCAGTGTGGATGGATAAATGAAAGAAATAATGTTCACCACCTTGGACATGACGCCTAGCGCCGTGCCGGATTCGTGGTCCCCGCCAACTCCTTCACATAACTTAGTTTCATGCCTTACTTAGTTTGCCCATTTGCCTTTTTCATTATTTGCCCAGCCACCTTCTCTCTCCCTTTCCCACTTTTTTCGCGACTCCCTCCTCCAAGTACTGCGGCTTCCATGAGTTATCGCCTTCCTGTCACCAAGCCCGCGCGTATTTCTGGCCGCCCTAGCGTCTTCTTTCCAATTTCTACTTCCCATGACCGCTCACCTCGAAGATCAATGCAACTGGCCAACTCCTACGAATTCAAGTCAAGCTCGAACTTCAATTTCTTTGACTTCCCGCCACCACCAGCCTCAGAAGAGATTGCGGTGTCCGACCACCAAGGTCGTTTTTGTAATACCGGCTGGGAGCTCATTATTGTCTCAAACCAGATATCTTTGAGCATCAAAATCTGGAGATTTCTTGTGGACCGATCACGCGAGTATAATTGGGGGAGCTTGCGACGCCATCTATCAATGGAGACCCAATTTGCTAGTGGCTGTGCCGGCGACTGACGATGGCCTTATTTGTTTGATGGTGCCCCCATGGGACATCTGTCTGATGCCAACATTTATCGCTCAGAACATAACTTAAAAGTTACGGACACGGAATGGAAGGGCTGCTGAAAATTGGTTAAAATGCAGTAAGCTGAATATGATATCTCCGCTAAGTAAAACGCGAGTGGAGTCCGGAGTACCACAGTCCAAATGTGTCCTCCACTTTTCGGCAGAGAAGACTTCTGCAAAAACTTGAACAATATCGAAGTAAACAATAAAACTGCGGCAACTCGGATCAGGCAAGCTTCCCCCAACTGTAGTCGGGTACCGGCATACAAAATCATATTATACCCCCCCACTCATCTAGATTTAGATGTGGATATTTTGCTGCAGGAACTTTCAAATCTCTCATAGGAATCTACCAGCCGCGTATTTCTGTGTCTCGGAGAAGCAATTATTTCTACGAATAAGATGCATGTAATCTATAATTTAAATATACCAGACTGTGTATTGGTTCTTCTATGGCATATTCCTCGCAGTTATCAATGCAGAAATACATGATTTGGCCGCCTGGTCCGCTTCCTTTTGGGCTGCTGCCGAAAATAAATTTCTGAGGCCCACACCTACCACCACAAATCGGCCAAATATGCTCCACATGCCCATAACATGCCTATCTTCGATCCCGAGCACACAAAATCGAAAATCGGATATTTAAGGTGCGTGAATGTTGCTACTACGAGTCCTAAATTTATTTAGGTATCGTTCTTTATAGCCAAGTTTAACAGCATAAGGGCTAGTACCCGGTGTCTAGAGATTAAAGTAATGATTCGTGAGTCAGTCCGATTTGCAGTTGAATAAAGATTGCTTACTGCACTAGCATTTAAGAATCAGTAACACAATGATCGGATGTGAATGAAAATTACCGCAGGGTGAATCAAAGTTGCATATTTTCTTGCCATGAGTGGAAGAGCAAAGATCTGAATGAGAACCGTCAGCTTGTAGCGAAGGATCAGTACCAAGATAGCATCAGATGTCTCACGGAGCGCGTCATACTGCATCGGCACATTCTGTGGCTTCAAAAACAAGATCTGAAAGCAGAATACCGCGATTCAGCAAGGAAAAGAAGTCATATGTTTGAAGTACATAAGCTACATACCGTCTCCGTCTTGAATAAATGCGATATCTAAAGGTGAAGAGTCCATTAGAAAGTGGACCTGACTACTGACCAGTGACCTTCGAAATACGGAGCGAGTCGAACTTGCATAATTTCCACCCTCCGAGGATAATTATGAATCGTGCTCTGAAAGTGAAAGATCAGTAAACAAAAGTAGGAATCAGCAGTTGAAGCGAAGGAGGGTTCAAGGAGCTCACTTGCGTGAAACAAACCTGACTTGCATAGTTTTGGTCTTGACGTGTCAATCGCAGATTTGACGCTTATCCCGTCAGACTGACGCGTATGCCGCCGTCTAGATGCGTCCCCCGCCAGCTCAACGCGTCTCTGCCAAATTTTACCCGTCCACTTTGAGTTCCCCGCATAAAGGTTCGTCCCCGCGCAATGTGTTACTTGTTACAATGAGATGGATTGAAAATGAAAACGAGAGTAGAGAAGATAGAAAAAGAAGAGAGAACGGAAGAGAAACAAGAGAGAACGCAAAGAAGGCAAAAATGGAAAGAAAATATTCACCAATAAACACTGCGTTCCGTGGCCCCGTCGGCAGAGTGTGCCTGACATCGGCTGACTCATGCCAACGGGGATCAGCACCGCTTGAGACCGCTTGCCGACCTGACGTCGGCACCGAAGCCAATTCTGCCGACGTCATAGGTTCGGATCAAGCCGGCAACCATTGTTTGTTGATGCAGGTTAGGTTTTTGGTCAAACAATGGAAGGCGGCTATCCGGTCCGGAGAGAGGGTTGATCCGAACCTACCGATGTCAGGTCGGCAAACGGCCTCAAGTGGTGCTGATCCCCGTCGGCATGAGTCAGCCGATGTCAGGCACACTCTGCCGACGGGGCCTCGGAACGCAGTGAAAAGGAAAGAATAGGGCTCTAAGCCGTTGCCGTAGCTCACAGGTCTACGGGCCGTTTTTACGGCTACGGTACCGTCCATAGAGAGAATTCGATTGGTCTCCTACGGGTCGGCTACGGTACGTACGGGTGAAGCCGTAGACGGATATCCCGTACCCGTCTGTTTACGGGTTCTACGGGTTGACCAAGTTTCCATGGCAACCTCCGCGGATCAGGTCTTCGAACCTCTCCCATGCTCCCAACTGAACGACGTGAGAGCCATTCCTCGCTAATCTCGGCTTGATGCATGGTTTTATTCTTGTTTCTGCGACGTTTCTAGCCTCTACTTAGTCAAACAGACTGTTTTTGTGAGCAGAAGTGCTTGACCAATAAATAAATTGAATATTTCATTGAAATATGGACAGAGGGCAAGCTGCGAGTGAATGAGTGACGCTGGTGAGTTCAGTATTTCCAGATTACATGAGCAAGACCCGCAGCCACGGCCGTGACCCGTACTACGGCTGCACCCATCCGTAAGGCCTCCATGAAAGTTGCTCTATGGGACGGGTACGGGTCGGGTTGGGTGATAAATGGCCGTAAGGACCCAAACCGTAGTACGGGTGTCACGGCTTGGAGCCCTAGGAAAGAAGAAGGATAATATAAAATGGAGACAGGAGGAAGATGTATAGAGAGAGGCAACGCACCTCCGGCATACGGAAATACATGTACACTACCCAGCAGAAGCCGATCGCGCCACAGTCCCACTCGCCTGCACATGTAAGCTGCGAGCACGGTGCACACAATGCACGTCACATTATTGCATGAATATGTATCCATAATGAAAACAATGGAATAATGTGCAACCGCGACAGGAAAAACCAATCGCTGCAAGGGGAAAAAGAAAAAGAGGCGAGGTATGAAGGGAGGCATTGGCAGGGCAGCTGGCTGAATTCGGGGATTGCGAGAATCATGATTAGAATACGCTTTTTGTTATTCCATTATTGCTAATATATTATTTTCTCACCCATTTTTTTGCCAATTTGAGATACCTACGATTATCTATAAGCTACTGTGACCGTTATAAGCACTATGGCTATGGCCTCTATGATAGCGAGGAACCGGACTATGGTTGTCTATGTGCATCTATGGATCTACATATACCCCACCCATTTCTATGGTACCGGCCCTAGACTCGCAGGCCAGTCGACGTCCACAGCGGTTACAGTTACTGAGCGGAGGTAAAGCCAAATTGGGAGAGAGCAAACACACAGAACATCAGAGCAAATAATGATGGGACGTCAAACAACAGGTAACCTTGTGGACGGACTGGGCCGGCTCGTCGCCTGTTTTGGTGATGGGCAATCTCCCCGCCATTTAAGAGGGTCGGACTTGGCGAAAAAGCTTTGAATTCTTCAAAAAAAGTACTCAAAGTTACTGGGTCAGAGTGGGATAACTTCTCATTCTCTATCGAACGAGACCAACTTGTTTTCAGGTGAAAATTGAATATTTAATTACTGTCAGCACAATCACAGTTACACACGTCTCGTTACAATATATCTACGCTGCGTCGTCATCCGAATCCGAGTCGGAAGACTCACCCTCATTCTCATCAAGATACCACCACTAGAATACCCCCCAGCCCAACCAAGACTTTAAAATACACTGTTTTTCGCCCAAAAATTGACTCGGAAGGAATCAATAGAGAATCAAAAAATATACATTTTTCATTAATACACTTCGGGGCGATTTCCAGCACTTTTTCGACATTTTTTCGCGAAGTCCGAGCCTCTTGAATGGCGGGGAGATGGACCATCACCCAAGGTAGCGACGGGGGGGCCCAGCCGGTCCCGGTTGTTACGAGTTCCACGAGTCTGTGTCATCGCAGAACAGTCATCACCGGGCCAGCTGATTCACGAGCCTATACCAGCCCAGCTGCTATATAGCCTATGGTGTTTATAATCTATCATGGTCTCTATAGTAAATTCATTTTTTCCAGATGTTGGTGGCATGAGCAACTTTAGGGGTGCCCTTGCTTCCTAGGTATTGATGATGACGTGCCTAGCGACCGGCTGAGTGCGGAAGGAAGGATGCGGAAGGAAGGATGTGTGTGCGAGGGGGCTCAAACAATGCTCAATAAACTTGTGTCAATAATCCACGGCAGCGACGAGGGCCGGGATGCGAGACAACAAAACACGACACGGGGCAAGAGGGATCTTGTAGAAAGTGCTGCTAGATACATAGGCTCGTCCCCATCCGGCATCCAGGAAAACAGCGACAAACCCATCACCATCACTCGCTAACACTCGGACAGCAGTCCTGGATACCGGCTGGGCCCTCTCGGTACTGTTTTAGCGGGGTTTCCTTCGTTCCGCCATTTCAGAGGTGCGTACTTCGTAAAAATTCGGCCTCGACCTCGAAAAAAGTGCTCAAATTTCCTACATGAATAACTGTTTGTTTTTGATTCTCTATCAAATGAGGCATATATGTTTTTCTGATGGCACTTTTGATGTGGTCGTCGTCATCAAATGGTCCGTGCGCGCATGATGAGCTCGATTTGGTGTAATTTTGCAGAACATGTTGTGCTCATTCTGCTTAGAATTGGAATTCACTCCACTTTGATATACGGACTTTTGACACTTTTTCAGAGCATTTGGGACACCTCGAGCCTGATTTTTCCCAAGTCCGCACCTCTGAAATGGCGGGGGATCCAAAACCCCGCTAAAATGGTGCCCAGAGGGCCCAGTCCGTTAACGGTGATCTCCCTGTTGTATGCTCTTTGTCTGATTTTTGTCCTTATTTACTGATGTTCCTAATTTAGATTTAGGTCCGGAATTCTCTGAGTGAGATCGCCCGTTAACGTCGACTGGTTCACGAGTCTACTAGATACAGAATACATAGTCAAAGAAAATAGGAGAGCAAAATGGAAGGATACCGTGTCTGAGACCAAATCTAAATAAGGAGTCGAAGAGGGGGATGAAAAGACTGAAGTATAGCAATGAAGTCGGGAATGTCGACGGAATCAGACATAGATGAGTGACGATGAGCGGGACGAACAGCAGCGCGACGTGGCAACGACGTGGTGGCGGTAAGACGAAGACACATGTGGTCGTTTGGATCGAGTGAGCTCGGTGATGTCGGAAACGTCGTTTACGAATGCAGAGCGACCCGATGTGGAAGGGGGAAATGCCCGGTTTGTAGGTCTGTAAATTGGATCTGTGATCCGATGAGGGTAGAGTAGAATTTAGAAATGGGAAGTAGAATGCAGTTCCGAGAGATCGAGTGCGAGAATGGCAAGAAGAGAGGGTGTCGTTAGGATGTAGAAACGTCGTTAATTGAGCGCGAGGGTCACGGATGCGAAACGAGGGTGTAGGTGGCTAAGCTAGCCCACAAGAGGTTTTTCACTTGTAAGGTGAGGTGCTCCGCTGCAACCTCTGGGCACATAGCCTTGCACTGGACACGTAGATGGTAGTATGAGGGAGAAAATCGATGATCTGGCAATATTTACGATACAAACAAATGAGGTAAGGTAAAATAGGGGTAAATAGATACTAAAGGTAAATCTAGGGCGTGGAACAGTTTCCGCAACCCGGCCATCCGACCCTACCACACCGAGGCGCGTCAACGACGAGCGGGGAGAATAACGTCGCAGAGGGACATCTCGGACCAGCTTCTCAGCATATCGTCCCGGAAGCCAACCAGAGAGGTCGCGGGCCGGACGTGGCTTTTGACCATCTCGGCCCACTTGCTCGCCCCGTCACGATACACCATCTGCACTCTAGCCGCAATTCCAGTACTCGTCGCAGGAACACGGCAGCACTTGGGTAGCGTGGGGCACGGGTACGGGTTCGGGTCTGGACACGATAACCCGGACCCGGACCCGGAGAACCCGAAACCAAAACCGCGGGTCCACGGGTTGCCCACGGGTTATCCGAATTGATCGGATCACGCTTGCCGAAGCCTGCCGAGGAGGTTCAACACCTTCATAACATAAAATATGTTCACCAATTGAGGTTTTAAATGAATCAGGTGCTTGACTAAAGCTTGGGAGCACCAATTGATAGCTGGTAGCCATGTCCAACTGCCTCCAAATGAGTTAAATTCCACAATAAAGTCAATGTTCGCAGACCCGCGGTGTACCCGAGGGTTTTCGGGTCCACTAAAATTGGAACCCGTACCCGTA
This sequence comes from Mycena rebaudengoi, assembly GCA_029282285.1. Classification (NCBI taxonomy): domain Eukaryota; kingdom Fungi; phylum Basidiomycota; class Agaricomycetes; order Agaricales; family Mycenaceae; genus Mycena; species Mycena rebaudengoi. The sequence goes on from JARJCX010000065.1 coordinate 487,894, forward strand.
CCCGGGCCGACCCGACCCGCAAGCCCGCCGGGTTGACCCGTACCCGTGCCCCACGCTACACTTGGGCATGTATGCCAAGGCTTCAACGGTGCTTGACTCTGTCATGAGTGTGGTTACCCCGCTCGCTGCGGCCTCCAGGGGCGTGATGCCGAGAGTCTCATAGCGGGAAGGGCAAAGGAACACTCCGTTCTTGCGCGCTGCAGCGAACAGAGCGTAGAGGTGATCCTTGGGAAGCCTGGCGAGAATCATGAAGTTGGGTCGCTTGTTGGTGGGTATCCAGTCCAAGAGTGCGCGTCGGCGGGTGTCATCACCCTCCGGATCGCCCACGGCAAGGATCCTGACAGGAATGTCACTGTCCAAGAGCTCAAGGCCAACTTGGACCATGAGCTCCACATTCTTGAAGTAGTCTAATCGTGCAACAGCCGTGAAAAGCAAGATTTTAGCGCTTAATATGAACGCTCGCATTGGCTGGTCCGGGATGGCGGAGTCACCGCACTGGGGTACTCCGATCGGAGGCCGCAGATGCTTGAAACGCATCTCGTCTAGCCCCTCCTCTTCCAGGATGCGCTGCTGAAGCCCGGAATGGGCTAGCACAGTACCCAGAGGGTCCTGCAATAGCCGATCAATGCCCGTCCGCTGTTGCCGGTCAAGGATGTCGACCTTGCCACACAGAACCGGAATCCCTGCGGGTGATACTGGAGGATGGTGTCGGTCTGGTAGTACACGATCGGAGAGACGGCCTTGTTACCCTGGCACGTGGTGTGGTTGAAGCCGTTGCGCAGAGAGGAGGCAATATCTGATGACGCCATGCGGAAGTTGAACGAGACGGCGACAACGGAGACCCCACCCCAGAAGTTCGGCTCGACTTCCAACCGGGGCTCGTCCAACACCTCATCTCGCTTGTATAGAACTAGCCCGCGAAGTATTTGTGCGTCATGCAATACTTTGAGAGCAGAAAGACTGAAAGAGCTGGCCCCTACTTGTGCAGCAGAGAGCGAGTCCCTCGGAAAGTACTTCTTGTTGAGAACAACAATACCCGGGGCAAAGTTGGCTTCCATTGCGACTGATTGTCGGGTGGGTATTCTGCAACTTGGAGACATAAGAAAGAGAGCAAAGGTAAACGGGTAGTGCTAGAAAAATGGGTGCTAAGATCCAGTGCTTAAGTAAAGAGCGTAAGGATGGACGCGGGTACACCCGCGGGTATCTTGCGGCCTACCGGTACCCGGACCCGCACAAACCTACCCGCCGACACCCGCGGGTGTACCCCATCCCTAAAAAGAGCGTCTATAGTTTGGTGACATAATTTGCCACTTAACACGGAACGCGTGGCCTGTGGGGGCAGGACACGAACCAACCAGCTTTTGTTCCATCTTCGACCGTACCCTTGCCTGGGTCATCTGCAACGGAACTGGCTTCAACAAATCCTTCGAAACAAATCCTCAACACCGTCAATGTTGTTGCGTAAATAAGAAGTGTGAAATGAACAAGTTCGCAAATATACTCCTCATTCTTATCGTCGTCCTCAGCTCGTAATGCGCCCGTTCACCGTCCACCACGCCCACCCTTCCACTCATAATAATCCCCTGCTTCTCCCCCCTCCTCCCGCCCTTCTCGCCCGCTGTCTCCCCAACATCAGATGCAACGTCATTAATGTCATCCACGCGCGTGCTCGCGAACTTGCGCGCGCCCGTGGGGCTAGGTGAGTGGGAGAGGAACGTCAATTAGATATAAATGTGCGAAGTTGTGGGTGGGCGGAGGCAGGGAGAGTTACATGGGTAAGGGGAGGGAAGGGAAGGAAGGGAAGGGAGAGATGGGTCGAATACCGCGCGCATGTGCTCGTAAACTTGCGCACGCTCGAGGAGCGAGTCCGGGTCCACAAAGGAGCGGCCGTGGGGCTGGGTGGCTGGGTGGGTGGTTCGTCAGTCAAAAGGAGTGGGTGGGGTGCATAAACGGGTGTGAGGTGAGGGAGGGAATGAAGGATGAGGCGAATAATGCGCTATAATGCGTTCGGATGGTGTCGCGTCGTGAAGGGGCCCGGGAAGGAGGGAGGATAGCGAATGAAAGAGAAGGGAAGGAGGAAAAAGATCGTATGGGAAAAAGAAAACGGAAACCGCAGCACAAAAAGAAGGACGAGAAGATGGAGAAAAAAAGGGAGCACAAAAAATGCGGGGGAGAAGAGACGCAGCTTCGGCACCTTGAAATTAAAAGAAAGGACGGAGACAGAGTCAGTCGTACGTGGTGGCCGGAATGAGCAATATGCGGTGGAGTTGGAGTGAATGATAATATGAATGGATGCATAGATTAATGGAATTCACGGGTGGCGGCGAAAAACCAACGAATGAGTATATCGGCGACCACACCAGCATCTCTCAGTGACAATATACCAACAAATCTCCGAGATGTAGGCAAGAACACACCCTGGATCGAGCGCCGCCTGATCCCAGGCCCAGCTCGCAGAGGTACAGTACAGCGTGTGCTGCCCGCGCGCGGCATGAGGAACCACGCGCCGTAGACGGCCTGTGGCGAGCCCGGCTTGTGGAGGTAGTAAGGGGAGTAGCACGTGAAGGAGTTGCTGAGTTCCGCCTGCCAGGAAGCGACGTTTTAGCCCTCTATGATGACCGGTGTCGATATGAGGGCTCTCCGCGCGACCGTGTTGGGATGCATACGCAGCATCTGCATGTTGTGCTCCTCCTGCGCGTTACTGGCATCCGACATGGCGCCCTGTCGAAGCGGAGGGGTCGTGGGCGCTCATCTTTCCACGCAGCGCAGCTTGACAAGATACCGCTTGCGGCAGGATGCAGCGCTCGGCCAAAGGAGAGAGCTTGACTGCATCGGCACGTGGAGGGCCATCCAAATGCGCAAACCAACAGATGATAAGCATAAAAGGGGAACAAATACATAAGCAAGAAAGGAAAGAAATGAAGAAGGAACGCAGCCATCAACACTACTGCTTGATCTGCGCAAAGAAATCCGCCTGCGTCGACGAGGGGGGAAGACCTGCGCGCGCGGTGCATCGGTTAGAAAGAACATGCCCATGACGATGCAAGACGGACGCACCGCGACACACGCACGACGCCCCACCCCACCCCTCCTGCCGTACGACGCGCCGCTCCTTCGCATCTCACCGCGCATCGTTTCGCGCTTCTCGTCCCGCCGCGGTTTCTCCGCATCGGTTGAGGCGGAGAGGCGACGCTTATGAGAAAGGCCACCAGGGCGGGTACGGCGACTGCGCTGGAACGGTTACGGGTGGGGCTCAACGCACTGAGAACGTCGAAGGACACCTATCCCCACGCGCTCTGTCCGCCCACTCCGCATGCTGGTGTTCGACTTCTGCTGAAGGAGGGAGGAGTAGTCCGCGTCCACATGCGCGCTATTCGCACTAAGGATGTGCACCCGCTTTCCCGGACCGTTGGATCTCACTGCGAAATTGACTCGCCGTGTCCTTCAAATCACCCCTCGCCTCGCCCTTATCTCCGCATCTTTCCATTTGCTCGCTGGCGCGCACCGCAGCTCTGCGGACGTCTCTTGTGCATTGAAAGTTGTTGCCGAGAGGAGCGCAGATTTGAGGGTGATGATTTCCGAGTGCGCAGGACGGTGACGCGTACGTTGTTCTGTAATATCTTGCGGCGCGTCAGTGGCAGCAGCGGGGAAGGTAGCGGAAGAACGAAGAAAACGCAGCAGTACAAGGCTGGAGCAAAGCGCCAAGTCGCGGGGCTAGAGCATCGTCAGGTGCGGAAATGGCACGCGTGCGGAGGGCTGGTGCATTACAGATAAAAAACGGGCGGTGCGTGGGGGGGCGGAGGAGCGTCGAGCTGCGCTGTAACGTATTGCATAAGCTTGTAATGGGGGCGGGACCGACAGTTTGCCCGCGATAGATGAGGCGCATCTGCAGAGACAGGTGGCTTGCTGGTCCCAGGCGGGCTGATCGTACACCTGCTTCAGCCAGTGGACATCCGATAGACGTAGCCAAAACGTAGCCGTACGGCGTGGAGCAGTTCTGGGTGACCCTGGTGTGTAGTATGAAGACGCCAAGTTGGGCTGGAAAGGCTTGAGTCGTTCGGCGGGCGATGAAGTGGAAGCGCAAGTAGTGCCGCACGCGACGGGATGCGGGGCTCGGGTGGCGAGGCGCTGGTGGCTGGCGAGAAGAAATGGCCACGCAGGCACGTGGGCGGACAAAGAAGGCACAACAACGCGTCTTTTCTGACACATTATGTCGGGTGTGAGCCGAGCACACGAGTGGGCGGCGCGAACGTAAACGACATCCGCCTTAAAATGACAATCATTTTCGTCGTAATCACTACGCAGAAAGTCGCTCCGTCGACATTACATAAATTATAAATGGAAAAATTTATCCCCTAACCCTGGTCAGGCGAGCTCGATAGTGTTGGGTAGCCTCCTCGACTCGGATAAACCCGGCATGGCAGTGAAAATGACGGCCGCCAGCCTGGCGTTTGGATCATCAACGCAGGCTAATTATACTGAGGAAGCGCAACCTGGGAAAGTCTGCGGAAATTGTGTCGCAGGGACCCCGGGTTCACATATTCCCCGAGAGCCACTGCCAGTGCGGCCCGCTTGCTTCTTTCTTCTCATGGGCTCTTTTGTTAACGCACGATTCTCAGGATCCCGCTCATCTCTCGCCCTCACTCCCCTCGCACCTTCCGCTCCCCTCGCATTACCGGGCCGGCTAAAACCGTCCCAGAGATTTTACAACCTCTTCGCTCAACCAGCCCAATACCGTATTACTGCTTCTACCATGGTGTCTCCCCCCATCAACGTCGGCCTCATCGGCTACGGAGGTTCTGCCAAAAGCTACAACCTTCCTTTCATTCTGCCCAACCCGGACCTGCGGGTGTGCGCCTTTCTACAGCGCGCGGCAGCTCCCGACCCTGCGTCTTCGCCTCACCCTCCCACCGGAACACACTGCACTATCGACTTTCCATCCGCGACGCACCACCGCACCGCCGAGGCCTTCTTTGGGGACGATGAAATTGCGCTGGTGGTTATCTGCACACATGAGCATGGGGAATTTGTGCGCCGGGCGCTAGAGAGCAGGAAGCATGTCGTGGTGGAAAAGGCGTTTGTGAACACGAGCAAGGAGGCGGATGACCTGATTCAGCTGGCGAGGGATAAGGCGAAAGTGTTGACGGTTTATCAGAATCGGAGATTCGACAGTGACTTCCTCACGTTGCAGCATATTGTGAAGAGCGGTGCACTAGGTGAAATCAGGGACGCGCAGATGCATCTCGACTGGCATATGCCGTCATGGGTCATGGGCTGGACCCAGAAAGAGTACGCGTCTGGCCAGGGGATGACATTTGGGCTTGGTGAGAGTTTTCCCCCTCGTCTTGTGGCGACGGACATGAACGACTAACTGTCAAAACTTGAGGCTCGCACACTGTTGACCAGGCCCTACTTCTTTTCGGGCGCCCGGTGTCGGTGACAGGCTTTCTGAGGTCGAATCGTGGGGTGGATAGTGAGGTTGACGATACCTTTACCATCATTCTACAATACGGAGGCGATCAGAAGAACCTTACGGTCACGGTCAAGACAGCAATCGTCACTCACATGAAGGATAACCTCAAGTTCTTCGTTGGAGGAACCGAGGGTACTTATCTCAAGGTAGTGTTGCCGCGGCTTGGCTCGAAGCCGCTAGCCGATGGCTCGAAGCCGAAAATTAGCCGAGCCGAGCTAGCCGGTCTTGAGCCGGCTAAGCCAACGGCTCGACCCGTTTTGGACATCATGCTCTGGGAGGGTTTTACACAGGTCCCTAAGAATTCTTAGAGCTTCTCTGAGTGTCCTTGCTACATTCTGTGGCCCACAGGCGGAGGATCTCCAAAGAACATGTTTCGATGGCAACTGTCAACGAGCTGTCACATAATGTCACGATTGTGACATTTTTTATCAAACTCATCCTGTAAGCAACGGGCGACCCAAAAGCGACCGAGACCACATCTCTGGAGGACTGTACGTGGATATTTATGACATCACAAGCTTCAATATCCCTATATTTACATGTTTTTCCCAATCGGGTTGAGCCGATGGCTTAGCCGTGAGCTAGCCGGTCCGAGCCGGCTAATTGCGGCTCGGCTCGGGAGCCAGCCGTAGCCGAGCCGCGGCAACACTATCTCAAGGTGCTTAACCTGCTCCATTCCTCCTTTCAAGCTTGAACTTTTGTTTTCACGTGCAGTTCGGAACAGACCCTCAAGAAGCCAGAGCCATAACTGCCCCTTGCCAGCCTGCATCGGATCCCGACTATGGACGCGAGGACGAGCGTATATGGGGGTAGTGTATGGCAAGGGTAGGGGTCTAACCGCGGTGGTACGGGTACAGGTCTGGAGGGTAAGGGTACGGGTTGGCCTGGGGCTGAAACCATATAACCCGGAACCCGCACCGTACCGGCACCAGTTTTACTGCGGTTCAAAACCCGCGGTAAAGGCACAGTTTGGGGTGTTGGTGGGTATGATTGGCTATGGTGTCATTGACCTTTTCACAGCATATTAATAATGGAGAGCATTTAGACATTGCAATAATATTGATACAAAGAATTTTAAACAATTCATATCCAGATCATAGATGTAACTATGTCCTCCAAGTTCTCTGCATCTCCGCTCCTCAAGATCAGTGGAAACTTTTGCATGCCTTCTTGGATCACAATGCCCAGCTTCTCCCACATGATGCTCTTGAAGCTGTACTTTGGCAATTTTAGATAATTGACACAAGTTATCACACTGGGCAGGTAGTCGTCAGCCATGAACAGTGAGTCTGCAAAACAGCTTTTGAGGTTTTGGCATTGGGTTATCACTGATGGTCTGCACTGGTGGGCGAGATAGTTTTGGGGGAGCTGCAAAGAAGAAAGAGGGAAAAACAGAGAAAGGCACCGGTGCAGAAGATGGAGGAGAGCTGAAGTTGAAGCAAGCGATCATTGATCTGGTTTGGGCGCTTATTTGGCCAAGGCATTGGCCAAATAAGCGCCCATCAGTGGCGGAGCACTACAAAGCTTTCGGTATGTGGGCCAAATGCTTTCCTCTCCTTCCCATCAGGAATTCAAGAAGTGGGATCAAATATACAAGAGTGTAATATAATACATTTTGTTTTGCTGAAGTAACTGGAAATAATACAATATCCTATTTGCCACAAATTGATTTGGGTGGCAGCCATTATTCCTGAAAGTCGGCCACAATACCTAGGTTATATACTGCGGTTTGGGCACCAGGGGTTTTGACCACACACCGCGGTGCTAAACCCGTTAAACTGTACCCTCCATCAAACGGGTACGGTATAGGCGGGTCCGGGTCCGGTATGGCCTGGATCCACCCGCGGTTTACCCGTGTCACACACTATATGGGGGACACTATCGACAACGAAGGAATTCGACACCAAGAGTCAAACCTTTGACGAAGAGAGCGGGCTGTACATTGGGAAGTATCCCAGCATGCTTGGCCAGTACAGGGTCTTGTACGAGAACATTGTGGCCGCCATTCGGGGGATGGCTGAGCTCTATGTGAAGCCCGAGACGTCGAGGGATGGGTTGAGGATCTTGGAGCTGGCGAGAGAATCCCACGATACGGGGTGCACGGTGCCTTGGTCCTGAGGCTGAGAGTCTAGAGATGGACTTGTTGCCTCCCTCGACACTAACAGGCGATGCTGGGAATGCAGGAATACTGAATAAAATTGAAATGCAAGAGGAAAGATGAGGGGGCTGACAGTATGGAAAATTTGTATATTTAAGTTTTGGAAAATGTATGAACATACATAGGGGTCACTGGGTCCCAATCAGGGTCTTACGTGGTTAGTTGGTTCAGCCTTGAAAAAAATCGGCCTTTGCTTCAAGATGAAAAACTCGGTGACCTCTTGAGCCGAATACCTGGTTGGGCAACTGTATTGATGAGATGTGTGTCATTTGACCCAAGCAACAAGCTTCAAGTAGGATTCACTATATTCTGAAATTGGATCTCAAATTTTACACAGAAATTTGACTCTGATTCCTGGAGCAGCTCGCCGATAGTTTGGGCAGACAGTACCAATATTTGGTCCTCCGCATCCAAAGCCGATATAATTGAAGAACTGTCCCAGGAATAGAATCCGAGGAAAGGGCGCCCTTCCCCATCTGTTTATTAAGCCAAAATAAAGCTAAAATAAAACAGGGAAAGGGCGCAAAGGGGGAGGAAAGGGGGGTCCGCCTTCATTCTTCTCAAAGTTTGGGACTTCGAACAACGGTGGACATCAGTGCGTTATCCCCTATTTCTTATTCCTAAGGGTGCTGACCTGATCTTCATGGCATCAATTCATCCCATTCACAGTAGTGTTGCCTGTGTCGGGTTCAGAACCGATTCTGAACCCGAACCCGACCCCAATTCAGGTTCGGCGATGGCGCCTAACCATCTGATCCGAGAACCTGGGCCCGGGTTCCCTCTTCTAAGGGGGTGGAATTGATGCAACGTGCTCCGCATTTCAGAGGCCGCAGACACTAGTATAGTATATGGATCTAAATTGAAGGTATTTCATGGTTTTTGGCTGTGGAAAAATGCTGGGGTGGCGGAATTTTGTTTAGAGGCCTGTGAGACCGGGAGTACTGAAAAAGTAATATTTTCAACACAATAAAAAATATCACCCTGGAGGACGCGATAATTGGGCACTTGAGCTGGCTGTGCAGTAGGAAGTGTATTTCGTTAGTAGGAATCGACCTAGGTAATTACCAAAGTCAATATCCGACGGGACTGAGGTCATTCATTGACCAGCTGTTTGGGGGGAATTTGGTTCAATTTGGTCTGTAGCGCAAAACAGCGTTATTTGGAGGGGTATCTAACACGATGGGGGGGAGGTGCGTGGGTGGGATTTTTTGTGAGGAGGTGGGCATTCCAAAACCAATATGAGGTTCTCGAAGTCTTAGTACATGTTTCGGGGCAAAAATGCCCATGTAGTGCGGTTCGCAACGAGCCCCGGATTTCATCTCCAAATGACACTAGGCTATAGCTCTTGACAACTGTAATATACGCGGAGTGCACGTGCGGGTGAGGGCCGAAGACCCGCAATAGCCGCCATTGATGTCTTTGAGTCGCTGCTGGTCTCCACTGGCTTCCACTGGCTGAGATCTACCAATCCCGCTGATAAATGTGGCCCTGCTTTGGCCGTAGATCAGTAGATCCTACTGGCTGCCGTTGGTTTCCGATGGCATTCGTTCTCATCAAAAAAGCAAATGAGAACCATCAATATGGGCTTTTGCGAGCTTTCAGTCTTTTGAGTCACCATAATTAATTACAATCAATGTATGTCTAATAAGTCACACAATAGCGGCTAGTACTAACCATCGGAAACCACCGGCAACCACTGGCAATCATGGTTTACTGACACAATATCAGCCACTAAAAAATTCTTGGAGGTCACTAAAGCCTCATCAAAATTTCTAGACACCGTAAGGTACACCACCAAAGATAACCACTGGGTTCTATCACGGATATATTGGTATTATAGGGAGAATAACTACGAGTGACCAGTGAAAACCACTGCAATCACTGGCATTCAATAAAATGGAATGTCGATAGAGGTTATTTTGCTGGTGATACCAACAAGGGCTGTCACCCCTCCAGCCTAGCTCAAGCTGGGGTGTTTCAACTGAAAAATCTTAAGCTGAAACTTAAGCTGAATTGGGCTTAAGCTGCGACGAATAAAAATATATACAGTGTAATATAGACTACATTAGCCCCGCTTAAGCCGGCTCAAAATCAGTTCAATGCCCAATCTCAGCTCAAGAACTGCCACTCCAAGCAGCACCCAGCTTAAGGTGACTCAGGCCACGGCACTGGAGCCGGTTATCGATACTCCCAGATGGCGGCGGCGATAGTCTCGAATGTGTTGCGGAATACACAGGTGAAACGTGAGTGGCACCGTAATTCGAGGTGGCCGCTGGCGGTATGCGAAGAGGAGGGTAGGCTGAACAAGCGCCTCTAAACAGAAATCCGAAGGAGAATATATAGTTAGTACACCGCGAGGAGAAAGAGGTAAGACATACTACACAACACGGTCGAGTGGCATTCAAGTGCGTGAGTTCTACCGTCCGCACGGGCCTGTTCTTGTGCGAAAGAAACATCAGTCGAGGAGACCGATACATGGAGGATTCGGAGCGCTGTTCCATTGAAAATTCGTCGACTTGGTGCGTCATCGTGGCAGGAGGAAGAGCCAAAGATTTGTTTGGCTGCCATCAATCAATCCATCCTCAGCGTGCTCGATCACAAACAAGGTCCAAACAAATGCCTCTTTGTTTCGCTCTTTGCTCTCGACGGCCATCTCGCTCCCCAACGTTGCAGGCCTACTTCTTTGTATCCTCTAGATTCTTGTCATAGTCATAGAACCGGTTCAAATGCTGGCACGGGTTAACGCTGTCTCCGGCACTGCGGATGCCACGGTGCCAAAATTATGCCACTCGGTTCTGCCTTCGAGCTTCAAATTGAGCAGCGCTGCCAGTGGCGTCGTCCTTCTGAAGTCGCTTTTTCCATCTGCGCCGGGTTGGAGACCGGAACTGTGGGCGGTGGATATGCAGTGCGGACTTCAAGCTGACTCGCAGTTTGCGTACTTGAGGCTCGGGGCTATCCAGTTTGAGTGAATTCTGAGCTGACTGCTTAAGCTGGCTCAAGCTAGATGCTGGGTCACCTGAGTTTTGAGATGAGCTGGCTTGAGCTTGGTGCTATAAGCTGGTTTAATTTAGATGCTGGGAGCGACGTCGACGGCAGTTTTTGGGCTGGCTTAAGCGGGATCATTCTTATAGTGCATGTCTACTGTATATAGACTATTTTATTCAGCTTAAGCCAGCTCAGCTTAGATTACAGCTTAAGATTTTTCTGTTGAGACGCTCCCAGCTTAAGCTAGGACGGAGGGGATTCATACAAGGGAGCCAGTCATTTCTTGACCACATTGATTAGGGTTTTTCCTCTGGTTTCTATTGCATATAATAAATGAAACAAAAGTAAATACATGCGGTAGATGCCGGCGAAAACCACTGGCTGCCAGCGAAAACCATGAGGATTCTTTGCGAACTTAATTGGGACGAGTGATGGGTGATTGACACTGATCAACGGTGGTTTATCTTATCAACCGCTATCCATCACTGGTTGCTGATAGACAGCGAAAACCACTGGTGGCCGCCGGCGAACTTGTACGTGGTGCGTATATAACTCTTTGACAACAGTCAAATCTGCCAGGAGCTGTCCGTATCGTCGATCATATATCGCGAACCTGGGAAATAAACCAAACTCAACGAATCGCTACGGCCAAAACTCGGAAGACTCGCCATCAACCTTCCCTGCTCGTTTTGCTGCAATGAAGGTGTCTGCCAGAGCCCAATGATCCTGACCGGAATGTGCACCACGCAGCCAATCCAGGCAAGAGTCCGTCTTCTGCTGCATGCACAGGAAGCGGCTGTCGCCCAAAAGTGGGCTTGTTTCGTCGGCCTCAATCGGTTCTTCCTCGACCTCAAATGCTCGGAAGAAAAAGACGATGCATTGAAGACGTGTATGAGCGTGAAGCCGGGCGTGAGAGGTAGTTCTGAGCAGTTTTGTGTGGAGTGAGAGGTGTGTGAGACGCGGTATCCGATCAAGATCGCATAGATCCACGGAGTAATGGTCATAAGGCAGGAGTTTCAGATGTGTAATGGTGAGGAAGAAGGGGTATTGCGCGTCGCCTATAGCAGCTTCGAATATGCGGAGATTGATCGTTAGGCATTGTACACATCGCAAATCAAGAACTGCACGCAGTTGCTCGGGGCGGCCATGTTGCAAGTACACGTTCGTGACCTGACTGCAAGCCTTGAGAATACTCTTTTTCCAGGTCAACTCGCCATTCCCAAAGCTGCAGCACATGTGGGAGACCGCCTGCCACAAGAAGTGGGGCGGTTTCATTCTCATTGTCTCCAGCATCTGGGGTATTGTGAAGACGGGGAAACCAAGGTTGCGGCAATGCTCTTCCCGCACGGACAATGGGTAGCAGGCAAAGATAACACGATATAGAAGTGGTTCAACCCTTGAGGCAGGAGAGATTAGTGCTCAACAGCAGATTTTTGACAGAGTCACTTACCAGTCTTTGACCCTCCAAGCGACTAGCATCAGCGCTGGGATGCCCACTGGGCGCGACAGGGCGCTGATTTCGAAGATGGCACGTTCGAGTTCTGGGGGCAGCCTAGGATCCGAATTGGATGCTTCCATGGCGTTGTATTGACAAGAATTGTTCGTGCAGCGAGAATTTAGTAGATGTGGTGCGGAAGTAAGGGAGATGCCACGTGGCTGAAATTATATTGAGGCCTCGGCAACTCGGCAGTGCAGTCATCCTGCGGCAATCACGGCTCAGCTTGTTAAGCGAAGGTTTCAGGGACCGGATACAGCGACGTGCGGCGATAATAAAGGCGAGAACGAGAGCAAACCGCAAGTGCACGAGTGCTGCTCCGGGCGATGAGTTTTGATCGAGCGGGAAACAGAGCGAAGGACCGAGCCGCAAAATTCGGTGAATTCGTCTCCGAGTCGTGAGACAGAGACTTTTGATGTTGTGGCTTCTTTGCACTCTCACTGCCACTGATCGGTGCACGATCCGATTCCGCCAATTCCGTTTCTACGGATTTAGAATCAAAACACGTGGACTGCGACTTCGTCACTGGAGACCAGTGGAATGACACAATCTGGGTGACACAGGTCAATCCAGCGGATTTCCAGATCGGCAAACTACTGGAGAGCAGTGAAAGCTTCAGCCCGGCAAAGCTGCAGGAAGTGGGCCATGAAAATGTAGCAAAAGAGATTCGCACTTGTGATTAAAACAGTATCAAACAGGGAGCATGTTGTCCAACTATGCCATATTCCTGGTACCGACTCAGGTACCAGGTCTCCAAATCAGAATTAAAACTTGTCTATTGCATGCGCCTTTTTGCCGGATCAGCGGACCGGTCGTTAAGCTACACCCTGACAGATCATCGGACAAAGGACGGATGATTGAAAGTATCCGTAGCATACATATTGACGCGATGTATGTAGTACGGGCCCCGGTTGTTCCTTAATGGGACCGTGCCGGTAATACTACCTACCTACCTACCCTGGAGACCTGAAGTCCGCAAAAAGTCCGAACCTCCTGCAGATTCTGATTTCAACAAGATAAAGCGACCGCTTTCAACCTTCTACTAAATGTCTAGATACAAAAAGATTCCCGGAGGGCCATCCAATGGCTGTAAATATTTTGGAAAGAGGTACCACTGTCAACTTTAACGGACTCAGAACTGTTAGGGAATGCCCGTAGGGCCATCATATAGCAACCGCTGGCTACAAATTAATTGTTAACTGGTCCAGCTGTCTAGTAAGGTGTACTGGGAGGTACCAGGGGATTCCCGGAGGGCCTTAGTATTACAATGGACTAACAAGTATGATTGAAGTGTCACTATCGGTTGGATCACGGAGATATTGATGGATCATCACCTGGCAGTCGTTTGGGAAGGTCCCATGGCTGCAAAGATCAGCTGCAAAAATTCTTGCGGCCAATAATCTCAGTTTTCATTTTCATTGGAATTTGTACCGTGCTTGCAACCTCTGGGAGGTCCAACTTGCCCTTGAGCGCCGTGAACCAGTTGATCATGATCTAGATGCCATCAACCCTGTGAAATACGCCAGTGGATTTCCAGTGCAACTTCCACTGGCATCCACCAATTTGCCGATCTGTGGAATTCCAGGGAAAGAGAGAAAAAACCCATAGATCAGACCTGTGCATTCCGGTGATTTCGTGTTCCACTGGTCTCCAGTGGCGGTCTGGTTGGCAGTGTAGACACCACCTCGCCGACCTTTTTTTGTTCCATCTGACACCGACGGCCAGTCTTTTATGGAGGCTCTTGGATCCGCCGCAGGCCGGGCCACTTCGGCCACGCGCCTTGTCACCTCACTCGCGCTTTCTTGTTGCCGTTCAATCTCAAATACTATCCCTCTCATATCAAAACAATGGAACCAAGGTTAAAGTCGCTACGAATGCCTTAGCATTCGCTGGACTCCTCCTGGACGTCAGCGCAGCATTTCTTGCTCTCCTCGCATCCACACGTCTCCAGCGCCGCGTAGCAAACATCGAAAAGCAGCTGGGTGCCATGCAAGATACTTCTACAGAGCAAATCGCGGATATATATTCCGCCACATTAGCGAATTATCCACCTCCCTGATCCCCCCCGATATATGTCGACGCCTGGTTGCGATAGTGGAGAATTGTGTCCTCACAATTCAAAAGATCTGCGAGCAGGGTACGCACCTGGATCCCTTGCTACCGAGGGGCCGGACAGAGAGCACAGAGCAGAGCCTTGCTTCCTTCTCGAAATCCCTTTCCGAGCTTCCGGACGTCGTGTCAGGTGGCAATGCGGCGGGAACCGCAATGACGTTGGGTGTATACTGCTTCTTTGGATCCAATACCTGGCGATTTCAACCCAGCCCACAGCAGTTTGGATAGTCTCGGCAATCCTCTGTGCCGTGATATTTGTTCTTCCATTCATACTTGGTCTGTTTGAAAAAATGGGGATCAGTAGGCTCACTTCCGCGGCATTCCATTCAATAATTGACTGACCTTATTCGAATTCAGGAATGGGAACCATTTTCGACAGCTGACAGTTGCAGCCCACCTCGAAATTGACCATACCACGTGGGGGCCGGAAACAACAATCGTATATTATGTTCTCCGAAACCTATTTCCATGCAATTACTTTTATCTCTAGCACTTGTGTGTGTAAACCTGCCCAGTTTACAGACCGATTACACATGCTTACATACAGCAGTTTACCTTGTCACCTACCGTCTTGTCGTGAGAGTGAATAAAGGAACTTTTTTCCGTAACTTGGAGCTTTACTTACGTGCCAGGTTAACCGTGTTGAACTAACTTTACTTGACTGTACGTGACTTTCCCACGCGTGGTAAATTTAACTTTGACGTGCGCATGATCCACATGGCACAGCTTCTCGACGGCAAGGAAATGAGGAAACTCTACTTGACTCGAGTTTGCCGACTGAATTAACTACAATTCCATATCAGACGGTGGCGTCAACAGGCCCTTGACCTGGGAGTGCGCTAGATTCCATGGGTCTTAAGCAGGCATTCGGGCGGAGACAATTAGTTCCGCGTCCACCTGGCCCCACACTTAGGTTGAGTCGGTGGATAGTGGAGTCTAGGTAGAAGAGTTCGGAACTCTTGGAAATCGTTTGAGATCAAAATCATCCCTCCTGATCCAATCTCAGGCTTTCAACTTTCAAGATAGACGCCCCATTTTCAAGTCACTATGGGAACAGCGCTCTGTGTCGCCATGAGAATATTCTCTTTCTCTAAGTCTCCACAACCATGGTTCCCCGCTTCAGAGGCACCGGTGCCACACTCGTTTTGCATGCACTCCTGGCCGCACCGGCATTTACGGCCTCCACGAACATAACCATCGACGACACGAACAGCACGGTCTGGACTTTTGTGGGCGGATGGCACGCGGTGACGCCCCTGACGCCCTGCCCCCCGCCGACGTGCTTCGCGCAACCTGACCCCTCGCTGGCGATTAATAAGACCTGGCACGACGGCAACACCCTCTCTGGCTCATGCTCATTTCAAGGTTCGCCGCAGACATGGCTCAATTGTTGTGCATCCATCTACTAACTAACTACTCATCCGACGCCCCCAGGCTCGGCCATCTACATCTACGGAATCGACCTCGCGGCGACCTCCGGGACGAACATATCGTTCAGTATGAACCACCCGTCTCAGACGGGTTTCCACTACTTCGAGGGGAGCGGGACTGTGTACAACTCGCTCTTTTTCTCGGCAACCGATCTGGACTCGAGCGTCGAGCACACGGTGACGTGGATCGGCCAGCCCAGTTCAGCTGGAGGGGGAGCCATGCTGTTTGATTATGCTGTAATAACTGTCGATGAGGAAGACAACACTTCGTCGAGCGTGGGGAGTAGCACTCCTGCATCGTCATCGTGCGTCTTCTCATCTTATATATTGCTCATTGACATCACACACGATCTTTGAACGCCGCGCAGGAGTTCGAGGTCCGGAATCCTACCTCATGTTCAACCTAAACCCCACTGATATTGAGTGCCAGCACAACACCATCGTTTACGCACAAGTCCAAAACGGGCCCGATAGTGGGCGCTGTGGTGGGTGTTGTCGCCGGATTCGCCATTTTAGTCGCCGTGTTTCTGCTCCTACGCCGCAGGTGGGCCTCTCCCGGACCGAGAAACATCGACATAGGGAGTTACTACGAGTTGCCCCCGCGTACCCCGACCGGCTTTTCGGTCGAACCGTACCAACCCGGGCATATGAATGCGGCCTCCCTCCTGGGGGCGGCGGTGTCTTCCCCTGGACTCTCGCCGGTGTCCGCTCCCCCACTCTCGTCCCCTCCAGTAGAAATCTCCACGGCCTCTCCATATCCAACTTCGGAATTAAAGTCCCCACCAGGTTCATTAAGCTCGTTCCATCCGCTTCGCATCTGCTAAAGAGCTACATTGACAGTGATATTAACTTGGGATTCGAGTGATGCCGCAGGGTCTCGAGACTCGGAGGTGGAGAAGCGTCTGCGCCAGCTGGAGGCGCTCGCTCGGCCACCTGAATACACTATACGTAACAGTTAGTCATAGTAGACAATCGAAATCAGCGACGGGGATGTTCCCTGTCATCCTGCAGTTCTTGCGGGGAGGCGCGTCATTTTGGCATCGTCCTCATCTGGAAAAAAACTCCTTTGATGGCTTTTACGAGCCACGGAACTCCATTGTAGCGGTGAAATTGCTGCGCTGACGCTGCGTCAGACCCCGCGTCAACGCGCGCCGGCGTCGCGTCCATAATGCGCGTCAGTGCCTCGTCACCACAGCCCCTGCCGCGCTGATGCCGCGTCAATCCCCCGTTGCCCAGGTAAGGGCATTAGCGGGCATTGACACTAATTCATGCGTTTTCGGGATGATAATTAATCATCTTAGCAGTATACAGTGATGTTCTGCAGTGATTCAAGTTGACGGGTGAAGCCTTTTCGGAGTTTACTTCCAACCTGCCAATCCAGAACGCGAATACGACGTGAAGCATACTCTGCTCTCCATGCTCGTTGGCCTAGCAAAGATGTTTTGGAAAGCTGGAAAGCCTAGCATGCAGAGCTATTTGGTTGTCTTGGAAATTATAAATAGCCTACGGTCCCGGACAATCAAACCTGGCAAAGATATTCTTCACCTTCTGCTGACCTTCTCTTCGTTCAGTCGAGCTGATATTCGGTTGGATAAGTATCAGGACAATATATTATCCTGCGTGGTCCCATTTCGGAACATGCAGGGGTGTAGTGTTTAGTACATCGGCCTATATGCCCTACCTAACAGAGGGATCAGAACTTCAGCTCATCCGGAACCAATTGTTCGCACTTCATTTGAGCCGAAATTAGATCTTAATCTCTTCTTTTCAATAGGTTTGAAATGAGAAATGATACAAGTAGTTAAGGATTCAGTTTCAGCTGAGGTGTATTGTAATTAAAGACCGGTGTTTACAGCTGTTTCCGAAAACCTTGAGACAATCAGAATTTTTTGCCCACGTCATGTAAGGGAGGCTGAATTCTAATCTTCTTCAATTGGTTTAGATTTCAAGATCAGTTGGCTTGAAACTATAAAATCCAGCTTGCCTTTCGGCCTCTTTTTATTTTAATTCAATACGTTGGCTTTCAAATTAGACCTCCGTTGTGCCTAAATTTGGCAATATTAGGTGTGACGGTAGCACGAATACCGAGCATCGATCATACCTGCGGATGATCGGGCTGTGGCACAACGGGCATGACATTGGCCACCGATGTAAATAAAGGCCCACAGAGGCGGATTAGTTTAGAGTCGCCGGGAAGTATGTACAATGGGACAATGACACGATCACAGTGGAGATAATAATACTTGCCAGTAAAAAATAATATTGTACAGGTGTGAAAAGCAAGAAAAAATGACTATGAATTGAATAACTTGGTGAACCGTGAACAAGTTTACTTAGCGACCGATTTTCGAACATTTTCAACCTGATTTTGGAGAACTCGCGTGTCGGCGACGCCGGGACAGTCTTGTGGGATGTGTCTGAAGAATGAACCACCAGCACCACCAAGCAATATTAATGTCAGTGAGTGAGCGGTTGGGTGGGTGACAGGGGGGAGAATGGGGAAAATAACACGACAGTATAAAACGCGCAATGGGCAAAGGCGACTCTGCAACAACAATTAGCTCGGTGCTCGTTTACCGCGCTCTGAGGGGGGCAGAAACCGAACCAGAAAAGGTAGCAACTCGTTAGCGGATATTTATCTCTCCCTTTGAGGCCGGCCTATTTCTGCGGCACTACTTTCCAGACTCAAATTGAACTTTATGAAATTCCGATTCAAGGTAGATAGTGGTATTTTTTATGCAGAAGATCTGATCATTCCTCAAAACAGAACCCACATATGTGACCGCGGCGTGTCTCGAATATAATAAGACTACTCGAAAAAGAGTAAAAAAATTATTACGATGGAAGTATGGATAATGTACCTCGAAAAGACTTGGCAACATTTTCAAATTCAAGGCCCATAACACTTCGTCCACTCTGTACCATGCACAAAATCCGCATATGAGAACAACGTCTGATGTTGCCAATCACTAGCGTGTTGTGGGGCATCCAGAACCCTTTTCGATATACGCTCGGAAGCCAAAAGAGCAGTTCAGTTGGTTGGCAGGAAACCCACGCAGCATCTATCTTCCAATGAAGAGGACCAGTGGTTCCACGTAATAGCGACTTGTATGAGAATATTCAACGGCTGAGGAGAAAAGGTGAGGCAAACAACACTCACATGAATCAGTTCCCGATCGCGATGATACTTGTCGGCGTAAAGGGCAGCATTGGTCTCAGGAGTGACTGGAAATTCCTCGGCGGCATGTGAATCCCAGATGCGCAATGTTTGGTCCTTCGAGACTGAGACGAATCGCCTGTCGTCTAAGAATGCCACGGATGTCACTGGTTCGGTGTGGCCCTCAAAGGGTTTGCCAAGCGGATTCCCCGTCTCTGCATGCCACAATCGCACCGTGTGGTCCGCCCCTCCGGATATAAATCTTTTGCTATCCGGTGAAAAAGCGACTGAAGCGATTGGACCTGCGTGGCCTTCCCATGGTTCCCTGAGAGCCTTGCCACTCTCTGCATCCCAAATTCGTAGGCTTTTGTCGTATGATGCTGCAATAATTCGTTTACCGTCGAGGGAATATGCCACAGAGGCGGCCCCCTTCTCTTTTCCTTCCAACGGCTCACCAACGATGTTCCAGTGTTCCGGATTCCATAAGCGCACGGTATCATCAAAAGCGCCAGTCAAAATTTGTTTTCCGTTTGGAGAAAATGAAACCGAATTGACTCCATATAAATGGCCCGGTATTGGTTCGCCAAGCACCGTACGGCTCTCTGCATCCCACATAAGCAAGGTTCTCATGCCAGTCAGGCGTCCAATGTGACGGGGCTCGCCAGAGCCAGATACAATTCGCGTGCCATCGGCAGAGAATGTAACCGACTTCACTTCACCCGTATGGCCCTCGAGGAGGCCTAGTTGTCGGCCACTATTTGCATCCCATATACGCACAGTGCTGTCGCCCGAACCAGCGGAGATAAGCTGCTTTCCATTTGGTGAAAACGCGACCGATACAGCTGAGTGATTATCATGAAATGGGTTTCCGGCCGCCTCGCCGCTCTCAGCATCCCACATGCGCAAAGTGTTGTCGGTAGAGCCAGACGCAATCCTCCTGCCGTCAGGCGAAGCCGCAACGCAGTCGATGGTATCAGAGTGTCCATCTCCTGGTTCACTCAGCTCCTGGTGGATCTTTGCATCCCATATGCGTAGAGTCTTGTCCGAGGAGGCGGAAACGATTTGCGTGCCGTCTGGGGAGAACGCGACTGAATTCACACCGGCCGTGTGACCTTCGAGGGGCTTCCCGACTGCCTCCCCAGTGGTTGACTGCCATAAACGCAATGTTTTATCAGAGGAGCCCGATACAACTAGCGTGGCATCCGGGGAGAATGCCACTGAATTCACTATGCCGCAGTGGCCCTCGAAGGGTTTCCCAAGCACCTCCCCAGTCTTGACATCCCACATGCGTAGGGTCCCGTCTTCCGACCCAGACACAATCCGCTTCCCATCTGGTGAGAATGCGACGGACTTGACTTTGCCCGTGTGAGCTTTGAACTGCTTGCCAATTATTTCCCCGCTGCCTGCATTCCATATGCACACGGTGTGGTCATAGGAACCGGACGCGATTTGTTTCCCATTGGGAGAGAATGCCACAGAAGTGACACAGCTGCTGTGGGCTTCAGAGATATTCATCATGTTCTCTCCAGTCTGAGCATCCTAAATTTGCACGGTCCCGTCATCGCATCCGGAGACGATCCTCTTCCCATCTGGGGAGAATTCTGCCGAATTCACGCCACCTGAACCCACACCTCGTGGGAAAGACCCCTCGCGCAGTGTAAGAATGTGCTTCCCACTGTCTGCATCCCATGTGCGCAGTGTATTATTTCCTGAGCCTGAAACAATCTGCCCTGCGTCTGGCGAGAACCTCACAGACAATACCCAATCCCAGGGGCTAGGGTTGGGGTACGAGATAGGATCTCCAAGGGCCTCACCCGCGGCTGCATGCCATATACGTATGGTGTCGTCATGTGAGCCAGACACAATCAAGTTCCCATCTTGGGAAAATGCAACTGAGGTAACTCCGGCTGTGTGCCCCTCTAGGACTGCCATCTCTGCTGGCCACTGCTTCATTCGTCCTTTTGCGATGGACAGTAGTCTTGGGAAGTGCGCGCGATAGTGCTTTGTAATGCACGACTGTTCTGGTGCCATTGCCAATGCCGAGATGTAGAGATGAGGAGTACTTTGAATAATTGCGGGCAAAAAGAAAGTGATGAATCGCTTTGCATCGGTGGCAAATTGCACCAGAGAATTCTGGGATTCATTAGTCACATTGTGGTTCACAATCTGGGAAGATAACTCTTACCTGGTCAATCCACAAACTGAATTTCGACAGCGCCTGTGGAGCAGACCGGACTATCCCCAGTAGGCTCATGATCTCCAGCCAAAACAGAAGCTGGTCGAACAGGAAGTTCGTTGCAGCCTGGGACAAATCCAGGGTGCACGGTGCGTCTGTAAGATGGTCCGCCCAGAATCGACAGGAATATCTGAGTTCTTGCGGAATGTATGTTTCAAGACGCCGCTGTAAATCCGGCACCTCACTATTTCGCAGATAGGAGGTTGGCAAATCACAGATGTTAAACCTGAGGCCCTTGTGCATGACACAAAACAAATGAGACACTAAAGAAGAGTGCTGATCTGATGTTCCACAGAGGAGGTCGGCCCGCATGTCCTGAATGTCAGAGAGCATGAACTCTCTGAATGACAGATGTATAATCTGGATTGCACGTGCGGTATCATCGGGAAGAAAGATGACTGCGCTGAGGGGGAGCAGTATTCCACGCAGCTCCTCCACGTCCAGGTCGAGTAATGCTGCAAGACTGTCGGATGCCATCGGCTCGAGTAGGTGCATGAGTGTTCCGAGAACGGTCATAGCACACTGATATAAGTGCCGTGCCCGACTATCTCGTGGCCGAGGAACTGGGATAGCATCATCGATGATACGATAGTACAGATCGTGTAGATCGGTGAGTGGAGCACACTGCAGGAGGTAGTCAATGGAAGCTTGTGGTCGGACCTGTGGCAGTCCTGCGAGAACATAGCGCACAGCCGTAGCAGCAAAGATAAACAGCCCGCCTGCGCGGTTCGTTATCTCGGCGACATCCTCCACCTTGGCTTGCCAGGGATTGCGCGTTGTCCAGGTCCTCCCATCCAACGAATGTTGAACATAGAGCCGAATATCATTCCCTATTTCGGTGGAGTCAATGTCATCAAGTACAATTACATGCATCAAAGAGCTGAGCACGTCAAACTTGAGGTAGGAGGGAACATCTGGCCGTCCGGTGAGAAAGAGCCGAATATAGGAGGGGATCCGAGAGATATTGTCCGAGAGCCACCGTAACAATACCTGCCCTCGATCCGTGCCACATTCGTCCAGGGCATCCAGGCAAATCACCCATGGAGTGGCAGAAGCTGGTAGTTTTTCAAGCAGTTTCACAACCAAGTTTTGGAACTGGATGGCTGGCTCTGCCGACAGCACTTCGGTACGGTCGTCAGCCAATAGGCTCACGAGGAGGCGCTGGAAGTCAGCACTGTGTTCGGCGAACTGTCGAGCAAGCGTGCAGGGAAGGGATCTGATTTGATTGCGTTCTGCCGAGTCGCGCGAGAAGAAAAATGACGCCGCAAGTATGTGTTTTTCCTCCGCGAGGATAGAGGCAACCATCTTCGCTATAGTGGATTTCCCGGTGCCCGCAGAGCCACTGAGCATGATAATGCGCTGGGAGGCAACCAGAGGGGCAGTCAACCGTGTAACAATGTTCTTGATTATCTTAACCCGGGTGCCTTCCATGCATTTATCTGGGGTATTCTCGGAATTGTAACGTGCTGGAACTGATCGCAAGTCTGCGAGAAGATGTCTGGCACGCATATTCTCAACTAATTCTATGTCAATGCCACATTCAACACGAATTTTAACACATACATTCGGATTTGATGTCCGTGACCGCTGTTTCAATCGAAATATTTCCGTAGAACTATTGGATACTCAGTGAAAGGATAGTGAAACAGCAGAAAATGCAACGCACAGTAAAATCCTGGATATGCGATGAGACCGTTTGCTGAATTTTCTCGATCCTTTCCTTGTATTCTTTACTCTTGAAAAACTGCTTGAAAGGACTCTTGTCTCCAAGTGCTTTACATTCGAGGGCAACAACCTTCATATTTCTGGAAACATGAAAGTGGTAGGTTACCGTGGTGAGGGTTTCTTTGGGGCACGCACGATGTCAATGTAATAAGACGCTGGACCAAATGGTCTGGTAAGTTCCCTCCAAACACATTGAGATCGACCAAGACGTTCAGATTCTTCTCTAGCTGGGCCAAATCCTCCTTGTTTGCCTTCATTGTCTAGAAGAAAGTGTCAATGCCTAGTCAAAAGAGGAATATGAACACACCATAACCATCGTTGCCAGCTCCCAAACGGCGTTAATCACCGGCTCAATGCCAGGGACACCTATTCCTGTCGCACCCGCTTTGGCGAGATTCAGGGCGGGCATAACGGCGCTATGAAGAACCATCGGAATTGCGTTCAATGCGACAAGTCTGGTCGTCGTCTGCGGGGCCGCTGGCGGCGGGTAAGATGTTTGTAAGAAGCACGAGCACCTGCTGACATAAACATGTCAAAAAAATAATGGCCGGCCGGCCGGCAGAATTGGAAGTCGGTCCGGTGTACCGGAGACGCCAGTTTTGTTAACCGTCGGTTTATTTAAATACAATCTATAATTTTTATAGGCAGTAGCGTTATCTTCGAGACCTGCGCGTGGGAGAGACGTCCGCGGGCGGCGAAGTAGATGCACGGCGTATCCCTCCATTTTCTAGCGACGCCTTTCGCCTTCCCGCGTTCGTGCATGGCTTTGGCCTCCCGTTGTCAGCCTCCGCTGTCTTAATGCACACCATTTTTAGGTTGGTCGCTACAACCCAGGTACCTTTGTTAAAAAGATTTTGTTATTTCGTTACGCTTGGGTTCTTTCCCTGAGCTAGGTTCTGAATCTCGTTCTGCACTCCCCAGGAACTCTAATAATTATAATATCTCCTTATCCACCATTCATAAGGCTCTCCAGGAATCCCTGGTACCCTGGGGACTTTGGGGTCTGCCTTCCAAGGTCAGCAGACACCATAAGAATTAGTTTCAAGAAGCTTGGAAGCTGCAAGAAAGGGGGAATTTAGTATGTGGGTGGGGCCAAAATTTGACGACCATAATCTCGTGGCGGGCTAGGACCAATCAGAAATTCTGGACAGGGAGTATCTCAATCGACCATCCTAAACATTTTTACACCAGTATGTAAACACCGAGGCGGCTCGCCGCATTTCTTTCGGTATAATGTTTAAAGACTGGTTATGAATCTGTCAAAGCGATAATAACCGCGTCAAACGCGTCAACTCCGTGCATCGACATGGGCCAGACGCTCTCACAAAGCGGGTAAAAAAAATACAAAAGCCAATCAACAGAAAAGCGCGCGGGGTTGCATTTCTGTGCTAATCCGTGGGATGGGAGCTGGAAAATGTGAGCACGTCTAGAGCTAGAGCTCTCAACTGGCAAGTCCTGGTGAGTTGCCGTTTGAGGGCCGATTGCTGAAGCAGGGAAGTCCAGGTATTGAGTTTGAGGCGGCGGAAAAAAACCCGTGGCAAAAGAATCGAAATCGGAGAGGCAAATCCTGATTTCGTTCCAAGATCTTGCGAGATCTTTCGAGTTTTTGAGAGATGCTAAAAACTGCATCTCTTCTTGCAATTTTGCATGTAATTTTGCGATGTGCACGGCTCCATGCGGTAGTTCAATCTTTTGTCCGATCTTATGTATTTAACGAAGCTGGGCACAGGTAATCGGTCGTTTGAAGCATCTGTCGACGAGAACTACATATCTGTTCCTTCTGGCCCACCAATGTATGTGAAATTTTCGCCGAACCTTGGACCGTAGATGGACACTGAGTCACACAACATCCCGCTTGAGGTCATCTACATCCACGGAGTCGCTATTCTGATGCAACACCGGCCTGGTGGGATTTCCTTCACGAAGCTCGGAAGCTTTGGAACTCAAATTTGAAAGATGCACGCTGTTGAAGTCGATGGCACCACTGTCTTCTGACTCAGTACTGATCCGGTGCCACGAGTTTAGCGTCGCCATGAGGGCGTTCGTATACACTGTATTGAATTGGTGATAAATTATTTTGGGACAGATGCATAGGTAAGGACGTACGTCCTGAGATGACGAATTGTGGGCCTATGTATATCATTCTGTCCGGTTTGATGGCGAGCTAGCAGGGTGTTTGATGTAAGTTGATTCGTAAGAAAATTGCAGTTTGACTTTGCCCGCGTACTATGAGAAGAGAACCACCGCAGCCCCGCTGCAGCAGCAAATTGAGTGAACAGTATGAATATATGAAGCAGGCTGCCCGCGCTCGCTGTCAGTAAGGATCGATTGGCGGCATAGAGCATCAACGTATGCAGTAGGGAGTTCGTCCTTCGATTCAATTATTTCAGAACGTCACATAAGGTCTGTATTCCTGCCGACCTTCGAAATCCAGTCCGATGATTAAACAGCACGAAACAGTGCGATATTGCCATCATGGAATCTGCGCCGGCTTGCGTTGCGGCCAGTGGCAGGAACGATATTTTCTGTAGATATATTGTACAATTCATAACTTTATAAAACGAATCACATACCGTGTAGGCCGTCAGATTCACCAGAGTCGGTGTTTGAAAACTGCAAGTTGACAAAAGTGTTGATAAAATGGCTATATACTTCTGCTTGATGCACAGATTAATGAGTGTTTCTAAAGAGGAATTGCCCTCAGTCAAGCACATCGAAGGTTGTCTTACATACCAATCCCGAATCTTCGATTGTTGGAAGATAACGATGAGCCTCAATCTAGGTAGCTATCGCCGACTCACCAAGACTATAATCCCTTGACAAACGCGGTTTTTAAATCACACTGCGGAGGAACAGACGAAGACAAACGCTGGGAACCGTCAACCACCATCGAAGTTTTTGTTTGCTGCCTGAACCCGCAACCACAATCGGGGACCGTTGGTGGCGTGGATACGTGCACTGAAAAATAACCCTCAAAAAATATCTGTGTAAGAGAGGGTGGTCAAGACAGGGGGTGGCATATCGTGCCAGTACACGTACGTCATTATCAGGCATACCATGATGAGCTGAAAGCTTGTCTTAATTCGTGAGCGCGATCGGGTCGATTATTCGCACATGCACGATCATCGACGCCTTCGTTGAAGTCGTCCATGAATTCAGCAAGCCAGTTAGCCACACATCCGCACCGGGGAAAAAATATGCTCAGATAGAAGTATACAGCAACAAAGATGATAGAAATACAGCGCTTTTCATAATCATGCGGAAAACGTAAAAAAACTTATCTGTTTGGGTTTGTTTACGTTTTCCGCATGATTATGAAAAGCGCTGTGAAGGGGATGATTGACTTAGAGGTATGTCTGGGTTGAAATTGAATGAAGTTTGACGAAATGGGACCAGTTGAACTTGAAGAAAAATGAAGGCAGGATAGACAGCGGCGGTGTGCGGCGCTGAAGATGTCGGATGCAGTGGTCATAAGGGGGCGCGACGGTCATATGGGGAGACGAGTGTGACGCGGCGCTGCCGCGGCGAAATATCCTAGCCCAGACCGAAGATGAGATTGGCCGCTCTACGAGCTTTCTTGGCCTTGACAATATACTGTTCCTTCCCGATATTTTTTGTCCCTGTCTGGATCCAGATGTCTAGATAGCAAGCCTTTTCCACACGTGCAGTAACGCTCCCGTTGAGGTGAAAATGCGGATACGCCGATGGTTTTTGCCGCCTGCCAAAGACTTGGCATTCACATTTCAGTTTGGACGTTTCACAGCCATTATTATCGGACCATCTCTGCGAGCCGTTTAGATGACCTTGGAATCCGTGAGTGCTTGTAGTGGCCGCCATTAAGTCGTCCGCATGCGCAATTTGGTTGACTGAAACCCGGTTCAACATGAGATCATCTGGATGTGCCTGAAGAACGAAGTCGGCCACGAATAAATTCCAGAGGTGTGGGGAACCTGGGTCACCAGTGAAAATTCCAAGCAACGGTTTAAACATCGGTGAGAATTGGCCCTCCAAGCGCACAACATATCCAATGTGTTCATAAAGACACTTGAGCCATTCAATAAGAGGACCGGAAATTCCAAGCTTTGCAAGCTTGACCCGCAGTGTAGGCCGGTCCGTGTGAGGAAAGGTGTTCTTGAGGTCCAAGTATGTGATGTACAACGGTTTATCTAAATCTTGGGCGGTGTCAATGATGACCAGCAGCACGAACATGTTGTCATTCGTCCTGAGGTGGTCCTGGAATCCATTTCGGGTGTTCGGGATGGCACCAATATCCTGCGCGCCCTCGCGGATCCGACGATCAATGATTAAAGTAAGCATCTTGGGCATACAACATTCCAATGCGATGAGGCGGGATTTGTTGCATCCTTATCTGGCTTGAGAATTCCAATTAATATTGCCATAAGCCATGCATGAGGAGCGTCTCTAGTTTCCACGCAGAAACGGAAGAATGCGAGCAATTTGTCGTTCGGGATGCCCAGGCACTCCTTATACGAAAATTATCGCAGCCGACAGCGGTGTCCAGACCATGCTCTTCTGGGAAGAAGTATCCCAACGGTTCGGCTGCCTTTCCAGTTCTTGTGCCATTCGCTCGTCAAAAGCTAATTGGTCCGCATTGAACGACGAGGGTATGACTGGTGGATAATTTAAACGAACATCGAAGTCGGCAGCGAGATCCTGTAAGCGAACGAGGACATCCGGGGAGTTAAGATGGGACTTGACAAAATGAATGTCATCCGGAATCAAGAGGGCGACACCACCTCCACGTCGATTGATTCGAAGGTGCGGCTTACGGGGGAGTGATACGAGGGTATAACCTTCAGGAACACCGGCGGCATCTCCTCTCCTAGAAGCATGTCCGTCTCCGCGAAGAACATAATGTCGTACGGCCTGAACATCTCGTGGAACTCTGCGCTGGTCAACTTGAGAGTGAAATCATGAAATATATTACAATACATGATCTTTAATTCGTTCGGATCAGCTACAAGTGGCGGTCCAACAGCGGAAGCATCGAGTACCCGATCGACGCGACGGGCCGCGACCATTACCACGATTTCCACGGCCACGATTGGCACCACGACCGCGGCAGTTACTGCCACTACGAGTATTATATCGTGGAGCGCCATTAGCATGTTCGGATCCGGAAGTCCTCCCTGAAGAATTCGCCGTCGGCCTGAATGTAGTGGAACAACGATAGACCCAATCACATAGCGGAGTCACGGGAGCGCTCGGGACGAGGGTTTTCGCACCAACGCGAAAATTCGAGCCACGAGAAGTGTACTTGTTCGTCGTGAACAGAACCACCATACCTCCGAGCAGGAGGAGGACGTGGATCCATACTGCGACGGCAGCGAAACGAGGAGTCAGGGCCGGGTGACGACCCGATATGTCCGGTTGCCAAGGGAGCTGCCAGCGAGAGGGGGAGCAGCGTCGTCCCCGCCGTCCATTGAGGGCCATCGTCGATGTCGCAGGAGGCCGGCAATCCATCGACCTTCGCGCTTGCGAGAGCGAAGAATCCTTCCGTATCCGGGAGCACCGTAGCAAGTCCAAAGGTCCTGCCGTCGTGAGGTAGCGCGCAAGGGACATCGGCCAATTCCATCCTGAGGCGCATCGTGCGCAAGCTCCTCGGACAGTGCTGCCATCCTCGGCCGTGGGGACCCGTTTCGGCCATGCGGAGCCGGGAAGAGGAGGGGCCAGAAGCGCGAGGAACTTGAAGTCGTCCAATGCGGAAATCATCTTCCGGCGGGCGCAAGTGCGCCATTTTGGGCCAATCCACAGTTGTAGGCATCACACATGACGGTATTTTAGCTTCCAGGTCCGGTGTGCGAGAGTGTGGGCCAGAATCGAAAATCGACATGGCGGTTGTTAATTCCGACACGGCTCTATACGGCAGCGTTCACGGGCAGACCGGACCGGGCCTTCATCAAAAAAAACTCCTGCCTCCGATTTGCCTCCGATCATTACGACCGCGCAGATCGCGGCTTCAGCGAGCGACTGTCAAACGAATGGGAGCCAAACACTCCTCCAGCCACCCCGTTCGGCCTCACTCGCCGTACACCGTTGCAGCAAAAGAACTTCCTCAGACGTGGACCGAGCGGCCGAAACTGCCCGCCGTGGAAACCAATCTACTGATCTGCCGCGTCGACTCTCGCTTTCTCCCTGACCTCCACCTTCACCAGGATTCCTTACGGTTCGGTCCTTTGAACGTCGCTCTTCCTCGGACATGCAACTTTATTCTCAAGCTTCGTGGCTACAAGCCCATTCCTCCAATCAACAGACGGGTCACTACACGTCACCTTACTCAGCACCTGCAATCCCGTCGACAGCAGTAGCCGATGGGCCTGAATTCCTGCAGCAGTCAAAACTGTTTACTGGGGCTTTCCTTATAGCGTTCACCGCACTCTTATCGCGGATTGTGGTCAATTGGAATGCCCCAAAATGCCTTCCGAGACAAGCGGACATCCTTATAGCTTTCAAAATCTTCTTCGGGGTCGTCTATATAGCTGGAGCTATCGTTATGCTCGTTCACGATAGGTCTGAGTGGATCTTATTGAGCACAGGAGTTGCGACGGCGGTAAGTCGTGCATATGTTTCATGCGCAACTGTGAAGCTCATGCTGTTACAGATCGCCTTTGCTGTGGTCTCAGTATCCGAGCATTATCATTCTATCGGGCCCAGCACTCTCACTTCCCTTTACGCTTTATATGGAACCGCGTTCTACGGGTATACTCTTTGGGGTCTCCAGGAGATCCAGGCTCCCGAGGTGTATCTGTATGCCACCGGTGCGGCAGCTGTGTCCCTTGTCGTGCTCACTTTCTTCGAGAGCAAGAGCAAGCGCAGCCTGCTGATACCAATGGATCCCGTACGCATCCTTATCGCCTCTTAGTGTGCGCGTCTGACGTATTCCAGCCCCCCGCATACGAATCAACGCTCTCCGTCCTCGTCAAACCTTTCTTCTTCCACCTCATTCCGCTTCTCTTCACTGGATCGCGCCGCCGCATCACCCTTCCCGACCTATCTGATATTCCGATTTACCTCAGATCAGACCCTGCGACGGAGAAGCTTCTTGCTGCACTCGCGGTCGAGGACAAGAACAGCGACCGATACCTGGTCGAGGTGAGACTAACGAGCCTCGTATCTTGCGGTGTCTCACCCAGCTATAGAGCACATTCCGGGCGTTCCGTGGGCACTTCTTCAGTCCCGTCCTTCCGCGCCTGGTGGTCCTCGCTGGAACGTTCGGTGGGTTTCTCAGAGTTCGTGCGGAGGACGTCTATACTAACCTGTATTCTTCTGAAGCCCAAGTCACTCTTGTCGAGCAAATGATCTTGTACGTGTCGGACAAGTCCATCCCCAAGGAGCGCGGGGTTACGCTAGTCGTGGCGCACTTTGTCGTTTATGGTATCTGTGTCCCACCTCTTGTGATCTTCGCTTTGGGCCTGATGATGACGCCCAGTCTCGTTGGCGATGGCGACCTACGTCTACTACGAAAAGGTGAGCATGATATGTTGCGTCTCAATGCAGCACCTTCCAACCGCCGAAAGGTCAACGCCTTCATCGTCCTTTACCGCTCGGCCCTCACCGGCTCGCTGTACGCCAAAACACTGCGCCTGAGGTACAAGGCGGCGCGCGAGCTTGGGCAGGTCCGTAACCACTTTCGCTCTCGAGTGGCAGCAGCTGACCGAACTCATGTCCGATTTAGGGCGCCGCAACGACGTACATGTCGGTGGACGTCGAGAAGATCACCTCGGGCTTCCAGCTGCTGCAGGATTTCTGGGCAAACGTGGTGACTATCCTCATCGCCTGCACCATGCTGTGGTTCAAGGCCGGCTATGTCACGTTTGCACCGCTCCTCGTTATCGTCGCCCTGATTAGTACCGCAAGTATGTTTTTCACTGTCCTCCTAATATCGACCCCACTTATCCTGTTGGTAGGCAAGATCAGCCGCTTCGTCGGCGCCGCCCAAAACGCGTGGCTGACGGCCACCGACGCCAGAATCAGACTTCTCGCAAGTTGGCGTCGTTTCTTCGGCGGAGACTCACTGATCACACCCTAGACGTCCGTCCTTGGCCAGCTCCTCCCAATCAAGCTGGGCGCCTACGAGGTCGCACTGGAGGCCAAAATAAATGCGCTGCGCAAGCTCGAGACGGAGGCGTTCGGGCGCTTCCTGTACCTCCTCATGTCCCTGTCGCGTACAATCGCCGGAATCGGAGGCACTGCGTCGTTCTTTGCCACCCTCGCGGCGTACGCGTTTATGCTCGCGCGCGGGTGGGGAGACCTTGCGCCGCTGGACGTCAGCCAAATTTTCGTGTGAGTGAAGGTACATTTTAAATCTCTCGTGTTGCCTGACGGGCCTAAAGGCTGTACACTATCGTCAATCTACTCAGTGGTGCGCACGCTAGTTATATCTGCGCGCGTTTGGCTCATATTTGGATTCTTAGGCCCATTAAGCATGATCGGCCAGGTGCGTTTCGCCGTTGATTCTACCACCGTGAAGCCGAGTAATTCATGATTCCTGCCATCCACAGTACATGCCGCAGCTGTTCGCGGCCTACGCCTCCATCGTGCGCATCCAGGGCTTTCTGCAGCTACCCGAGAAAACCGAGACCGAGCGCGACTCCGCGTTCGACAGCGGCAACCTGATTGATGTCACTGACGGCGGTGCGAAAAGCGTAGAGGTATCCTTACAGGGATGCACGTTTACGTGGGACGACACGGTGCATGTCTTGCAAGACATCACACTCGCACTCGCGCCCGGCGCGCTGCATGTGGTCGTCGGATCGGTCGCCAGCGTAAGTTCAAACATACCATTGTGCATTTGAGTCTGTCGACCACGCTGATGCCGCATAGGGCAAATCCAGTCTGCTCATGTCCATACTCGGGGAGACGACGTTGCTGGCAGGGACGCTGACGGTCAAGGCACGCAAGGTATGCGGGTATCACACTGTCCGCTGTCGCTCCCGTCTCAGTTGTACGCAAGATCGCGCTTGCCAGCCAAACACCTTTTATCTACCCGGGGACTCTGCGAGCCAGCTGAGTCACCCCGTGTTTTCCTTACCATAGATCTGCTCAACAATCCCCCGTAGATATTCTCCTTGATAACCTATACAACGAAGCTCTCTACGACCAGGTAATCCACGCCTGTGGCCTCCGTCAAGACATCGAGGCGCTGCCTCGCCGAGACATGACGAAGCTAGGGGACAAAGGTACGGACACAGCACGTCGGACGTTGATTTAGTAACTTTACCCAGGAACCACACTTTCGGGCGGACAACGCCAAAGATTGGTGGGTCCAGTTGAAGTTGATGTGACCACTCGACGGCACTCATTTCTTCACAGGCAATTGCGCGAGCTGTTTATGCGCGAGCAGATCTTGTTCTATTGGACGACGTGTTCAGCGCTCTGGATGGCGAGACCGAGGCACACGGTAAGAATATCAGGTACATCGTACTCGATACGAGACGTTCACCTCGTCACAAGTATTTGAATCGTTGTTTGGTTCGGAGGGAATGCTCAAGGGAAAGGTCAGTAGCCACGATCGCGAGCATGTTTCCACTTTACGGGCGTGCCCAGACCACGGTGCTTGTTACGCACGGAGTCCATCATCTCCCCAGCGCCGACAAGGTGATCGTCATGGACATGGGGAAGATCACACATTTTGGCTCCTTTGAGCAAGTGCGCGACGCCGGTGCGATGTTCGCGTTGACTTCCGCAGGAGAGCTCGCCGCCACAAATGGCCAGGTAGTGGCCAAGGAAGCTGCGACGGCGCCCACGGTCGTGGACGAGGAGAAGGATGAGGAGTTGAATTGGACTAGAGAGCAGGCTTCCCGACGGAGTGCTTACGCATTCTACATGAAATGCACGGGCGTTCTTCGGGTTTGCGGACTGTTATTGCTCATCACAATTTGGAGCGGGACCCAGATTTTCGCAATGGTCTACTTGTCTAGTATGTGGTTTCTCTATACGAGCGCTATTATTGACCAGATTAGTGCTTGCATCCTCAGGCGATCATCTTGGTCTCTGGGTCGCCGGATATGGAGCTATTGTCGCGAGCACGTATGTCTTCTTCTGTTTTGCTATCCGCCGTTGATGTTGAATGACCCTCGATTGGCAGCCTCGTGTCTATGGCGCTGACAATGACTTACTTTTCATACACCCTCTCCTCCTTTACTGCACCGAACGTTCACGGCGTTCGTTCAGTTTTATCTCTCTTTCCGAATTACTGCTGAACGCCGAGAACCTAGGCCGAACTTGCGGGTGTGATGCGGTCTCCGATTTCTTGGATCACCAAAACTCCTGTTGGGAATATCTTGAATCGGTATGCTCTATCCCCCCATACTTCTACCCTGGTGTTGATATATATACGTTCAAGATTCTCGCAAGACATGTATGCTGCTGACCGGGATTTCCCTTTTGCTTCCATCAATTATTGCACGAGTATCTTGGGTATGACGGGCACCTTCGTATTCATTGCAATGGCGGCACCATTGCTGGCTTTCGTTCTTCCCGTGCTGACCATCGGCGGTGCATACTTTTTGAGATTTTATCTCGCAACCAGCAAAGTATGTGCGGTATCTCTCGCGGACTCTGCTGAAAGGGCTCATACGATTTTCAGCAATTCCGAAGACTCGAGCTCGGATCCAGATCTCCGGTTTGTCTCCTTGAATCAGGTGCATGAGATTTTCTGACATGGCTATCAGTTGTACACGCTATTCGGGACCACAGTTTCTGGACTTATCACTGTGAGGGCGTATAGCGCACAAGCCTTTTTCCAAGCGCAGAACGCCGCTTTTGTCAACGAATCCCAAGGAGCCCTCCATCACCGCGTCACAGGCCAACTGTTCCTACGTGTCTGCTTGTTGTGGTTCCAAACGATCCTTGCCTGCAGCGTTGCAGTCCTCACTGTATGGCTCAGAGACTCTACCTCTGCGACATTCTTGGGCATCGCTCTCTCGAGGTGGGTTGAACTAGTCCATTCACTGATCCAACTTATTTCTAACTGAGTGTCTCTCAGACTGGTGTCCCTGGGACCCATCTTGCATAACGTGCTTGAATCTCTCGCCGTAGTGGAGAATAGTAGTGTAGCCATTGATCGGATTCAAGAGTTCGCGGAGTTGCCCCCGGAGGAGAAGACTGTCTCGAATAAGATGCCGATGAACGACCCCTCGACTTGGCCGTCCGTTGGGAGCTTAACCTTCGCAGATTTCTCTATGAAATATCGGTATAGTTAACCCCATCTCACTCATGCATGATTTAATATGTCAACCAGCGGCGACCTGCCACTTGCGCTCAAAAATCTCTCGTTTGATCTGCAAGGCGGGCTCAAAATTGGTATCTGCGGCCGGTAGTTACTCGTCTCTGAGTTGAAGACAAGCGACGTTTGCTGATTTGAGACTCGTTTGCAGGACTGGCTCTGGGAAATCATCCACTGTACTTGCCCTATTTCGCGGCATTGACCAGCACCTCGTCACCGGGAAAATCGCCATTGACGGTGTTGATATTGCGACTATCCCCCTCAACCAGCTTCGCGAATCTATTGGGTGTGTCCTTAATCCTGGAAGCTGACGGGCTTGGGTTCGACTTTCTTGTCTAGTATCGTCACTCAGGATCCATTCCTGTGGCATGGATCGATCCGCGAGAATCTCGACGTTAGGAATGAGCGCACCGATTCTGAGATTTGGGAAACTCTCAAACTCGTCGAGATGTATGACGCCGTGTCTGCCTTGGTATTTAATCCCTCCGACTCGCCCATCTTGACCCTGGCTGACCAGCCGTCGTACAGGATGACAAGCTTGATCATCTCGTTGTGGACGAGGAAAGTTTCTCAAAGGGGCAACGGCAGTTGCTCTGTCTCGCCCGGGCTTTGCTCGGCAAGAAGAAAATCATCGTCCTCGACGAGTCCACCTCCAGGCGAGTACACTTCGTTTTCTTTCATCTGGAGCAAACCCTGAAAATATCTTCAAACGCAGTATGGACCATATCACCAATGAAAAAATCGGCCATGTAGTCGATACCCAGATGCAAGGCCTCACCGTCCTGGCTATCGCACATCGCATATGTATGTGTCTTCTGAAGGTCATACTACATATATGAGTAACTACCATCTATTTCCCAGCGACGATAGTCAACTACGACAAGGTCCGTGCCCTGGCAGTTATCCACTGTGCATCACTGTGCATCACTTACGTATAATATTCACCCAGATCCTCGTCCTGGACAACGGCACCATCGCCGAGTTCGACGCCCCTGCTGCGTTGCTCGCCAATCCCGAATCGCGATTTGCTCGTCTTGCTGCTACTCAGGGCATTTACCACCCTGACCTCGTCCCCAACGGCGCTGCTGTGAAGGAGCTGGGCGAGGGACTGGTCATGGTGGTCACGGAAGATTTAGTAGATCTTTAGATACGCTGCTTCAACAGGAGAAAAGAGCATGTATGCCAAGATGTATGCCGGGAATGACATTGAATAAGTAGTATTTTACGTTTGAGACGCAGGGAAGGTACGGACACGATATTCACGGACGAAATTCAAATCCGAGAGAATATCGCGAAGGTGGATTTTTGAAAGTGGACCGTGTCGCAAATCAGAGGGCATCTGCATGTAATTTGACAAGAAGCAATAAACACCGTAAAATGCAGTGGAAAGTAAGTGTAATATTTGTAGCGCAGCATTGGGGATCAGTGATGACTAGTTTTCTATGCTAAAAATCGTGGAATATGTACCTGCAGTGGTGCTCCATGTCATTTGAATGATGCTCCTTGGTATCTCTGCCAAATAAACAGTTGGGAATTGTATTGTGAAAACATTGAAAATATTCCTAGGGCGACTCTTTACTGGCTTTGTGTACTGGAAATCATGGAATATGCACCTGCATACGTGCTCAATTTTTCTTACCGCCAGTTGCAGAACATAGAGCTCGGGTGGGGTTTTCTTTTCTATTTTGGGACATTTTTTATTGTTGTCACGAATGCCCCTGTAGTGGGCCCAGCTCTTCGCTAAATGCCTCGGGACGCGGTGCAATCGATTTGCCTCGTAATTCTACATTGTTGAGCCTCATAAAAAATATTTCTACGGCCCAATATAGCAAAGTATGTGAATATTCGTTGTTTTTAGCCAATGCTCCTCCACAAATGGAATGGGGAGCCGCGTGT
This sequence comes from Mycena rebaudengoi, assembly GCA_029282285.1. Lineage (NCBI taxonomy): Eukaryota > Fungi > Basidiomycota > Agaricomycetes > Agaricales > Mycenaceae > Mycena > Mycena rebaudengoi. The sequence continues at coordinate 523,809 of JARJCX010000065.1, forward strand.
CTCTGGTGCGCCGATATGATATACTTCCATATATAGAGTCGTGCACTAGATAGTTATAGCGACAGAATAGTCGCCGCGGGCTCTTGGTCATCGAGTAAATCTGGAAAAGGGAAGTAAATGTGACTCTGCGCACGTTGCCGTCTTTCTGAGCACGATGGCAGAGGGACACGTAAAGAGTAGAGACCGTCAATTATTGTGGCGCTGTACCATAGGCACATAATCTAAACTGTCATGACCAGATCCTCTTTAATGGAATGAAACTCCGACATGATTTCAACTATCGCTGTTTTCCTCGTCGGACCCTGATGGTGGTTGTCTCCGCTGACCATATTACTAGAAAAAAATGTTATCAATCATGAATTGCATCCCGTCCTTCCGGAAGGTCTACGGGCCACTTAGTATCCGCCGTCATTGTCGTTACGGGTATGGGACGTACATCATCCTCGATAATGGAGCCCTGGGTCTGCCAGACCATGTTCTGGCCGCCTTCTGAGTATTTCGGCCAGTTGATTTTCGTCGACACTGCACAAATTCAAGGTGAGTTGAGTTTGACAACCATGGTTGTATAACTGGACTGACCATTCGCGTTGTTGGGATCCCCAGTAGCGGCGAAACTTGCCCACGAGCGGCTCATGTACACGCCCAGGGACCTATCGGCTATGGGCGCACCTGGTCCGAGGTACGTAGCAGTAGCGTGGTTTGTTACCCAGAAATCGGTGCTGCGAGTAATGGAGTCAACATGATGAGGGATGCGCGCGTCTTTGGAACGCACCCGTCATTCTGACTGTTGAAAACGTAGGCCAACTCGGTGAAATGTCCCACATAATCTTCCACGCCGAAAGATATGGTATATGGTTTATGGTTAAATCTATTTGATGCTGGATTGGCGGGAAAACTGCAACGTGAATACCACATACCTGTACTTGTAGAACGGGACCTCAGCTGACGCCGCCTGGGCGAGCGCACGTGCACCTCTAGACTTTGCGGTTAGAACTGTTTTCCAGTTGCACTTGAATGATACTTACGCCGCCATGAAAACATCGCCGACAATGGCACTGACGCGCTTATTCTGCGCACCCGGGGTATTGACTATCCCGAGCTGGAGGGGGTCCAATTGGAAGCCTCCGGTATTGAACGGGACATCCCAGCGCGGGGTCTTCTGGATATCTTTCCAGGACGCCGGGTATCTGGGCAGGTGGAATGAGCGTGGAGATAAACGCTTGGACGTCCGTGGTGGTGTTTGCACCGCTGGGCGCAAAGCTTTGCCCTTCGTCCGTATTGCTACCAACCTACGCTGGGTATAAGCACGAGATATAGAAGCAGGAAATTTACGCACCAGTATGGGGACCCTTGTCCAATTTCCCGCGTGGATGGCCGCCAAAGGTCCGGGAACATCGACCATGTCACCGTCGAATACCGGCTGGATGAGGCCGAGCGACGACTGGCGGAACTGGTCAATGGGGAGGGACCGTATGCAGTCAAGTTGGCTAGACGTTGATAAATTTGCCGTCGACGAACAGTAGGTGTTCGTAAGAAGAGAGTCGTACGTCGCCTGGAATGGAGGATCCGTCGGGTGACTATAGGCTATACCGATAGTCCCGCTCTCAACAATGGCCCGCGCGAATAATTTGTCGTCCCGCCCAGAATAAGCGGTGATGTGCGCGAGTATGCTGAAACCACCAGCCTGCATTGGAAGAAGCGTCAACCTCGAGTGAGCACACTGGGAGGAAGGTCTTACACTGTAAGCATTGTTCAGCGCCATCCAGCTCGCTTGATTAATAGGAAACGTACCTTTGTCCATGGACTGTGACCGCCGTCGGATCCCCTCCGAATTTGCAGATGTTCTCCTGGACCCAGTGAAGAGCAAGCCGCTGATCGCGAAGCCCCAGATTCAGGGAGCCCTCTTCGGCGAGCGCTGCGCCTGCGAGGAATCCCAAGGATGCGAGTCGATAGCTCAATATTTATCAGAGTCAGCGCCGTATGGAACATAGAAAGGATTATAATGCACTTTATTGAGACAACCATGATTGGTTTTCCGTTCGCGACTGATGCTTCCACCAGCCAGGTCGCATTGTAGCGCAAGTCGGCCTATTTGCGTACAGGTGAGTGTAGGCCACTCGTGATGCAAATGAGGACCCACACTCCCACCCGTGGTCTGGGATTCAAAGGTCACTGAGATTGTGGAGGTATTTTGCGACAGCACTCACGAAGAATCCACCATGGACTAAGGACGGAAATTTCAGTATAATCCTTGAAAGGAGGTCGGAAGGAACACTCACTCCACACCACGACGGGGACGCGGGCAGCTTTGGAAACTCCGTAAGGACGGATCACGTTGAGCGTTAAGCAGTCTTCCGACGTTGGGTACCCGGTGCTGTCGTCCTGCAATCTGTTATTAGAACCGGGCCAACGAAAAGCATTCCGGCCTCACAAAGCCAGTCGTGAACGAAGACAAACAATGAGGACCGTAAGCGGTTGCATCCAACCTTCCAAATGTCGTATTTCTGAAAACCTGGTCAGAAAATTGGCAGAGGGAAAGAGATGGGACTTACATCGGGCGTGGAGGGCGTAAGCGAAGGTCTCCCACTGGAGGTTGGGCGTAAGGGATACCGAGGAATAAATTCTGACCAAATTGTGGTAGGTCGAGACCGCTGTGGCGCAAAAGAACGTCAACACCAGTCAGTACCCCCGCCGGGATGGGATATGAGGCTGGAACTCACTATATTGTTCCGTTGTCAGTTTTAACATAAGGATGCTTTGCAGCCACCGCAGTGTATGCGAATGCTGCGAGAAAGATGAACGGGCGCATGATAATCTTATTCGAAGAGGACCTGGATTGACCGACGTTCTCAGCGGTCGGGCCTTAAATAACAACTACTCCCACACCAGATTTCGAGTCCATGCCAATCAGGCTGGAAGAAACGAGCACATGCGCCAATGCATTCAAATCAGCTTCCCCAGCAGTTGCAACACTAGTGCAGCGGCGCGATCGCAGTTGGGGACAATCGTGAGAGAGCCGCCTGGGCATCTACGATCTGTCCAGCGGCAACTATATTGGTGGGAAAATGTGTGGGACTCCGGAGGTTTGCTGCTGGGTAGGTAGGGTAATGATGGCAATAGATCGTGGTGACGTGGTCGGGACAGCCACATCCAGTCAATCTCCGCGGCGATCATTCCATCGGGTTGATCGTTGATCTTTCTCGCTTCCACGCTGCTTACCAGCGCGGTCCTCTTGCCACGAGAGTTGAGGAGGGAATCCCCATTCCAAATCATCTAGGAGCCGCCCCGTCATGTCCGTCGACTTGGCGACCCCCCGCCGCCGGCTGGCGCATGGATCCTTCAGCATCTCGAAACTGGAAGTCCGAGAAGGCTGGACTATCTCGAGACGCCTCCTTGCACACAAGAGTTTTGGAGGATCATTTGCCGCATGGTGCAAAGCTGGCACTGTTGATCCTCGCACTAGGCCTTTCCGTCTTCTTGGTCGCACTGGTGAGTGTTGTGGCAATGGCAAGGGAACACCGCCATTGACATTGCGTGGAACAGGATAATACGATTATCGCTACAGCAATCGTAGGCCGTATTCGAATTTTTGGATGGAAAGGTTAAATAAGCGTCACTAGCCTAAAATCACTGACGAGTTTGCCTCGCTCGATGATGTTGGGTGGTACGGCTCTGCGTGAGTTCTGGTTGCCGTTACTTCCTACCTGAAAATCCTGACGTCCATCAGCTATCTCTTGGTACGCTATTTCCCTGGGACTTCAGCGTCAATACTAGCCAATCACCCAGGCCACAGCCGCCACACAACTCCTCTTCGGGAAATTCTATACGTTTCTCTCCATTAAATGGGTGTACGTTTCAGCCATCGGGTTTTTCGAGGTTGGATCTGTCCTCTGCGGCGCGGCGCCAACCTCTACTGTTTTCATTCTCGGCCGTGCGGTCGCGGGCGTAGGCAACGCGGGAATCTTTTCAGGCGCTCTGGTGATCATGGCGAATACTGTGCCGCTCTCCAAACGCCCCATATACACCGGTATCGTTGCAGGCATGGCCGGCATCGCAAGCGTTGCCGGACCCCTTTTGGGCGGCGTATTCGCCGACAAACTCAGTTGGCGCTGGTACATTCTCTCGCTTTATCCTCTCCAAAGTCTACGTCTGATTTCTTCTTTTAGGAGCTTCTGGATTAATTTGCCTCCGGGAATCGCGACACTCGGAATTGTCATAATCTGGTTGAAACTGCCGCCCACGGGGACGCCCCCACCCATGCGATTTCTACAACGCCTCTCCTCCTTCGACCCGTGGGGCACACTCGTTTTCCTCCCCGCGATAGTCACCCTCCTCCTCGGACTCCAATTCGGCGGGTCCAAATACTCGTGGACCTCCGCACCCGTCATTGCGCTCCTCGTCGTCTCCGGCGTCCTCCTAACGCTCTTCGTCATTGTCCAACTCCGTACGCAAGACCAAGCCACCGTCCCGCCCCGCATCCTGTGCCAGCGATCAATATGGTCCAGCGCGCTGTTCGCCTTCTGCATGGGCGCCGCATTCAACATCGTCATCTTCTACCTCCCCATCTGGTCGCAGGCGATCCGCGGCGTCTCCGCCGAGCGCTCGGGGATCCTCATCCTCCCGATGATCGGCGCGTACGTCCTCGGGTGCGTCCTGGCGGGGGTGCTCGTCCCGCTTGTCGGGTTCCCCGCGCCGGCGATGATCTTGTCGGGGATCCTCGCCGTCTTGGGCACCGGGATGCTGACCACGTTGAAGAGCACCTCGAGCCAGACTAATCCGCTGCCATTCGAGATTCTTACCGGGCTCGGCGTGGGCCTCGGGATGCAGCAGCCGATCCTCGCCGCACAGGCGGCGCTGGAGCTCAAGGACATCGCTGTCGGGACGGCGATTCTCATGTTCGCGCAGACCCTCGGTGCGTCGTTCCGTCTTCCACAGATGGGCAACGCTGAATTTGGTTGTTCTTTTCCGTTTCTTTTTTATATGGTAGGCGGCGCACTGTTTGTCTCCATCGGCCAAGTCACCTTCACCACGACGCTTGCGGCGACTCTCGTACAGAAGAAAGTGCCGGGTGTCGACCCTGCCGTCATCCTCTCCGCAGGCGCAACTTCGCTCAAGTCCGCTGTAAATCCGGTGTTCCTCGAGGACGTGCTATTTGCGTATAACCAGGTGCGCAAGGCGTCTTATTCTTCGTCTTATTGAGTCAGTAACCCATACGCATGCAGGGCCTCAGATCAGCGTTCATCGTCGCGGTGGTCGTGGCAGGTGTGGCGCTCATCGGCGCCTTCATGGTCGAGTGGCGGAGCATCAAGGAAAAGAGCGTCGATATGGTCAGCACCGCGTAGAGAATCGCGTCTGCATACTCGCTGAGAGGCTGGAACTCTTTGGCGCTCACTAGCCTATTGAAGCCATCGAAAGCGAAATACTGTATCTAGTTTCTGGCTTGCGCTGACAGCCATCTGTATCCATTGTACTGCTCACTCTCTCATTCGTTTTCTTTACACTACGTTCGTTCTTTTGCTGTTCGTTTCTCGTACGTTAGTTTCGTAGACTCCATAGCCCGAGGTCACAAATACCATACGTTGGCAACCCAGTTGATTCCGCGTGTTGTTCGATCCTCCAATTCCCCGCCGGCTTTATACCCTGACTCTGGGCACGAGCCTGGACACCCTTGTGCCGTGCCGTCATCGCAATGTGCTGCGCCGTTCAATCGACCATTTGGGAATCTATTTTAGTCCCCCTGCACCTGTCACGCTGGAGATTGTTCGATCGAACCTTGAAGAATCTTCAGTCTGTTCATTTCATGGCTATCAGAACCCCTCCTGGTGTCTTGATTTCGTTTCTCAGCTGTTCAAGTCCAACATAGTTAATAGTGATTTGAGCATATGCTGGTGGTCTTCCCAGACATTGCAGCGACTTGAAAGTTGTTTTTGACATCGGGCTTGCCTGAGCATTTTTAAAAAGAGAACAGGAACTCTAGTGACATAATCTCAAGGTGGTTTCACCCGAGAAACACCATGTATGTTCAAAATCCCTAATGAAGCAGCTCCTTTGTCAATTGCGAAACGAGTAATAAAACATTATCCAAGGCTATTAAAATATTTTCTGCGGTTTCCCGCCTGAGGAGCTACATTATATATGTGATCAACGGCCCCTCGGATGCTGGGGGAGTTTTGTAAATCGATATATAGGCTAAACGGAAAGGAGAATGCGAAAGAATACATAAATGGCTTATCCTTCAATTTTCACGGGAATAAAAAATATATCTCGAGGATTAAATGTTTGAGAAGGCTAGTAGACTTTCATATCTATTATTATAGGCCTCTTCAGGCACGGTAGTGCACCACCAGAACACGTCTCCAACCGTGAGACATTTATATTTTGGGCGTGGGACATTTCTCGTGTGATCTCTCCGGCCGTGAAAAGCCGGACCAGTTACGTACCCCAACGAGTAGTGATGTTCCGGCTTTGGCCCAAGTCCAAAAAGCCACGGATTTTTGGCTTTGGTACCAGGGCCAAATCCAGGCCAAAATTTTGCCATCGAGTCGGTTTGGCTTGGCCTGCAGGCCAAGGCCAAAATTTGGCAACACTGCTGCCTGCCAAAAAAGCCGCGGCTTTCGGCTTTTAGGCCAAAGCCGGTGCTTGGCTTAGCATTGGCTTCTGTACCCAGCGGATTGTCGTCAGTCCGGTATATACTCTATATATTGAATCAGCATCGCAATTGATAGTTGATATAGGGCCGCGACAGGTTTATTACATGCGAAACCACAATTTTTTTGATCAATCAACGGTTTTAACCTCGCAAATATCGTATCACTGATGTGTTGTCCACGGTTCTATGCATGCTCATTTAATGAGGACTAAAAAAGGCCTAACCACCGTCGATTAGAGGATGCTTATCCAAGAAGTCACCACAGCAATGTTTTACTGTTCAAAAACCCCGAGGATGCAGAATCGTCAGTAATGGAAAGACCCGCACTGAGATAATATCTCAGTCTTCGAACTCTCTTCCCACATTTATCTTCTTCCTTCCTTTTGCCACAGTAGCCCACAGTTGCATCGCACATGAGATGCGGTCTCACAATGATAATCACTACCACTAAATAGACTACTTTCCCAGATCTACGCGAGTTATGCACTAGAAGGGACTGATGGACAATGGCTCTGTACTCACCGCTGCGCCCAACGCCGTGAGAACTTGATTCGCAGCACAATCAATCCAACTCAGTCACTGGCCTTGTTTTCTCCTCCATCTTCTCCCGGTTCTTGATGGTCCCCGTGGAATCCAAGAGAGCATGAACCTATATAATACGCATTCGCGGTCCTGTCGCATTGCCCTCTGTCAGCAATCATGACCCTCGCAATTGACTCGGTGGTGTTCATGTGCCCTCAGGATGAACAGAGCGCACCCGGAAATTTTCTCAAGATGACCGCCAAAAGATACACTAGCTCAGATTATCCTGCGGATATTCGTGGTCTCACCCTGATTTTTGCGCACGGTGTCGGCGGTTGTGAGTCTCTCTGGCCCTCCTCGCCACAATTGGATCTGTGTAACCCTGCCTTGTCACCAGGCAAAGAACAATGGGAGCCGATGCTGGGCGACTTATTTCGGCTGCAGCATTCAAAGGCCCCTCACCAGCGCATATATGAGGCATGGGCCGTTGACCGCCAGAACCACGGCGATGCCGCACTGTTGAACAAGGGGGAGCTGTCAACCAGTCGTCCTGATGGTGTTTGTGAGCCCCCCCCCTTCCCCCCCCCCCCCCCCCCCCCCCCCCCACACACACACACACACACTTCACCGTTGATGGCTGAATTCACGCTCCGCAGCTTCATACGAATGGGCTGATGCTATCGCGGCATTCGCCCGATCTTCACGAATGAGGGGTAAGCGTTTGGTCGCGGTTTCACATTCGGCGGGGGCACTCGCGCTGTATAGTATACCCTCGAACACACGTTAAACTACGAGGACTAACTGTCAGACAGTGTTGGATCAACGAGAGCAATGAACCTTTCTGCTATTCCCTATACTGCATTTGTTTTGATCGAGCCGACCATCGTTTCAGCCGACGACTTCACAGGCCACATAGAGAAGACGGTCATGGCTTTTTCGCTCTGCAACCAAGACGCGACGGGACGAATGGCCATCACGAGAGGTGGCGCATCAGTGGATGAAAGCGCGTTATCCGTGGAAAGTCTGGGATCCGCGAATGTTAAAGGCTTTGATTGTGCGGGGCCCCACCTTGAAACATTCCCTGCTGACCATCTTCTCCGTTAGGATCACGGCCTCACCGAAACATCCGACAGCAAGGTGACGCCCAAGTGCAGTAAACAGCAAGAGTCAAACTGTTATCCTGACACATTCGCACATTTCGATTCCATGAACCAGATAACGCGCATTTGGCGAACAGTCCCCGTGCATATCATCTGGGGAACCAGGAACGATGAGCTTATTCCTGAATCCGCCCGAGGCTCGGTGTCCGATCCGTCCCAAGGGCGCGGTGCTGCGTCTATCACCAGGATGAAGGGCGGCCATATGGTCAGTTTCCAAATGTCCCCCTCTCTCCGCACTTCTCACCGTCTCGTCCCTCTTTCAAGCTTCTGCAAGAAAGCCCACATTACCTTGCATTAACCGTCTCTCAGGTCCTAGAGCGAATTACCCCGGTGCCTGGGAAAGGTACCGCACTTCCGGAACGAAGCAGCCTCTGATGTATATCGTACGTTTGAAATGTTTTTTTGGGCGGGGATTGAGAAGTACTGGCGTCGGTATCAACGCAAAAGCATCCTGTTATTCCAGTTGCATATGGCTTGTGCCCTGGCAAATATCATGCCTGCCTTCATCTTGTGTTGATCTTGCGTCCATCTTTGTGTTGAAATAACTGTGTTCATCGGCAAGACCGGTTTCAATTGCGAGAGTCACTTGTTTGCGTATGATTTAACCTTTGGTTGTTTCCCTGTCCAAACCGTCTTCGTCTTGCGATATTCGCAAGATGGCCTTCATCAGGAAGACGACTTCCGCCTTCGTGTGTGGTTCATTCCTGACATTTGGAGAGCCAGGAAACCACCAGGAAACAAAGTACTAGTCGTGACTAGGTAGTTGGCCACCCGGGGTAGTTGGCCATTGGAGCTATACTCCCTGAATATAAAGTTTTGTTATTAAATGTCGGTTGTAGGTTGGAGAGGATGTTGAGGTGTCCCTTCAAACAAAATTTGACGGAGTTTGGTTCAGTTGATGCCAAGCTGCAGCCAATTTTAGAACGGGTTGATGGCGGAACAGGCGCTTTTCTTGATCTCCCACCACGCCAAATCGCCTCGTTCTTCCTCAATTCTTGCTCGATCCACGACGTCTGGGGCTCTTTCTACTCAGGAAGTGTTTGCGCTCAATCCAGGGAACACTCTTGGCCGTTTGAACCTCTCCTTACCCTCTGGTTGGCCGGTTTCTTCTCAAAAATCACACTTTCCCGTCACAGGCTTTCAATTGGCCACCCATATATCAAGATAATATGAGGTGCTAGAGGCACCAAACTTTCTACGCACCTTCAGTAGACCTAAAGGCTCATGCTAGAAGGTACCAACTATCGCTGGCAATTTTCTCCTGTCCTCAAACGCGACCGGCCAACTTCCTAGTTTTTCCCCCTTTTGGACACGCCAGCCGAAAATATTCGCCAAGCAATCCCAACTTAGCACAAGCTCAATCCCTATTCAACATTGACTCTTAGGACCCCAACCTACATCCTCTCAACACAAAAGGCACAGGTCGGTAATATAGCTTTTTCTGCAGGTGCAATAACCCTTAGGTGGCCAACTTCACAGTCAATAGTAGTACATATGACAGAGACTCTTATAAATACCTTGGCGCTCCTCTCCATTACTTTCCGTACTCGATACCCACGGCTTTCTGAAAAGTTATACATAATATGGAACGTTAACGACAGAGCTCCGGCCCACAAAGCTTACTGGGGGCTGGTCACCCGGAATATTGCGGTATCGGCACCCGGCTCAATCCTTCTTAATTTGAGACCTTTGGACGACAGGACTCCATCATCCCGCTTAGACAAAAAAATCAGTGATTGTTCGCTCCACAGCCACTTTTATTAAATAAATATTGCCAAAACTTCATACACACCCTCATAGCCATTCTCGCCGCACCCCCTCCGTAACTACTACCTACCTTAGACACTCTCCCCATCCCGCTAGCGTAACTACCTGTACGTCGTATAGTGCCACATGGGCCCCAAGGGGCCCGCGCGCACTCAAATTGAGTTTGAATTGAATTGAATTGAATTGAATTGAATTATTAAATAAATACCGAATATAACAGACGGCCCTGGGTACAACCAAAACAAATGCAAAATAAACATGTTTCAATTCCAAACCCAAACTACCCTGGGAACGATTCCGAGTTCGACTTGAACCTCTCGTTCCGGCTGACGTCCGCCATACTGCCCATAAATGGCACCGACTTCAACTCCATCGGCTCATTCCGGCTGACGTCCCCCGTTCCACTGCGGCCAGTCGTGAGCCGCAGGGGCCCGCTGGACGACGGTGCAGACGTGTGCCGGCGCTCGACTGACTGACCCATTCCGATGCGCGCTTGGATGAGTGCGTTAGAGATGCCGGCGATGACGGGGAGCACGCCAAGCGCGACGAATTGGATGTCGGCGTTTATTTGGTGGGTTATGATATAGAAGGTCGCCCATGCGCTGTGGCGGAGGTTAGATCGGGGGCAGTGGACCAGGAGGAGGGGAGGGGGAGGGAGGGGATAAATGACACGAACGTGTAGATTGCGGCGCTTTCGACTATGATTGCTACGAAGTGCTAGCGGACGAGCGTCAGTGGGGCACTTGAGAGGATGAGCCGGTGAGACTTACGCGGAGATGGCTGCCGTGGACTGGCGATGCGGCATTGGTTATCATCCAGATCTTCCAAGAAATGAATCCTGTGAAATCATAATCAGTTTATGAGTTTAACTGAGAGCGTGAGTGTAATCACCCGTGGAGTAAAGATTCGTGCTATAGGCGATGGCCCAAAGTCAGTCGATAAGGGGCGGAACGGAGGGTGTAAGAGTAGCCTACACGAGGGTGAAAACCAGTCCGGGGGTCAAGCTCTTGGTATCGGCGATATTATCAACGTGCGAGGTCGTCCGGACCGCCAAGATAAGCGTTACTGAATTCGCACGTTAAAGGACACACTTCGCGCTCTAAATGGGAGGTACGCACTGACTAGGCCGATGAGGGTCAGAGTCGGCAAAATAATAATGTATCTGTTCCGCGACCAAACGATCCACAGTCTATATATCTTTTCCAGTAGTTAGGCTCCGCACGCAATCGCAGATGAGCGGAAGCACGCACAATGACGAAGTCGCCCATGATAATGGACAACGCAGCGAAGATATTTTGCACAGTGGTAGTGATTTGACTGTTGTCGTCGTAGAAAGTCCGAGGTGTGGTCCCGCCCGCGACAACAATCAGGCCGAGGAAAGCTCGCGCTTCAACCAAACAGAAATTCTAAGATACGGCGTTAGTTTCCCTTTGCGAAATCAGCGTATATAAGAACTTACCCCCGTAACCGTCACGAAGAGAATCAACCCCGAAATAAACACAGTGGAGCGGTACAGCGGCCCAGTGTGTGCCCGACTGGAGCGCTTCATAAGCATCGAGGTCGAGCTCAGGTAGAGCACGACGTAGAGGCCGTAGAGCGGACCCCCGATGGCCAAGCTTGCGAGATTTGTCCAAGGAGGTGACATTTTCGTTAGGGAAGGTGGTATGGGAGCTTCTAGGAAGGTCTTTATTCTCCCGTAAGTTACTTGGCGTGAGGCCCTCAGACTCCGTCATAAAGGGTTGACCTGACACAAACATTAATCTCCCTCAAGGCTGCTTGGATCTGGGAAAGTATTCTATTATTATCATCGTGAGACCGCATCTGCATGTGCGATGCAACTGTGGTGCGGGAGCTACTGCGGCAAAAGGAAGGAAGAAGGGAAATGTGGGAAGACTGAGATATTACCTCAGTGACAGCCCACGGGTTTTTCCATTGCTAGCGATTCTGCATCCCCGGAGTTTACTGCGGCAAAAGGAAGGAAGAAGGGAAATGTGGGAAGACTGAGATATTACCTCAGTGACGGCCCACGGGTCTTTCCATTGCTAGCGATTCTGCATCCCCGGAGTTTTTGAACAGAAAAATATGCGGTGATTTTGAATCAGCGTCCTCTAATCGACGGTGGTTAGTCCTTTGTTAGTCCTCATGTAATGAGCATGCTTAGAATTTTGAACATGATACGATATTTGCGAGGTTGATCGAGGCTCGATGAGAGACGATCAAAAGAGTTCCGCGTGTAATAATGCCTAACCTATCCGATAGGTTGTACCCCATATCAACTATCAGTTGCGATGCTGATTCAATGCTCGCAAGTTGTCGGAGATCGGGTGCCTGGGGACAGCCACATCAGTCCATCACCGCGGGGATCATTCCATCACGCTGATCTTCCCCACCGCTCACCTTCGAAGCCCATGCGGTTACCGTGCCGCTCTCCAAACGCCCATCTACACCGGTATCGTTGCAAGCATAGCCGGCATCGCAAGCGTTGCCGGACCCCTTTTGGGCGGCGTATTCGCCAACAAACTCAGTTGGCGTTGGCACGCTTTATCCTCTCAGGAGTCTCCGTCTGATTTCGTTCAGGAGCTTCTGGATTAATTTGCCTCCGGGAATCTCGGGATTGTCATGATCTGATTGAAACTGCCGCCCACGGCGACACCGCTACCCATGCGATTTCTGCAGCGCATCTCCTCCTTCGACCCGTGAGGCACACTCGTTTTCCTCCCCGCGAAGATGACGCGAGGCTGATGAGTACGTGGGACACTCATTCATTAGCGAATCACATCATGAAGAAATAGTTTCCGGACATACAGAGATACTCCTAATTTCTGCTATGTCTCTTCTCCATCTTACTAACTATTCAAATCTTCGGAGATAGTTGAATACACCTCCCGTGTTGACGCAATAGCCAACCAACGTTATCTTCCTTGATATTCTCATAAACGGACAGATGGATTCCAGCTGATGATAATATCACTTCTAAAGCTCTGGTGGCGGCTGGCTACGAGTTCACTAAGTACGCACAACGACATCAGCGGCGTGAGAAGGAAGCACCCGACTTGGCGGAAATATCACGCGGTCAATATTTTGGAAGATACAGTCGGTTTTGACGGGATATTGTCATGTATACTGCCAACCTGACCGCCAATGGAATCCAGCGAGACACGATCACTAGAATGCACAGCTCTAATTTGTAGGGAAGGAAAAAAATAACTTCCACAGATTCCAGTGGGAGCTGCACGACGCATTTCACGTGGTTGATACCATCTGTCAGAATAATGATCATGATCAACTCAACTGAGGATGAAATAAAGCTACTTATTTCCTAACTCGGTACATTACTTATCGCCTAATCTTGGCAGGGCTAACGTGACTTTACTTACCGGAGCTTTTCCCACGGGTGGTACAGTTTACTTTACTTGCACGGTTCAAAGCAGTTGTTTCTTTGGCTATCTGAGAATATCCCAAGGGAAGTATGAGGGCATGTATCACATTGGATGTTGTTCAACCATGTGCTGCACCCACAGCCATTCACTTAGCATACCGGATTATGAGGATGTTTGGAGTCCTGGGCTATAAATGCTATATCACCAACAGTAAATTCCTCGGAGTGTCGAGATATTCTTAGGCGAACAAATTACACTCATTATAACTCGAAATGTGCACTCCTTGACCAAAATTATGTCCCAAGATAGAATTGGGATTTAAATCCACATTCTAGAGCCGAACCTTGTTTCTGTCCGCTATTCTCAAGCGGATTCTGACGCCGGACTGGAATCCAAACGATTTATTTTCAGGGGATCCAATCGTCCCTGCCAACCTCAAGGTAAAGAAAGTTAATTCACGTTCCGAGTTCTCGCAAGGGTCTCGTTTTTTTCTTCGGGGGGCCACTATACAATCTGAGCCCTATCACAATTTGCATACACAGGAATCAAGACACTACAACTGAGTCTCGGCGAGCGGCAGCCACTCATCTGCAGCAACAAATGTACTACACATAATGTCAGTTTCGCACCAACGCAGTAAAAAATCTACCACTTACGCCTTGTCCACAGGTACATGCACAGTTGCAATTTGTGAGATTCATGCCTGCGCAGGCCTGACGGGGCGCCAACGTCGGCAACTTGTTCTGGTCGAACAGCGGCGTCGCAAACGTAATAGAGGTCAAAGCCGCGGCGAGAAGGAACGCAATGCGCATCGCAACTGGTGGTGGGGTAATGAATCGAGGAGCGATGAGGTGGCAGGAGAAGTTTAGACTTTGGTGTGAAACCAACGAGATTGGTGTAGTTGGACGAATAGCTTCCCCGTAGATTCAGTAGCCACTTTTATAGATGAGCTCCGTCCCGTCGTAGAAACATACGCTTCCAATGCACATGCGATACACATGTATGCTACGCAGCGTGGCAGAGAGTTACTTCCCAGGTGAGTGGAATATTGATAGCCGAGTGGGAGACGGTTGACAAAAGGAGATGGGCGGCGATGCAGATTGCGACAGTGCGCATCGCAAGTGGCCCAGTCGTCTATCTAGTTCTATCTGATAGCTATTCTGGGCGAGCTGCACCTGAGACATCCAGTCATAGCTCCAAAGGCCCCCATACCGGGAGTCTTATGCCCGGACTTACAAAGGACGGTGGAGTCAGCCATACCGCCACACCCACCACCACACGAAACATTTTCCTGATGGAGAGATTGTATGTCTCTTACTCGCTTGCTCATGACCTTCAGTGTTGCATGGGCATAAGTCCCTTGAAAATGAGTTAGGTAGGCACAATAAATTTATATGGCCCCCAACCAGCAGTTCGCTGTATCAGAGATTGCTCAAATCCTGTACGGCATAGCCCGGATGAATCAAGGCTAGGTTGTTTAGTTCTATTCAAGTTATCTATAGGATACCTGAGGCAAGAGGCGCCCACAAAGAAACCGACTACACAGGGTTAGGAAACTCAATTAAAGGATGCCCAAAAACAACAACAACAAACCCACTTTGACCCCAGTGCCGGTGCCGGCGGAGCTGGTCGTCGTCACGGCCTCGTCGAGCTTCCGTCGAAACATCGCAGGAGAAATATACAGAATGACAGATACACGATGCGGAATGCCCACGTGAAGAGATGAAGACGATGGGGTGAGAGAAAAGAAAGATACGAGTGTTTGCAAAGTGTTTGTGCCGGATTGGCCGTGTTTGACTGTCGGCACTCTTCCACTGCCATGCATGCCCGACATACCTAGCCAGCAACTTCGACTATCCGCTAATCATTCTGAACTCAGTCGTACACGTGTGTCTCATCTTCCATTCTGCCCATATTCCCGTTTTTCTCACCTCCAGTTGCAACCGCGCCGCGCCGCTCCTAAACTCTCCCCCATCTCCTGCCCTCGCTCTCCTTCGCCATCACCATCCGACACGCCACCCCCGCCCTCGGCCGACCATTTCGTGCGTACCCTGTCCTCACCTTTCATTTTCCGCTCCACGTGTACGTCCTTGTATTCCCTCGTACCTTTTACGCGCTGGTAGCTCCCCACCACTTTATTTCTTTATTCCTTCATCCCTTCCCCCCCCCCGCTGTTGCCTGCGCCACTCGTTCACTCTGTGTTAGATACGCGCCATCTTGCCAGCACTTCCTCCCCTCCTTGCACACACCCACACGCACATCTCCGCACGCGGAGTCGCTGAATTATCACACATAGCCCTTGACATTGCGTGGTTCTACTCGCCTCATTCCATCTTGCACCCCATATCCCCATGTTCCCTGCGGTTATTTCTCATTGCCATCCCTGCTTTCCCCTTACCCGTCTTGGTGCAGCGTTCCATCGTACGCCGGGAACACCGACGCCGACTTCTCGCATGGCCTTTCACAGCCGCGAACGCTTACGGCCTGTGCGCGCCGCTGCCACTTCCTCTTGGTGCGGCGTCGCTCGTACCTGCGGTCTATACTTCCGTTCTCACCGCATCTCCCGTCCACTTCTTCGATTCCCATTTTGTCCATCGCCGCGATATCTCTTTGCCCGCGCTTGACCTTTCCCACCCGAAGGCTCATCACTGAACGCTTATTCATTATGTTCTCAGGCTGCAAAACTCACGGCTACGTGTACCGGCATCGGGCGCAGATGCAGCTCCTGTTGTGGTGCGTGCTGTTTGTTTTTGAAATTCAAAACGCTCTGCATTTTTACTTCATCGCTCTGCATCCCATTCTCCATTATTCATTCATCACCATTCCCGCGTATTTCATTCCATTCCCGCGCTGCACTTCGGCGGAGTGATTCGCCGGTGCGCAAAGCATCTCCTGTACTTCCCTTCCTGTCTCCATCTTCGCTCCTCCCACTGCCCTTCCACAATTGCAATTTGGCGCACTAAGTCGCGCAACCTCCTGTCGCATATTAATACACAACCCCCGCATTCCTCGCATCCGTCTAATATCCCTCGAAACCTCTCTGCAGGTCTTCGTGTCTGTCCCAGGTCCGCGTCCCTGGTGCTCTTGCCAACACCACCTCTGCGCGGCCCTGCTTCCCGCCCTTTTTCGCGCGCCGTCCCCCGTCCGCTTTCGTCACCCGCACGAGTTAATCCACGCACTTGCAGGTCACGATCGAAGTATCGAACTCAGTAAATTCTTGCGCCGTGCATCTTTTTTTCATAATTTTTTTTTAAAAATATTTTTCGGACATACCTTCTTTCTGGGGGGCAGGCGGCTTCCCGTCGGCACCCCAGTTTTTTTTTTATTCCGGCGCCGCCGCAGTTTTCTATTTCACGATGCTCGTCATATCGCTCATCCCTATAACCCTGATTGTTATTTTGCTCTCTTGGTGCTTGTTTCGCGCTCCACTCCCTCCTTTCACTCGCCGCGGTGGGGCTGTGTTTCATGTCGTCTTCGCCCCGCCACATAAGTACCACCCTCTTCCTCTTCCGCGCTCACCCTATTTTACCCTTCCATTATGTTTGCCACATCTACTACCTACACCCTCTGCGGCCCATTTCCTTACCTTGCACTTGCGTGTCCGTCGATTGATTCCTTACATTTTTTTCGGGGCCCGCGTACCTCGCTTCGCGCCGACTTTGGCGCTGCTGCGCTTCTTCATCTTATTATTCTTATTTCATTCGGGAATTTACTGCTTGTTCCAAAGTGCTGTCTTCTCGTACACACGCTGAGATTCTGGTGTCGTGTGTTTTTTTTAAATCCTTCTTTGGTGCTGAGCTTCGCACTCTCCACTTTCATTTACTCTCCGCGGTGGTACCCATCAATCCTGTATCCTTGTGTCGTGATCCCCTAGCGCGATGAGCAAATGGATTCCCTTCCACGTACTGCATCTTAACCTATCCTTATACTTTCTTCAGCAGATTGTTATTCCTGTTCCGTCCTGTCCTCCCACTTCACGTCGCATTGCGAACCCCGTATAGCCAAGATTTAAGGTACTTAAATATCGGCTAGATGCGGTATGGACCGCGCCTGTAGTAGATACAGTGCGACGGAGAGCCGGCGGCTAGAGAGTCGGTGGCTAGTTCCGGCACACGGAAGTTCAGTTTGTTAGGTGGTCAGTTCCAACAAGGTGAGTGGCGTAGTGATAGTATTGACCAGGGGACTAATCACAGGCTTATATACTACAGGAAAAATAGGGGTAGGAAATGAGGGTAATCTTGGCAATGGTAGTCTCGGCATGTCGGATCAAAGTAAAAATAAAGAACGTGGAATATATCCGTTACATACAGATGCTATAGGAATTACCATCAGCAGCATCGCCAGTTCGATTCTGGGTCGAGCCATGGCGGTGAATTAAAAACTAAGTTGTTTCTCCAGAGTCCCAAAGGCAAATGAACATCTATCACCCAGTAATTTCAATCCAAGAATGCGGAGGGCGAGCAATCCGACAGAATCATTTCCACCGAAGTCAAGAAAAAGCAGCTACCGCATCTTCGATAAATAAACATATTGAAACCACAACATCCGACCTGAAGTATTGCAACTCCTAACGAAGTCAAGAATCTCCACCGGGTATTCTGGTGTCAATTAGACATTTGTGGGACCAGCTGGCGCAATCTGCTCTGTGCATCCGGACCCATTGAACATTATACCTTTAAACACGGTCGATGAAATATGACTTGAGAGGACAAAATGAGCTTTACCAAGAAGATTGTCCACGTTCTGCTTAAAGATCCCCCTTACGTGCGCTAGACTTCCCGGCATTCCGTTCGAAAGCTGATCCCAGTAGCCCGCACACCCCTAATTAAAGATGAGTTCTACTGACTGAATTTGAACAAGATGGCTTATCAACACACCGAACTGATATTGAACGGTGCCGGTGCCGGGGGATCCGCCACAAAAAGGCCGTTTTCGTCGTTGTGGCCCGCAACCCACTGGGGCAATGCTGCTGCAATTTGCCCGGGAATGGGCGACCCCATAAGGGGTGCGGCTGCACGGAACCAGTTCTCTGGGAAGGTTTGGTGCATGAAGAAGGAGCTGATAATTCGCTTAGTGGCTAGTTTCGTGGTTCCTATGATCAGTAGTAGCCATAGATCAGTCAATGGGTCTTGATTAAGGGAGGTTTATACTGTTTGCAAACACACTAGTACCATAATTGGACTCAGTGGTGTGTATGTTCATAGTAAAAATTACTTGCGTCATAATAAAGGAGGGTGCAACTGCTGGGCTCTAAGTAACGTGTCATGAATAAGTCCGCATAGCTCACGAAAAACTCCATTCAGCCGACGCTGCGGTACTGCAAACTGGTTTCTTCTCAGCACAATTGGCAAAACTGAAATCCGAGACGCACTGCGGGGTCCAAAGCCTGATCAGACTGCAAGTTCTGCCTCTTAATTTCGATCAGGGTCTGCAGGTTGAATACTGTTGCCGGGCCGTCGGGTCCATCGTCGCCGAATTTTGCAAGTTGTTGCAAGTCCTATGAAGTATACGTACTTGAGTTCATTAGCAGAATCAAAAGAAACGCACCATATCAAAGAGCGTCTGATTGAAGTTACGATTGTTGCCAATAAAAACGTCGGCACGAGTCATCGAGGCGTCCCCTTCAAATGCCCTTCAACAGCGACCTAGAGTAATAATTGGGTGATCTCTAACCTTCGACTCGTCCGTGCTTTTGTATGCCTTGTGTCTGCGGTCCGTCGATTTTAAAAGGCAGAGGAGGCACAAACGGGGAGACTCCGCCAATGGAAATCTTGTTCACGAACGGATTTCCACGCGTGAGCTTGGTGAAAAAAATGAGTGAGAATTAAAAAGGATGAGATATTAGGATCCATACCAGGTTGGTGGCCGCCATTCCTGAAGCCATGTCCCTATCAATGTTGAATGCCTTTAAAATTTAAGAATAAATCATTGCAATCAGCCTCCACGTTTACCTCCCCAGTAGCTTGAATGATTTCTTCAAAAGTAGTAATTCCGCTGAGCAATAGGATCAGCGGCTCGCACTTGCAACTGTAGAAAACTCAGTGCTTACTTCCTGGAGATGTATCCGTGGTTCGCGAGAGTATTCATAGCCGCTGCATAGAAATATTAGGCGCAAACCAACCACATCTCTAGTACAACTTGAGGCACGAACGGCATGCTAACAAAATGAGTAAGTAAAATCGGTGTCAAAATTTGTAGAATATCCGCACGTCCACGCTGGTCTTTGGGCCCAGGTGCAATAAAGGGATGATGGACGTCTGGGGTGGGCGTCATGAGCGGCTAGTTGCTTAACCTGAAGGCTCGTATATATACATACCTGGTATCCGCTTGGTGCCAGTGTCGGTTCGTCGAGGTGGCAACACCATCAGGGTGCCCGTCTGACCGTCTTGAATCTCCGTGGTCGATGCAGAGGCACGAATATTAGGCCAGGCATTGCCTGAGCTGAATAAGGCTGGGATCAGCAGTGAGAGCGGAGCGAATGATTTCATCGTGAGTACTCTGATCTCTTACTTGGACTTTATACCCCGGCCATAATCACAGCCGACCTGACTGAGCTTCTCGTTTTCTTGAACTTCCATCGGATTCGCTACTGTCTGCTAAACGTTCCACTGCGGGGAAAAGCGATGACATTGTTCCTGACACTGGCATTTTGGCAGTTGCCCAGTGACATGGGAGAATTGGTGCATGGGCAACTCACATTATGGCAGCCTCAGCAACACTACCATGGCGTTTGCCCGCGTTGTTTCGGCCCCAGCGTTGCAAAAATGGCGTGCGACTAGAACTATTGAACGAGGGTTTTGTTGTCTTCAACCGGTCACTCTCGAATCTTCACTCTGGTCTTACCTTTCCTGACTTCAGTCGTCGAGATATCCGGAGTGCCTTTCAATCGCCTCTTAGTCTTCGAATTAGAACAATACCTTGTTGTTCATATGTGAGCGGTTTAAAATTAAAGGATACCGCACCCGAGTCACAAAAAGAAGCAAGTCTTAGCCAATCAGCGCGCGCATATTTGACGGTCATCAGGTCTATTTTGCTCTTGTTCCCAGCGGACAGAAGAAAAGTCGGCGCTCATCTATTTTGTTCGTGCTTGCGGCCACATGAAGGTTGATTGTAGGGCTAGGGGGAATGCCATCAAACCAGCAACTGCGCAAGATTTCCAGAGTCTGTTGGCGAGTCAATGGCGGCATGGCGGAAGGAAGCTACGAGGACTGTAACAGCCTGAGCTGTTTTGATGTGGATGCCACCGCCGATGCTAATTAGGCGGAGCTATAGAAGACGGAGAAACCCTAGAAAACAGAGGAGCGACTCGCGAGAACGAAGGCTGGCGACGTGATGGAGAGCTCGTGTTTGCCTGAGATTCCCGCCCGAGGCTCCGAGCTTCGGTCGAACACGAAGATGAGTGGAAAGCTAGAAAAGAAATAAATGAAGGCGTGAATAGCTTCAGAGAAGGATACGGAACTAATAATAATGCCTTCATTCTGCACTGTGTAAAAGAATGGGCCCGCGCTAAAGAACGCACATTATACGTTGCCACTGTGGATGCCACGAATGCTTTCCCCCCGATAAATCACCGAATCCTATGGCTGAAGCTCCTACGAATGGGACCGGGGAGCGCGATATTGGATATGGCTGCACATGCTCTATCAACGGATAGAATATTATGTTCGACATGGGGACCAGACTTCAGCCCAATTTAAAGCCTTCATTGGCTTACGTACCGGCGACCCATCTTCCTCTGTCCTCTGGAATTTATTCATGGCTGACCTCGTCATGTTGGATGATCCAGACGATCCAAGCATATCTGCTGTGAGAATTGCAATATTGGTTCAGGCAGATGATATCCTTCTCATCTCACTCTTGCCTGAAGGCCTACAGCGCAGACTGAATGCCCTCGATGTATGGTGTGCTCACAACTTTATCCGAGTCAACACGATTAAGACCATTATTCTGATCTTCGGCCGCGCACCTGCAAATGTCCAATTCCATCTTGGAGTGAATATTCTGAACATCGAGGTCCAGGAAAAATATGTCGGAATGAATTTCCGAACTGATATCCGAAATATGTTTGAAGACCACTACAAACTGAAAGCAAGCACAGCGAGGTACTGCGCTCATAGAATACTGGGAATAGATGACTCGACGGGTCGATTAACACCGAAGTAGTGTATAAAACCATTTATATGGCGCGTATTGACTGCCATCTAATCCGTGGTTGCGAGGTCTGTCCAGACTATGATGATGTCCACGTGAAAGAATTATCTGCGGTTCAAATCGACTTCCTACGTGAAACTCTTAATCTTCATTCCCATTCTATGCACGCACCTCTATTCACTGAAACTGGAATAACACGGATTCGAATCCGACGCTTCCTGTTGCTGCTGGGTTATTTGCAATACATGCTGTCACTTGAAATGCCACACCTCACACTTTAATTTAATTTTGTTCCATTAACGTGCGCACGGGCCCTTTGGGCCCATGTGGCACGACTACATAGTAACAGTTAACTGGCTAGCGGGAACGGAGGGTGTGTATGGAGTGGCGCGTGGTGAGTGGAGACAGGGGAGGGAGCTATGAACGGGGTGGTGAAATATTTTGTGGCCAATTCGATAGAGTATGAGTGACTGGTAATCTAAGATAAAGTATTGTAGCTGTCGTTTTTTATGAGAGGATGTGGGGAGAGAAAGAGAAAGAGGAATGAAATGAGGAATGTAGAGGTAAAAGTAAAAGTAAAATGAGGGAGGGAGGGCGTACGGAGGGGTTACAGCGCGTAGTTGGGGAACCGACCGGTGTCACGGACAAAATACAGGACCGGCTTGTGTTCGGCTTTGGCAGAGAGCAGGAGTTTGAGCGAGAGTCGGGCGGTGCCAAGGCGGGTGATGAGAGACAAGCGCGCGCGGTGGTAGACGGGGCAGGCAAGGAGGAAGTGGGGAACCGTCTCCGGTACGAAGCACAGCGGGCGATCCTGGGAAGGGGCGAGGTGGAAACGATGAAGGTGCGCGTTCAATCCGATGTGGCCAGTTCGAAGCTGCGTTAGGATGCTGCATTGCGGGCGGCTGAGACCGCCGTACATCCGCGCGGTGAGGTTCGAGGGGGTGGTGGTGTCGAACAGTGAGAGGCGGTAGAAGCGGGGGGAGGTTGACCACTCGGTCTTCCATCGCGCCTGGAAAGCCTTGCCGGCGGCGTCTACGGCGGCTGCCTTGCTGATGGGGAGCGGGTGGTCGAAGAGGGTGATGCGCGCCGTAAGCATAGACTGGGCGCCTTGAGCCGCCTGCTTCGCGAGTTCGTCTACCGCTTCGTTCCCCGCAATGCCGATGTGCGCCGGTACCCAGTGGATTTTGACTTTGAGAGTGGATCGCGCGTGTAGGAGGCGGTGGAGGAGGGTGTGGAAGGTGGCGAGGAGGTACTGTCCTGGTTGCGGCTTGGGCGATGCGATGGCTGCGATGGTGATGTCAAGCGCCAGGATTGCTCCAGTTACCTCCGATTCAAACACCGTGTGCTCCGTCGCCGTTCCCAGGTGCATCTGCCTCGACATCCCCAGCTCCCCTCCTTTCGACGCTACAGCCGCCGCCCCAACTCCGCCTTCGTACCCCGAACCGTCGGTAAACACGCATATCCCGCCTCTTCCCACGATCGTCTCCATCTCTGCCCTCGCGACGTCTTTCGATGCAGCGATCCGCGTTGATAGGCAGCTTCGCGGTGCCGTGGTGATCGTGTGGCGGGGGTCGATGCATTCAAAGTCGTTCTTAAAGACTGGGAAGGCGTCGAGGAGGTGGTAGATGGCGGAGCGGTGGAATTTGTGGACGTTGCGACAGCGGCGCAGGATGCGGTGAATGGGGTTGGAAGGGGGGAGGGTCGCGAGGCGCGACGTGGCGTTGAACGCGGAGCGGTTGAGGCGTATGTGCACGGGGAGGATGTGGGCATGGAAGTCCATCGTGTCGGTTGCCGTGGTACGAATGGTGCCAGTGATGAGCTTGCAAGCCTACCTCTGGACCTTCCCCAAGGCCTTCGCGACCCACACCGATCCCGACCGCCTTGCGTCTGTGTTCGGCGAAACTGGTTTGTACCACACGGGGAGCGCGTACTCCATGCGCGGGACGATGACTGATTGGAAAAGCTGCCGGATGTACCAGTGGGGGAGACCGAAGGTGGTGCAAGAGAGCCGGGAGAGCGCGAGCGTGGCCTTGGTGCCTCGGCTCTGAGCTAGTTCGACGTGGGCACGGAAATTGAGTTTGAAGTCGAGGAGGACACCGAGCAGCTTCACCGATGTGGAAGGGTTGATGGTAATGTCATTAAACGTGAGGGGGAGGGGTCTGTAGTGCTCCGCATGACGTCGCAGGGACACAAAGTGGATGAGTTGGAATTTCGGGAGGTCAAAGCTCAAACCTGTTCGCGCGGACCAGGGGCTCGCCTGCTCTTCCATGAACTGCGCCAGCTGGAGTCACACCTCACACTTGCCGCGCTCAATAGTTCAATAGAGTTGGCCAAGCCATTTCGACACTACAAGCCAGTTGGTTCACTACGTATATGAAATCCCAAGCCAGTTTATTCACGACGGCACAATTTAACCCAGTTGTTGTGGACACAACATTTTTATGACCACTGAGATTTTGGGGAAGTTCAAGGCGACGTAAGAAACATCCCAAGCCAAGTTATTGACGGCAAATGATGTCCATATACGCAATCGGCGTGGTGCACGCCGATTGGTGCTTGTGATATACATGTTGGCTTGCCCGCCAAAATGTGGCAGGAGAGAATGACTTGCTTCTCTGAAGTTTAACCACACGAATTGAACCTCTTGTTGGTATTTCCGAGTGGACTCAGTGAAGAGAACAGGAACTGCCACATAGCTTGTGCAACGAGCCAATCCCCAGATGTCGTCCCAGACTTCCTACCCTGCATCAGATTCTCCGGACTACGACGCGCAGTGCATACTTTCTCTCATGCATAACGTGAACTGTGCATAAGCACACGCCCACGCCTAAACAGCCAATTGACGCCAGCGCACGCCATTTCGCAAGCCAAAAAGCTCAGTTTCAAAGTTCAAGCCACACAATAATGATAGCAGTCGCCCAATATTCGCAAGAGGCACGGGAGGCACTCTAGATACATTTGGGGTGCATGGCTGCTTTATATACTCGTGAAATCTTGACCGTTGGCAGACAAATTGGCGTGGGCTTTGATGCCATCAAGACAAACTGGCTTGCGCACTGCGGAGTTTGAATTGAGCTTTAAATCCACGTCGAGTGTCTTGAAACCGAACCAGAGCACACTCAGAAAGTTACAGGGCCGCAAATGCATGTCCTTGGATTCTTTCAACTAGCAATGGAAGGCATATCCTAATTTCCAACAAAATGGAGCCCCATGGTGTCAAATATGGCTTGTGCATCAGCATTTTTCAACATAGCACGGCTAATTTTGCTTGCTTTCTCACCTTTTATCTGCAGCATCTCTTGAACGTGTCTACTCCACGTATAACAAGACAAGCTAGTGATTCAGTTGATTTTGGACGGGTGAAATGTCGACTCGAGCATAAGTTTGCAATTTACGATGAAAATATTGTGTCCACTACGTGGAATTTTGAGTGGCAGGATCTCATATACGTTTAAGTACTGCCTCCCATCGATAATTCACTGTTAGACGATTTTATTTCACGTTCTCGTCGAAATTGATATCGGCGGGCCAAGCCGACAAAGTGGCGTGGGCTTTGATGGGCGTGAGCAAAACGGCTGTCCCACCAAACGCCCACGCCCACGCTAAAAAAGCCAATCGGCGCGGGCGCAAGCCGTTTTTGCAAGCCAAAAAGTTAAGTCTCACTTCAACTTGCGGACAGTGAGAGATCTTCTCCTGCACGACAAATCCGCGACGTTGTTGTATCGATATTCATCAGTAGATTCTTTGTGGAAGAAGCAAACGGTTCACGCTTATCCAACTCTCTTTATATTAGGGAAGTCCCCGGCCCTCGAGCGAGAAGATGAGGCGTATTACTGGTTCTTCGCTCAATATCCACCTCAGCCTGTGGGGGCAATTCACCAACTAGAGCACCCTGTAAAAGGGGAAGGACGAACTCAAAAATTCCTGAATCGGACAAATGAGGCGCTGACTTGCGGACTATGTGCATGAGTGAGACGATCTTCACTCACAATGCAGTCTCACCATTCATTGTCTTCTCCTGCGATCCAGAATATAAGCCCTATGAACCAGAATATGATTAGGCGGGAATGCGCGGATGGTTACCAAGAAAGGCCTAAGTTCAATGCCGAGTTTCAATGGATCGATAACACTCACCGGCGAGAAATAAAATGGTGTTCTATTCGTAGCGGAAGTTGGTTGTTGACAGCGATATTCTTCGATTGGGAGATGCAATCTTGTCGTGAATTGGTAGCTAGGGTGTGAAAACGAATCATATGGCGTACGGGGGCGTCAGATTAATAAACAGAGATATGGCTCGAAGAATTTGAACATAAGAGGTGAGTGAATGGGACGTCTCAAGCGGTTGGTATGCTTATCGTTCTCCTCCGTGCGCAGAGATGTAATCCATTCATCTGGAAACAGACGCCCACTAGTGCTAGAGATAGGTTCTTCCAGGTATTTGGTTTTATTCGGCTTTAGTAGACGGTGCGTGGATTTAATTCGGGGGAGGAAAAGAACATCTGCGCAGCATTGAGCAGGATGTATAACTCGTGAGCTTGGTTCAATAGGTACTTCTCGAATAACGGTGAGCGGGACTCTCGCGCGATCTGCGTGGAGGGAACAGTACATTAACCTTGAGGTAATGATGAAGAAGGAAAAAATACTTGACTGTCGAAGACCTCAGGGAAACGCACACTGCATACAGACTGAGGTATGTGTTACCATGAAGCTGATATATAACGGGAATACCGAGGTAGAAGTACAAAAAGGAACCCCTACAAGCCCCAATTTAAAATGGCCTCGCGCCAATGAACTGAAGCGGGGGGTCTGAGGCGACGACGGGAAGAGCAGGGACACAGAATAGATAGGATTTCCCGCATATCCGCGAATAGAATCATGTATTCAGTTGGGAGTAATCAACGGGAGTCGACGCCGTAAAGAATATATATATTGTGCCAACGGGTACAAGCGCGTGATTCAGATGTTCTAGGGTTCCGCGCGACAAGTGGGGGTGGAATGGAAGCGATAGAGAGCCGGTCCACACGAGCAATTCTACCGTCCCAAAGTCAGATACTGCACCGCCAGTTCGCGCTCAAGATACAAGAGGGAAGCTCCGTCCAAACAGCACAGAAGAAATATAGAGAATAAAAGACACACGATGTGGAATACCCGCAGGAAGATATAGGCGACGTGGTGGCGAGAAGAAAGACACGAGTGTTTACAAGTTGTTGTGCCGGATTGGCTGTGTTTGACTGTCGGCCCGATCCGCCACACTCCGTGTTCCACTGCCATCGACGAGCACTGGAACCTCTGTTCCTCTGTTCTCCAGCATGGCCGATACATCCGGCTGCCCCACGACTGCTGGTGGTTCTGCTGTTTTTCCCACCGCGGCCGTATTCTTCGCGGCCGCCCTTGGTTATCCAACCTCTTTAGCGCCGCGCCACGTCCTCCCTACTCTCCCCTAGTCTTCTCCCCCGCTCGCCCTAACCATCCGACGCGCCGCTGCCGCCCTCCAATAATACCCGGAAGCTTTCCTTCTGACAATAGTCGCCTTCGGCTAACCATTTCGTGCGTACCCCGTCCTCTCCTTTCATTCTCCGCCCCACGCGTACATCCTTTAATCCCGTACCTTTTGCGCGTTGGTGCCTGCCCACCCCCCTTTATTCCTCTTTTCCTGCATTTCTCGCTGTCGCCTGCGCCACTCATCCACTCCGTGTTAGATACGCGCCGCCTCCCTTCCGCGTACCCACTCTCACGCACGTCGCCACTCGCGGAGTCGCACTACGAGAAGCTGCGGGGCTGTCATTGTGAGTGATAGTCCATCTATATCCCTGTCCTCACATATATTCCCTCGCACCTTTTACTCCGCGCTGTCGCCTTCCCACCGCTTTATTTCCTCATTCTTCCTGCCCATCTCCCCCTTTGCTCCTGCACGTAACTCATCCACACCATTCCAGCGGCACGCCGCGTCGACGTCTTCTCGCCAGCGCCCTCCGTGTACACACCCACTCGCACCTCGCCGCCCGCGGAGTCGCTGAATTACCACACATAGTTTGCGCTTGCCACTGTCAATGTGCGTGCTTTTCTCCCCCCTTCATTCCATTTTCCGCCCCATCTTTTGGGTCTTCTTTTTTCGATCTCTGCGCCATACCTCCGTCTTCCCTGCTTCTATCTCTCCCTGTCCTCTGCTTTCTCCTTACCCCCGTCTTGGTGCGTCGTTCAACCGTCCACCCGGACCGTATTCCCTTTCTTCGGCTTGGCCTTAAGGTAGCACGGTCACCGCGTCGCCTCCGCGTCGACTGTCGGTGCGGCGTTCACTTGTACGCCCGTATTGTTTTCCCTCGGCGCGGCCTGGGTGGCGCGTGGAGGCTTGTCTTTGTGTCGGTTGCGCGCATTATTCACCGCCGGCCGAAAATACGCTACGTCTTCCTTCCTCTCTCTCTTTCTAGACGCCCCTTCCAATATTTTCCACTCATAGTCCGTCGTCCCTGTCCACACTTTTCTCTTCTTGTACCCAATCATCCCTATTCCATCTCCGATACTCTCGTCTCCTTGCGCGTCCCCACGCAACCATTGCCGAACGATATTTCAGGCTTACTCCCGTCACACGCGACTCCACACGACTCGATATTTCTGCCCTGCAACGCTAGCTCTACGTCTGACTCAATGCGCGCTGCACACATGCTCTATGTCCCGTCCCCTATTTTCGCGTCTGATGCTGTCGTGGTAGCTGCTTTATTTATCATCGTATCTCCTCGTTCAATTCTTTCATTACTACTTTATCCACCCTCACTTCTTCTCCTTGTCCGCCTCTTTCCCATCCTGCCTGTTGCCATCTTTTCACGCCCTCGGAGTCACGCTCCATTATGACCGTCACGTATCCGGCATAGGGCGTTTGCGAGAAACGGCGTGCTCGTGATGTTGTTCACGCGACGGCGCGGCGCGGCGCAGCCTTCGGGACACTGCGCGCGCGCTGTTCGGGAGGGAACCATCGTGTATGCCGCGCGAACCGCTGCTGCAAACTATATATGTCTGTGGGTACCAGGATGACGGATCTCCCATTTCATATTTGGTAATCCCTTCAATCCTCGCTGTATCCCCATATTCCACCCGATATCTTGATTCGCCGCCACTCCCTCGCTTCTCCCACTTTTTCCTCCACAAGCGCTAACTAATCTAAACGTTCTCAGCCCACACTCCAACCTCCAACACACATCCTCAGTACCTCGGGAGTCCCAGTTTGTGCAGCACGGCTGCACCAAACTTATTCCGCCCGGGTCCCTCGCCCTACGCTCAACACGGTCCGCCGCCGACCACGTAAGTTCATTCCTGCCTTGCCTTTCATTTCCTTTTCGTGTCGGTGCATATGTTTGCGTCCCAGGCACCTCTGGGCCTCCTTCCATTTTTTCGGTGGGCCATCCTGCCGTCATGTACCCGCTTCCTATATACTCTTCTGCTGAAAAAGCCGATCCGCTATTTTTTCTATCCCTTTCCTTACATAGAGGCTCTATTCTATTCTATTCTATTCTATTCTATTCTATTCTATTCTATTATATTATATCTGCGCCGCCCGTCCGCATCTCTCCACTCTTTTTTCTTCCCATGCGGAATATTCATCGTCTCCTTTGTTCCCGAAGCTCATCTCCGATCGCATATACAGCTTCTCACTGTCTTTCTCAAATTTCGAAGCTCACGGCTACGTGTTCCGGCGTCGGGCGCAGGTTCCGCTTGGTGTTGGTTTCCGGTCGCTGTTAAATTTTGCAGGAACAGAATGGTGGTTGAGAATTGGAGCAGCAAACAATGATGTAACGGCGCTGTGCAGAAGAGATCCGCGCCAAGAAGCCAAATCGTCAAATTTTAGCCGTAGTCCGGGGGAGGGAGCTTGACGAGCTCTGAGTTCCAAGGAGATTCGCCACACGCTTAGTACTTTGACTATGATTGCGTGTCGCTTTCCTTTGCGTCTCGATATACGAACTGGCAAGCCGAACGCAGTTGGTGTAGACGTAGGTCGGCGAGATGCTCAAAGACCGCCGGTAATACTCTGTACAAATGAGCCCAGGCTGCTAGTAATCCAGTAACATAAGCCTAGATCGACGCCAGGAACTCCAGTTTTCAGGGGAAAACGCAGAGAGAACAAGGCAGATCTCAAGAGCCTGTCACATGTGTACCGAAAAAAAAATGAGCATGTCTGCGAGGGTCCAGAATAAGGCGGGAGGGTCCAAAAAAAAAACTTTTTATAAAGCGTGGTTATTAGAGGTGGGCATTTTATTTGCTGTTTGGTCTAGATCTCAGCAACGGATGATTCAATAAATGTAGTAAAAATACCTGCAGATAGCGAAGACCTATTTATACCCAGGTCAGCCGACTCGGATTTCGAGTAGGGCGACTTCTTCATGAAATACTAGGTCTTTTGCATCCGGCTTCCTAAAAAGGGAAGTCGGGCTAACTAAACTTTTTTTATTGAGAAAATTACATAGGCAGATAGGCAATATTCACAAACCAAAACCTGTTTTGGTAGCTTTGTGTCTTACCGTGCTCAGGATTGTCTGACCCAAAGATGTTATGTAATCTTCACGTGTCCTCCATCTTGTCGCGTTTGCGTCCACTCTGTTTTCGCATCTGCCCTTCAGTCTACCAAGGTGTTTCAGATATCAGTATTTGCACGCAACTTGGGATACAACTTATTTTCAAGTTGCAACCCAAAAACATCCCAACTTTGAAGTTGCGTGTCAAATCACGGTGCGGACCATGATTTGACACGCAACTTCATGCCCAACTTCATACCGCAACTTCTCCCATTTGATTTCCATCAGTTGTTACCCTTACCAGTGACTGCTGGAGAAAAAGTGTGACTCAAGTTGAGGTCAAGTTGGGCATCAAGTTGTGTCCCAAATTGCGTCCAAATACTGATATCTGAAACACCCTAGTGTCTGCAGGAGTTGCGTCTCCTCGTCGCCCTTGCAGCTTCGTCTTCGCCATGGACCTTTGTCTCAAAGCCCCCGACCCCTTCCCCGCCGTTGCAGATGTCGCGCTCAACTCTACCTCAACCCCTCCCTTGAACATGACCTGAGATACTGCTCCCTCGTTTCTCCCTCTTTATAGTGGTTGACCGATCACTGGACTTGAGGTAAAGGGCCGTGGCGGGGCCCGGCATGCAAACTCGTACTTCCTTTATTATTTTAAAATAATTCTAAAATAAAACCCTTATAGTCGGCCTGAGGATGAAAGGAACAATATTATAGTCGACAGCAATATACTAATCAACACCGAACACGCGCATAGCTTAGATATAATATTAGAACAGTGGATGAATAATAGCACTGGTCCCCGCAGTCATGAATCGAAGAGCATCTTCGACTGTGAATGTAAAATGTAAATACCAAAAAGACGCCAGGGCTGTCGTGAAGCTTGTGACGAGATCTCTGATTTTTTGGATGGATCTCATACAAGGGTGGGTTTCTATTTAAATTCATGGCCCAAATAATTGCTCACGCTCCCGATTTTCGACCATCATTCAGGATGCTAGAGTGTCACAGCGAATGGAATTGGTCAAGGCCGAACGACTCAGGTACAAAGAAGCACGCTCATTGAAGAAGCGGACGGTGGACTGAGACGATATATCTGAAGAGGAGGAAGCCAGGCAGCGCGATCCAATCGTGTTTGGGAACACAAACGACGGGGCAGATATTTCGATACAGATAGGGTAGTCATTTGAGCCTCGGAATAACATTCGGTCTCCTCATGTTTCTATGGCGCGTCGTGCTCCGAGTGAGCTCCACAAGAGGCTCGACACGCCGATGCTGGGCAGCCTATCCACAGCAAACGACAGAATGAAACGGGGAAGCGCGCATCGCATCACGCGTGAGCGTACCTCGATGTGGTATATCGTACCTGGTAGTGTGTCCGCCTGCGGTCTCGGGGTAAGGCGCAGCGGAATGTACTGGGGAATGTGGGGCGGCATGTGCTTCACGTCAAATGAATGTTTATTATTCATCTTCAGGATTGTTGCTGGATAAATATACAGAACCAAATACTTGCACCCTCTTCCGCCACACAGAACCCAAATTGTCGCACCCTCTTCTGCCACACAATGCCAAATACGATCCAGTGATATGATCTCACCGCGTCGCATCTAAGGTTGGATCGTGGAGACAAACAAGTTGTATAATGTAGTAGTTAGCCAAGTACTCAACAAGGATAGGAAGAGAGTTGGGAGAAAGCGGTCGCGCGCGAGGAGCACTCCCGTCAAAAAATATAGAGCGCTCGCAGAACGCAATTCCGGGCCGGCAGGCATCGCCAAGGACAAAACTCGGGCGGGATCCGATGACCGCTGATGTCTGGGCAATGCCCTGACCGCTGATGTCTGGGCAATGCCCAGACATCAGCGGTCATGCAAGGTCAATTTTTTTTTTGTTCTGTTTAAGGGGGTTATGCATCAGGAAAATGCTCCTTTGGTAATAAGGCCCGATTACCCCAAACTTTGGGGAAATCAGGCCAGATTATCCCTCTTACCTTCATTAGCTTTCTAGTGACGTTGAAAATAAATTAGGGGTAATCGAAGCAAAATTAGCCAGCTTTTTCAACGATTACCTGCGGTCACCACATCATTAGCGGCTGAAATTCTCTAGAATTGGGGTGGGGAATATAATGCAAGAACAGAGAAATCATATTAATGGGAACTATTACACAGAAATATGTTCTACAAAAACTACATAGCTGGCTCATTCACATTCTCCGCGCAGCCTCAACAGGACCGAACTGAAGGACAACAAATCCGCTCTGCTGCTGAGAATGTTCAGCTAATGATTACTGGGCAACGACATGAACATACCACCAAGCACATGCCAACGGAAAACCAAGGGCGTCGCTAGTTGGGACAGTAACAAGGCTACAAGGCACCATTTGTCAGCGTAATGGCAAGTATAGTGTGTGCTCGAGGACTTACCGGAAGAGAGCGCAAAGATGGGAAGGCAAGGTTGAAGTCGTCCTCAAGTCGAGAACCACTTCATGTGCTATAGAACAGTGACCGTTTATCTACACCCGTTGGAAGAGAAACTCAGGGTGATGCGGCGTAGAGGATCACTCAGCAGGATATCGATGAGTGGAGCCCTTGAACATGAAACAGGAAGGGGACGTACTCGACCGAGATATCTTTGGGAACAACCATTGATTCAACACCGGTGACCGGAAAAATCGTCAGCGAGGGAGCAGGGGACCGAGGAATGAAAATACATACCTAACAGCCATATGAAGCGCGTGCCATTCCGAAGGCACCGCTGGATTTCCGTGCTATCAATCACCTGTTCCAGCGTCCGCGAGGTTTAGAACGACTGGGGGGAAGAACATCAGTACAATGCGAGCACGCCGCGGGACATGGAGAGCCCGACCTGCAAGAAACTCGGTGACGCGTAGTGCCGTAGACAAAGGCCCCACAGCCGCGCGGCGGCAACGAATCTATGGCGATCCTGCGCTGAGGAATCCTGTACATCTGATGATTAACAATGAGGTCTTGGAATAGAATTCGGCGCAACAAAAAAAGACCGAGAACATAGTGGGTGCTTCATGTGGGAGACAACGAGCGGGTGATTCATCAAGGGCCGGTGGTAGAACTCAGTGACTGCCCAGCTACAAGTCGTTAGCACGACGCCTCGGAAGACATGTATGTAGATACACGTACGGCGGGGACCTACAGAGCGGCGCTGAATCATTGGTTCAGGGATTAGGTGAAACAGCCCGCGCTCGCAAACGGCACTCGACGACCCTTTGAATCACCAGCCGTCAGCTCGAAGCATCAAGCAGAAATAAGAACGCACCAGATCACCCGACCTAAAATTTGGAAGAAACCATGCTGCACTGAAGTGATGCTCAGGCCAACTTCGGGTGTAGGGCATTGAAACTGTGGATAGCGCGACGACATAATGCGCAGTGGGCCATTCCTGGGCTGAGATCGTCCTTCAGTCACATGCTGGTGAGTATGCGTAGGGAAATGCTAACCGTGGACATAGATGATGATCTAGAGGAAGATAGAGGAAGGCGGAAGTGGGAAGGCCGGCAGAGCTCTACAAACGCAAATGAGGGAGCGACGGAGTGAGGGAAGAGAGAGAAAGTTGTTGACACATGTTGTCAGCCCTTCCAAATCCAGACACCAACCACTTTTCTGATGGCACGTGGGAGGTCCGTGCATAGGCTGTGCACATCAGGGCCGGCGTCTCGGCAATGGACTTAAATATTTCAAGCATGTTTCCATTTCTTTGTTTCGTCGTTACCCATCCATGTGCAAAAATAATGTGCTAATTCTGTACCCACCTGTCATATGCTATGATTTCCCTCTCTTCAAACCTAATAAAAAAGTCATCCCTGTGTTGTGACGAGGTAATACAGGCAATCCAGCTAATTAGGCCACTTTCCCCCAAATTACCCCAATTTGACGGGCGGGAACCAAATTTCCCCTAAATTAGGAAGGGAGGTTTTTTCCTGATGTGGTTTTTCACCGAGTAGGGGGCATTTTTCCCCGAGCACGCAAACAAGTGCAACTCCCCAGCTACTATTTCAATAGGGTTTTTCCTATTGAATTTCGTGGCAGTGACTAAATCGACTTCACACAGCCACTATCAAGTCCCTCACAGATTTCGGTCTCAAATGGATTTTAGGTCCCCTCGGATTTGAAAGGGACAATAACTTGGGGGTAAAGGGCCGTGGCTACACCCGGCAGGAACTCGTACTTATGAGTGTAAATGTGAAAGCCATAAATATGATCAATTAAAACAAAGGAACCGAAGTAAGCTGATGGTGAATAATATAAAGTCGTGCTTTCAAGAGAGGTGTGGTAGCTAATCACAATACGGCACGACATGCGTCGTTCCTTCGGACATGATCTCTATAGAGTCATCAACTAAAAATAAACAAAAATGATTATTAGTATAAGTTCAGATCGTCGGCGCAGTACTCACAGTCAAAGCCGAAATACATTACGTGATCCACGACTCGCTCCCATTTGCTGAAGGAACAGGCGGCCAGTTTAAAGCTGTCGAGCCACCCCATATTGTCGAGCAGCTCCCTCCACAAGTAGCTGTAATGGCTGTCGTCGAGAATGAGCAAGAGGGGGTATTTATGAAGCAGATCAATGTAAGTGCGAGGGTAGACGATGGTATCAGACACTGCGACCAGATGTTAGATACGTAGAGCGGCACGAGATCAAGCCGCAGAGAGACGCGAAGGCGGTGGTGAAGCTAGTGATGAAATCGCTCATTTTCCTGGACGGCACTCAAACGAGGGTAAGTTCCCCATTTTATCACTTTGTTTATGCTTTATTATTAACCATATACCAGGATGCTCGTGTCCGCCAACGCATAGATGAAGTAAAGGCCGAGAGGTACCTGATGGACAAGGTAGCAATCACGGCGAAGAAGGCCAAGAGGCGCTTGGGGATTGATGACGGTAATACAGGCAATGAGGAAAATAGGCGACCACGACTGATCATTTTTGGGCAAACAGGTGATGAGTTCGACAGCGAGTTGGACGTGTAGACACGAGGCCCACACTTTGTCGTAGAGTATTAATTTGGATCATACAATTTATTATAAATTTAGTCCGACACGTTCTATGCCCTAACGCCAGCCAAGCACTCTAGAAACCGAAGGGCGACCAGTATAAGGAAAATATCGAGCTGGCAAAAGTACCAATAGTGGCAGGAACACACAAATGCAATCTTTGACAAATTTGGTGTCAACAAGTGATACCTGGAGCGATTGATCTCTTCAGCTTGTGCACGAACATGTTTTTACACTGAGCTTCCTTCCTAATTTATGGGAGGCAGAATGTATCAAGGGGTTAATCCAACTCCTGGGCGATTACCTGTCAGAGGACTATATTTATCTGTTATTTTTCGGACATAAACCTAGTTACAGTGCATTCCAGGTGTCGTGGATCCTAGTCGGAGATTAAAATATGAGAGCAGTGCGCTCATTCCATTGGGACAATTGACGAACAGCCTTGAATATTGATGACTGCGGGCTTCGCCGCGTAGCGGGCTACAAGATTAATATGAGTGTAAGCATAGGAATGTAGAAGATTAGCTCCCGATCGCGGGAGCAGGCGAAGAGTTGGTTGGCGTCGGTGATCCCCGACGGAATAAGGTTGGGGACCCCCTTTTTTTACTCGGTGGAGACACAATGTATGGCCCTGTTAGCAAACAGAGGGCAATACAGGGTGAGCAACTACACGTGATCTCTGTGCGGTCGGATTTTCCCTGACGGTCCGACAGAACGAACTGACGTGTTAATTGTTATGGCCATTTAAATTGAAGGGTGAGCATTTCTAACTACACAAGCAGTATATACTGAAGCGGTCGGAACTTAGGAAAGATATATATAGGCAGGCATATGAACAGTTTACCCGATCGCAGGAGCAGGTGAAGCGTTCATGAAGTGTCGGTGATCGCCGATGGAACAATCCGAAGTGGCTAAAAAAAAATTTGGTCTGTTTACACAAGTTATGATTTTTCACCGAGTAGGGGGTTTTTTTTCCCCGAGTAACCATAACAAGGACAACGCCCAGCCACTATTTTCAATAGAAAAAATTGAAGCATGTTTAGGCACGGCCACTAAATATATTAAGCACTGCCACTAATAACTCCCTCAACGAAATGAAAATTTGATCAAATTTGGGGTGCCCTCGAGTTTTGAAAGGGACGATCCCTATTACATAAGTACTCGTAACATCTGTAAACAGAAGTATAACACGGTAGCTAGTACCCCTGTAAATTTGAAATTCATCTCTTCCCTCACCCTACGCATCCTGCCTGAATATGCGCGGGAATACCACCTAGTGCTTCTGTATCTTTCTTTTCACTCATGGCCCACATCGAAGCCTCCGTCCAAACACGCGAAACACTGTTGTCACAGTGCCGAGCCAGACGTGCGCTACAGGCCAGCGTGAGGTAATTATCAATAATGGTCTTACCCTTTGACATTGAGCCACCGATGAAAATTTTGGTTTGTGACTCGCCGCTTGCGGCCATCCCACCAGTCATGCGAAAATAGAGGGTGTCATCTATAAAACTTTTTGGAACTGAGAGCAACTGGGGTCATCGGACCGGTTCGGCTAATTTGCTCGAAATTGCCGGTGCCTGTCCCTATCCAATCGGAGTCCGCCATGCCGTCATCACTTCATGTATCAACACAGGCTGGCACAGGTTTTTGCTTGCTATTGACGCCGACTATGAATCCAGCATCGCCGCCGCCGACGAGCCCCAGGCCAGCAAGCTCTCAACGTGTGAAGACATTCATGCGCGGTTTCCTCAAGCCATCTTCTAAAGTCGCCAGTGCCTCACTGCCGACACCGGAGGACCCAGAGAATGAAGCAGGACAGCACGGTACGTGCAATGGTCTTTCCCAGAATGCTCGATATCGAGATGGTGGTAGTGTTAATGCCATTTTCCGTAGATCCTATTGCCCCAGTGACAACGCTGCCATATGATTTGAGACCCCCTCTGGCCATTCCGGGTAGCGTATCGCTCTTTTCCCTTTGAATCTAGCTTCATGTGTGTTATCTAGTTCTAAATCCAGATGGCGGTCAGGCGGAAGGTCAGTTTCCTCATCAGCTATCCTCATCTTCTTGATCCTCATGCTCTTGTAGGATCCACCGCATTGAAGAACAGGGCGAAGCTCGCATGGCATGGCTTGAAGTTTGTTTCGAAGAGCGTTGAAGGCGTTCTCGATGGAACTCCTTTCAAGATCCCAATCGCAGTTCTCAATAAACTTGTTACCATTGCAGATGTCGGTCCACATACGTGTCCTCCGCCCGGAGTTCCTGACTCGTCTTACAGGCCGTTATCGAGAACAAGGAGTCGATGGCAGAACTTATGTGGCATATTGGACAACGCCTCAATATTGTTAGCGAGGCTTTGTCAAATACCCGCCTTCCCATAGACATCAAGCCGGCGTTCGACCGCTTTGCTAGGTGCGTTATGCCACCGCAGCTTGGGTACGCAAATTCATATGCACCTAGTACTCTCAAGAAGGCCACGGAGAGTCTCGACAAGATAGATAACCAAGGGCTTTTTATGCGGACGTTGGAGCTCGATGAGCATCCCAAGCAAATCGATGACATCTTTCGCCAAGTTGATGAGGCGACGAAGAACTTTCAGGTATGCGGTTTACACTGGTGAATAGGACATTTCAATGACCGTAATTCGCAGTTTGAGTTGAATTTGGCCAACTTCAGACAAGCCAATGGTATCAAGGATGATACCGAAGTAGGAAACATTAATTTGTTATCTTGACGCAGAATGACACCTAATTTTGCATGCAGGTTACCCGCCTTGAGAACCTCCACCCGATAAAGACTGCTAGGTATAATGGGCTAGACCGCAAGCCGCCGGTAAAGCATTGTACACCAGGCACCCGCGAAGAGATCATTGAAAGAATTATATCCTGGTCTCAGGATACATCGTCTGACGCATCCTCCGTGTTCTGGCTTAGCGGGCTGGCCGGAACGGGGAAAACAACCATCGCATATACAATCTCTGCTCGGTTGTTTGACGACGGCAAGGCCTCCCGCCTGGGGGCCTCCTTCTTTTGCTGGCGTCAAAATGAGGCAGGTCGCAAGCGACGAAATATAATTCCCACCCTGTCCCATGAACTCGCCCTTGAACTTCCTGCTTTCCGGCGGGCACTTCTCGATTCCAAGGTCGATGCCAATCCACTGCCACTTAAGAACCATCTCAACTCCCTGATCATTACGCCCTGGAAGGCATCTCTCCGTGATCGTGAGGGCCTTCCTCCCCTGGTGGTGATCGTGGATGCATTAGATGAGGTGGAGGATGATGGTGACGACTCTAATTTCTTCAGAGATTTGCTTTCCAAGATGGAGGATCATCCAAACGATTTTCAAGGTCTCAAATTCCTCATAACCAGTCGGCGGGATCCTAGCATTGTGGCCGTTGGGAGCCTCCTCCCTTCTAGTGCAAAGTATTGTCTACATGCCCAGAAGGGCCGCTGAAGAGGATATCAACATATACCTCCGCGCCTCTCTCCCGAAACTCGACCACAAGCAGCTCAGCGGCCTTACTGATCAGGCATCTGGCCTGTTCATCTATGCTGCGACAGCTGTACGCTTCATCAATCCTCCAGCACTACATCCTCCCCTCAGTGTTCAGAAGGAACGTCTACAGACCCTCCTGAAGGTGTGGCCCAACAAATCACGCCGTAGTGCCGAAGGTCTACTTGTTGATAATTTATACGAGGACATCCTCGACAAATACCTTTCATCCATGGCCGAGTTCGATCGAGCTGTCCCTTTGGCGGTTCTTCACACTGTGCTCTGTGCTGAGCCGATTTTGGTATCCGACGTCCCTCATATCTGGAACGAGATCGGTATTGAGGAAGATGCTACGCTGGATGTTCTCCAGCATCTCCACTCCGTGCTTTATGTTTCCTCAAGCCGTGTATACGTGTATCACAAGTCCTTCACCGACTTTATGTTCGATCCCACTCGGTTTTCGGACCAGGAACTCGCCATGATTTGCTGCCCCACTCCTGATGCACAATTCCGGCTCGCTGGGTCCTGTTTTCGCTTGATGCATTCCCTTAAATTCAACATCTGTGACCTCCCTTCATCTTTTCTTGATGATTCGGAGGTAGACAGCCTTGACATACGCATCAACAATGCCATTCCCTCGCCATTGAGGTATGCCTGTTGCTACTGGGCAGTACATCTTTCAAAGATACCAGCTGGGCATGAAACAAGGCAAGCAATTATCATTCAAATGGAGGGATGGCTTTACAATCAGCTACTCTTCTGGATGGAAGCCATGAATCTACTCCAGATGATTGGCAAATGCTATCATGCGCTGGTGGCAGCCCGTCGGTGGCTCGGGATGGTAATTGCCGATTATGTGAAAGATTTTAGCACTGACTTTGAGTTTATAGGAGAACCTGGAAATTTGGAAGCACCTCACTGCAGCAGAGAACCTGGCAACCGTCTTTGGAACAAACATCATGATGAAATCTACCCCTCATCTTTATCTCTCCGCACTCGCTGCTGTATCGCGAGACTCAATTCTCATGGCTAGCTGGCAGACCAGGTTTCCGGGAATTCCCGGTGTCATTGCAGTTTTGAATTCAGGACGACTATTATCGTCATTACCTCATGATCAGGTGGTTTCCTCTGTTGCCTTCTCCTCAGACGGGCAACACGCTATCTCTGGTTCACACTCGAGTACGGGAATTGGCACCTTGACCGTTTGGGAGGTCTCCACCGGGAAGGAACTGCAGGTGATGAGAGGGCACAACCTGAGAGTGGGCAACGTGAACTCCATTGAATTCTCGCCAGATGGGTCACAAGCCATCTCTGGTACTTCAGATAGGACCGTGCACATTTGGGATGTATCAACAGGCAAGCAGCTGTTGACGCTGGCCGGACACGGGAGCAAGGTGACCTCAGTCGCCTTCTCACTGGATGGGTTACTTGCCATCTCTGGTTCAGCTGACACGACCGTGCGGATTTGGGAAGTATCCACCGGACAGCAGCTTCTCCGACTAGATGGA
This sequence comes from Mycena rebaudengoi, assembly GCA_029282285.1. Taxonomy (NCBI): domain Eukaryota; kingdom Fungi; phylum Basidiomycota; class Agaricomycetes; order Agaricales; family Mycenaceae; genus Mycena; species Mycena rebaudengoi. Next base: position 563,965 of record JARJCX010000065.1, read on the forward strand.
CATGCCCGTGGGGTGATCTCTGTCTCCTTCTCAGAGGACGGATCGCACGCCATCTCTGCTTCGGTTGACGAATCCGTGCACATTTGGGAGATATCCACCGGGAAGCATCTATATCAACTAAATAGCCACAATAGCTGGGTGAAGTCGGCCGCTTTCTCGCGTGATGCATCCCTCGCCATCTTTGGTTCTGATGACGGGACCGTATGTATTTGGGATGTGTCCGCGAGGAAACAGCTACACCGATTGACCGGACACACCGGGAGTGTAGAGTCAGTCGCCTTTTCGCAAGACGGCACGCATGCTGTTTCCGGTTCCTCTGATAGGACTGTGCGCATTTGGGACTTGTCCGTTGGGAAGGAGATGTGTCAACTGGATGGGCACAATGAGCGGGTGAACTCGGTCGCCTTCTCGAAAGACGGGTTGCGAGTCATCTCTGGTTCAGATGACCGAACCATGAAAATTTGGGAAGTGCCCTCAGGGATACGAATACATCTCGATGGCCACAAGGATGGAGTGACCTCGGTCAACTTCTCGCAAGATGGGTCCCGCGCCATCACTGGTTCCTTTGACAAGACCGTGCAGGTCTGGGATGTTTCCGCAAGAAAACAGCTTTGTCAGCTGGATGGACACACGGGCTGGGTGAAATCAGTCGCCCTCTCCCGAGATGGGTCACATGCGATCTCCGGTTCAATTGACGAGACGGTGCGAGTTTGGGAGGTATCTACAGGCAATCAACTGCAAGAGCTCGTTGGACATAAGGGCAAGATTACTTCAGTCGCCTTCTCGCCGAATGGATTGCGCGCCATCTCCGGTGGTGACGACAGGACAGTGCGCATTTGGGACTTGTCTGCAGGGACACAAGTATGTCAGTTGGAAGGACACGAAGACTCCGTGACATCGGTTGCCTTCTCGCCACATGGATCGCACACTGTCTCTACTTCGAACGACAAAACCGTACGCATTTGGGATATGGCTATGAACAAGCAGTTATACCAGTTGTATGGACACGACAACTGTGTCACTGCAGTTGTTTTCTCTTCGGATGGATCGAGCATCATCTCTGGTTCGGACGACCAGACTGTATGCATTTGGGACGTTTCCACGGGGGAACTTGTTTATCAAATCCACCATAGATGGGCCAGCCCAATCTCGTTCTCGCAGGACTCCTGGTATGCCATCTCTGGTTCCAGTGACAAAGGTGCATACATCTGGAAAGTCTTCTCAGAGAACCAGCTACACCTACGAGATCTGCACGCCACCAATGTCACCTCTGTTGCTTTCTCTCCGAATGGGTTGCGTGCCATGTTCGGTTCATACGACGGGACTGTACGTATTTGGGAAGTCCCTCAACAAGGTGACTAATCATGTCATCCAATTTACATTATTGTAATCACACATCCACAGATCCAGCACAGGATGATTGGGAGATTTATTATAATCACACAGGCCCGGCTATAACGGAGACGGAGTGGGAGATGGAGCCCGACGGGTGGATCATCTCTTCCAGAAACGAGCGCTGGATGTGGCTTCCTCCCGACATGGAACGATTCCTCCAATCTCCGCAATGTATGATAATATCCAGGCAGGGTTCCATCAAGGTCGATTTTGTAAACACGCATCTTGGCTTGGACTGGGCGCAGTGTTACGACCCAACAGCTGTACAAGGTTCATTTAGGTCACCGGAAAGTTAGAGTATTACTGCACCTATACAACCATATACTTACTAGTATGTCAGATTTTAAATCCAACTCAGTGACCAGGTTGATGTAAATATTCCTCACGAATCCCGGTTCCATCCCAAACCACGCGCGGAGAGTTCATGTACAACAATACATTTCACGTCATCGCCTACTGATTTGTCTTTGGTAAGATAACGGTTCCTTGTATGATGAGACAGACAAATGGATTGAATTCAATTTTCGCAACACGCCGTGAAAAGAAATGATGGCGTCTCTCCTCTCCTATTGCGCCCGTACATCCGCCAAAAGTAAAACATAAGCTTGAACGGAAACCTGAGGACACAACTCAGACATCAGGAAGCTCGCAACACAACCGCCAGAACGAGGCGCACCAGAGTGCCGGCGTATCCACAGGATCGACAGCACTTGAAATACTCTGCACACATGGTTGCTGGCTGCGTAGGAGGGCAAATGAAGCGTGGATAACAAGCCAGGTAATTTGAAAGTGCACGGGGAAAACAAGTTGTTTTCAAAATAAACGGTAAGCAAAGGAGATATACTCACGCATGCGCTGTGTTCAGAACAAGGTACATCAGTCAAATATGCTGCAAGAGATGAGGAGAATTTAATCACAATAACGACGCGTCTTGTTCGAGCTCTGGAGTTCCGACGAGAGGTGGACAAGTAGAACGATAATGCAACGGCACAGAGGTACTTACCGGGCTTCAATGTGCACACGGTCAATAATATTTGAGAACAGCTAGGTGGAAATATAGTAAGAGCGTGAACGTAGTCGAGAGGCAGAAAATCTTCGGTACTCACCGCAAAGTTTCAGACTGACGATTTGAACGCAGTCGTTCACATCCATCTCAAGGCCTTGTAGTGCGCCTCTCAAGAAATATTTAAATTGAAGAATTAACCGGAAGCGATTTAGCGTCCTGCATTCAAGGGAGCGGTATCAGAAGAAATGAAAAACGAAAACCACGCCCGCACCAGTGTATCTTATAGGCAGCCATTCATACGATCGCGGGGTGAGGCGGAGAGCTATGAGATGCGGGCTGATATTTTGTAAAACACCACTGCGCGACAATTTGTGGGAACGAAATGGTGGCTGGTAATTGGGGCAGGAAACGATGATGTGGAGAATCAAATGGAGCTGTGCAGAAGAGATCCGCGCCACTCGGAGGACAATTCGACAATTCGAGCTATGGTCCAGGGAGGAGGGCGCCGCGACGAGCTCTGAGTTGATCTGAAGAGCCTCAGGGCGCAAAGCAAGCGCATAGCAGTGCGCCGGAAAAAAACGGACAGTTCTACGAGGGTCCAGAATAAGGAAGGATGGTAAGAATAGGAACCGAAGAATTTGAATAGAATGGATTCTTGTCTGGTTCAGTAGTGAGCCCAGAATATCCATTGTCGTCGTTCCGAACAAGAGGTGTTGTATTCTTCTGCCAACGGTGCCAAACACTGAGTCTACAGCGTAGCACTCCGCAACTCCGGCCCTTGGGACACAGACAAAACCTTCGCACAAGCCTGCGTTGTCCTCGGCAAAATCCCCATGTCCGACAGACCGATCGACATGCTGTTGCACTCTGGGCAGCAGAGTTCTGGCGATGTCCTCCAAGATTTGGGTTGTGTCGTGCACTGGAGTCCCGGACAGGAGGCTCGAACACTACATGCCTCCTTCGCTGATTATCTCACAGACACAACCCGTTCGGGCAGCGAACCGTGGTCAATAGATCCGAAGACTGACCATCGTGCATTGTCCCTGGGGTGCCCGCGAATCCTCCATCACGAGCTACGGCTCAACATATGCCGCCTCGAGGATTCGCACCGCCGCAATGCAGATGTGGTTGATATGTCCCAAAGAGTCGCAAACAAGGTTTCGCCCCATCTGCTCTATTCAAGTTGCTTCTGGTCCACTCATGTCCGAGAGACTAAATTCGACAACATAATCCTTGACGCCATTGAAAAACTATTTCCCTGCCAATTCCTTTGTTGGCTTGAAGTTCTCAGTATTCTGGGACGCATCCCGATTGGAACATCCGCACTTAGAGTTGCAGCTAACTATGCGAAGGTACTTCTTCATTACTCCTTCTATTTCAAGTAGTTCCAACCTGATTCATGAGACCTCAGGGCCAGAATGCGGACCTCGAAGACTTCATTGCCGACGCACTCAGGTTTATAGCAGCTTTTGGTCCAGCAATTGCAATAAGGGCATCACACATTTATCTTTCTTCCCTCCTCTTTGCACCCCGCGGATCGAAAATTGCAAAGCGGTTTGGTAGTATGTTTCCGGGAACCTTGAAGTATCAAGGCCCCTTGGGAGAGGATTGGCCCAACATCCAGAAGATACTTCAAGGGCATAGCGACGAGGTTAAGTGTGCCTGGTTCTCTGGACAACACAGTCCGTGTGTGGGACGCTCAAACCGGCCTACTCGTCATTGAACCACTCGACGGGCATACCGACTCGGTTACTTCTATTCATTTCTCACGGGATGGTACGCGCATTGTATCTGGATCATGGGACAACACTCTGCGTGTGTGGGATGCCAATACCAGTGTACTGGCCGCTGGACCGTTTGAAGGCCACACTCACATGTTACGTCTGTCTCTTTCTCGCCCGACAGCACCCGGATAGCATCTGGATCTTGAGACGAAACTGTGCGTGTCTGGGACTGCGAAATCGGTGCAATGATTGTGATTGGACCTCTTCGAGGGCACACCGGGATAGTTAGCTCGGTCCATTTCTTACCGGACGGCTCGCGGATAGCATCTGGTGCTTGGGATATGACAGTGCGCGTGTGGGACGCCCAGACCGGTGCAGCCGCTGTTGGGCCATTCAGAGGACACACCGATTTCGTGAAGTCCGTTCATTTCTCACCGACTGGTACACGCATCGCATCTGGTTCGGAAGATCATACGGTGCGGGTGTAGGATGCTCAAACCGGTACCTTACTTGCTGGGCCATTCCTAGGACACACTGCACCGATTACTTCTGTTGTTTTCTCACCCGATGGCACAGGGATTGCATCTGGCTCCAAGGACATGACAGTGTATGTTTTGAGCCTTCAAACCGGGGAGATTACGGGCACACTAGAAGGGCACACAGCTGATGTTACTTCTGTTGATTTTTCATCACACAGCGGGCGGATTGCGTCTGCATCCGAGGACGGGACAGTGCGTGTGTGGGACGCCCAGACGAGTTCAGGTCTCCTCGGGTGTGTCGATGGGCACACCAGTTGGGTTACTTCTCTGCAGTTCTCGCCGAACGGCATGCAAATCGTGTCGGGGTCGGGCGACAGCACAATTCGTGTTTGGAATGCTCGAACCGGCACACCTATGACCAAATCGTTTGAATCGACCAGTGCGGTGAAGATTTCTCGCCGGACGGTGCGCGGATCGCATCTGGACTGGCGGACACAACAGTCTGTGTATGGGATGCCCAAACCGGCACGCTCCTGGCTGGGCCATTCGAAGGGCACACCGATGTTGTTTGCTCCATCCAATTTTCACCAGACGGTACAAGGATCGCATCTGCGTCGCAGGACCAGACAGTGAGGGTATGGGGCGCCGAGACCGGTGCAACTATCGCAGGCCCATTTCAAGCACACTCTAGTCTCAGCTCAGTCCATTTCTCACCAGACGGCTCGCAGGTTACAAGTGGCACGGCGGCCAATACAATACATGTCTGGGACGTCGAAACAGGCGTGCTTGTTTGCTGAACCATTCAAGGGGCACACTGATGAGGTTGCCTCTGTCCAATTCTCCCCTGATGGCGTGCATATCGCATCTGGATCCCGGGACAACACAGTGTGTGTGTGGGACTCCCAAACTGGTGCTCTGGTTCTTGGACCACTGAAGGGGCATACCCACTCGGTGCACTCCGTCACCTTCTCCGCTGACGGGGCGTGGATCGCATCTGGGTCGTGGGACAAAACAGTGCGGGTATGGGACTCCATAAGCGGCTCACTCGTCGCTGGACCATTCGAGGGCCACACTAATTCAGTCTTCTCTGTTTGTTTCTCACCGGACAGTACACTCATTGCATCTGGGTCTAGAGATACTACGATCCGAGTATGGGAGGTACGACTAACTTTACACGCATTGATTGTACCTTACAATCTCTTCGTGCAGATAAAATCTTCAGCGGCAGTTCCAGGTCCCCTGGGAGATTATCCGAGTGTGGACGATGGATGGATAAGGTATGGGACATACAAACGTCGCCAACGTCACGTGAGAATTCCATTTCAGGGCAATTTATGCAAATAAATTCATTGTATCATGACCACCACCTTTAAAGCTAATTCCTTCCATGAATCCCTAGTAAATAGGTATAAGATGGTTCATACCAAGCTTCACTGTGAGGGAAGCAGAACTGAGGGAGGAGATGTTGTCGCAAGGTTGCACGGAGTCGTGGGAACATATGCAATGATGCCAACAGGTTCAACTTTGCGACGACAACTACATTCCCTCACGGCCAGAGATGATCTATCTGAGGTTATAGAACCCTTAAAATTTAATTAATCTATGATTTCATGGAAGGAATTGGCTTCAAAGACGGTGGTCATGACACAATGAATTTATTTGCATAAATTGCCCTGAAATGGAATTCTCACGTGACGTTGGCGACGTTTGTATGTCCCATACCTTACTAAATTCTGCAGGCGGCCTTATGTTCTGGGTGCCGCCCTGGCTTCGTGACGGACTTTACCTTCCCCACAATACGGCGGTCGTTTGTTCCGGAGGCACAACGAAACTCGACCTCAGCCAATTCGCTCATGGCACAGCATGGCAGGGATGCACTGACCCTAAATTCAGGGATATGAAATTTGACGCGCATTAGTGGTTCGCGCTTCTCACGCACTCGTGAATACCGGGAGGAATTATCATGACAGAATTTACTTAGTGTGCTGAGAGATGCTGTAAATCTACTTCACATATGTAGTGAAGCCAGGGTCCGAGGCGATGACGAGAGGGGCTGGGACACAGATTCGTGCAAGGAAAATAAAACATGAGTTTTGCTGCAGATCCGCGAATGGAACCATGCATTCAGCTGGGAGTAATCAGCGGGAGTCGAGGAGAAAAAGACCGCAGAGAATACATATATTGTTCCAACGAGTACAAGCCCATACTTCAGATGTTATGGAGTGCCGGCGGCTGTATTCACAGTAGCAATGGAAGTGGAATGAAAGCGATAGAACCGGTCCGACTAAAAGGGCAAGAGAACTTCTACCGTTCAACTACCGTCCCAAAGTCGGAAACTACACCGCCAGTTCGCGCTCGAGATTCAAGAGAGAGGCTCCGTCATAACAGCGCAGGTGAAATATAGAGTATAAAATAGACGCGATGCGAAATGCCCGCATGAAGATGAAGGCGACGTAGTGTTTGCAAAGTATTTGTGCCGGATTGGCTGTGTTTGACTGTCGGCCCGATCACGTCTTCTACTGCCATTGACGAGGACTCGAATCTTTGTTCTCCCATACCTGATACACTCGTTTATCCCAGCAGCTCCGACTATCCGCGAATTCTAGACGTCCTGCTGGTGGTTCTAAACTCAGAGACGCTGGGACGTGGCGGCCTCGTGCCGTCGATGCGGTGCACCTAGTCCGGTATTTGCGACTGCCATCCATTTGGCCATATGTATTCCCGTTTTCCCCCGCGACCGTATTCTTCTCGTCCTCCCTTGGTTGTATAACCCCATCTGTCCTCTGCGCCGCTCCTACTAAACTCTCCTACCCTCGCTTAGACTCTCCAGTGAACGGGCGCTTCGCCTTCCCTCTGTCCGATAAGACTAGGCCAACCATTTCGTGCGTACCCTGTCCTCTCCTTTCATTCTCCGCCCCACGCGTACGTCCTTGTATTACCTCGCACCTTTCGCACGCTGGTGCCTCCCCACCCCTGTATTCCTTTATTCCTTCTACCCGCCGTTGTCCCCTGCGCCACTCATTCACTCCGTGTTAGATACGCGCCACCTCACCACCACTTCGAAACACGACGCCTCCCCTCCGCCTACACACCCACTTGCACGCGGGGTCGCTAAATTATCACAGATTCGTGCTTGGCACCGTCACCGTGTGTAGTTTTCCTTGCTTCATTTCATCTGCCCCATTCTTTTTCTTTCTTTTTTGCCCCATTCTACATCCACATCCCCGTCTTCCCAACACCTACTTCTTCCTGTGCCCTCTGCTTTCCACTTTCGCATCCCCTCCTTCGTCTTGGTGCGGCGTTGAATCGTCCGCATAGACCGCATTCCCTTTCGGCCGGCGCGGGTGTGGAGGCCTTCACGGTCCCCGCATTGCCTCCGCGCGCCGACTGTCACATCGTCTTGGCGCGGCATTCAATCATCCACCCGGACCGTATGCCCTTTCGCCGGCGCCGGCTGCGTAGCGCGTGGAGGCTTTCAAGGTCCCTGCGCCGCTTGCGCGCATTTATTAATCGCCGTCCGGAAATACGCTATCCCCTTCCTTCTTCCTCTCTTTCTAGAAGCCCACTCCAATATTTTTCACTCGTAGTCCGTCGTCCCATGTTCACACTTTGCTCCTCTCGTACCCAATTATCCCTATCCCCTCTCCGATGCTCTTGCCCCTTGCGCGTCTCCACGCAACCATTACTGAATGAGATCTCAGACTTCCTCCCATCGCGCGCGACACGACTCGATATTTCTGCGCTGCCACGCTGACTCCCCGCGTGCTGCACGCATGCTCCATATCCCGTTACCCCTGGAGCAGCAGCTGTATTTTCGTGTCTGATGCTATCGTGATACGTGCTTTATTTCTCGTCGCATCTCCCCGTTCAATTCCTCCATCTCATCTTCGCCTTCATTCCGACTCCGTGCCTTCACTTATGCATTCCTCGCCCCTCTCCTCCGTTGCTGTTCCGTCGCTTCTTCTCTCTGCGCGCGCGTCATCTGTCTCATCCTGCCTCCGTCTCCTCACGCCCTCTGCCTCTCTCTCTTCACGCCCTCGGAGCCAAGCCCCATTTCGTCCGTCACGTATCCGGCGTAGCACCTTCTCGGGAAACGGTGTGCTCGTGATGTTGTTCGCGCGACGGCGCAGCGCATTCTTCGAATTCGAGCGACAGCACGGTCTTAGACACACCACTCGTGCATTGAAGGAACTATTGTGGGCGTTGTCGTATCACCTGCCCCATGTACGCCGCGCGAACCCTTGCCGCAAGCCCGTCGGCAAATATATATCTGTGGACACCACGGCCCACGTTGGGTGCCGGATCTCCCATATCATATTGTATGATTAGTCCGTCATCCCATACTCTATACCACCCGATGCCCGATATCTTGCTTCGCCACCCCTTGCCTCGCCTCTCCCTCGCTTCTCCCGCTTTTTTCTCCGCATCCTATAACCACATCGCATAACTAATGCAATATAATCGTTCTCAGATCGTAGCCCAACGTACACATCCTCAGTGCCTCGGGAGTCGCGGTTCGTGCAGCACGGCTGCATGCAGCAAACATATTTTGCCCGGGTCCTTCGCCCTACGTTCAAAACGGCTCACCGCCGACCACGACCGTGTAAGTTCCTTCCTGCCTTGCCTTTCATTCCCTCTTCGTATCGGCCTGCATGTCTCTCTGTATCCCACCCACCTCTGCGTCCCAGACACCTCCGGGCCTCCTTCCATCTTTCGGTGCGCCATCCTACCGTTAGATGTACCCGCTTCATATATACTGTTCTGCGGAACACGCAGATCCACTATAATCCACCTCTTTTCCTTCCTCCCGCAGCGGCACTATTCTATTGTATCTATTATATCCGCGCCGCCTGTCCGCTTTCCCTCCGCTTTTTCTTCTTCCCATTCGGAATTCTTCGTCTCCTTTGTTCCCGAAGCTCATTTCCAACCCATGCAGCTCTTCACTATCTTTCTCAAGCTGCGAAACTCACGGATACGTGTTCCGGCGTCGGGCGGAGGTTCAGCTTGGGGCGGGGGCTGTTTTGGTGCATGCTGCTTCGTTTTTGAAATTCATCGCTCTCTGGACAAGTTTAGTTCGTCACACGACATCCCAGCCTATCGGAGTAAGTACCTTTGTGTGCGGCATCAGTCCAGGTGGGCGTGTGCCACGTCGGCCAATGCCCCGATGTGTTTTCCGCACGCTGACGTAGAGCTACTCCCAGTGCTCCGCCACCATCCTGAATTGGCCCAAGGTATATCATGCCTCTTTTTTTTGCGCGTCCCATCAGAGTTCAATCTCTTTTCAGCTGCCTTCCACTCGAATCTCTTGCATTCCCCCCGCAATGTTTCGCCATTTTTCGTCACCAGCCATTCCTCGACAACTCCTTCGTCTCTATGCCCTTCCATCTTGTGCATCCGGAACGCCCAAACCTCCTCATCCTCGCCTTTTCATGTCGCTCTATCTCAACTTCGTACCTGCTCCCTATATGTACAATCACAGATTGACGATGTTATCCATTGGCTATGTATCTCTTTACTCACGGAGCAGCTCTAGGGCTCTTATCCGTCCGTCCCGTTGAACGGGACAGGTGATTACGGCCGTTTTTCACACAGGCCGTAGGCAGACGACCCGTCGAGGGAGCACCTCCTGACTGTCTACGAACGGTTACCACCCGTTCGACGGGTTACGGCTGCCGAAGGCGGATATAATTATAGGTGAAATATTTCAGCGGCCTCATAGGATAGCTACTTGGATTGTACTGTAGGATGGTTTGAGTTTAAACCATATCATCTCCTACGATGGCCTGGTTGAAACTACCCTATAGGCTGCCTATTATTCTGTAGTGGAACCAAGGTCGGTTTAAACCAACAGTTGGTTCAAACCATGTTGGTTTAAACCGTTTTTAGGCTGCCTCTTGTTCTGTTGTGGAACCAAGCTCAGTTTAAACCAAAATTGTTGAACTGACCTTGGTTAGACCAAAATGTCAGATCCATAGCTTGGGTGGTGCCTGATTTTTCCTCTCACAAGAACTTCATGCCGAGTTCACGGGTGCAGTTTCGACTTATGCAACATCTGGAACAAGATATAAATTGCTTAAACCCGTTTTTGAAGTGCTCTGAGAAAAAAGTTAGAAAACTGGATCAAGAGGTCCCCAACCCGTACTATACATTAAGCAAGTGTTTCGACATCTTCCGGGTTGCGCCTCTTGAGACCATGTGTAGACATACTGTGTCTACATGGTGTAGGCTCATGTACACATAGGTCCATGTGTACTCCCCTGTGGCTATACCCGGTGACTATATAGGGCCTCAACGCAGTGAAAATGGGGGAAAAAATGACCCATGCCTTCTGTTCTGCAAACAGCTGTAAAAAATTTGAGCATGTTTGCAGGTGCATATTCCACGATTTCCTGTACACAAAAAAAGTCAAGAGTGCCATTCTCTCTCTCACCCTAGGAATATTTCAATGTCTTCACAATACATTTCTCACTGTTTATTTGGCAGAGACATCAAGAAGCAGCATCATTCAAATGACATGGAGCACCAACGCAGGTCCTAATTCCATTATTTTTAGCATAGAAACTAGTTACCACTGATCCCAAATGCTGCGCTACAAATATTCCACTTGCTTTGCAATGCATTAAACGCGCTCAGAGGATTTTTTTTATGGACTCTGAAAACTGCCCAGAGGGATTAGTCATTGCATCAAATTGTAAACTCCTGGCCGTCTAAAATTACGAGGAATGAGAAGTTGAAGCATCTGTCGGTCTAGGGGGAGCTAGTCTAAAACAGTGCATGTGGATTTGTGGCATTGATTGGCCTCTCCTCCATAACATCCCAATGCTCAACCATGCACGCCCCGTCAAAGCGGAACACGTCTACAATAGCAGTAGGTTCTGCGTTCAGCCCATCCATCCGATAATGCACCCAGCCGATCGGCGCAGCGAAAGCTTGGTGGAGAACCTCGACTGTGACCGCAGGGTTTCGGAAGAGTGGGTTCACAAAGTCGAATGTTGAAACAGCGCCGTCAGGTAGGAATGGGTTGTGCTGAATCTCGTTTGCGGCGACGTAGGTGAAGGCTTGGGTGAGATTTCTGTCAGTGAATAGTAAATGTGTGAAGGCATTGAATTAAATCGCCTGGTGATTAGTCACCTTTCGATATACCACAGTTTTGCGAAGACCTCGAATATTTCATGCTGCTGGGCCGGCGACGCCGGGTGCGGTGTGCATGTGGTGAGGGTAGTAGACTGGCTGAAAGCCGCCCCGGTGAGGGCTAGAGCGCTGATCAGTTGGGCCGCAAGCATTGTGGGCTTAATGAATGAAAATGGACAACCATGGGCTGCTCTTTATACAGCTGTTCTATAACTGGCACTTAAATCGCCGTGCCTGCTAATGAAAGAGCGCATGAGTAATCGACTCGGGTGAGTCAGACATAGTATGATATTACCGAAGAGTCCGTCCTTGTTATCCCAATGTTATCCGGAAGTGATGGCTTGACTTGCTGACTCGATGCCGGCGAGGCCCGTCTCAATCGACGCTCCCTCCAACTTTCAACGTCCAACTTCACGTTCAACACGTTCTATAAAGACTCGATGCGCAGAAATTTCCGAAAAGGACTTCGCGGTGTGAGATGATGTCGCCATCGCGGCTACAAACGTCTGCCGTATTCGCCGTCAACGCAACCATCAGGAAAAGCCTCCGCAGTAATTTGGCATATTCCGCCAACATTCTCTCAAATTATGGCAATTACCTTGGGTTCATAAAATATGTCCAAATTATGTTACCCCGACCAAATCTTCCCAAATTTCGCCAACATTCGCCAACTTTCTTGTAACATCTCGTACCCGCTCGTTATCTGGCGGGTGTGGCGGCTATGGCGGTATTGCGTCAGGCGGTCTTCGGCCTCGGATCACCGCACCGGTATTTGGTGCAGCATGAGTTAAATTTGGTTTTACCTCCATTTGGGGTGAAAGTTTGGGAATTGGGAGGGCCGGCAACAGCGCACGGCGGCAAGATCACGGCACATATCGGAGGTTGAATTAGTGATCGGCGGCTGACAGTATTAGCCATCCCGCCCTTGCCTCGCCCTCCTTACTCCACAATCTCTCCCTCTTTCTTCCTCAGCCATGTCTCATCTTTTACTTACTGCTGATAATAATGCCTACTTTTTTCTTCTAACAGTAAGCATAGAACCCCTGTTCTATGAGGATAAGACAGTGCATACATAGGGGCTTGATCGCCGGCTGCTGCCGTGTCAATCAAGCGCACCCCCCCGGCATCCCTTTTCCTGAAAATAAATTCTAATTATATGCCAGCAGCACAGCAATTTAATCCACTGACTTGGGGATACTTTCCTCCGTGAATGTGCGTGCATTATACAATGTTTTGGATACGGCACTTTGATGGTGGCACTGCTTAATTCACACTCCGCTCGCCATCACTTTGATGCCGCCGTTGCCGCCGTGCACGCCCGATCGTCGCCGTGCTTCGATCACGCCGGTTCTCTCAATTCCCAAATGCTCTCCATTTGGGCATGAGATGTCTAATTTAAATTATTTAATTGGGGCGAAACCAATTGCAAGGCGAAACAGGATTAGAAAAAAGGAGGGATTCGGGGATTTCATTTGGCACTGCATGGGTATGAATGCGTGGATATAAAGAAGTCAGTTACGGTGAAATGGGCCTCAACACACTGGTGGAGTGCAACTAGCAATGTTCAATATTTCGTTTGATGCTGTTGGTGGTTAATAATAGGTGTGTCGACTGAACGGGTGTCACAATGGCCTTTTTACTCACCCATCCCTACATAAGGATGGTTTAAATTAATTGTCGCTAACAATCGCGAGTGTGACGTGATGTGTGTGATTGGCGCGTGACGCCCGTGCTTCATTTTGCGTCTCTATCCAGTTTCTGAGCGCAATTAAACTCAGAAAATAGTCATCTGTCAATACATACAAGATATGCCTGCGCTTCGCTCCGACGCGAGGATAACAGTTCAAAGTTGCTATCATATTTATCGGGAAAATGCCTCGCGTCTGGTTGATCTGGCACCAGAGGCATGCAGAGATGTGCCAATATGCTATGTATTAATTTTGTAACCTGGACTCGAGGCCTATGCGCGGCTAAGTTATATAAGGTGCATTGCACTATGCACCTCACTGTGCAGCATGAACAAGGTCGGACAGAGACTGGATGAATTTATACTTGGCCATAGGGGTGGTTCACACGAATAGCGGCTGGTATCTCGGGAGGCATGAATACCATGAAAGGTCTGGAGAGATTAAGAATAGCACACAAAGTAAGATGAAGACGAACCGAAATTATTTGCCATATCGCACTCGCACTTGCCCGCGCTGTGCGTAGCACCCTGGGGACAGTGCTGAAAGGGCTCGTGTCGGTAGCCTGCGAAGATGTCAGGTTTAGCCAAGTGAGGGAAGATCCGAGCGACACACCGATGTTGTCGAAGAAGTGCTGCGAACATAGTGTTGGCATCGCATAGAGGCGAAGGCAGCAACAAGTACATACTATCTGGTCTTTGCGGGCAAAAAGTGCCACGGCGATGGTGTGCACTGTGTTGTCGGCCCAACGCTCGTAATAAAAGCCCTGGAGATAGGCACGCTCAAGGACGGACAGAAGATGTCACTCAAAAACCAACTCACGCCCTTCATATCAAGGTACTCGAAGAATTTGGTGTATGCCTCTCCACGCCAGAAGTCTAGGTCGGCGATCTCGAAGTTGGACCAGACTGGGAGGACAGGTGCGTGAGTATCTTGCGACCGGGGATGCACGGACAGACGCACAAGCGCAATGATTATAGGTTTCCCCTCCGTCGTCACTCAAGAGGGCCAATGTGTTGTCGGGTGGCACGAGTTCCGGGTTCGCCCTGATAAACCCTTTAACCGCATCCCACAAGCCGGGGATAGTCCGGTGGTATTCGGGGAGCGCAAGTGTGAACCCGTATGTCTTGTCCTGGTCGTGCATGAGGAGGAAAGGGTCATCGTCGATCGTGCAAAAGAATCGAACGTCGGGTCTGCAGGGGCAGATCAGAATCGGTAAGGATAATTGCTCCCAAGCCAAGGGTTTATACACACTCGACGCGCCAGTAGTAGCGGTACTTTTGCAGCAGCTCGTGGCGGTGGAAAAAGCCCGCGTTAAAGCGTAACATGTTGCGGTATGGGACGCTGCCTGTGCCCAATGCATTGGAACCGAGCCCATGAGAGCGAGTCAGACTCAGCAGACACTCACCGCCATAGATGACATTATCCCGCTCCATCTGCTCTCGCGCTGCTCTGGCCTTCGCCTCGTCAATCCAATCTGGCTGATACCAGTGCTCGTGCGGAATGAGGCCGAATTCAATCGTATTCCGCGTGAGAGCCCCGACTGATTGCTTGAAAATTTCCGAGAACGGCTCCTCATTGAGGAAAACGTAGGGGTAGCCGAACTTGCTGTTGAACTTTTCCTCAAACTCGGACATGCTCCTCGTGATACCGGGCAAGTCGCCGTTACGTGCTGTGAATCAACGCACCCACGAGTCAAGTAAGTGAACGAGCGAGGTAAACGCGATTCATCGGAAAGGCGCACCGAGAATCACAATCACCGCATTCGCTTTCCGCATCCCAGCGGTGTTAAGTACAGGCTGCTGAGGTGGCTCGGGCACACTGAGGGGCCCCTGGACCTGGTACAGCGGTTCTGTCGAGATCGTCTCTTCCGGGGGGATAAAACTCTGTTTAAAGCTCGCTGGGATGATAAGAGCCAGTGCCGTGAGTCCATGTCCCTCGTGCGTGAAGCTGGGGAGGTAATGTAAACCAATCTGGAAAGAAAAAAACAAAACGAGTTCGAACAAGTTCCACGCTTGAACAACGTAGACTTACCAGGCCAGCCAAGACAAGAACACCGTAGTGGATTTTGGTCGTCGTCATCTTTGGCGGGAAACTGAAAGACTACGTGTTAGCGAAGGGTAAAGGGGGAGAAAACTGACTTGAGCGCTTTTGGGTACGTGGTCGACAGCTAAATCGGTTACCTTGGCATTTCCCGCTCCGCGGTGCTCATCAGCGGTAGAAAGCGGAGGACATCGTGGGAGCATTACTACATTGAATTCACAACGCACAGCCCAAATGCTGTGTACAGCGAAAAGGCTGTGGTGCAACGCGAATACGAAGTATAAAAGAGAGGATGAGAAGAAAAGACACGAGTGTTTGCAAAGTATTTGTGCCGGATTGGCTGTGTTTGACTGTCGGCCCGATCTGGCACACTCTTCCACTGCCATCGACGAGGACTCGAATCTTTGTTCATCTTAGCAGCTCCGACTATTCGCGAATTCTAGACGGTGGTTCTAAACTCAGAGACGCTGGGACGTGGCTGCCTTGCGCCGTCGATGCGGTGCACCTAGTTCGGCCTTTGCGACTGCCATCCATTTGACCCATATTCCCATTTTCCTCCGCGGCCGTATTCCTTGCTTGTCTAACCCATCCGTCCTCTTTGGAGCCTCGCCGCGCCGCTCATACTAAACTCTCTTCCCCTCGCTCTCTCCAGTGAATGGTAGGCCAACCATTTCGCGCGTACACTGTCCTCTCCTTATATTCTCCGCCCCACGCGTACGTCCTTGTATTACCTCGTAACTTTTGCGCGCTGATGCCTCCCTATCCTTTTAATTCTTCATTCATTCCACCCGCCGTTATCCCCTGCGCCACTCATCCACTCCGTGTTAGATACGCGCTACTTTACTACCACTTCAAAACACGACGCCTCCCCTCTGCGTACACACTCACTCGCACGTTGCCGCATGCGGAGTCGCCGAATTATCACACCTAGTTCGACTTTGACACCGTTCGTGGTTCCCTTCGCCTAATTCCATCTTGCGCCCCGTGTCTTCTTTCTTTCTTTTTTGAATCCTTGCGCCCCTCCTCCATCCACATCCCCCTCTTCCCTGTGCCTACTTCCACTTACCATCCCTTACGCCCCTCTTGGTGCGGCGTTCCATCGTAGGCACAATACGCCGATGTCGACTTCTCACATGGCCTTTCACAGCCGCGAACGCTTACGCCTGTGCGCGCCGACGGCCACCTCGTCTTGGTGCGGCGTCACTCGTATCTGCGGACCGTATTTCCTTTCCCAGGCGCGGCCTGGGTGATGCGTGGAGGCTTGTCTCTGCGTCGCCTGTGCGCATTTATTCACCGCCGTCTAGAAACACGTTATTTCTTTCTTTCACTCTTTCTAAACGGCCCCTCCAATATTTTCCGCTCATAGTCCGTCGTCCCATGTCCATACATTTCTCTACTCGTACCGAATTACCTATTCCATCTCCGATTCTCTCTTCCCCTTGCACGACTTCACGCAACCATTGCTGAATAATATTTCAGATTTCCTCCCGTCACGCGCGACACGACTCGATATTTCTGCGCTGCCGCGCTGACTCCCCACGCGCTGCATGCATGCTCCATATCCCGTTACCCCTCAAGCAGCTGTATTTTCGCATCAGGTACGTGCTTTATTTCTCATCGCACCTCCTCGTTCAATTCCTCCATCTCATCTTCGGCTCCATTCCGATTTCGTGCTTTCACTTATGCATTCCTCGCATCGTGCTTTTTGTCGTGCGCAGTTAATAGTGCATATCCTAATCTAACTATTGTCCTCCTCCTATCCTCGCAACTGGTTCATCGCCGTTTTCATCTGTAATCGTTGTCTGTTATTACTACCGTTTTTCTGTTGACAGTGGGTTCTTCATGCAGGACGAACGTTCAGACTCTCAACCGATGCGCCAAGAGGCCCAATCTCCACATCTCGATGCGCACATCTTGCGGCCACCTGACTTACGTTTTTCCGCCATATACCTCCTCAATGCCCACGCCGTGCGACTCAGGTTAGCTAGTACCAAACTGCCAGGGCGAGATGTATCGTGCGTTCAATGCTGTTGTGCGTGCTTTACTTCCTGTCTTCGCCTTCACTCCTCCTCATTGATACCTTACCCTGCGTCCCCCCATCCATTCAATCTCACGCGAAATCTGCTGCTCTGCACCTTCGCGTCCACGTCACTTCTGTTCCATGTTCCCGTATGTACCTGATGCTTTCGCTCCTGCCTCCTTTGCACGCCCCCCATTTCTCGCATTCTACGCGCGTTATCCCCCCGCCCGCACTAACTAATCCACGTGCTTGCAGATCTAACGCAAGTACAATCGACGTATCGAACTAGGTAACTTTGTGGGTGGCATCAGTCCAGGTCGGCCAATGCCCCGAAGTTGTTCTGCACGTTGACGTAGAGCTACACTCCCAGGGCCCCGCCGCCGTCCTGGGTGGATTGGTGCAAGGTATATCATGCCTCTTTTTTTATGCGTCCCAGTGATCGGAGTTCAATCTCTTCTCAGCTTCCTTCCAATTGAATCCCTTCCATTCCCACCGCAATGTCTCGTCATTTTTCCGTCACCAGCCATTCTTCAGCAAGTCCTTCGTCTCTACGCCCTTCCATCTTGTGCATCCTGAGCGCACAACCTCCTCATTCTCGCCTTTTCATTCGCGCAACCCATCTACTGCGACCCTCCTCAGGCTAATCTGAAACGCACGCACAGTCAGCGCCTCGGACAGCACTGCCCGGTTTTGTTATGGCTTCAATTTAGCTTCTCAACCGTCATGCAAAAGAATTGTGTTGTGAATTAGCTCATTCACTGCGTTCAGCGGTCCCTTAGAACTGGATCGTGTCAAGGTGCCTAGACGGCCAATTGTGTCTAGCCGACTAGACACAGTGTTTCTAGGTGGCTAGGCAGTTGTAGCCACCTCCTCAGCCACCTCTCGACTCGCCCTCGACAAGCGGACATAGACCTGTCTCAGATGATCTCGGCTGATGCCGGGTCTAGGCGGTCTCGACTTGACAGGTCTAGGTAAATAGGCGTACATAAACATCATCTAGACCGATCTAGACCCGTCTCACAGGTTCTACACTTTTACGGGTTTAGGGACCCGCTGAACGCAGTGATTTGTATTTTATGACGGTATTTATCGTCAAAAATTAGTGAACAATGCACGCAAGGGATTGTTAGTGTACAGTCAACCGCAAAAAAAAAAAAAAAAACGACGCTACATGTACTTCAATTGGGCGGGGTAGGTACGGTGTGTGTGATGGATGCCGCCACCGAGTTGCTCCCGAGTTCTCCGCATCTGTGTCTCAACGCATTGCCATCGCTCTCTGAGCGGTGAAGTCGCATCTCCGCAACTGACTCTCAGCGCATCGCCAGCGCTCTCTAAGCGATGAGGTGGCATCTTCGGCGGAGTGGCACAGTTTTCTGTGCCAAGAGGAAGGATGGATTATAAATACTATCCGCCTGTATTGTCCGAGGCAAGACAGCACTTCAACCCACTTTTAATTTCCACTCCCCTCCTCATTGTTGAACAATGAAGCTCATTTTTTCGCTCGCAACACTACTGCTCATATCTGCCACCAACGCGCTATACATCCCGGGTGTCGCCCAGCGGAACCACAATGTCCGGTGCGTTTGTTTACATTGTGTTGGGCCACTTCGTTCTGACACTGAATTATAAATGGCAGACGGGATCCGTGCGCCGAGTTCGACGCCGCTAAGCAGAAAACGCTGGCGGTCTACAAGATACTGTCTGGGATCACGGCCGTCGACGACAACGACCCCAGTTTTCTGTCATGGGCAGCCACTAATTATGAACCCTACATGATGGCACACACGCAATGTCAGGCGGCGCAAATAGCGGGACTCGTATTAAGCATTTTTCGCCTTTTAATACGTACCTAGTAGTCTGTCAACCGTGCACCGTACTTGCCTTAGTCTCGTTACCAGCCGTTCTGCCTGATCGACCCTGCGAGACCTGCTGGTTTCTCGACAAGGCTCGTCTATGCAACAATCGCTGCTCTCCACCGATAGTTAAACCGCTGAAACAGAGAAGGTCTGCTTGAAATGGTTTACCATGACTGCCCCCAAGGCAAGGGCAAAATTTGTTAAAGCCGTCACACCGCTTGTCCTCGCACAAAACTCATTTTTCAGAAATTTGAAGGCCGTGCCGCCAAGACACCGTGGAATCCAAGATCACCAAAACACCCCAGTGATTGGGTGGGTTGTTATGTTGTCTTCTCTTTTCCCTCCCATCTCCGTCTCTGCATTTTCAGCGCTACGTCGCAATTCTGCCGCTTGTGACCCGCTTCCCTCTTCGCGCTGTGTCGCTGTCTGACTGCCTGTAGCCCTGTCCTCCTCTGTGCAATGTTTTGCACTGAAGCCACTTGGGGCATAATTTACTTGCTTATTGCCCAAGAGCCCCTCAGAGGGCTATCACTGTTGGTTTTATCTCGTGAACCAAGTGAGACATCACTCTTGGCTGTTAGGCCATTGGTTCCAAGCTCATGAGGAGCTCTATTGTAGCTACTGTATGTATACTAGAATCTAATTATTCCTGTATGTTCCGGCAGATTCATCACATTCTATATCAGTCAGCCTTCTCGGTTGTGTTGGATTGCTAATCTCCAATCACTGCGGATACCACTAGGTGAATATTTTGCAGTGGGAGGGGGGGGGATATATTATACTCGTGTGGTCCAAGTGCCTGAACTAGGAGTTACTGAAGACAAATATGTAGTACTTTATGGGTGTCTATCCTTACAAGCTTACAAGTAGCTGCACAATGTCAACAGAACACACCTACCCATTCGAGGTGTTCGATCAGGCAAGACACTGGCATTATGTGGATTGGTTGGCCGCTTTTATGGCAGGACACTCGGAGAGAACCTGTGGGACCTGATCACCAGCATACACCTTTCCAAAGAATACCTCTCGGATTTGCATCAGCTCGGGATGGTCGCAGATGAACAGGCGGCATCCTCCACGCATGTATGGCAGAGACGACATAAGCGCCACTCCTGCGGAACCACCGGCGTTCCACGTTCTCTCCAGTGTCGCCGTTCGATGATCAGAGTATGAGAAGACAGGACCATTCTTGTCAGTGCGCCCCGATGGTTTCCTGAGGTGACTCGCAGGTAGTGCCGAAAGTCCACCGATGTTTTTACCAGCTTTCCCGTGCTTGAATCCATTTCCAGTTGGCCAGCCAGTAGATCGCACATCTTCGGTGACCCCTCAATTTTCTCATCGATCCAGGCTTCGATGGATAATTGGACGGCCTTCATAACCTCTTTGACCATTGGTACCGTAACCTCCGAGGAGATGTCAAACTCCGCCGGGATGTGGAGTCTCAACAGAGAGATATGGAGGTCATTCACCCAGAACATCTCTTTGGTTCAGGCAAGTTGGAATGCTTGTTGCAGTACATTCTACGCCGGGCGTTGAGGCTTCCCGTCCTCAGTTTTCAACTCCAGCAGGTAGCAAAGGTTCTTCAATGTCAGGTATACAATGATACTTGATTGCCCAGATCCCAGTCTCCGACAATAATACGGCGCGCATTGATCTCGCCCCGATACCCAGAATCCGACGAAGAAACATGCATTGCACATTTTCGAGTTGCTTCAGGCTTTTGAGATCCACATCGAGACAAACGTCGCAGCCCGCAATCAGATAGGGGTCCACTCTCGCCATGTACAAGGTACGCCCGTCCCACGCTGTCAGATTTCCAACGAACCGGTTGAGACCGAGGATGAGATTGGCTTGATAATATATTGTTCCTTTCAGATATTTTTTGTGGGTCCGGTAAAACTGCCGCGGCTGACGCGTACTGACGCGGCAGTAGCGCGGCACAGACGTACCTTGGGCCAAGTTCCCATAAGGTTTTCCGATGCCAATACATTGTTTGGGCCCAAAGAAATGCTCCTCAATTTTTGGTCAGTTGACACCGACTCTGTAACTTAAGATTCACCAAGAATGGCTATTGTTGTCCAATATAGTCAGTATTACGGGTTTTCAGGTCGCAGATTCCAGTTTACCATTACCAGGACTGGGCAGAATTAATTGTGGATATGATCAGCACCACAGATTTATAAATGGAAAGAAAGCTTCTCCCACATGTTTCAGAACTTGGGGCCGAATGCCAATGTTGTATAAGAACTGAGAATGAGGGACTACTTAGTAAGATTTGTTTAACATCGCAAGGATTATGGCCTGCATCCTATCACACTGAAAGTTCAGCTCTATTTGTATGGCCAACACAGAGGATATCCGTGCTGCATCACCCAGAGGCAACAGGTAAATTGCCATGGCACTGCCCGGTTTTGTTATGGCTTCAAGTTAGCTTCTCAAACGTCATCCGAAAGAATTGTATTGTGAATTAGCTCATTTGTATTTTATGACGGTATTTATCATCAAAAATTAGTGAACAATGCATGCAAGGGATTGTTAGTGTACAATCAACCACAAAAAAAAAAACCGAAGCTACATGTACTTCAATTGGGAACATTATTCTGAGGCTATACATGATCCACAAACAGATGGGATGAACCGAGGTTGAACCCAAATTTTCGTGACCTCATTGATCTCAGCCCATCACCACTCGGGCTTCTCGGGCCAAACCAGGCAACTTTCTTTTGATTATTTTGCTAAAAGGAGGGCTCTGACATGTTACTCCAAATACCTGGCTAAACCTGCCACTTGAAATGTGTGGTTGGCAGAATAAATAATTAAGGGTGGCAAATTGGTGGCGAAGTTGTGTATTTTAGGAGGATTTTTCACAAAATTGAGACCCATCCCTCCAAACGATAGCATGTGATAGTCAATATATCATAGGTAAGTAATAGTCCGAGTAGATCATAATTCCAGGCTTGTGTCAGCCTCCCCAATCACAGCGAAAGACTCGATTGTTTGGTGTGTCTCAGGTCTGTTAGGCAACAAGCCACTTAGCATAGATGGTTTATTGACGGTTGTGTATGTAGTAATGGTGCATGTAGTGAGGGATCCTGTCTTCTTACAATTCGGGCTATAGATATCGCTGACATTCACTTGGGAGGGCCATTACATGGGAGTGCGGTGTGCACTGGGCAAAGACTCGAGGGAAGGCTGAGGTGGCAATGGGATACTGACTTGGTCTGGTCCAGAATTCTCATGTAAACATGAGGAGTGTTTATAATCTGTTTACAATTGCAATTGGAGGTCCCAGTAGTTACTTTTACTTTTACTTGGTGTTCAAGGGTGACGTGTTGTGGAGACAACATCGAAATGAAATATCTGGAGGCTGGAGCAGGATGATGCCTAAAATCTGTCATTCTCATACCACACTGAGCCTCACAGGGCTACATATATTATATTTTCTGCTCTGGTGCATTCTTGAATCACTGAGGCAATTCTGGGATAGGAAGTAGATTTTTCACAAGACTATGTTGAACCGTGAGAATGATGCACCGGCTGTTCAATATCAAATCAATGTGGTGGCATAGTCAATGCGCACTCACCACAAAAATGGTTCTATGACACCTGACTCAAAGATGACTTGGGTTTGAAGTCAACACTGTAGAGAATATGTACCAACGAGTACAAGCCCATGATTCAGATGTTCTAGGGTTCCGGCGGCTGGATTCACCGTAGTGGAATGAAAGCGATAGAGCTGGTCCGATTAAAAGGGCACGAAAAATTCTACCGTCCCAAAGTCGGAAACTGCACCGCCAGTTCGCGCTCGAGATACAGGAGAGAGGCTAATATCATTTTTGGGAGGAGAGGAAGCTCGTCTCAGAACGTGCTTCGGTCAGTTGGTAATTCTGATTAGTATTTGCACGAATACATACATATGGATACAATTTGAAGTGGAAGGATATATTTCAACCAACTTGAACGCAAGGGCCAGTGAGATCCCAACACAGCGCTCACTGTAGCGAAAAATTGACGACCTTATCACTCAGGTGGAACCTGCAGCGGTCCCACTCCGCGATATCCTTCAGCTGCATCCCCGAGTTCGTCGGCGCGGAGAGGTTCGCGGATGCGCTGATGGCCATTGCAATGACCATCTGCGGCTCGTAGCGGTACTCCGCGGAGGATTGGTGCCAGAACGGCGCGCTCGGGAGCTTCTCGATGTTCGGGCTGCGGAGCACGTGCGCGTCAGTGTTGGAGGGGGAAATAGGCAGGACGAAGACGCACTCGCTGTGGCGGATGAAGCTCGAAATGTAGGCGCGCCATCTAATGAATGGAGGAAGCTAGTTGAGAACGAAAGCCACATCAAAAACGGAGCGACGCACTCTTTGGCGACAGCGATCTGAGTGGTGTTGAACGTCGAGGTGGCGTTCTGGAGGAAGAAGTTGTCCGAAGAGTGAGTAGATGACTCATACACGGGGAATCCCGGTTGACTATCGGGAAGGGAATGAGCCGAGGCAGAAAATATTTGCGGGCAGCATACGCACGGTGCATCGAACAGGAACTCGTAATTCACCACATTTGCACGGGCAGCCGCTTGGACGACCATGGGTGCCGAGCACTTCGCAAATGCGTCATCCATGAAGGCCCACTGGCGGTGAAGGAAATCTAGAAAAAAAAGTGGATGAGCAACAGCTCAATGGGGAATAAACCAACCAAACCCGCACCTTGCGGGGTATTGGTGTTGTAAGAGTAATTCGCGCCGGGGACCGCCTCGGGATACACCTGATTGACCCGCGCCAGCAACGCGGCCGTTATCTTGGTACCGATGGACGTGCTCACGATGTCGGTGAAGTTCGAGTTGGGAGCTGCGAGGCGCGCGATCTCGTTCGTGACATGCCCGGCTTTCCGATGATTCAGACTCGAGTGGCTGTTGGAAAAAGAAATTGGAAGCTCACTGATGACTGGGACCTTTGCGATCTTTCCGTGGCGATATAGGTGGACGGGTGTGTCTGTCAAGCTCTTACCGTCGACGGACGGCAGCCACCCGGGCCACGAGTAGCTGGATAACAAGCTCATGATCAGTCAGTTGTGCCACATCATATAATGAACACACCCGTTTCCATCGGTCGTCTCTGAGAACTCCAACGCTGCGAGCCGGATGGTCTCAGCTGGGAGAGTGCGCATGCATTCCAGCTGTTTTTCTGCGCCAGTCTTGGTCGCCGCCGAGTTGGTACAGTTGAGGGACTTGGCGAATGCGTCGTTACGGGTCTGTCAAGTGAAGTCGAGAGGTAAGCGCATGCCAAATCTCTGGAAGGCAACACTGACGGTCAGATCGGCGACCTTCCACGCCCCAGAGCGCTGTATGCTCCGGGGAATGGCCTTTTGGAAGCTGTAGCCTGTCCCGTCGTAAAGTACGAGCTGGTTCATGACGGCGCCCCCACCCCCGGACTGACCCGAGATGGCGATATTGTGCGGGTTGCCTCCGAATCTTGGAGAAATAGCTTAGAGTATAATGGGTAGGTTGAGATGCTGAACTTACTTGGAGATGTGCTTGACGACCCACTCGACCGCAAAACGGCCGTCGAGCAATCCGGCGTTCGCGTGCTCGCCTTCGTCGAGTAAACCTTGCGAATTCCAGAAGCCAAGCATACCAAGGCGGTAGTTGGCGTTCACGGCAATGAAATTCTTGTCCTGCCCAACCCAGTCTACGGGAAGAGGAGGTCATTCATTCATCGCGAGGAGAATTAATAGTAAAGTACTGCTCACCAGAAAAATCATTATTGGGGCTCTGGCTATTCTGGTATCCTCCGCCATGGGTGTAAACCTGTACGGCGAGATTGTCTCCCTCTTTGGCGCCTGCCGGAGCCCATATCCAGAGCTAAAGTCGTCAATGAGAGACCCCGCGATAAATCTGAACAAGCAAACCTTCAGGCAATCCTCGACCCCAGGTCCTGCGTTCACCCCAACGAACGCTGTTGTCCCAAACTGGACACACACCGTTACGACACCGTCGAAGTCCCGGCTCACGTCCTTGACCTTGGAATTCTGTGCCGCGAGTGGACGGGGCCCTTTGAAACGGAGGTTTCCTACGGGCGGCGCGGCGTACGGAATGCCTGGGGAATGAGAAGTTGGCAATGAATCACACTGGATGTATATAAGACGCAAATTACCTTTCCACGAGTGCACAGTCCCGTTATTCTGCACAACCCCGAGGTACTTGCCCGCACTGCCCAAGTCGACAATAGGAGCAGTGGTGGATTTAGCGGACGCTAGCAAGCCCGCGGCGAAGAGAGAAAGGAGAGAAAAGTAGTGCATGACTGGCCGGACAGAGGGTGGAAGCCATGACGAGACGGACTCGCCCGTATTTAAAGATTCCAACCATTTTTGGAAATTTCACGTCAACGGTATCAGCTGCCCCACCGGAAGAACTAGACCCCGTACATACCCAACAGACCCATCAGATGTGGACGGGTGCCTAGGGCCGCCAGCGGCGCGTAGTCTGGAGAGGCTTCAATTCAAGAGTGTTCAAGAGCGCGAAGATGAAGAAACCCGGTTTCCGGAAGAAACGCTCATTTAGGCAATGCCCCCGCCGAAGTCGACGGCGCCGTTAGAATTGGAATATCAGGCTGAAAACTAAGCCTTGTTGGACTAGAATATTTAGTAGGTAAGGAGACTACCTTACATGAGTAAAGCACGTCGCGTATTTTCTCCGTTACCCTTATAATAAAAGCAAGGTCGAGCTCCCTATTTTGATGCAATCAATCCAAGTTGAAACGAATCCTCGGCAAGTTAATTGCACAACTGCTGTGTTGGAACATGTGGGGTTCATGCAGATGAATAGAAAGACACCCGGTGAGTTTGACCTGGTGTTTTTAAGTATACTTCCAGTGACACTTGTCGTACCATTAATTGGGCATATAAATGCCATGAGGATGTTTCCGGGAGCCGCTTCCTCGCTTTCATTTCAGTTCCTACCGCGTTGGACACAGTAAATGCATGGTTTACGCTCCATTCATATTTCCTTACTCTTTCTACCGTTGTAGCAATGATGGAAAGAGGTTTCTCCGGGAGACAACAAGTGGTGGTCATCTGACAAATTAGGAGCGGATTAACTATCTGCAGCAGAAAAGAATCCTACTGGGGGTAAGTATTATGTGGGAAAGTAAGGAACGAAGTGCACGGGAACCTCTTGTAGTCCGTGATCTTGCTGGTCAACACGCATGCTGTCGTCCGTTCTGGCTTTGGATGTGATCGATACGCGTATGATGTGACAATCGTGAGATCTTTAGAAAGATCAACGTATAGCCTTGCCCAAAGTACCGCCGTGCCTCGGGCATCAGCTAAATGGAGAGAAAACGAAGACGGTGCAGCTCGTATATATATCTGGTTTTTTTCTCTACTCCTATCCAGGAAAACACTGTTGTTCTAGATTGCACCCGTCCACCTCACCGACGTCGAACGGAAGCAGGCCCGTTGAAAGTGGCGCGCGTTAACGCGGCAGCGACTCGCATTGACGCAGCGGTGACGCGCATTGACGCGGCATGAACGCGCACATAGCAGAAAATCTGTGGGCTCCCAAAGCGTCAGTTATATGTACAAAACCAAGAACTGAACACACAATCAGCATAAGTAGCTAATTGGATATGACCCATGAAGAACTTCACCCATTTTGCTTGCATTTTATTGTAAACTTCAATAGATTATTGTAAGGATGAGATATAATTCATTTTCAACGTATACGGTACTGTACTGGGTCTTTAGAGCTCGGTTTTACTTGGTTCTGGATGGATTTAGTCATGTCACGCCAGTGCCGCGTCACTGCGCGTCAGCCGCGTCAAAATATCCTGACCCGTTTACAAGCTCTGATGGCCTCGTTTCATGAATGAACATTATAACGTGAGCTTTCCGACTTGCAGCGACTTTACAAAGACGTGATCTGAATTGAACCCTCTTAACCCGTATGTATGAATCCATGTACCCAGGTGCCTCAGCACCATCAACCAACCCGTTGACACAAGCCTTTGTACTCCCGATACCCATCAATCCGAGTGGAACATGCTCAGATCCCCTGCAACCCCTCCGAACGTCGAGATGAGATCTCCTAAGTGTCTGCCAGGGTACTGAAATGTGAAATATGCAAGTGGAAGATAGAACGTTGCAGATTGCAAACAACCACTTACTCCGCTTTCCCGGCTCGACCCTTGTGCATGGTTATTCCTACGCGAGTCGCCTCTCCTCCGCTGTCCACCTCTGTAATTTACACCATTTCCATTTCCGCTTTCACCCGGCAAGGCTACAGCTTGAGGAGCTGTAGGCAGCGCTTCTCGCCCTCTCTGTGCCCCTCTTGGTGCTGTGGCTGCATCGCGTCCTCCCGGTGCTCCGGTTGTCCTCCCTCGTCCTCGAGCGAATCCACGCTGTCCACCTCTGTGATTTTCGCCATTTACGTTTCCGCTTTCGCCCGGCAAGGCTGCAGCTTGAGGAGCCGCAGGCACCGCTTCTCGTCCTCTCTGTGCCCCTCTTGGTACTGTGGCTGCACCGCGTCCTCCCGGTGCTCGGGCGGCCTTCCCTCGTCCTCGAGCGAATCCACGCTCGGGAGCATTGAAATATTGGGAAGCCGGAGACTGTGTCGTTGCTGCTGCTACGCCTTCACTGCGCCCTCCACCCCGGTCTCTTCCTCGCTCCGCGCCAACGGCTGCCGCGCGACCGCGCCCGTTGACAATCTGCGGAGGCTGCGGTTGCGGCTCGCCCGATCCACCTCTTCCGACTCCTTGTCCACGCCCTCTTCCCCCGCTTCCGATTTGGCGTTCTTCCCCTCCGCTTGCCCGTCTGACGACTGTTCCGCGACCACGATCGGTGACATCTTGGGGGGGCGGAGCTTGCAATATTACTGCTTCGCCCCTTCCGCGTGCTCTACCGCGACTTCTGCCTCTGTGCCCTCTGTGATTTCGACCGCCCACGCCTCGTCTACCGCCTTCACCGAATCCTCCACGAAAGGGTAGGCCGTCGTCCGGAAGCGGAGGCGTCGGCGTTGCCAGGACGTTTGTTTCCATAAGTTGAGTTCAGTACACCCTCAAAGCTACTTGAACTAAGCCATCATGTCCATCCAAAAATCAAGACTCACAGCTCAAGATGAAGGCGAGATGGCGAGCGTCGCACGACGCGTGAGGAAACGATGAGAACGACGTGAGAAAGGAAGATGAGTATTGATTCTTCGGCAGCGCGGGGTACTAAGCCTGATGGTAAGTGTATAGTTACTCCCATGACCCAACGAAGACTGTCTCATTCCGCTGTGTATACGCCAGAGCGCCTTGTTTGCTTCTCCATAACTTAAAAGATCAGCAGCGCGCCTACATTAGGCTAGATTGGGTTCAACACCTTTGACCAATTACGGCTTCCTGATGCTTCTCTTCTCACGCACAGCAGTAAGCGTAGCCGAGCACCAGATATACAGCCTTTCTTCTTTTTCTTTCAAATCCTCATGTCGTCGCGTGCCCTTGAATCCAGAACCACCGATCGTTATATGGCTTCCGCACGATCTGTGGCAACAAGGTGCAGTCGTATCCGTGTGAATCCCGGAGGAGCACTCACTGCTCTTAGGGTGTCTGCCCTCGAGAATTGTCATGACTTCACGATCCAGGGTAGCACTTTTACCGTCAATACCACGGTGGACAAGCCTCCAAGCGGTGAGATAATACCGTGCACTTTGACAGCAGATTTTCGTCTTGTGAGATTGGGTAATTTGAATTTGTTGGACGAGATCTGCAGCGAGGATTTGGTCGATTATCGTCCCATCCACTGCAGAAACACGGGAGCTGTGATCCAGTAAGTAAAGGTCGTCGTTGGAACACATAGTGCTTATCGCGCACGAATTTTTTGGATGTCCGATGACGGCATTTGGATAAGCAAGCCACCCTTCCATTCATAACTGTTGACTTATCATTTTGTCGCAGAGAAAGGCTCAAGTGACAAGTTCGGTTCTCGGTCCTCGGTTCTATGTATTCAATCCGTATATATATGTACTACATACCTCAACGGGCATTGTCACATCTGATACACGGAGCTTTGAATAGATCTAGTGAGCATCGAATGTACCACTGTGACGGAAGCCATATTGTTAATTCACTGTGTACAACTAGTTTCATTTTTTTGTGCATGAGAAGAACGGTTTGGGCATACGCACAAACTGGCGTGCCCCAAGCCAATTTGCCTGGTAGCATGAAGTCATTCATCCTCAACTAATTCGCTTGGAAAACAATTTTTGGTCCTCAGAGACCAAGCAGTGAGTAGTATTACTGTGCATAATAAGACCCGGCCCCTGAGAACGTAAGGAGTACTGAGTGGCCTCGTCGTGAATGAACTGGCTTGTATTTGCCAACTTGGCTTGGAGTTGCTAAATTGGCTTGTATTCAGATCCTCACCCGATATATATTCGGCTTGTCCTGGGTGAACGGGCTTGCAGGGAAAGCCAATTCTGAACGAAAATGACTTGGGTTAAACAATCTGGTTTGTGGAATGTATCAACTGAAAAGCTTCAGCGAGCCATTATTTTGGCTTGCAGCTCAAAATTACTCAATACTCCTTCACTTGCAGGGGTAATTGCGCGCTAAACATTTAAGGTCGGCAGTTTGCGATGTTCCTCTCACTTGATCCAGCCTCCTTGAAGACGCGGAATCGACGGACAAGCGAGCAGTTGGAGCGCTACATGAGGAAGTTCAAGGTTGATCACATCGATTACGAGGCGTTATTCAGACCACCAAACTTCAAACGTGTCTAGGATGCACCGGAGCTTGTCACAGGTAACGCGAGCAAGGTTTCGGATGTTGGCCCCCGGAAGACAAGGGGAAGTTCGAAGCGGGAGACAGTGGGGCATAGCAATTATGCTCCACCATATAAGAGAGCCAAGGAAACGGTACGGTGGTGAACAAGAGGCCAAACGTGGCCAAGAAATGCAAGGCTGCGGGTGAGACGGATACAGACTCGGCGGTGATGTCAAGGCCACCCAAACTGAGACGAGAAGCAGAGGAGAAGGCTAGAAGCAGCCCCGAGGTTCGTCAAAGCCGCGTACGAGCCACCGCTTGAGAGGCAAAAGTGGATGCCAATAGAGGTATATAGTATGCAGTAGATATCTAGTAGTAGTTGAAAGCGTCATAGAACGGTGCCATTTCGGGCATAAACCTCTTCAGATGTAGTTTGGATATAGCTGTGGGATTGTAGGATGATGTTTACATCGGTGTTCATAGCATCTCTGCTACAGTGCTAGCCATGAGTGTATTTGCGCGCTAGCCACGCCCGCCAAACGAGCCACATTGCGCACGCCAAAAAAGCCATCAGAGCCAAATTCAAACTCCGATATGGGGGCAAGCCGACTGGCCAAGCCAATCGGAAAAGTCTCTTCCACGTAGTACTATGTGGCGGTGTGCTGTTTTCCAGATGTAGGAAGCGAGACGTAAGGTGAGAAAAAGAAGACCGAGCCCAGTCAGGTCCCAGCGCCTTCACCCTGGCAACTTGGAGAATGTTCGTCTCGCTCCCGCCATGCCCAGCAAGCCTGCCGACACTGTCTGGAACCATCGTGTGCACCAGGTCGCGCTGAAGCAGCCCGGACCCAGGCAGCTTCGGAAGGTGGCTCGAGAGGCCGAGCTGGGAGACCGCCGAGGTGGCGATGCCATCGGCGTCGTCCGCGCCGTCTGCGTCCATGAGCCCATGGCGAGCCGCCCATTGGCGCAGTTGTGCGCGGAAGCCCGCGTTCGGGTGCGCGATTCTGCGGCAGTCCTTCGTGTAGGCAATCGCCTCGGCGGCGGTGAGGCCTTTCATCGCAATGAGGTAGGCGCAAACAACACAGACACTGCGACTCAGTCCGCCCAGACAGTGGACCTGGCCACCAATGCACGGATATCAACCCTTTTCCATCAAAGGATGCGCCGGCGACTTACCAGGACCTTGGTACCTTCCTTCAAAAGCGCATCGCAGATGAACTGGGTTGTTTTTTCGAAGTGCTCCGATATGCCTGCGATGGGCAGGTCCATGATGCACACATGCATGTGTGCGATTTTGCTGCTGACGATCGGCGGTATCTCGCAGACACTAACGACGTGGGTTACACCCAGAACGTCTAAGGCGTTCCAGTTCTGCGCGACGAACCAGTCGGCAACGAAGACGCGAGGCGTTATCTCGCTCGTCACGATAGTACCAATCCATGCATGGAGAGCTGATAGTGGATTGAGCTTCAAGAGAGACGACGTCAAGAGAGCGGTGGTGGCCATGCGAGGCTGATGCGGCAGGTGAGTGCAAGGTATTAAATTCACAAACCAAATTTGTGTCGCTGACACTGCCAATGGCAGTTGTCTTGCATCGGTCCTGTCAGGGTCACGGCCCGAGCCTCCCCAGCTAGTTTGGCGGGAGATTCCCGGGCTGTGGCAGGGAGGATGAGCAACTGACATTACGGCAGTGTCAGCAACACTGCCATAGCTTTTGCCCGCGGTGTTTAACTGATGAGCTTCTTAGCTATGATGGGCGTCCATGTCAGCTGTCGTAAGTGGGTGTATATTTCACCTGTCCACATAATCTTAACCGTTCGTTCGAGTCGGCACCGGGCATTGGGAAAGCTCCGGGGATAATGGGACAAGAACCACAGAGAAGGCCAGCAGTGAGCACATTCGTAAAAATTCAAAGACCTTGGAACTGCTCTTGCTCTACGATTGTAAGCTAGTGAGTTTTGGTCGAGACTTTTCCAATTGGCTTGGCCAATCGGCTTGCCCCCATATCAGAGTTTGAGTTTGGCTTTGATGGCTTTTTTGGCATGCGCCAACAGGCATTTCAACATGGCTTGGCTTGTCCTCAAATACAGCCAACTCAGACACTGCTATCGAACTGTTCTCTACAAGGCTGATGTCAATCTAGGTGTGTCCACCACCAACAGCATATAATCCCAAGGCCCCGGGGACCATATATGTGAGAACTTATCGACCAACAAAACCAAAAGTCCCACTGCGCTCTTTACTATGTTGCCTTTCAACATAATGCGTAAGCTCATAATGGATAATGGGCATAGGTCATTGGTGGAGTTTGAGACTGAATTGTCTGCTCGACAATGAGAAAAAATCCAGAAGTTTTTTGCGAAGACAGGATGCAAGAGACAAGCCAATAAATCTGAAAAAAACAGCTGACTTGCACACGGAACGTACTTTTTTACTTGGGCTCAGTGAAGGAAAAAGCCGGGTCAAGCCAGATTGTCCAACCAGACAATCTTTGGTTCAGAGCTCCATGACCCCTGAAAACCAGTTTTCTCAGTGGAAGCCGAGATAATTCGATTCGAGGTGCTAGTATCTCATTGAACGTCAATTTCGCAAATTCAGCTCAGCTGGCCACTATAAGTAATTCTTTCGTGAAGCTGCGACTTATTTTACAACGAACCAATTAGTCCAACATTTAATTTAAGATAAAATGTCCAGTAGTAAAGAGAGTTGGCCTTATGGACTCGTGGTGTCTTAGACATGGCTTATTACCCTACTTCCATAACCTTCCGCTGCCTTCCCTGTGTGCCCATTTGGTGATTTGTTGAAATTAGTGTTGGCGGGTCAAGCCTTAAAACTGGCGTGGGCTTTGATGGGCGTGAGCAAATCGGCTTGCACCACCAAAAGCCCACGCCCGCGCTAAAAAAGCCAATTGGCGCGGGCGCAAGCCGTTTTTGCAAGCCGAAAAGTGGAGTCTCAGTTTTGGTCCATGGCCGGTCGAGATTTTATATTATGATCATGTGTCTGATTATTCCCAAAATGATTCAACTGGGCGCCGATTCCTGGCCGGAAATCACGCATACAGCTTTTCTCCGATGTTCACGCTGCTTCAGGCACTGTTCCATTCAGAATACGCGCACTTCTTCTTGACAGCGTGCACGCCGTCAGCCGTGCTAAGTCACCGACGTGTGAAATGATGCTAAAATCTCGTTGGGCACCATCGTTATCCTCCATTCATCCTGCCCCAGGTCGGACTTGATTTTCCAGCGGGGAGGTTAGCGAGTATACTCCCCCGGATCAAGAGCATCGTACAATTCGCTGAGCATATATGACAAGGGCAACTTAATCTCCGGAAGCTTATAACCCCGAACTCACCATTCTGCACAACACGCTCCTTCCCATTCCAAGAATCACATCGTGTACTACACACGCCGCGCCGAGATGCTGAACATCAAACTCCCCGGTCTCGCTAGCCTCGACCAGATAATTAACCAAAGCCCCATCGCGCAGGCTGCAGGTCTTCTGGGCGCTGCAGCGCTGGGTGTCGCTGACAAGCCTTCCGTTACGCAGGGTATGTGCGACCCATCCACGGATGTTGCGGCTGATATTTTCTTCGCGTTGACAGATGTACCACGATCTGGTGCACTATTTCAAGTACGCGTCGACGGCGTACGCCATCATCATCCTCGGGCTTGACCTGATCCCCCTACACCCGAACGGGCAGAAACTCTGCGGAAAGGTGCGCGTTGTTTCCCTTGTATATCGTCAATGACTAGAGCATCACTTGCATGCTTACAGATGTTCGACCTGCTCACTGATTCGCACGGATATGTCGCGCGAGACGACACGCGAAAGGAGATTGTTGCTGTATTACGGGGTATGTAAGTTGCGCAAACCCGCTGTTGTGGCGAACTTGCCAACCTGATCGTGCGCACAGAGTTACACCGGCCAACTTCGTCACGGATGCCCTCGGCGCGCTGGTGGGATACAACGCCCGGAAATGTGACAACTCCTGGTGAGTGTTTATTTCATCCAATCTTTTAGATACTGAGAGACAAATTTACAACGCCTCGCCCTTTTTACTGCCAGTGGCAAAACGCCTTCTCCTGGGCGTTCCCAGGCAAGGCAGCCGGACCGTCTATCCTGCACGCCCTAGTAATAATATCACACCTTAGAACGACATGGGGCACGCAAAAACACAGTGGGTCCACCAGCCGTAACATGCATGCCCCATGAATATTTAAGTTTTTGCGCGCCATGGGGCAGCTAGATAGCCATATCTAACGAGGCCCTCGGGCCATTTTTATTTTTGAAAAGGCCGCGGACAACGTTAAATGGCGCACTTCGCGCGCGAAGGTGCTGTCAGCCGTCATGGGCACCGTGCTGGGCAGTTAGAAAGTTCCGCCAGCTGTTGATTTGCGCCCAGTTGGCGCACTTTAGACGTAAATGCGCCTTTTATTCGTCCACAAGCACTACCATAATATTTGCGAGTGAGTTGTACATATATTGTTGTATCGACTGCAACGCGTTTGTTTGCGCGCGTGTGGCGCCGCCCTCTTTGTCAACGCCACATCACACGACGACGACGACCCACCCCACCCGTCCTAAGCTACTGCGCCGCCGACCCCCTTAGGCTACTCCGCCGCCCGTCCTGTTTTAAGTCGCCGCCCGTCCTACACCCCGCCGCCGCCGTTCTCCCCGATGCCACCGCGCCCATGCTACACTGCCGATCGATGCCGACATCTGCGTGTAGCATGAATTCTCCTTCCTCTCCCTGCACCCGCACAATGGATGGAGCACATATATGGAGAGGCCGCCCGGGTTTCTGGCGGAAAGGTGTGTAAATCTCATCCGTCCACGCCGCCCTCACTTTTGTTTTCAGACTTCTACAGGGCCTTTGTACCACCCCTAGTGCACTGTCGTGTCGCACGCATTGCCCGCGCCGCTTGAATCTATCGTACGCTCCTCTGCCACTGGCAACAAACCGACTCGAACACGCTGTTCATTCACCGTACTCACTGTACGCCACACCACCTTTGTCTCCCCGCTTGCGCAACCCTGCCATTACCCGCACCGACGCCGTCCCCGAGGTCGCGTGCCAGGGTCGAAACGGTGCCCACTCTTATATCTTACTTCGCCCCTCCCCCAGTACTGTCTCATTCCATTCACGCGCGCCTCCCTCCGAGACTCCCATGCTGCAGACCGCGCCCAGCTCGTGCCCCACTCATCGTCCACCCTCGCTCGCTACCCAAACGTCGCACACAACATCTCCCGCAACGACCAGCGCCGCTCGCCGCACGAGCGAAGCCACTCTGCCGTCACAAGCGCCCCGCCATGCGACAATCCTGCTCCTCGCCCTCTCCAGACGCCGTACGACCCGCGCGACTACGCCCACACTCTCCACGCCACGCCTGCGCGCACGGGAGACACGACGCGCCCCGTCGACGTTGGCATTCCTCGCCGCCCACAGCTCGACATCCATCCATACCACGCTCACCACACACGACCTCCCGCGCGCGCGGCACCTGCCGCTCCCCTTCCCCATCCTGCTAGCGCTTCCGTATACATACTTCGTCCTCTTCTTTCATCTGTACTTTGTCCACCGTGACCGTCACGTTTGCCCATGCTTCATTTTCCCATCCCACCTACTGCCACCTCGGAGACGCGCTGCCCAGCCCGGCACAAGGCGTTCGAGGGATAGGGCGTGCTCATGGCGCGGTTCGCGCGACGGCGCGGCTTATTCTTTGGACGACGGCATGGTCTTCGAGACACCACTCGTGCATTCTTCGTGAAGGAACTATCATGGCCCCTGTCGTATCGCCGGCCCCGTGTACGCCGCGCAAACGGTTGCCGCAAACCTGTCGGCAAATATCCGGCGCACCGCGAGTGCCGGATCTCCCATATCAGATTTTGTCATTACTCCGTCATCTGCTTCCCATCCTCGCTGTATCCCCTATATTCCACTGGACCCGATGCCCGATATCTTGC